>UFQX01000019.1:0-707064 GCA_900497675.1 Arapaima gigas
CAGGGGGAAAAACAGAAAAACAACCGCCAAACAACCGGAGCAACACAGACACGTAACAAGTGTGTCATGTATTACAAATGCCAAGTGCCATGTAAGAACTTGAATAATGGTGCGCATGTCAACTTTGTGTGGGAGTACCTGAACTGCTAACCACGAGAAACAAATCCATGCAAAAAGATGTTTTAAAAAGATGAAAGATTTGCAAATGAAGCCACAACTGAAAATGTGATAATCTCAATATACAAATGATGTATGAAAACACTTTCAACTATAGCTAAAGTAAATCACTGCATAGCTGGCAAGAGGGGCAAATTTAATTAATAAAAACTTCTTTATCCTACAGCTGAATAAACAACTACACTGGAAAGTACCGGGGACTCTCAGAAGACAAAAAGGCAGCAAAGTTCCCCATTATAAGTAAGATGAAAGAGAATCCAACATACATACATAATCATTCTCTTATAGCATTGATATGTAATTTATAAAACATAATAACTTTGACTCAAGTTTCTGCTTCTCTCAACACATTGAAGCTGTAACCTGGCTCTCTAGGCTCTGCAGGATGAGATTATCTGCTACACCCCAGTCAGGCTGCATTTTCCTCCATCTCCGGCTCTTTGCTAGTCCCACTCACAAATTTAATGCCAGTAGGTTCTCAGTTCTGGCTCCAGTGTGGTGGAATAACACTCTCTCTCTCAGAACTGCTAAATTCCTCTCAGCATTCAAGTAGTGATTCAAAACACATCTTGTTCAGATGTGCTTCTTTCCTGATTTCCTACCTGTACCATAAACTTTTACTACAAAGCCTATAAAAAAATGTACTCCCTAACAATTCTGTATACAGTTACTTGTGGATTGTATCTTGGCATAAATGGTGGTATTGTATTATGTGGCTTTACTTGAGGAATCCCTTGTCTGTTTCTGTATCTTTATCTGGTGATGAAATTTACTTTTGTTTTCTCAGTTGTATGTTGCTTTGGAGAAAAGTATCTGCTAAATAAATTAATGTAAATAACTGTTAATAGCCAAAAGCAATTTAGACACGAGGAATATAATTCAGTAGTTGCTGTAGTAATACTAAATTATTATAAGCAAAACAATTCCAAGCATGCGGTATGCAAGAATTTTTTATGCATTATGTAATAAACGCCAACACATGAGTAAAAATGATGTGAATATAACTCATTTTGGGGACCTGAGAGTCTGTGGTAAAGACCAAGTGCCCTCCTGTGGTGGAGTGTTTTTAAAAAGATAGAAGAGGCAGCAATAAGCCAATGCTTTCCCCTCCTTCAAATCCTTTGGCATCAGCTACCCGCCACGTAATGCAGTGGCTCAGACACATGCTGAGCTCCCCCCGAGGAGAAGACGGCAAAGCTATGAGACTGAGCATAGAGCTTTCTGGAGTAGGAAATGCAGCCTCCTCTCGCTGACTGGTTTTATTGGAAAGGGTTCCTGTGACACCTTGTTAATGCTGCTGACACTGTCACTGCGCACACGTCTTGTGTAAACTACATCAGTAGCGAAGCTAACAGAAACACGAGACCTTGATGTCACTTCAGCCTTGTGCCGATTACTTTGCTAGTTTGACACAAATACAGAAGCTTGTCCAAATGATGTGCTGCAATATTTGCCCATCTAAGTTAAGAAACTACTGTTAATTAACTATAATTCCTATTTTTGCCATGAAACATTTTAAATGAACAAAAAAAATTGCTCTGATGAGCATTCTATCCCACTATTACTTGCTGTACATAAGTTGAATTTAACCTGGTTATTAAATTTGGTAATCTCTACCAAAACAAAACAGGCATTCATGCATTTCATGGAGCTACCAGGAAGGATCTGCTGGTATTTTAACCTTCATGACATATATAATAAGGAGCAACATGGACAGAGGTGATTACTTGCAATTTTAGGACCCGGGTGCAAACCATACTGTAGTCACGGTACCCCTGAGTAATTTATTTACCCTAAGTTGCTCCGGTAAAAGCTATCCAGCTGTATCAGTGGTACATAACAGTAAGTAAAGAAACATAGTAAGTATAGAAGTATAGAATACAAAGCTAAAACTGTGAGTCATATTGGAGGAAGGTGTGAGTTAATGAAATTATAGACTTTCAGTACATTCACATATGGTATGTTAACGGAAATATTTTATTGGTATTTCTAGTGCTTTTCTTACATTCAGTTTGAAGTCTTTGCTTTCTTCGTTCTTCTGTGGTTTGAGACGTTACTTTGGAACATAAGTGCCAGGCCCTAATTTCAGATTCTGCAACATTTTCCCCAGTTGCCACTCGCAGTAGTTGGCAAAAGAACTCTGATGAACTGGATTGTTAATTCAGGCTATGATAACAAATGAAAAATGTCAGCTGTTTTATTGTACTGTATCGTATTCCGAGTTGTAACACTGTTTACACAGGAAAAAAAAATCACAGAGGAAAAAGTACTAGAAATTCTGGTATTTCTGGTTAGGAAAACATAAGATTATTTGTAATCTCATAAAAGCTGAGCTATGGGAGCATAAAATTTTCTGTGACCTATTCGTCTATTTCCTCGCACAGCCCAGACATGCATTTCAAGTGAACTGGTGGCTACAAAGTGCTGCCCCTACAAGTGGGCATTTGAGTGTAAATAACTGTGTGATTGGCCTGCAATGGACCTGTGTTCTGTCCAGGGACTATATTGCCATAGACTCCTGACCACTGCAACCCTGAACTGGAAAAGGACCTCATTATCATTATTATTATTTAAAGTCCTCCAGGCAGTGGACATAACATGTATTTAAATTGCAAATCACTCAAACCATCACAACCTTCCCTTCAGCCTTAATGTTCAAGTGTAATTTTATTGCCACATTCATTGAACCACATTTAATCATTTTTACTATCCACCCAAGTGAAAGTGCAAATACGTGGTATATAATTATGAATGACATAATTAAGTTAGTTTAATTAGCCTTTTAAATACTGTGTGGAAAAAGTCAGGAAGTGTAAATGCAGAATCTGTTCTGAATCATGGACCTTACTCCATGCCACGTAGTTCCTTACCATATGACACCCATATGCGACATTTCATAGACATAAACATCTTACACTGAAATCTTCAAAGGAAACCAGCTTACACAGTGGGCTCATAATTTTTTGTGGAGAGACAAATTGAAAGGTACACTGAGAGTCACCACAGAGAAACAGTTACAAAACTCACAAACGCATGTAACTGGACAAAATATGAGATGCAATTGTCCTGCAAATTTGCTTTTCTTTAACTAGACGTGTAAAGATTCTCTGTTCTCAGTGATATGCTACTGAACAGCAGATGGATTTAGAGGTTTTATGGCCCCAATACTAGTTAATTTCTACATTATTATTATACTGCAAGACAAAAGGAAGGGACACTAAATCAGATGTGACTGGACAATAATAAATAAATAAATAAATAATAAATAAATAAATAAATAAAGACATTTTATGTGCTTCTTTAAACAGACAGAAGCATGGAAAAAAGAAAAAGGGGATTGATGTGCACAGTAACTGTACAGGTACACAAAGCCACATATGCACAAGGACAAACAGATCTAAGGAAAAATAAATTTGTTAGCATTAAAATCATGGTCATACGAAATGCACAGTGGATATTGTCACGTATTGCTCAGCTGGTATCAAGCTGTAGGCTCCTCTAGCTGCAGGGTTCTCAAGCAACTGCATGATATGCAAGTTAGGGAAACAATTCTACATTAGCTGACCACTAATCCTCATATTATCCTGCAAAATATATCCTATTTTAGATTTATAAATTTATAGACGTATAGAAATGACAACATCATATAGCATCATTGAAAAATTTAAGAACACTTGCTGGAAACATTTTTCCCCATAACTGACAGTTTTATCATGTAAATTTATATGTAAACACTTGAAAATGGAAAAAAGAAAACAGGAATATGAAACTCAGCTAAGAAGTTTCAGCAGGTGTTCTCAAACTTTTTGACTGATACTATAGGTGTTGTGCTAATCATGAGTAGCAAAATCTGTTCCCTTCTGAGGACCCGAGCATATCATTTTTCACTACCTTTCTGGCTCCTTATCCAATACACTGTACATTTTACAGCTGTGTATATAGTGCAGCAATTCAGTAAGTCCTGTAATAAGCCACAAGAGAAATACTGTCGTAAAATATTTAAAGCAGGTTGCAAGCCTATATAGAAAAAAAGTGCAAGAAACACAAAGAAGTCTGTGATAGACGGAGAAATGCCATTCTGGAATCATCTTCCTGGAATAAGGAAGTTCAGTCGTTTGGCTTTCTGAGCTGAGACAAAAGGATTATTGGACATGCGTCTAATTGAACAAATTAATATATTATTCATAAATGTCTCATCATTTATTTAAAATCATGCTGGTCTTCTGAAGTACAAAGGACAGAACACCCATTTGGCAGCTGCTGTGGTGCTGACTCACAAGCATGGTGTTTGTTTGCAGGGTCAAAAGAACTTTTTCCAGGTTGCTGGTGCTGTGAAGCAAGGAGGAGGCAAGTCCAGTTCGATATGCTTGAACTGTGTTTTTGCTCCTGTGGTGGCGATCAGCCGTGCACAGTCTCCCCTTTATCATCCTACCCTTACCTCAATGCTGGAGTTCAGCTGTGCTGAGGAAGAGCAATCTTAAATGGTCTCAAAGGAACTGACCAGGAAGCTTTACTTGTTTGTGGCACTTTGCACTGTGTGTGGATCTGTGTTTACTGGGGGTTTTCACAGGATATCTAGGCAGGAGACTACATCAGTGTCAACAATATACAAGTGTTCTTGTGTGTAAATGCCCCATGGGCTTTCTGGTTAAATAAATAAAATCTGTATTCAGCTCTTTAGTCAAGAAATATAAGTAGGATCATGGCATGCTAGAGGAAAAATGGAGGTGCTGTGTTCATTTAAGTGTCTGTAAGTATGTGAAAACCTTACACTGCAGACCAAGACAGCTGATAGAGATGTTTTCCAGAGTGAGAATGGAGTACAGACCACACACTTGGGTGTGTCATGGCTATTTATGCTGCATTAGCTTGAGTCTCCTTTAGTAGACTTACATTGCTGTGCAACGGCATATTCCTAACCAGAGTATATCACCTAATGACCTGGCAGATTTACTCTGGGTGCACAGATTTCTGAGTATTTTATGGGCACATGCTTTAAAAAATGTGTAACTTGCCACATCTGTGGAGTGTATGACTGAACAGTAGCTGTGTTCAATTCAAGATCACTGCATTAAATAGGAGAATTCTCACTGCCTGACAGCAATGGACAGTTTTTCTTCTCCTAGTCTATCTGCAGCGTGTTAAGATCATGACCCCCAGATCAATAAATACAATATGCAGCTGAATTAATTGGTTGCTAACAAGCAAGGCTTTCAGATAGGGCCAAAAGGAAGTATTTTCTGAATGGATTCTCTGCCGGTGGTATTGTGGCAAACGTGCTGATGGGAAGATGTCGATCAGGATGATTCATTTGTATCACTTAAGCAAAACCATCTGAGCTTAACACCACTAACTTTTTGGCAAGGACAACATTAAAAGACCGTGTTTTCTCAGTGTGTATTGTACACAGCACTTTGCAGTATCATATCCACAGTGATTATATGCAGCTGCCAGAATCTGCAGTGTAAAGTCATATCTTTCCACACAGTATATAGAGAAAGCATTCATATTTTATAAACCTTTTTTTACAAAATGTGTTTTCAACCTTTCTTCATTCTATGAGAGAAAAGACCAACACCTTGTCTGCGGGAAACTAAAGCGAGTTTCACAGAGAAATAAGTGCATGAAGGGCAGATGCTTGAAAAGCATTAACAGGGGAAATCAGGATTCAAAACTCATTATGGAGAGATAAAATATCACTGAGCTGTTAAATGCTGATGCTTCCCTTCATTAAGAAATGTGCCATGTTGTTTACTTAGCTGGAGCCTTTAATGAACATAGACTGTAGCAACATAAATGTCTGCCATCACTATTTATGTCTGCATTGCCAATACCTAGAAAAGGGAAATAATAAATGTAATATCAGGGATATGTTGAAGTTTAGGATGGTCTTATCCAGCATATTCTATGACCAGCAGCTGAAGATGCTTAGGAAACCCCCATTGTTCCTTATACAAATGTTAAATCCCAACCACTCATACTCTCTTAAAAGAATATTAAAGATGCAGGTTGCCTCCTACCATCATTGCCTTCCAAGCTATAGACTAGTATTTCTGTGTAAGGATAGAGGTTACTGTTCCGTAAAAAGAAACAATTTGCTGAAAATAGTTTGGCTCTGTTGCTTGATGTGACATTGTTCTGCTATTGTTACACAGCAGGTCAAAGAATGATTTGAGGAATGTGGCAGCATGCGTCTGGGGGATATTATGTCTTCCCACCTAAAGTGACATTCTCCTGTCAGATTCACTTTACTTTGATTGAATTGACTTCAAAATGTCAGAAAGATTTCAGTGAAATACACCTATACCCTAGCATCCAAGTATAATTGGTTTCTAGAAATCACTCTACTTGAATACTGCAAGCTCGGATATTGGGAAGCAATTTTCATTATTTCTTATGAGAAAAATTACAACTCGTTCCAGGTAGTTCCCAATTAATTCTGACAAAATATTCCTAACATTCTAAAATACCAATTTCAGCATGATAAAGAAAACTTTAAACACCAATTACTTAATTACTAAAAGGTTAATGAGGTAATCAATATGGATTTGTGTGTTTATATTACATAATTTAATATTTAATACATTATGTTTTTTTTCCTTATTATATGCAGCAATAGGAATAAACATTGATCCATCCATCCACTTTCTTTAACCACTTGTCTTGAGTAGGGTCATGGTGATCTGGAACCTATTCCAAAAATGATCGACACTAATGGGCAAGTCCATTGCAGGCCACAAACATTTACTAGTTATACAATAGTTATCAGTTAATTATACTCATTATGCTGGGATTTTTCCACTCAGATACTGAGACTGGTATTAATATATACCACTCCTTATATCAAAAACTTGAATGCCAGTAAGGTATACACAAAAATAACATGGGTATAGGTGTACACAGATTGCTAGGGTAATAATTTTATTAGATTAAAAACTGACAGACATCTCTGTATCATTTGCTTTGTTATTGCTATAAGTAGTTCCTGTTCAGTTCCCGTTGTTACTATTGTTGTAGTTTCACTGAGCAAGATGCACTGAATTGCATGATAAACCCCCCCCAGTTGTGTAATTGTGTCAAATATTGCCACACTGGGTCTCAGCTAAGAATTATAGTAGTAGAGATAATGCAAAGAACAAAAAGTAATCTCAAATTCCTCTCCTGATACCAAACATAACAAAGCCAGTAGCAACAAGCCTTGTTTATTCCATATAAACCTCTTCTTCCAGGCCTCCAGTCAGTTTTGTTCATTCTCCCCTCTCAGTGCAATGCCTTACATTTTAGATATTTATAAAAAATGCATTTAAAACATGTACATATCTTAATTGTTTGTTCATGATTGGCATGAAATATTGACTTGGGTTGCCCTTATATTTATTAAAATCTCCCTAGTTTGCATTAATGACGGCAGAATGATTTAATCGGTTATACATATATTCATAGATTACAACAAACCTGTAGATCATTTTCTGTCCTTGTTGCTGTCATCTGGGAGACATTATTGAAGTCTGCGGGCCAAAACCACCAGGCTCAGGAGCAGCTTTCTACCACAGGCTGTCAGGCCCCATCACCTCCACCACCATTGCCCATAACTATTGCCATCCACTGTGTGTATATGCATGTTTGTTTATGCTTATGTATGTATGTATGTATGTATGTATGTATATAGTATAAGTGTGTGTGAGCATGTACTTGACTGTTTTGTATTTTTTATAATTTATTTATACACTGTACTTATACACACACACACACAAATTTTTACCTTTCATTTATCTATATTCGCATTATCTGTTATTATCATTCTCTACATTTTCTGTCCCCCTGTTCTGTGCACCCGAGGACCTTCATTTCGTGCTCCCTTGTATACCCTTACAGCTATGTATTTCAAATGTTAGCATCAAACTAGCCGTGAATATATAGTCTATTTGCATATACTCATTCTAAAACATGTTCAGACACTGTAGAGGGTCATGGCCCCTGCACTATCCCCGTAAAGTTATAACGCGTCAAAAATCATCTTGTGTGCCCACCTACTAGCTCATACTATCATTTTTAATTAAACTAGGAAGTAAACTTGAATCAGATCACCCACCTGTGGAAACTGTAATTACAGTTTCCAGTAATAGCTCGACTTTGCTAACTGCATTTTTCAGTGAGAATGATTATTAAAGTTAGGGCTTTGTTTCTCCAGCCTTCATTTGAAGCTGCTCAACTGTGGAAGGTATTGCTCACTACCAGATGTTTTCATTTCATTATTTTTTAAATCATATTCTTGTTAGATAAGACTACAGTATGTCATTGCAAATTAGAGCTGGACCACAGCAGTACACGTTCTGACAGCAGGAGGTTCTTCAAGGGTTCCTATAAGTCTCAAGGTACATCCTCAAGATGTGGGAACATTTGAGAACACAAGACAAATTAAGTGAATTTAATTGTATACTTGTTATAATAAACTAAGGGCTCAGTGTCAGTGTTAACCCAGTATCAGATGCGGAGAGTTGAGTTTCCCTTCTCAGTGAATGCATTTCATCCTCACACTAGCATAATATGTATATGTGAAGAACTCAATACTGTATATGAATCATTCATTCCTAATGGTCTCAATGAAGCTGGTTACGGTGTGTGAATATTTGATGGTAACAGTTTCATAGAGTGTACTACTGCTCTCAGTCAGGATTTTCTGTCCCTTCTTTGGAGGTCATCCCCAAGACTGACAGGAAGCTTAATGTCAGCATTTACGGCTGTGGTCCAGCTCTCATTTACAATGGCACTTTGTGGTTATTTTATGTATAACAAAACATCGCAATACACTTTCTGAAACCCAAACAGAAACGCTTCTTCAGTGTTTGCACCTTCAGTCTCCTATACCCTTTCCCTCAGTTCATACACCCCAGCCCACAGAACCACAGGCCACTGCATGGTCAGTTGCCCACATAGTTGTCATTAAGCACCCTGCAAAGGTGTACACTTACAGCCCTTTGACAGAAATATGTAATCAAAATACATAGAATGTGCCTCGGAGTTCCGGACCACTCACAATCTGAACCATTTCATCGCCATACCCAGAAATCATATGTAACATTCTCATGTGTTCCCTTTCACCCATTTCCCCCTGCATTAAGGAGAAGTTGTAGTGATTGGCCTAGTGTATCCAATAAATGCATGTGCAGCAGACCATGAAAAACTTTACCCTATCTCTCCTCACACTGAGGAACATGCACTACATGGCCAGAAGTATGTGGACACACAGACACTGTACCTGTTTATGGTTGTTGAACATTTCATTTCAAAACCAATGGCATTAATATGAAGTCTGTCTCTCATTTGCTGCTATAACAGCCTCCACTCCTCTGGGAAAGTTTCTGTTAGATTTTGGAACATGGCTGCAGGGATTTGCTCCCATTCAGATGCAAGAACATCAGTGAAGCCACGCACTGATATTGGGCAATGGGGACCAGCTTGCAGTCAGCGTTCCAATTCATCCTAAAGGTGTTTGATGGACTTCTGGTCTGGTCTCCGTGCAGGCCAGTCAATTGCTTAAAGACCAGACTCAGTGAACCATTTGTTTATGGACCTCGCTTTGGGCACAGGGGGACTGTCATGCTGAAACAGAAAAGTGTCTCTATCACCAAAGTGTTGCTACACAGTTGGAAGAACACAATTCTGTAGAATGTTACTGTAGCATTAAGATTTCCCTTCACTGGAAATAGGGACCCAAACCATGAAAAACAGCCCCAGATCATTATTCCTCCACCTCCAAACTTTACAGATGGCACTAAGCATGCAGGCAATTTGTGATGGCATCCACTGAACCCAGATTTGTCTGTCAGACTGCCAGATAGTGAAAGTCTGATACATCACTCCAGAGAATGCTCTTCTACTGTTCCAGAGTCCAATGGTGGCGTGCTATTCACCACCTCAGCTGACACATGGTATTGCCCATGGTGATCTTAGGCTTGTGCGCAGCTGCTCTGCCATAGAAACCCAATTCATGAAGCTCATGATGCACAGTTCTTTTGCAGAAATGTGACAAACTGATTTGTTGGAGAGATGGCATCCTATTACAAGGACCACGCTGAAAGTCACTGAACTCTTTATTATGACTCATTCCACTGAAAATGTTTGTCTAAGGAGATGACCTGACTATGGACTTGATTTTATGTACCTGTTAGTAATGGGTGTGGCTGAAATAATCAAACGCATTAATTAGAAGTTGTGTCCACATATTTTTGGCCATGTACTGTACATTGATAACATGGAGCAGTATCACGTCCCACCCAATATCCATTCAAAAAAACTGGTCCTGGGACCACACAGCCTACTATCACCATACCTAAAATGATTCCCAGAACAGAACAGCCACCCCATCACACTGTTCTGCCCCCCTCCCTAAAAGGGATCCCTACCATCACTGTCCCCATGAAATAATTCTACCTCACTTCCTTTCCATAAATGATACTCTTGCAAGAAGCACACACAAAAATTCAGCACTGTCAGAATACAAAAAATACCTCATCTCTTATGTCCATCCAGTGACGCGCTCACTCTTGAGTTTGCCATTTCAGGGTGACCCAGTCAGACTGTGCGCAGGGATTTTTTCTTAGTCACATCCACCCTTTTTCTCTGGCACCTTGAAACTGTCCTCTCTCTGCAGAGCAGGGAGGTCATCTATTTCTTCAATCTCCTTAGCCCCAGGAGAAAATAAAATCTTCTACCTTAAAAGTTCTATCAAAATCCCCTTCAGTCTTTCTCCTCCAGAGATGCCTCACAACCCATCCTCCTCCCAAATGTTTTCCACTGCTTCAAGAGAAGGGCAGGCAAACTCATGAATCTATTCTTCCATCCTTGTGCCTTGTAGCTTTCAAATTCCCCCAACCCTAATTCCCTCTCTATAAAACAGCCACAGAAACCTCTTCAGTGCCCAGATACAGTCCTGCCACCTCTATTACCTTGTCAGCACTCTTTCTCACTCCGTCTGCATATCCAGCAACCAAAGGAAGGGCCACTGCTGGGATAATCCTGGAAAAGGTTATTGCTTGAGTCACAGTTTTGACACTTCTTTTGGGTTCTACAGTCTGTGGGTTGTGATTTTCACACACCCCTATGGCAGATACCAAAAGGAAACCGAGGTGCAAGAACACAAGTGTAATTCTGTGGGAGCCACTTCTGGCCAGGAATAACTCTGCAGGAGGGTGACGTGCTCCTGTAGAAAAGTCATCAGGCTGTTGTTCCAGCAAGAATTAGAACTTTGCATTCCATATCTAAAAGCCATTCGTCACTTTCAGTTTGAGGACCTTGCAATTATGTCCCAAACACTATTTAATATCCTTACCCATATCATATGGATTATACATGCGTACTGTTACCAAAAGGCCACAATAGAAAAAAAAGGAGTTTAAAGACTATGTCTCCAAACAGCTTGCTTGGTTTCAGGTCTTTCAGTTTTTTAAAAATCTCCAAAGATTTCTCCCTTGAAACCAAACCAAGGCAATGTGAAAAATTCCATTTCACTGGGTGTGCTGCCAGCAGAACATCTCTTGCACTGTCACCTGAAATAGCTCCGTCAAAATGAGCCAAAAATTGATTCCTTCATTCTGTGTCTCGTCCCCAAAAACCTAAATTGTGTACTGCAGTCCAGGCCCCAAACTGGGCACATGACAATCTCCTCACTCTGTCACTGGAACCTGATTCCTCATTCCAAAGGTTGTGAAAAAAATTGCTGTCCACAAAACAAAGCCACACATCTTTTTCTTAGTACACAACATAAACTGCCCCTTGCATAAAAGCTAATTATGGTACAAATGATTTAGTGGCTCAGCACGAAATTTCTTGGAAAGTTTCTATTTGTACAGCTGGAAATTCCATTTAAGCAATTGTAATGCTTCAATTCAGGGTAACACAACACCAATGAGAATTTACCTTGTCCTTCTGAGAGACCTGTAGAAACCACATTCAATTTGAAAGGCCCTTTAAGGCTTGCAATGGAAGTCTCTGCATCAATTAACATTAATTTGAAAAAAGTTATATTTCATAACCTCAGTCAAGACAAAACACAATAGATCATAACTTATCTTTTCTTTCTGAAACAATTTGTGATTAAGTTTATAGAAGGGACATGAAATTTGACAGCTTTAATCAACCTTCTTAAGGGGGGGCTCTGCTTTTTACTTAACAGAAATCAGGTAAGAGTGTAATTTCATAATTGGGTTCAAGACATAATCCAGCAGGTCAAAATTGATATACTATTTCTGAGACATTTTGAGAACAAGTTTAATTTGGTAAGCTTTCAGATTTGGCCTGTATTTAAATTTAATGCATACAACTATAACCACTAGGATGCCAGTGACTGATTTGGAGAAAGTTGCTTGTTTTTGCGGTCCCTCTATTTTTCTCAGCTTGTTGTCCAGTTAGAGTCACAACTCTCTTCTATCACTTTCATCAAGCTCTCTTTGTGCTAAAGCAATTTCTAGCATGTTTTTACATTATAGTGGTCCTTATGGGCAGTTGTTTTATGGGCTTGATTTATCTGAGAAAATTATCCTATAATTTTTGTTGTTCCATTTGTCTATTAAATTCCCACTGTAACAACTGCATCTTTACGTGTTTTATTGCTGTTAAGTAGATGCAATTCAGGATCTTTGTTTAAGGCTTTCTTCTATTAAAATCTCCATGATTTTTAAGTTGTCATTTCTACTTTTGTGTGAACTAGAGAAGAACTTGCATGTAAAACTGAAAGCACTGATTTTTACCTCTGTGTCTAATCCATGTACATTAATGATTTAAACTGTCAACATTTGCTGCATACTTGGTTTGTGGGTAACATGGTAAATGTTTGGATGTCAAGGGCCAGTTGCACTAGCTGATCATTCCCCTCATTCTTTACTTCATGCTAGTGTCTTTTGTTATCACTGGAATGCTTTAAGCACATATTATCTCCCCATTAACTGAAATGGTATTATACATAACAGCAACTTGAAAATAATCATGTTCCACTTACTGTGATGTACTGGCATCCCATTCTGACCCTGACCAGGACAAATGCTTAATGAACGTGGATGGATGGATTTATGGATGGATGGATGCATAGACTGATGTTCCATTTATTATTGCTTTGAATTTTTAACATTGTTTTCAATATACAACTCTTTACTGCAGCACAGACAAAATGTCATTAACACTGGTACACCAGACAATTAAACATAGACTGGCACATGTAGGGTTGATTTTTTTTCTCGAAAAACACGAGGTAAGGAGTGAGTGTCATCTGTGTATTTTGGTTTGGTTAGTTAGGGTGTTGGCAAATTCTGAAGACCTGTTTCTTTTGGTTTGTGTTTATTTAATTTAGCATAACTTAAATCACATTAGCTAGATTGGTTGGTTTTGATTTGTTCTTTCCTTTGACACTCCCCACATTGTGTACCCCATGTGTCTTTGTAAGAAAACTTGTATGGAAACTGCTAATTCTTGTACTACATACCACCAGTAGGACACCTTGGAGCAGAACCAGGACATGTTGGAGAGACTACATCTCTAGGCTGGCTTGGGATCCCCCAAGAAGAGTTGGAAATTATGGTTAGGAAGACAGGTCTGAACCTGCTGCTTAACCTGTTTCATCTATGTCCCAGGCATTAAAAATTACATCTTGTAACCAGAATTAGCCATAACTAATTATCTTGTAATTTTAAATTCATCTGTCCTATGCTGAATGGTTATTAACAAAACTTATGTTTAGCAGCAGGTCGTGACCTTTTAGTAGCCATCTTATTCAGAAAACTGAGGAAATCCGGTGAGTTTTTATGTGCATGTTTGATTAATTTCTCTCTGTTTTACACCATTTTGTCAAGGAGAACCACACACTAGCCGCTGTCCCATATGCCTTGCAAATAATGTCAAACCTCACCATGTACCCAGACTGGGGACCAGCACTGACAAACCAGCTGGCCAGACACACACGGTGGACAATTTAGAGTGACCAATGAACCTAAAACTCATCTTTCCTACTGTGGGAAGAAACCAGAGTACCCAGAGGAAACCCACAGAGACAGAAGGAGAACACGTAAACTCCTTGCACACTGATTTGAACATATGCCCAAAAAGCCCAGGCACTGTAAGGCAACAGTACTACTTACTCCATTTTGCTGGATACCCTGTTTGATTCATTTGAAGATGGGATTTTTTTCCACTTACTGTAACTACCCACAGATTTTCACTGCTGTCATTGACTTGCCAGGCTGTCTCACCTCTGACCAAGACAGATCTATGTTTCCACTGTTGCACTGGGTGGGATTTTTAACTCTGCATTTAGAAAACGGGTTTCCAAGGGCCGTGTGTTAGTGAGAAGCAGTTGCCATGGAGATACAAAGTGACGATGAAAGTTTGGGAAAAAAACTGCAGTGTTCGATCATTGACAGTAAGAGACAATACTTTCAAGTTAAGTGGTAACGGGAATGTTCACCACGTTGCAAGAAATGTTTTATTATTCAGTTTACTCTGAGTTCTTTTATATTTATTTACCATCAAAACTTGGCATTTAATCATTCTAAATGATATTGTTCCATAATATTAATACTGCTTGTGCACGACCTGCTGTGTTCTCTTTTTATTAACATTTATTATATGCCACACTGAAATTATGTTACTCGGAGTTTTGCTTTATCATTATGAACTAAATGAATGAGTTGGTTTGAACTCCAGAATTTATAATAGAGTTTTAAACTAAGGTTGAAAAAATATTAGCATAGCTTGCTAAAAATTCCTGCATAATATTAGAGTATGAAAGTCAACAGTCATTCCAGATAGTACAGTTCTACTATACCAAGGAAAGGGAAATGTTGCCATAGAAACACAATATGATGCAAATCACTAGGGTCCCAAGGATTTGACTTCTGCTGAGAGTTCTCTGCTTTTAAGTCTCTTTCCTTCTTAGAACATCAGCTGACATTTCATTGTTCACTGTTTGCTTTACTATGACCTACTTGCCCATATTCTGCGACGACAAAGTGGTAGGTTGTGTCCTTACATGTCATGTTGATGTCAGCATGACATCAGCATTTTTTCATAACAGGGCTTCAGCATCTGTCATTTTCAGTGGTGATAATCAGTTGTAAACAACCTCATTATTCAAACACTGATCATTATATATGCTGTGTTAATTGATAGTGTTAGCAAAACTTTGAATGCTAATAGGCTACAACATCAGCAGTTATTTAAATATAGAATGCTGTGAAATTTGGGGTTATTAATCTGATAATACAGATATGTTTTATATATTTATCTATTTTGTGAGCGAGCAATGCCTGGAGTCAAAAAAGTGTAGCAGTGAAAAACGTAAAAAGTAATAACACATTATATAACCATCCAACTGTTTTATTATTAAGGTGGTTGCATTTTGTACTGTTAGTGCTGAATGTCACAGAAAATAATTTTTGTGCTGTTTACAGTGAAGTAGCAAGGAAAAAACAAAATGTATTTATTGCCAAACTTCATTACCCTGACATCACTAATGTGTGTGTATGTATAATTTCTTACCAATTTTTACATTTTCCTTTGTTCATATATAACATCCGGTGACTCCTGTGGTTAAACATGCAGATGGCCCTCACAGCAATGCACCTCACAGCAATGTTTTATCTTTCAATTTGTGGTGTTCAAATGAAAAAGTAAGTCAGCGTGTGTTTGTAGTGCGTGTGAGGCAGGAGTGCTCATATGTGTGAGAAAGTGCATCTGTATGTGTATATGGAGAAATTTCATCACTGTCTTTGCAGGCACTTTATTTACTGTGTATGATATCAGTACTCCATTTCTAAGCCATGTCGAAGACTGAATTTTAAATTTTTTAAATATTAAGTAGCAATTTAACAGTTTAATGAACTTTACGCAAAAACCTCACTTAGTGGGAGAAGTATCAAATATAGAGATTATTTATTTTATTTATTTATCTGTATTTGTTTTCTTTTCTACTGTGTACTGAGTATGAAAGACCAGAATGACCTTCATTCTCCTTGTACACCTGTTGGATAAGGAATTATGACAATAAATGATTGTTAATATGAATCCTGTGTCTATCCTGAAAGCAGAAAGGACTCCTAGTTCCTTCCATCTACTTCCCATCCTCCCTACTTGTTGGCTGGTGGCAAAACCTCCATACAGAGAAGTGGGAGGAGTTCCTCCGTAGGCTCAGGCTCACTGGCACCACTGGAATGGAGATCCCCACACCCATAAAGCAGACACAGTAGTCTTCATAAGCCCCTGGGGCCTGAACGGCCCCTCTCTGACTCTTGGGTCAGGGAATGGCAGAATCTGAGCCTCCTTTCAGAAAAAAAGTGTGCAATGTTAAATGTATAAGGACGGGAGCTTGGCATGATGAAACTGACATTCCACATTCCACTGGCGGACAAATAGACAAGATATTGCATGTGTTCTTTTCTGAGCAAACATTCATTATTCTTTTGTATTTAACTGGGTGTTAATGAAATAGTGTTTAACAATTGTATGTGATTGTTTACATTCAGTAATCATTGGTTTCTTTTCAAATGGAAAAGGTAAGCAATTTCACTGCAATGGACCTGACACTTGGTCAGGTAAACAGTATATTTCATTACAATGACCTGCACAGTCACAGCATTAACAGTCATGGCATTAGAAAAGTATGCCAGCCTAATAACCGCAATTTTTTTCAAACGTGTTTTTATTCATTTGAGTCCAGACAGGGGACAAGACTGACAAACTATTGTAATCTAATTTGAAAACAATAACAAAATATGTACCTTTTTAGTCATGACACTAGAGCCCAGAGACAATTAAGAATTGCATTTATTTTAAGATGAGAAATAATTGGGACTTTTGGGAATCCTACTTTCCATGACAGCTGCACATAAATAAAATGAATGAAGCAATTTTATTTTAGGTAATGAAGTTGTCATAATGATACATCAGAGAGAGGTGGCCCACTTCTCTGTGTGTAAAAAAGTGGTGTTTGGGGATAGAATACAGTCCTCCACCTCCCACACTGGTTTTTCACAGCGTACGCTGAAAGAAATTAAACAAGCTGATCATTGTATTCTAGTAAGTAGTTATTCAAAGCTTGTTTTCTGTTCTTGGTAAGGCTTTTCTACAGAAGAAGGAGAAGCGATAAACTCATATTGACTGTAATCAAATTTATATATGACTGCAGTGTTTATTGCTCTGTCTCACGTCTGGCTATTCTTGTCAGCTGCAAGTTCCCTTTCAACATAGAACACCAATTCTGGGATGGCTTTTCATCGTATTGATTTTTCAGTCCTGTGCCCTAGTTTCCAAAATATTAAATGTCCTACCATCTGACTGCTCATTATGTAGTTCATTATTAGAGCACTGCTGGTCCTCTGGGAAGACTTGTGCTCTTGTCTCAAGATAGTTTTGGCCTCTGTACACACCACCAGGGTGAACACTTGTTCTTCCAAATCACAAACTCAACAGAATGTGTCTTGAGACATTTCTGCAGAATTTTATCAAAAAGTTATTTTAGTACATATATTCACTGACCACTTTGGTAGATACACCAGCACAGTGCAGGCTGGTGGTGATGGTGTAATGGTGAGGGGAACGTTTTCTCTGCACACGTTATTTTTTGTGACAACCAGACAACATATAAGTACGAAAACATTGATGTTGACCAGGGTCATCACTTCGTGTCATTTTAGTGTCCTGGAAAGAACAAACCCTGGAATTCTCTCAGCTCTCTAGCATAACTGGGATCTCAGTTCTTGCAGTCTACCAACCTGCATTTCCCAAACTGACACCTCTGGCAATGTCACAAAACATGCATGTTCTCAGGATTGTTCAACAAATACAGCACTATGTGGCCTGCATGGTCCACACTCCTCAAGCCAACACAGCATCTTTTCATGAAGTGGAACATGATACTAGCAGAATCAATGCTAAGTTGCATTAGACATAACAACATATGCAAATGTACAGACTGCATGTCCATAAATTGCCTTTAAATAAGCTCTTTTTAGTACTGATACTTTAGTAACTTGACTGATCAAATAAAATAAATCAGGGTTATCAATGGATGCTCATGATGACTGGCTGGTAAATTTTTGATTCAAAGTGTCCCTAGAATTTTTAAAACATTTTTGCTCTCCAACTGCCTGCAAGTTATTGTCCCTGTCAGCCCGAGGTAACAGATGCTAGAAACAGTTTAATGTACTGGCATATGTGACATGAATATCAAAATGTTCAAGGTCTGTAGTGGATTTTCATCTGAGTGTATTCCAGAGGCCTGAGTTGGGTGGGTGCGCCCAAACCAGAACTCCATCTGAGGGAAATTATGCATGTAGAGGCTTCACTGCTGCCTTTCCTACAATTATTGATAAATCCTTTGTAATTAAACTAGATGCAGCACCGCTGTCAGTCAGACTGGTCCACAATCTCTTCAGCTGAAGCAGTTAAATGTTCTTCTGTAAAAAAAAAAAAAAAAAACTTTTGCTAGTTATTTTGTAGGAACTGTGCTAGCAATAGGAAATTGAACTTCATATAATGGATCTTTTATGATAAAATTATTATTTTGAAATTATAAGTTTTGCATTTTTGTTTTTTGAAAGCTTCACCATGAATGTACCCAAGTACTATACAGTAGAACACGAATCACTGACATACTACAAACCCTGATTTTATTTTAAGTGTTGAGAAGGTAAGGGTCTGATGTTGGGTTATTGTTGGTCAGATAGTTCTAATAAGCTTATAAATAGAAAATACGAGCATATTTACAGCGCATGTGTGTTATAATATCTAATGGATATATTAAAAATATCTTACAGCTCACTTTTCAGTCCTAATAGAAGCATTATTCTGCATGTCTTTTTAAAAAGAGACCACAGACATTTAAAGCTTAATTTAAATAATTCTCCTGAAAACAGTTCTGTGGAAGATGTTAAATTATCTAAATTTTAGAGTCAAAAAATACTTCATGAAACATGTATATGTTTATTTTGGCATGATTGCCTTCTGCTGCAGGAATGTATGTGTGTGAAATTCACTTTGAATTTTTAACAAACAGCCACGTTTGTTTCCATGGCAGCATATCCTGAAACGTATCACATATCCAAAAGTATTACAGTAAAGTCACATCATGTACCTTCTACCTTTTACCTACCTTTAAAATATCTTAAAAATGTGCATTGTGAGGACACACCTTTCACCTTAGCTGAAACCACACCTGTAAACCCTGCCAGCCAGTAGACTCAATATGTAAAACAGTATCCTCTCAAGTAAATTTGTGTTCCTTCTTTTTCCACATTTCTTCACGCTTTTGACCAGACCTGGTGAAGCTGGTGTTGTTAAAGTGCTTACTTAAAATAAATATGATACATGATTAAACACATTTAAAGCTCTCACTTTACTTTAAAGCTAAACTAGTACCATTCCACCCACCCAGAACAACAAACACAAAATAAATAGTCAAACAAAAAAATTATGAATGTACTTAAAGCCTAAAGCTCTTTACCCTGCATGTCAGACTTTATGATTTATTCTTCTCCTTATTCTTTTAATAAAGGACCTGGTTGCTGTCAGCTGTTCTTTCTGGCTCTGACATGGCAGCAAACAGGGTGAGGCAACATCAGTATAGGACACTAAAAGGATACATGAATCAAATATAAAATTAAATGAACACTGAAAAAATCCTAAATGATTTCAGAACCCAGTTACGCAGTCAGGGATGAAGTTCCATTGTTCATTGACCATCTATAGTGTTTTTCCTTTTTCCTCAGTATGTAGAGTGTGGAAAGCTGCTAGACATTATAGTACAGTGGGAAGAAACACAGGCTGTTATGGGACAAAGAACAGTCATCAGAACTGGGAATATCTTCCCACACACTGGAAGGCTGGAGCTAAAGGCTAAGACCATGATGAGAAGACAGCAACGCTAAACACATCTTTACTGCAGTACACAGGACTGACCTGCAGTTTTCTCTAGAGTGACACCACAAGGACTTTGGACAGATGAGCCCACTGTCATATCCACGTCAATCAATCTTCCACTCAACTGTGGGAACTGTGTCCTCATGGCCGTCCCCTGCTGTGTTAGTCCCGCTGTTGGAAAGGAGTAGTGGAGGGTATGGCGATGGAGGGGGCGTAGCTTATCTACAAAGACCTACTGTGTTTCAAAAGGGAGGTTCAAAGTCTTCACTTTTTCATCTCTGACTTTTTCAGTATGCAAATCCTGGTTTAATCCCCTGAATCAATTCCATTGCAAGTCCACAGCTGCAGAGAAATGATGCGCTTTCATTCTCCCTTTATCTTCTCAAATTAAAACAGTGCAGATGCATCCTGCTTTACTGTGGTTGTTAACATTCAGGTGCAATGTCGCAGCTTGGCAGTAGCTATTTTAGGCATTCAGTGTACATTTTTAATGGACATCTGCATATAACAGGTTAAACAGGAGGGTCTCCATAAGCAGTTGGTTTCAGGTGCACAGAGAGATTCTGTACTGGCAGGTGTGGAGTGCTTGTTCACTCTTCCCATTTCCTTGTGACTACTGCGCTCCCTGGGTGATCCCATTAGTATAAACAACACATGACTATCCATGACATCTGTGCACTACACCTGGCCTGAGTTAACACAAGTAGTATCCCTACAAGCATTGGCAATGAAAACAAATGAAATGGAAGAAAAACATCTTTAATGGATTCCAAAGATGTCAACATATTTCACATTAGTATGTTCAACATCCAATGCCCTTTGTTATGGAGTGAGAGATGTCCTGTGATGCAGCTTTTGCTCCACAAATACAGTTCTGATCAACATTATTGGGCTGCATACATTTTTGGTATACAATGTATAATATATTGAGAAATAATAGCACATTTTAATCATCATAATATTTAAAAGTCCAAAGTTATACAACAAGAAAGATGTCTGTTCAACTTACATGCAGTTCTTTTTTACAGAAGAAAAAGAAAATATGACCTGGACAGTACCCTTCCGTAGTACTTGGATGTCCAACCCTAAGCAAGTTTCTTGTACCCTCCTGCTGGCAGTTTCCCTTGCTCTTCAACTGCAGTTTGTTCTACTTTTTTAAATAGCAGATTTCAGCTCCTTCCACAGGTTTCAATATTGGATTTGGAACAGGAATCATTGCTGGCCAGTGTTACACAGTCCATTTTTCCCACTTTTTAACCATTATTTTGTGTTTTTGGATATGTGTTTGGGTTCATTGTCCTGCTAGAGGACCCATGATCTTCAACCCATACCTAGTTTTCTGTCACTAGGTAGCACATTTCATTATAAAATGCCTTGGTAATCCTCTGATTTCACAATTTCCTTAATATGTTCAAGCCCCAATACCAAAGGCAGGAAAACAGTCCCAAAACACTATCTAACCTCCACCATATTTAACAGTAGGCAGAATATAATTTTGCTTATAGGCTTCATTTTGTTGCCTTTAAACAAATTGCTGGTCTGCATTGACAAAGATTTCTATTTTGGTGTTATCAGTCCACAGAACATTTTCCCAGAAGGATGTTGGTTTCTCTAGTTATGTTTGGGCAAAGATCAGTTGTGCCTTTTTATGTTTGTCTTTCAACAGTGGGGTGCTCCTTGGCCTTTACCCATAAAGGCCTTCTAAATTTAATATGCAGCATATGGTATGGGTGTTCTATGTGGTTTTTCCAACAGTTCACAACAACCGTCAAAGATTTCTTTGATCAGTTTTTCTCTTTCCACAACATCCTGGGAGGTTTTTGACACTTCCACCAACAGCAAACCTCTTAATAATGTTGCAAACTGTGGAAACAGGGATGGCAAGGTCTTTGGAAATGGACTTGTAGCTTTTTGAATTTTTATGCTTGGTGATAATATTTTTTCAAACAGTGCTCTTGTCTTTGCAAGAAACACGGAATGACAAACTTTTTTAAGCATTAAAGCCATCATTCACTAGTTCATTCAATTTATCACAGCTGGGTCTAATTTCAATGCAGTTAGAACCTTTCTTGTCAAACAGATTTGAATTGTGCAAAGGATGTCAATAATTGTGTCATGGCAACTTTTCAGTTTTTATGCTATTTCCACACAGGTCCTTTTATAAATGTTATTGTTTTATCCTGTACTGCTCTTTATCAAACAAATGAATCTGTATAACTAAGCTATTTTAGTGCCCACTAGTCCCTCAGTATCCAAATACAATTCATCCCTGAAAATGCATTGGGTTCTGAATTTTTTGGATACTGAGTGTCTACTTCCCATTGTTTTAAATGGGGAAAAAATAAATAATGCACTCCCAACCTATCTGAAAATAACTACATAACTATAAACTCATGACTTCAACATAACAAACATTGTAGACACCAGTTACTTAATTAGTAAACACTTAATGTTATCATTCATTTATGATGCATACATGTTTATTACACAGGGTACAGTATGTACAGTATAGGACATTATGTGCATTATTGCTGACACAGGTATTTAAAATAATATTTAAAAAATGAAATTCAGTTAAAAGCATTGTTGATAATTTAAACAAATAAAACTAATAGCTAAGACTAATAGTAGAGAGGCTTGAAAGGTTTGCTGTATGGAGGCCTGTGTCTGTTTTGTTAATTGAAGACATGAAGGAGCAGTGGATGCAGGGGAAAAAAAAACTAAAAGTAAGGAACTTTTTTTGCTGTCACACAATTTTCTGACGTAAATTATCTGATTACCCATGACAGCATCTTCAATTTTGCTGACAGCATGGCTTCTGTTCATGTCACTATCATGTTCCATAATTAATGGGACCACTGAATTTGCTGCTTTAAAACTTAAGATTTTCTTGTCCAGCACAGAAACGATTTTAGGCTGTCCAAAAATCCTTCCTCCTCTTCCTCTGAGGACCAATAGGCATCCAGTTCAATTATCCAGCTTAAATTACATTACAGTAATACGGTGATGTGAAAAGGCATTCAGACAAAGCAAGCATGAGACTTGCGAGGAAGTATGGAAACAGCTGATAAGACACCAGCACAGGTGCACGTGGTTCAAACGGGATAAATGTGTAATAGTATATAATACAGTTCATTATAATACAAATAGTATTATTATTACAGTACAGTAGCGTGTGGTAATTATTTGATTTTTTACATTTATTTTGATCTTTCTTTTTTATTATGAATAAGCTTGGATAAAAATTCATTTTAGAAAAAAAATTCCTTTTGAATACCAATATTTAAGTTTTAATTTTCAACAGCTGTTATAGTAGAAATTTGGATATAGAGAGTTCGGGTACCAAGGAACTGTTGTACATTATATATCTAAAATCCAACAGTGCCAATAATGTTGACCAAAACTGAGTATAAATGTTTGTTATAATTAGAACATGTAAAAACAGAAGTAATGTGGCTGTTTCCCCAAGATGGCCTCTCTAGAAACCCGCAACTTTTCTATGTTTGGTCTATTTATACAATCGTAGGTTGCTACATTTGATAGAATATGAAATCGTTTTAAGGACAACAAGGATTATCTAATTTTTGCCTCAACTGGATCTCAGAAGGAAAAAATCGAAAGTAGAGGCCACTGAAAAAGATCTGAATGAAACTACACAGCCAAAGAAAGTTACTTTAGATGCGCTGAATATCTGATAAGAAATTGGGGCTCTGGCTGCCCATTCCACCACCAGTCGTGCCAACTCACTCTCAGGAGTACCTTTGGGAACATGCTGGAGAGATTTTTCACTTTGTCAAGATAAACGTGACAATTTTGAATAAGTTTATTAACTGAATGTACTGTAAGGATGCTAAGCAAGTGAGATATCATGAGATCTCAGCTTGATGCTATGACACGTGAACTAAAGAAATGTTCCTCCTCTTTTGTGGCTCTGGAATCAAAATTCTCTTGGAGCAGGGAAAAAAGAACATGTAAAGAGAATGTTGCAGATAATATGTAATGCTGTAAAGTTTAGAAATACATACATTGTACTTTGGAAACATGCTGTTTTACAGGGAAAATCAGACACGTGCATTACCTTAGACAAAAGGGAATCTGATGGCTGAGATGGTAAAACAAGGAACTGTGGGAATTCCGACAGGAAGGGTGCATTTGAGAATAGTAGAAGTGGATACTTTGTCTTAAGCAAATTAAATGAAAATGTTTGATGTCACATGATCTTCAGTTGATTTTGAAATTAGGGTATTATTGATAGTGCTGTAAGGGTAGCATAGCGGTTACAGCCTTAGGATAAAACTGAAGTTTTAAACACTGCTCTTCTTATCGTACACTTAAGGAACGCGATCACTGAATGATACAGTAAAAGTTATTCTGATGTGTGACTAGGAGAATAACTTAACATGTCCTATGTCACTTTGGAGAAAAGCATCAGGTAAATAAACTGGCAATAGTATTGAATCTGCCATTTCAGTTGTGATTTATATTTTAATCAATGATTGATATTGGTTGAGGCTGTCAGTGTGAGAGACAGGAAGAGAAAAGTATATTATTGCTTTGGTTAAGAAAGAAGACCATGTTAATATACTGCTTGAAGGAATAGATAGTGCCACCTAGCACCTGAAATAAAAGAAATGAGTCCAACTACCACCACTTGAATCATACTTGCGTACCAGTATTCATTATTTTCAGGGTAATGTAGAAGTTAATATACTAAAT
This sequence comes from Arapaima gigas, assembly GCA_900497675.1. NCBI lineage: Eukaryota > Metazoa > Chordata > Actinopteri > Osteoglossiformes > Osteoglossidae > Arapaima > Arapaima gigas. The sequence goes on from UFQX01000019.1 coordinate 24,799, forward strand.
TTAGCCAGTAAATAATCATTCACATCACTGATGGACAACAAGCTTTTGGGTTTGAGACACCGAGTGTGTATCTCTGTTCTGAAATGTCTCATACAAGTCTCTGATAGAAAATGTTGTACAAAACAAAAATACCTGTTGTGGAAGTAAAATGGCCATGAAAAAAATGCTATTGTAAACAATACAGATCATTTTTTGAAAAAAGACAATTTTCACGTCTCGTAAGGGACCCTATCTTATAAGGGATGACCGCATGTACACACTCATACACAAGCACTCGTTTTCCATACATGACAGCACTGCTTTTCTGGGTTTCTGCTTACGAACTGCACAGGGGTGAAAAGGCTGAGATTTTCCACATGAACACAAATACGGAACCCATTAACTTGGGCACAATGATGGAAATTTTATTTCATGAAATTTAGGCTGTGTACCATCATTAGAAGTAGTACAGTAGTACTGATTCCAAATTTCCTGACAATGCATACAATAAAATAGATTTCCGGAACAAGGGGGGTGCCAATACATTCTAAGACATTTTTGTTAATTGATCTATTCTCATTGTAATTCATTGACAACATTTATGAAACCTTCAAGTTTTGTATATCAGTACAAAAGTAGGATGTGTTAACTCATGATGGGAATGTTGCTGTTGTGTAAATAGAAATGGTAGGAAAAAAATCAACATAAAGCTGTTTCTAACAACTGCTTCTTTGTCAGGTTGTGAAAAAAAGCAGACACAAATATGCAAAGAGCACAGCGCCATCTCGTGGTATGAATATGTTTTGCAGCTACAACGTTCTAAAATACTATTTAGTAACTGCAGTCACTATGTAAATAGTCGGGCGAACATAAGGCTAATTTAGAACTACATATAGTTTAAAACAAATGTGGATATCACTCGTTATCCAAAATTAATCCCATTCCTGAAAAGATGCAAGATTTGAATTTTAGGATAGTGGGAAAAATAATAAACATGTTCCCAGCCCACTCCAAAACCAAATCAGTTCCCAGAAATCACTAAAGCACCTAAACACCTATATAACACTCCAAGGATTTATCTCTCAAGCTTCTCAACTTTCCTAGAACACATTTTCACTTAATGTGGGGAAGATGACAGTGAAAATGCAGAAAACATTTAAGCGGGATTACGAGATGGGATCCACATGGGAGGACAGCAGAGATACGAGTGCAGCACGCTCATGTTCCCTTTCCTAACCTGCCTATGACTGTGGTTGGAAATCCCAGGGCAGTTTTACACCTAGAAATCCAGGGCCAGAGCTACGGCCCCTGGGTGATTCCTGCTTTTAACAGAAACAGCTCTCTGAAAGGTGAGTAATGAACTGAAGCAGGAATGCACTGAGCAAGTTGCATTTATACTGCACAATTTTACAAGTGCGCACTTTCTGTTGAACGAACACATATATCAAAAAAATTCAACCACATATCTTTTACAGCTTTTATTCAAATAAGTATCACACCCAAAATGGCCGACAGACACTTTGCTGGAATTACATTCACTTCCCATAATGCTCCTCTCTCTTAAAGCAGTACTTTCACAATCCTAACACTAAATCCTCTCACCCAGATGTTTTTTCTTAGCATGCACTTAGAAATTTTTTCGGATGCGGATTTGTTATAGCAGGAATTTTGGGCACACATTTTTGCAATTTGTTACAGTGAATATTTGGAAAGCGAGAGTTTGGCGACCAAGGGACACTTGGTTCACACCAGTACTTCGTACTTTTACTGTTAAAATTGTTTGTCATCGAGTAGATGCAGATATGTATTTTCTTCCAGTCTAATACATTTATATGGCTGTTGCAAAATCAGAGATTTAAAAACTTACTTTTAGGTCATCCAAATATATTTACACAATTGAGGGTGTTTGAAAGGGAGGAAACAGCAAGAATCATCAACAAAAGATTTAACACATTTACTTTTATTGTAAAGATGAATTATTCCAAAATAGTAATATGTTAGAGAGAAAGAACAAAAAGAACTGTGCATTTTTAAGTATGTGAGTGTGTAGTTAGTGGTGTGTACTTGGCAGAAAAATAGAGGGAGAAACATCTAGAAAACATCTACTCACGACTTTGGTAAGAACCTGGGTGATATTCTTATCAAAATTCCACAACAAAATTTCTAATGATGCACAAAGTAATAAAAAAAGTCGTAGAGCCTCTATGTGTATTACAGCAGAATAAAAAGTCACAACATATTCTTGTCCTAAAAACAGCATCTTGAGCAGTATAAAATGCTGGAATGGTTGGTTACCTGTGCTTTTAGTTCAGGAATATAATATACTATTAAAGAAGTTACCACAGGATATAACAGTTCTATTTCTTAACTGATTGGCATTTTTATTTATGAATAATATACCACAACAAGTTTACAGTAATTCTATATGCAACAGAGCTATTTTGTACACATAGTGAAAAATCAATCTGTTTTAACCAGATATTTTGTTTCCAAATCAACTTGACTGAAAGTGATCCCCCAATAATGCTTCCTGTGGCTGTGGATTAAAGCTGAACTTTTCCATTAAATACGGAGTAACAATGTGGGTGTGACTTGGCAGAATCCTACGTGATTAGCAAAATGTGGCAACTGTGGCTTTCTTCTCGCGGGTCCTCACAGGGTCACCCCTTCTCTCCCCGCCTGTCCCAAGCTCGAGTGCTTCTTTCACAGGGTGTCCTTAAAGCCTAAGGCATGGTTGAAGACTGTAGCATTGTCAATACCAGTAAAAGGTAGAAAATAATGTATAAAATCTGTTAATTTCATGTGTGCTAATTTGTTATATATTCATGGATACTATGCAGTAGGAATCTGGGAATAGGCAGCTTTAGGCCAATCTGTTGCTGGTCTTATCCTCTGGCTTGTACTCATCTTTCACAAATCAGTGCGCTTGGTGGGAAGCAGCTTATACCTAAAGCACCACACAAGTATCCCCACACCCAAATTGTGGAAGGACCCTACATTTTGCAGACACCTATGTTAAAACATGACTGATTTTGCTCCATGACAGCCCTAAACAGAGTGCATCATATCGCTGACTGATATAGTCACAGCCAATCGCCCCAGCCTGCCCTACCCACGCCCTCCCCTATGCCCCCATTCCGCTCTAGCAGGGATGCACATTACACGCACGGATCTCCTTCCTGTCCTTGCAGCTTGAGAACTGCACACTCCTGAACCGCTTCTTCACTGTCATGAAGCGCTCCTGGATCCCCCCGCCGCACGGCTTGGTGCATTCCGTCCAGCTTGACCATGGCCGCATCTTGCACCCTAGAGTACAAGGCCATGACATTGGGGAGTGTTAGAGATACAAACTGCAATCAGATAATTAGTTCTTGAATGAATGAAAAGAATGTACAAAAGTTGGCTGAAGACGACGTACACTTGCCACATCAAAACTGAGAAGACCACCTAGCAGAGAAGGATGTATAAATATAACAATTATCCAACTTGCCTATCGAAAATTTTCAGTGAATAAATTGTACAAGGAATTTCCTACATTTTCCATTCACTTATTTTGGATTTCATCCACTCAATTACCACTGACTGTCAAAAACCTTGTCCAAGTCAGGGTTGTAGTGACTAAGAGCCTAACCTGGAAACATATAGTTCAAGACAGGGTACAGTCTGGAAAGGATGCCAGTCCATCATACACTGTGGGCAATTTACAATGGCCAATTCACTTGAAACACATGTTTTTGGACAGTGGGAGGAAAGTGGAGTACCCAGAGGAAACCCACACAGATATGAGGAGACCTTGCAACCTCCACACAGACTGAACTGGATTCAAATCTCTGCCTGAAACCACAGCCCTCAAGCTGTGCAGCACCAACTTGCTCGGCCTCTGTGTCACTCATATTCTTTGTATCGTATTAAGTACTGTTTCTTCCTCAGTCAAAACAAGAACTTACTTTTCCTGATAGCTGAAGGGTCACATGGAGAGCAGATAGTGACTGGCAATCTCTCTCTCCAGCTCTTTCCCCAGTAGACATGGTGAATCACAGGTCAGTGCGATAGCCTGATAAAGGTATGCTACTCCTCCTCATTGCCAGAAAATTTCCCAGTGTCTAAAGCTCATTAGAAAGGGTTAAGTACGCCAGCTTCTATGGCACAGTGCTGCTGAAGTGCATCCAGATGCTGTTATGGTACTTTCTTGCAGTCAGTCCTGCATTAAGCTGCCATGTGAGTGAATCGAATCAACTTCTTAAACAGATGGGACGTTTCAGCTGCTGTAATTGAGGCTTTGACCTAATACTGCACTTCACTAATACTGTGCATGATGATGAGGAAATGAGTTAGATGCAGTGGGGTGGGCAGGAGCCTCTGGGGGATTCCTGGTTCAAACCCTGAGCTGTCACCTGAGGCAGACAACTGAAAATCTGTGTGGATGTTTTCCAGATCTAAGGTAAAATGGGCTTGTCCTCCTATGGTCAGGCTTAACTTACAGCACTGGCACTGAGTTTCTTTTTGTTAACCCAGGAATAATTTACTGCATTTACACAAAATCAAAAATGGGCAGCAATGTTTAGCAGACTGACCGGCGTGCTCATCGGGTGGCTCGTCACGGTTCTGCTTGCTCTTCCTTTTTTCATGTGCTTCTTTGCGCAGCTTGCCCTCATTGCTGGTGCTCAGGCTCCGGATGCATTTGCGGATCTTGCACTTCTTGCGTTGCACCGTTTCAGGACACGGCTGTCCACCAAACTGGGGCTCCAGCTTCACCATGCGTGTGCGGATCGTGTGGCCCTTCCCACAGGACTTATTGCACTCGGACCACTCAGACCACTCGGACAGCATGCAGTCGATAGCTGCAGGAGAGGAGCACAGAGATAGAAGACTGTATTCTTACTGTCCAGCCTACTCGGCTTACCCTTCAGCCTGTCAATCACTGCTTTGTTTACATTCATTTAAGTGATTTAATGCAGTCAATTAGTTTCCAGAATCCTCCTAAATGAGTTTTTCCCAAAGGTCTAAATTATAATGGAATATTTCTGATTATACAGAATCTGTGAGGAGCCGATTCTTATAATTCCACACCGGCGTTCACTGTGTTTCTCAGTCGGATAACTTAGCTGTATATGCTGGTGACCCTAAGCTTTGCTCAGGTTGCACTGGGTACCTGATGTGAGCTCATCCTGTTCAGTATTTCTGCCTGGATTAATTTTTTTAAGCATTTCCATTGTGATGAAATAAAGCACACTGTCATTTCCATGACAAGGTTAAAAAACAAGCCTGTCTGCCTTTAAAATAACAAGAACACAATTTCTGTTTTTATAATCCTTTTTATAATCCATTCTTCAATTATGTCCATCACCGTGAAGAAAAAAAAACAACCTTGTGAATTTTATGTTGGTTTGCTTTTTACAATGCTGGAGACTAGATTGGAATATAAATCGCGGATTAAGCTCCAGCTCCAAATGTTAAAGCACATTCTGCACAGCAAGTGCCAGGACTGCAAGAACAGAATGCACAGCAGACAGCAGAGGTTATATTTCACTGAAGTAAATCTGTTTGCCCTGGTGTGGATTTGGTGCGCATCTGTCCGCCAAGGCCACAGGGGGGGTTGAGAGCGCAAATTGTAGCACACAGCAAATGGGCACTAACAAGGGATCAACAGCGTGTCTCAATAGAAATGAGACTGATGTTAACAGGTGCTGATATGCATCAAACATATTTGACGTGGTAACTCATGTTCCTTAATGCTTGGCTTCATTGCTAAAATGTATGTTATGATGAAATATCACACATGATAAAGTAATATTATTTTATTTTCTACTGTTTTGTTCATGTGCTATAGTAGGAAATAGTGTAGGGCACTACAGACAGAAACAAACACTGGTTCTTACAAACAAGAATGCTACCCCATGCAGGCTTTAGAGAAGTTTACCGAGTCCGTTTTTTAAACAAATGTTCTTTTTTTATTTAATTATCTACAGACTTCCAAAATACAGTGCAGTGTTAAACTTGGATGTGTGCAGGTGTGACCTGCCAGTGAATAAAGGGGGGAAACACACGCTTGATGCGAAGAAGCATTTCTATCAATGTTTTTATGTGATGTGCAAAAACTTTTGCAGGAGGTGTGTATTCTTTTCCTCTGGTCACCAGCAGTACTATGACAAGCCGTTTGAGGTGTCACTCACGGCACTCAGGCAACATGCATTTCTCCACTTGCTCCAACTCCTCTGTGCACTCCCCCAGCTCCACAGGCGACTTGAGCATCCGCTGGCGGGTGCGCGTTCCCTTCCCGCACGTCACACTGCAGTCGCTCCAGTCCGACCATGGGGACAGCATGCAAGGGATGGTGTCTGAGCCAACAGAACAATACACTGTCACTGACCAGTCAATGATAAGTACTATTTTCACAACATTATTAACTGAGAAGTGGAATAATCGGTTGTTTTGAGGTTAGAGATTAACAGCGAAAGACTGTCCACTAAGCATTGAATTACAACATGGATACAACCATATTAATATCATGCTAAATTATAAAATTAATTGTGTTCACTGAGTGTAATGAGTGTTTTCTATGAATTTGAAACATGCTGGGTTTCGCTCCACCACACCGAGCTGCAACCCCTTGTGGGCACTCACGGCACTCCGGCATCATGCACTTCTCCACCTCCGCCACCTCGGCACCACACACGGAACCGTCCAATGGGGACATCTTCACCATGCGCTCGCGCCTCTTCATGCCAAGCCCACAAGTGGCACTGCAGGCATCCCACTCCCCCCACTCTGTCACCAGACAGCTGCTGGGGGCTGGGGGTAAGAGGCTTGGCTATTTTACAATGCTTGCCTTTTGCACTGTCAACCATTACACCTTTATTCTTCAATTGCAAATACTGTTCACGTGTGATATATTGCATACTACTATTAAGTGTAATGCTTTATGGGCAACACAGTATAGCAAAACTCCTCTCTTTAGACATTTTTACTTACGTGACATAATGAAAACTGCTGCGAAAAGAGTGGGAGGTTACAAGTACTATAACCCAAGGGAAAGACAGTTTCAACCCAGTCATTAAGAGAATATCAAAAAGCAGCTAGGTTTCCTCAACTAAGTGACCTAGGTTAAGGGAGCAAGCACTTTTGAAAGCAGAACATTGATAGTCAGCAACCAAAGACTCACAGCAGTCCTCGTTCACAACGCACTTCTCTGTCTCCTCAGTGGGCAGGGTGCAGACAGAACCGTCCTCTGGGAACTGCTTGACGTACCTCTCCCTGGACCTCATGCCCATCCCACAGGAGACACTGCAGGGTGACCAGGTGATCCACTCGGACATCATGCAGGTGGAAGCATCTAGAGTAATGCAACACCGGAGGCCTTTAGCACCCAAGGTGGTGCTGCAGTAAAAAACCACAGGTCATTACCATCGTTTCACTTGCTTAGAAATGCACTTCACTTCAGTTGCTCCAGTAAAACATGTGGCTATATCAATGGGTGAACCTGAGGGCTGCTTTAGTGTAAGAGAAATACTATATACACAAACCATTATAGTATATGTCAAAAGTGTTAAAATCATTGTCCTATTAAAACATTTATTTAAAATCAAAGGTTTGGATTCTGAAAACAGATTCCTCAATCGGGGTAGTCTCTTTCCTATTCTGGAGTTTCTCGGCACTAAAGGCCACAAGCAGGTGTAGAGATATTCACAAGCCATCAGCTGAGGACTGTAGTGCTAGAGTTTTTCCTATTAGACATAAGAGTTGCCTCAATGTGGTTGTGAATCGCAGAGAGGAAGAGTCTCACTGCTGTTTGTGTGTATGCATTGAATAGCCATTTTGAGTTTCAGCCTTCTTGGGGACAGTGGGTAAGTGCTGCCCACTGACTAAGTCCTGCTGTGGGACTTCAACACTCATTTTTGGGAACTACAAGAACACCTAGATGGGGGTGTGGTTAACAGCAATGGCTGCATCAGAACTGAATTGTTATTGGACTTCTGCATCAGTCAGGGATTGTAAGAAGAAACGCCACGTTCAAATTTGGAACTGGAAGTACCTGGAAGTAGAACACCTTAGGCCTAAAGTCAATGATAGACTTTGTGGTTGTGTCATTTGACTTGAGGCTGTATGTTCTGAACACTTGTGTGAAGTGTGGGTCAGAGCTGATCACCACTTGGTGGTGAGTTGAATTAGACATATGGGGTGTCAGCCGGCAGACCTAGAAGACCAAAATGTTCTGTCAGGGTTTGGTTTGCAGGAAACGACCGGTGGACAGTTGAGTGTGTGACCAATTTAACTCTCAACTCTGAGAAACCTTCTCACTCATCCCGAATGAGGTTGGAGACATTAAGTCTGACTGGACCTTGTTAAAGCCCTCAATTGTGAATGTGGCTGCCAAAAGCTGTGGACTTAGGGTGTTGGTGCCTTTAACGGTGGCAACCCTAGAACCTGCTGGTGGGTATTGACAGTGAGGAATACTGCGAGGCTGAGGAAGACGGCCTTTGGTGGGGTCTACCAATTCAGCTGAAAGGTACTGGTAAGCTAAGAGTGCTACAGCAAAGTCGATTACAGAAGAAAAAGCTTGGGCATGGAAGAAGTTTGGAGAAGCTAAGCAGAAACACTGTCAGATGGCTTAAGAATGTTCTAGCAAACTGCAGTCACCTCATGAGAGGAAGAAACAATGCTGCCCTTCAAAGGAGATTGTGAAATGGTAAAAAAAGCATTCTGAGGAACTCTTTAACCTGATGAACACGCCCTCTTATCAGGAGGCAACTTTTGACATTTCTGATGGAGTAGACTCTATCACTGTTTCAGAAGTAGCCATGGTGGTGTGTGACCTCTACTAGGGGTAGGACTGCAGGGGTGGATATCAATAAACAGGACAGAAAATCAAGGTGCAAATGAGGTTTGGTTAGGTGGTCTTACAGTAACATCTCTACTTTTTGCAGATGATGCTGTCCTTCTGGTCTCTTCTAATCGTGACTTTCAATCTACACTGGAATAGTTTGTTGCTGAGTGTGAAGCAGCAGGTATGAAAATCAGCATTTCCAAGTCTGATGGCCATGGTCCTTTCTTGGTAAAGAATAGATTGCCTTCTCCAGGTGAGGGGGGAACAGCTGCCCTTAGTGGAGGAGTTCAAGGATCTTAGGGTCTTGCTCATGAGAAGAGGGTGTTTTGCAGGTACTGGTCTGTGGTGGTGAAGCAGGAGCTGAGTTGTCAGACAAAGCTCTCATTCTACCGCTCGATCTGCATTTCCATTCTCACCTACGCTCATGAACTATGGTTAACGATCAAAAGAACAGGATTGCGTATTCAAGCACCCAAAGTGTACTTTCTATTTTGGATTGGCCAGGGAGTGTTTGGGAATTTGTCAGGAGGACCTGGAGACCACTGCAGGTAACAGGAGGGTCTGGCCCCACCTTCTCAGCCTGCTTCCTCCACAACCCTTACCGGGACAAGTGGGACAAGAAAGTGAATTGATGAAAGGTTTGATACAAACTTTTAAGTTCTGTGACATAAATTAAAAATGGTCAGATTTGCTTATTTTGTGAATACAAAATAAAAAAAAATGTTAAAAAAAAATTTGTGAATACAAGTCATCAAGTCATCATTCAGCGGTACTTGCTCCTACACCGTTTCGCAGAGTGGATGACATTTTGAGTATGATGTAAGCTGCCTGATTGCTATCATAAAGACACAAGTACTGAATATGACCTGAGCGCAGCCACAGCACAGTTTCATTCATCAAAGCTGCGCTGTGTTGCAGATGGTTGATTGGCTATGACCGTGATGGATGATTTTCTAATTCCGTGCGAACAAAACGATAAACACCTCTGACTGAGGCCTGGGTGGCAGCACTGAGTTTTCAGACTGAACATGAACCGTCACTCATAGGCCTACCTCCAGTTAGCTGACAGCACACCATAAGTCACCCTGACCTTTTTCCAATGATGCTGAAAAACTGACTTCTTTGAGCTCATTTAATCATACAGTCCCTTTAATTACCCTTCAGAAAAGTGTTATACAGAGATTTTTTAGAGGATAAATGAACTTCGAGGAACATTCCAGAAATTTCTCCTCTCCCTGTTGCGCCACAGCAAAACTGCAATCAGCAGGGAGTGTGGTTTAATAAAGCAGAACTAAGCGAATCATTAACAAAAGCTGTAAATAAACGTGGCCTGGCGTGGCCTCATGGGCTCAGTGCCAGCCCGCTCCTGGTTGCCTGATCAATAGCGACCGCTAACAGGCCATTAAACAAAAACAAAGGCAACTCACAGCAGAAATACCTGCAGTGATCAATAGTGTGGGGAGGAACGATAGCCTTGGACTACTCCAGAAATACCATCGGCCCCCATGACTTAGCCTTGGGCCCCCCAGAAAGTAAAGAGGGGCAATGGCTGCAGGATTCCTGGAGAGGCTGAAATGGCTGAGCGCACACGGAGGCCCCAAGTAACACATTGGGAAAGGAAAACTTCTCAAAAAAGAACAACAGGAATTGAGGCGTCAAGAAAACAGGCCACCAATCTTCACGTCATGTAACTGAGGGCTGGTGAAGAAATATGACCATCTGTCTAAACATCATGCATTCAAGACCACAGCCATCTGTCTGAATATTACACTTTAAAGACGAAAACATGACAAAGAACAACAGAAACAAGAAATAAGCATAACACTACAACTGTTCATTAAAAAAACAGAATTAATATAGAGAGGCTGGTAAACTGTACCAGAAGCCATTTGCTGATTCCTGCTAAAAGTCCTGTTTGTGTACAAATAAGCAAAGTACTTTTCTATTCCTCCTACACCAGGAAAGCTCTACAGGAACTGCCTTGACATTTAGCGCTGAAAAATGTGAATCAATATTAGAAACTTCTACAACAGGCTGAAGCACCTAAACAGCATGTCCAGATTCAGCCATTTGAAAAAGTGTTACTTCACTGCTGCGGGTGCTTTCTGAGATGTCATTCTATTTAAGATGAAGGCCCCTTATGCTCGTCAGTCAAACAGAAAGTCATCAGTCATCAAGATCGGCTGCAGGAACGAAAGGGGCTATCAAAGCTTAGCAGAGAAGGGCTGAAGGAGTGAGCCATGGTTGGCAGTGCCCTTACCCTCGTCACTGCAACCCGGACCCATGCAGGGTTCGAAATCCTGAGTGTGCGGACAGGGCACGCTTAGGTCCAGCTGTGCCTTCAGCATCCTCTGCCTCATGCGCTTCCCCTTCTCGCAAGTAGATGAGCTGCAGGCCGACCAGGGAGACCAGTTGGAGTAGATGCAAGTCTCCGGAGTATCATCTAGGGCAAAAAAGTTTTCACAGGGCACAGAAGTAAACCCTTGATTAACTCATGCATTACAAATGCTGAATGGAAAAAAGTACAATTACATATTGAACTATGACTCATTTTTTTCCTCTGTTTCACTAATTACTTTTCCAGAGAGATAGAAATCTCTCCTGAGGAGCCTGTAGTTTTTAATTAAATTGTCGCACCACTCCCTTTTTCCAGCAAGGATGAAAGAGATGGGCAGATAGCAAAAACTCACACCTTCTTCCTTTTCCTCTTGGGCAATGTCTGCCACAATATCATCCACATTGTCGGGAACGATGTTGCACTGCTCCCCCTGCAGAGAGCGCACAGTCTGTTTCACTGTACTGCCTTATCACCACAGCAGCAGCTAGGTAGAAGGTTCATGTGCAAAACAGCATTCTGTGCAGAACAATGGGCACTGGTAATAGCTTTCTAACAGTAATGGGACTTTCTATAATGCTATAGGGTTGTGAAGGATGGACTAATAAAAAAAGGATGGGAAAAACTTGGGACTCCACTGAATCACAGTATTGGAGGAGACTTGTCAAGATATCTTGGACAGGCAGGCTATCAAACAGTAAAGGTTGGTGAAATCAGGCCAGACCTCTCATTACAACTACAAATGACGATTATTGTACTTTTGACACATCATGTGAAGATTAGACTCTTTTGAATAGACTGTAATGAATGAAAAAGCTGAAGGAAAAAAGAGCAGGACAACCAGCAACTAGATGGATGGACTGAATCACAACAATAAAGGAAACACTCTTTAACATTATGGACACAAGTGGATGCTACAGGCTTCTCTAGACGGCCTGTTTATGTAGCTGTCAAAAGTCACCATCAGCCTGATGGCACTTAACAACTATACCCTGAAGTAAAAAAAAGCAACTCTGATGCGATTTTAGACTTCTCACTGAGGTTGATCACCTGCCATATTGAGTGACTGATGATTGATCGGTTGGGGAACTGATAAGTAGATGATGGACAACTTCCAGCTCGGCCTGCACACCAAGGCAGTACATGACCATTTAAGACAAAAAAATCTAGTTGTCAGCTAATGTATGGAAAACTCAGCTAAAGCATGGAAAAGTGCAATTTTATTCTGACAAAGTAATGCTTTTCTAATTTTTTTTAAAAGAGATTTTAGGCCCAAAATCTAAAAAAGAAATTCAGATTTTTCTCCCAGAACAGTTTTTTCTGTGTTTTTGCTATGCGGCAGATTTCTAGGCAGGGAAACAATAGATATTTTTAAATGTTGCCCACATGTTGCTTTGAACAACAGGAAATAAAAAAATGTTCCAAATATTTAGTGCATCCAAATCCAAAAAAACACTTGGTACAAAAGGGCCCTTTGGTTGTGGGCTGAAACTATGCGTTCACTGGGCTTGTCGTAGGATGACATTAGTGCAACAGCACCTTTCTTGCGATCCTCTCTACGACCACTCTGGCTACAGGTGTGATGGGCCCTCCTTCAGGGTCGTAGAAGGGGCTCTGGGGGTGATCCAGACTGGTGAGGGGCCGGATTTTCTCCTGAGGCATGGTGGGCTTGTTGGGAGACTGCAAAGGCACAGATGGGGGGGGTTAGTCTCTTTGATCTCAATGGGCACAACTCATGTGCAAGATTGCCATTGTCTGTGATTTATGGCATTAAATATGCTAGCTGCTTTGTGCATCACCTTTTACTTCCCAGGAACCAAAATAGCTGCTGTTGAGGAAGCAGAATTAAAATGCCACTAATGTGTGATTTCATGGATCAGAATTCCACTTACTTCTGTGAACTTCTATACATTTCAAGGCCTGCTGCTATATTTGGAGTTAATAGCTGATACTCTAAAACTGATTATAAAGCATTAAGAGCCAGTATGAAGCCTGAGGTACATTTCCTGTATGCTTTTCAACTTTTTAAGAATAACAAATTACTGAATATTTGTTAGCTTTAGCTTATAATACAGTTTACAATTCAGCATACTGATGGTTGTAAGTAAAGGGTGACCACCAGTTGTTATACCGATTGCATGTAAATTATATCTTTACATTTAAAATCTTTACTTTCACTTCCACTCTACCATGTGCATAACAGCAGAATGAAGCATTGTCACGTAGGTAATTTCAGAGCTAACATGAAGACAAAGTATTCATTTTTCTGAGTGTGGGTCACTCCATTGTTATCTTAACTGCAAATTCACATAACCACACATAATGCTGAAGAAACCATTCATCAGAAATCCACTCAGGTACTTCAGGGTAAAAGTGTATATCAAGATAACGCATATTTTTATGTGAAGTGCCATCTGCGTGAGGTCTCTTCTTCTTACACTTGCTTTCACTGAGGTCCCTTCTGTGTGAGGTCGCTTTCTGTGTGCAAATGCTTTGTGGGAGGTCACTACTCTGCGCAGTCACTTTTATGTGAGGTCACCTTTGTGTAAGGTCACTTCAGAGCGTGGTGGTTGTACGTGAGGTCTGTGGCTTCTTTTAATCCAGTCCAGTCTAGCATGTGCATTTACCTTGCATCAATATGCCATTTAAGTTATAAAAAATGGTGAGTAACTGCAGAAAATTGCAGTGCAGAGTAATATGCAAATTATGTTCGTTCAATTACGAACTTCAGCAACTCTCATGTGTGGATCACATTTGTGTAGGGGTATGTGTGCTCTACCCTGATTTGGGCATGGAGACAGGTCACAGCTCCTATAGGATCAGCACCATGCAAGGTCAGTCCAACCCTCAGACCCAGCTCCCTGGCCTCCTCTGCTATCCTCCCTGAGACAGAACTCACCAAAAACACTTTGGAGAGTCACATGAATGAGCAGTTAGCTGCTCCGTACACATCAACTGCAAATGACTCAGGCAAAAAACAGCAGGGTGCTGCAGCCAGCAAAACGTAAAAACAGTAAGAAAGTACACGCTTATGTACTGGAAAATAACCTCGGTTGAAAGCAGTCTGTCATTATGGCTGCATTGCTCATACTACATATATCACAGTTTTCAGGATGGAATCTCTAAAAGCTGTCTTTCTGCTCACTGTGTGGAAAATTTTATCAGGCAGCAGGCAATGCCCTGCAGGTCCTATGTCTGCATTAAGTGATTGGTGTGTGGCCAGTCTCCACAGAGTCTGTTTTCACCAGAAATATATCAAATGTCAACACATCTGCACGCCAGCAGATGGCATCGTCATGTAACAAGTCCATGATCAAAGGTTGGGGAGGCTTTTTGAGAATACAGTGGTCTTACCTAATGCTTGTTCAAAAAATTGTACAAAAACACAGAAAGACTCTTCAGTGCATGATGACTACTCTGCAGAATCCTATCCGCATTTTGTCTCATTTCAGCTTGTTTGCTAGGCGGCAAGACTACTTTTTTCCTGATTATAAAACTTGCCTTTTAGATTTTTGATGAGCTTCGAACTGAAGAGATATGAGAACCCACTGAAGCTGCCAGCCCAAGTAAACACAGAAAAGTGGTTCAGAAGCCACAGATCTGAATTCTCTCAAAAACACTTTGGCATGGTTTCACCAGCTTGAATTTGCAAACAGCCTCTTGACAAGATAAACCATATGCACAGGAACTAGTCTGATACACAAACTGATCTGGCTCTGGGGATATGAAGGGAATGTTGATGTGGGGAACCTAGCACACCCACCTCATAGGTGACTCCACTGTCAGTGCCGGCATCCCAAGGGATCATGTCCTGTACGACTTTCTGGACCCAGCCACACTCCTTGGTACAGAGGTCCTCAGCAGATAGCCCCACATTCCAGTCAGGGCTGGGGCCTAGCATAGTCAAGAAGGACATGAGGTGGCGTGTTCGATCCACAGAAAACTCAGCTGAAGGGGCAGCCCGCCTGTGAGAGGGCAGAGACAGGGACACGGGGGGGGGGGTAAGACTGTTATATTCCACACTAATACATAGAAATATCACTATGTATTAGTGTGAGTAAGAAATGCTCCTAGTGCACAGCATTCTGTATGTAAAATCTATAAATCAGTGCACGCAGTCTTGACTTCCCAGTGGGTTGGACACTATCCAGAAGCCCATATCTTATTTTAAAAAGCCAGAGTACAAATTATTGGCATACAGTATGTCCTATTGTAAAAATGATATGTTTTAAAGTGGATAAATAAAATGGTGTAACAAGACAGGAACCATTGTGGACCACAGCATAGTGCAGTGTGAGAAGGCACCCAACCCTGTAGGAATACATAGATAGGAGAGCATTCTCTATTTATATAGCTTGCATCTAAAAACATGACAAAAGTCTGTGTACTCAGTCAGCATACTCTGTACTCCCAGTTTAAGGGATTATTATACACTAGATTGACAAGATTAAATTTTGGTTGGGATGATTTAGTGGAGTTCTCCAGAGTTGTTCTCTATGTCAGAATGCAGTATGTCCATTTACTGTAATACACAGTACATGTTCTTACCGCACCCCAAAAGTATTGTTGAGCTAATTCTAGACTGCCATCCCTGAGACTATCCTCACCACCTTGAAAAACTGTCTGGCTTAGGGGAACTGCCACACAGGGCATAGCAATATTACAATGTAGGATCTAGTCATTGGCTGTAATCTGCCCAATCTCTAGCACCTGTACAAATCCAGGACCAGAAAGTGTGCAGGTAAGATCATCATGGGACAGATCCCATTCTGGCAATCATATCTTTGATTTCTGGGAAGCAACAAATGGCAATCAGGTCTTGGACAACAAGGCACAAAAATAGAATTTTCACTTAACCAGTGTCCTTTTTCAACCCCTGCAATGCAAATTAGAATCCATACCACACAAATATGCGTTGAGAGTCTTGTTGTTCTAACTGCAAAACCAACAAAAGATAGTTAAGACTTTGCACTGGAAACACAGTATATCCTATAGTAACAAACTGAAATGTAATAAATAATGACCTATTATACCTACTTATATATAGTCCTGTGGCTATAAAAATGGCATAAACACACACACACACACACACACACACACATCTGTAAATAATTGTACTATTTGTATATCATTTATTGTGTTCTCTTCCAACTTTGTTACTTTTTACTTACTCTATTACTTTAATGCTGTTTATGTCTGCCATGTGTACGGTTCAGTGTTAAATGTGACTGAATAATGACCTACCACATCCATGCATGTCCACCACACCTACCACATTGTTTGACAACATTTTATTGTCTCAGTATATTTGCATGTACAATCAATCGATTATTCAAGAAAGTCTGGCCAAGAAAAAGGGATAAAATATTGCTGACTGTGCAAAAGGAAAAACAAGAGCCACCAACTGCTGTGTATATGCTGTGCAAGTAGTGTGTATTAATGCAAAACATATTAATTACAGATGCTCTGCTACTGTTACTGTGGCCCACTTAAGTGAAGTATAAATCCATGTTGCATGTATGTACTGAAGACAGGAATAGCAGCACATATGACATCACTGGAAATCCTGAAGTAGAGTTTGGGGATTATTAAACGTCAAAACTTATACAGCAGCTCAGTGTTCTACTATAAGACCTTATGTTTTCAGTCGTTACCCAATCAGATTGAACTCCAGCCAAAATGAAAATGAAATAGATAGCAGGAACATGGATCTCACTACTATCTTATTCTATAGGAGATGCATCTAGCAGCATATAGAACTGCTGGAAAAAAAGATGGTGAAGCTTTGTCTGTCCAAGTTCAGAATTTTGTTCAAGGAAGCCCAGCATAATTTAATAATTAATTCAAGTGTGACAAATTATTACAAGAAAGAATTACAGCAACACGACGAATAATCATTTTTTCTTGGCATGTTGGACTGTCGCTCCATTCCCAGTGTAAATTGAAAACATTTTCTTTACGGTAAATAAAGGAATTTGTTGTGCATAATGACAATATATTTTTGAATGTTCTTGCAATCAGAATAAGTCTCATTGCTAACTTTAGAATCGTTCTGTATGACTTGCTTTATTGTACATATTTGTTCTTTGTTCTGCCCTGTTAAAATAAACTACTTTAATATTACTGGCAACACAGCTGCAATAACAGCACAAAAAATTCATAGTGAGATATTTTGTAAATTGTTTTACAATGTTTCATATAGAAAAAAAAATTTAAAAACCTTTATTAAAAAGTGTACCTATCATATTTTCGATTTTTAAACGTCCATGGTTTCTGCACTGTTAGTTACAGTTTGTAATCACAAGGAAGTCTCTTGATGTACATTTAATTTCACCGCAGTTTGTGTTTGGAGACAGATGTAATGGAACGCTGCGTCGCCTCAATATTGAACTACAGCTGACAGGTACCAAAGCTAATAAGAATCAACATACTGCTGCAGTAATATTCCTCCACAGACAATAAAAAACAGATGCCACTATAAAGTGGAAAACTCATTATCATACTGGGTTCCAATTTGTGCAATGCATCTTACCCTGATGATTCAAAGGAATCCCAGCCTGAACAAGAGTAGGGTTTCCTACAGTCATTTTACGGTCAAGCACCAAACCAAGAAGTGACAGTCAGGACAGGCATAAGACACAGCTATGTGAAGGACAACATTTTGAGAGGGATGGCACTGTGTCTAACAACACCTCACTGTAAGTAACAGATGGACCAGAGACAGCAGTACTCTGTGACTGACAGCACAGCCAAGGGACAGCATTGTGAGGTACAGCACCACACTGTGAGTGACAGAAGGACCTGGGACAGCACTGGGAGTGACAGCACTATATTGTGACTGACAGCACAGCCAAGTGACAGCAGTGAGTGACAGCAAAGACAAGTGAAAGCACTGTGAGTGGCAATGCCACACTGTGAGTGATAGCACAGCCCAGTGACAACATTGTGACAGCATTGGTAAGGGACAGCAATGTGAGTGATAGCACCGACAAGGGACAACACAGGGAAACGCCCGGTTTGCTCATCTTCATGCAGAGCCCAAGTGTGTAACGGCAGTCAGGCAGTGTTCATACCACAACTGTGGTCTAGCAGATGGCACACCAAGATGACACACTGAAACACTATCCAAAGTCTCCATACATTTTAACTGTGTTGCAATTAATAGTCATTAAACTTGGTTCAGAAAGCACTTAAACTGTTTCCTGACTCCAAAACAGTAATTTTTGGCATATACGAATGTACTGTTACAGAGCAATCTTTAACTCATTTAATTTAAAATTTGTATCTATAAAAGAAATGTAATTTAGCAGTCAGGCTGTGGCTAAAGGATTGTTTAGCATTTGAAATGACTGTTAGTGAAAGATGCTGTGTTGCCTCTCAGTGCAACAGAGAGAGCTCTGCGCTTTGCTTTGGTTTGTTTGGCTAGGCCACTCGGTCACAGCTCAGTACCCTTGCCAACACTCCCTGGAAGAAATGTTTGAAGCAATGTTTCACGGAAAAGCTACTCGCCTTTGAGCACCTATTCCAATGGTGCAGAACTAAATGTACCTACAGGACAGTGACTTCAGGTGTAGAATGGCAGATTGCCAGGGGTGGCAACCAACATCGTTTACACTGTGTCGAGTTTGGCCACCAGAGATAAAACACCTCTCTGGTTTCTTAAGTACCGGATTTTCAAAGCAACATTTCTGAACTTACATCTGCAGAAATATAAAAGGTATACAAATTCATTGTAATTTATGGCACTGCTGTTGTAAGGGGACTGACCAGCGGGTTATGATACCAATTCTTTGTCAGAGCTATATGCCACTTCTTGTGCCTATTAAATACAAATGCGTAGTAAGCACATCTTCTAGTGAATTTCAAGTGTTTGACATGTGTTAACAATGGTACATTTTAATTTCCTCCTCAAGCTCTCTAATGTTGTCTCCTCATAACTCCACCCTTCATGCCTGCACTCCCATTTGAAGGTTGAATCCCACCACGGAATCTAAACAAAACAGTGTCTAATTTAGACTGTGATTCTATTGACAACCTGCTATTTGACTGTCTGGCAGAGCACAGCTAATCAGCCAGGTCTCTGAAACTCCCAGATCACTGCCACAGCACTGCCCTCTCACATTCTTAAGTGCAACTCAAGCAAGCGTGTGGAACGCACTGCATGCAGGACACTCAGAATAGTCACAGAGACGGGGCCTTTATTCTCCAAGTGTTAAACAATGCATGAGATGCGCTGTCAGTTATCTGTGTCAAAATCGGATGCAACTAGTAAAGAGGGAATCAGGGTATCCTCAAGTCAAATTCTACTCATAGTAACCACTCGCATGGTTTTCTTGGGAGGGTATGGTGATGGTTTACAAGGCCGTCTATCTGTTTGTGGACAAACTGAGACTGAGTCAGATTCAAACCTAGCTTGGAACACACAAGCCCAAGAGCTGTGAGGCACCAGCACTAACTGCTGTGCAACTAAGCTATTATATGCAGTATTCTGTGGGGAAGGACCTCCACTCACAAGCCCAAGAGCTGTGAGGCACCAGCACTAACTGCTGTGCAACTAAGCTATTATATGCAGTATTCTGTGGGAAAGAACCTCCACTCTATCATCTGGTCTACCTGGAAGAATGCCTTCATTCTTCTTTCAGATCCTACCTAGGAGGGAAATGGGCATTGTGGTCCTGCCTGGTGCTGTTCTGTATTTACATACAGTACCCCAGACAGGATTTACAATGCTGTGTTGTCACAGAAATGTGCTCAAAGTAGGAACTGACCCAACTTTGAAAAACCATCACCAAGTTCAAACAGTGTCACCTCATTTTATTCAGATTCATTTCATGACCATAAATTCACCTTCCGATGCCAGCCCTGATGGTGAAATATGAACATGAGATTTAAGAGCGCATCCTGGCAAAAGGCTCAGAAAGCGCTGTTTACACATCAATAAACATGCCTGGAGGGAAAATTAAAGTGGTATGCGTCACACAGGCTGTCCCAGCTCACTGCAGCTCTTGTTTGTGGAAAGGCACAGTCCAAACCCCGTATACCACCGCAAACGCCCTTCCTTCTTACAAAGGCAAAATTCATGTGCCGTGCTAATGAAAGTGCCAATTTCTCTCCCTGTTTGGAAAAGTGAACTCCATTTGCCTCATGCAGAGGTTGCCATCTTCAAATAATTCAATCAGGATAGATTTTCATTTGATGAGTTAAGTCTAGAAAGCCCAATAACGAAATGGATGTTTGGAGGAGCCTGACCTTGACACACATCAATTGTGGATGAATACTGATCTAATGCATTTCTAAGTGCTTTGAGCACTGTTGCAAAGGCTGTGATTCATACCACTCACTTATATGATATTGCCTGTAAACATTTATATATAACATGGATTCTCTCTTTCAGTGGGGAGAACACCACTAAACTCTGAAGTGTGCATGTTTAGCAACCACTTTCCACTTTGTATAAAAGTTGCTTTATTTAAAAGGAAAGGAACTGTGTGCTGTAATTGACACCCTGCTGCTAAAATAGGTCAAAGTGGTGTCTTAATACATGGTAGCTGGAGGGGGGTCATTAACCCCAATTGCAAAAACACCTCAGAGAAATGCATCACTCATCAAAATAGAACCCATCCTTTCTCAAACAAAACAGGTCATGAAAAATGAATGGAATCATTAATGAGTTAAAGGGAAATGGCCTGGGGATTTTGCACATGCCAAAAACCACCTCCCTCATGTTGCCTTTGAGCTGAGGACTATCTAGGCTGACTGTGCCTACTGACTGTGCCTGTAACATAAATCACTTGTAATGGAGCGCACCTGTACAGCTGACAGATTTTCAGGATGGATTTGAGTTACGTTAAATTTTAGCAGCTACCAAAAAGGGATTAATTCCCTGCACATAAACAAAACAAGCGCTAATTAGATGATGCAGATGTGATTGCTTCCATGCTTCAGACGGCCATTGTCATTCCCTGCAGAGCCTCAGACACACTGCTCCACTGAGGCTTTTCAATGGAGATGCATCCTTTTTGATGTTTTGTTCTAGTTAGACTAAATAGCTTGTTCACTGTAACAAACACTCATGAATAAGACAACAAAGTTCAACAGGCAGCTGGGGGGAGTAAATGCAGGTTATCTAAGGAAGTCAGAGGCCTTCTTAAGCCTTTCAGCTAAACCAATATGAATGTTTGCACAGTTCAAAGATTAAAAGAATGTGTGGAGCCATGAGTTACAACACAAATATTGTGGCAGCCAATTGTATTGGGTCTACGAATATCGATGTGTTAAATTTATGCTGAAAACAGGCCTTTTGGGGGGGGTAGAAAGGGGTCACCAGTACTTACACATTCAATGGCTGCCAGGCTGGCCATTGTGCCTTTGCTTTGATAACTGTGAGGACTTCGTCACCCTGTAAAAGTCAAATGAGAGTGCAAATAGAAAAATCACAAATCAGATATTTAGAAAAAGAGATCTGTTTGATTTCTCCGAGGTATACAGTTCCTCAACCTCAGACAAAATTATGACATCAGGTGTTAAGTAGAGAACAGAGACAGCTGAGCAACCTGTGGCAGCCTGGCTCGAGAGATGCTAGGAACAAAGGTGACAGAGTGACAGTTTTAACGCTTCATAAAATTCCCATAAATATTTCATTAGCAGCTCTCAGCGTTCAGACCCACAGTGTCACAGAGTTTTCAGAAAGGTTCATGTGTTGTATTAAACTCAACTACTCAGCCTAATGAGGGATCTGTGATAAGGGCTCAGTGCCGGATGGCTTGAACATGAAACAATTCAAACTTATTCAGCACATTAAAAGAAAAAAGAGCTCTTTTAATCTTATTTGGAAACAGATCCACTTTGTCACCACCATTGTTCCAGTAAACGGTTCCTTCACCAGAGCTGTTAATCAAAGGTAAACACAAATAGTTGGCATACAATAAGCCTTTATTGTATGATTGTGGCACATACTTTCCCTGTCAAAAGAACGCATAAAAAATAAGTACCAGACACTGCAGTGATGCATATTATTCCAAGATACCACAAAACAGTTAATTTATGCGGCTGCGACATCTCATAAGCCATACCGATGAACCATGTGACTGGACAAGAAGGGTACCTCAGCAGGCCATCACAGGACACCCACTGTGCCAGAGGGGCCAGGCTGGCTTAAGTTCACCCTGTGGAGCAAATGGATGTCCCAAGCACTCTAAACAGTTTATTATCGTTCCCTGAAAAAAAAGGACATTTGGAGCCACTCAGCTCAGCACTGCATGATTAGACAAACTGAATGCATCACCATGGTAGGATCCCTGTCTATTGCACAAATATTTAATGGTCAGTGATGAAGATCCTTTTTTATTTAGACCTCTCAGGAGTCACTGGGCTGTCTGAAAGTATGGAAACTGGCCCCACGTGACTGTGGAAGCAGTCACTTAGGTCAAGTAATGTCTAAAAAGACACCAAAAGACAACTAATAAAAATGACATAGTTTACAACCAGCTAGACATGCTCTCATTACAGTTTAACTGTGTTTTCATTTATCATAAGCAATTATATTTCACTTTCATTACTAGTTTTTACAGATACTATAGAGGATCGTTATGCAGTTATAAAGTATATGTGCAAAACAGTGTTACACACTCAGCAGACACCCTGAAACTGGAGGAGCAATCTCCCAGCAGATGCTGAGCTCCCGTTATTATCTCTGTCTTAGGGCTTGTACGGGGGGAAGGACAAGCCTACATACTGCTCTGGAGCTTCTGTCTGCAGGGCGTATTCCTGCCCTATTTTTCCCCAGTGTCATGTAGAGCTGTAAAGTCTCTTGTAATTGACAGATACCATCCCTTCTCTTCAGAAATAATTGTATATTTATTTATTTATTTTTTAACCCAACCGAGAGGCAAAAGAAGACTGACGCCTTTGGGTAAGCAATTGTGAGGTTTTAAGACACAGGTTGCGAATGTTGCTGAACATTTGGCCAAGGCCCCATTGTCTTCTTAAAGTTAAGAAATGCAAAGTGTTGACAGTATATAGATTGCTTATGCTTAAAGTTTTAACATGAAGCCCACACTCCAAACTTCCCCATCCCAGCGTGACACACCATATATGCAGCGACTGTGAGGCTGTCACTTTCATTTGATACGTATGGAATATGGCACATTCTATTCATTTTTTTTTACCCCCAGGTCAAGATTGATTTCCGCCCAGAGGTTTCTTTAGCAAAACAACAACAGCATAAAAGCAAAATCTAATCTTTAAGGCAGATCACATAATGTTTAGTATTTCTCTAGTTCCAATTCTCTAGTTCTTGTAGTTTGGTGCCTTTTATCTGAAGACATTCCGTGGGAGACTGAGGCATCCTAAAATCAAATATGGCAGATTTTTCCCCCTTTATGAAAAGAATCCACACTTCAGTTTGCAACAAAAGACCTATTCCATTCACACAAAAGTCAGAGACTAAGAGTCAGAAAGGGATGGCTTACTGTAAGCCTACTGCTGTCGCCATGAGGTATTTCGTGTGCTGCCGAAGTGCCCGAAGTAACGTCACCTCTTGGGACAGTGGCATTCCAGCTATTCTTTGGGACATGTTCCAGGGCATGTGAGCTGGAGGAGATTATTCTGTTATCATCGGCTGGTTTTTCTGCAGCTGGCTTGAAAGCCTCCTACACATCGGGGGCTCTATGAAGAGAGCAAGTTTACTTCTGCAAAAACTCTTCTGCTTTTGACTCACGTATCAGCTCTATAAGGTCACCACTCACAGGCCCCAGAGGGAGCAACCACCACTCCTTTTCATTTCACATTCCGTTCTCTGTCGGCAAAGGTTAAAGCACATACATTTACTCCATGCAAATTCCATCTCTGTGGAATGGTGGTACAACAGAAACCCTCATCAGAACAGCCATAATTTCTTGCAACTCTTAAATGAGAAGCATTCCCAGCACCTATCTTCTTAGCAGCTATATAGCGACTACATTCCTTTTCCTCATATTTGCCTGATTAAATCAGTGACAATATCTGTATAGTCATTTATCCTAGTCTACCGTACATGTTAGCTGCAAACTGAAATGTCAGAAAAAACAGTTAATGAAAAGACCTTCCTCTGTTGTGACCCTTTATTGCAGTACGTATAGAAGAGCTAGGTAGAATAAAGCATAAAGCTACTAGGGCCAGCTGTTCATCTTTGGGATATTACCCCTGCCTTCATGTTGACAGCATGCAGGTAATCAATATGCTGTCAACCTGGAAAGCTGCTAGGCTTTGGAGAGCATACAGTCTAGAAATTAGCCGCCTTTCTCAGAAGGGACTTCAAAAGCCATACCATGTGCCTTTGAACATAAAAAACCTCCAGGTCTACGAGTGAACCTAATATGACCAGGTTCATTCACAATAATGGAAGACTCAGCGTTATTCATTATATTACATCACATACAGCCCCTTTCTGTAAAGCACTTTGAGGCTATGAAGAAGCAGATGGACCCAGAAGCTCCTTTAAAATCACTTAGGGAAACAGATTGGATTTATGCAGGCAACCTGAATCCAATGCAAACCATTGTATTATAGTACATTGGAGTACAGTCCTTAGCCATTTTAAATTCCATTTGATGTAATTGTGCCAATTACGATCCATCTCGCTAAGAATACCTCCCACCGATACCTATGCACTTATATGCATAGAGGAAATGCATTCATGCTGACCCAGGGAGAATGGCACAATGGAGCCCAGTTGGGTGTACTACACAGGAGAAAGTGATGATCTTCCAGTAAAAATGGCCTATTTTCTCTTGCATTCTTGCTGTTTTCAAAAATATTTTTCATAATGCAGCCCTCTTTTAATTTGAAATTCAACGAAGCTCAAACAAAAATCTAAGAATCAAAACGACACATACATGCTCATGCAGGCATTTTGACTCCACACAACTGACCTTTATATGTGGTCTGTTCACTTTTGTGCAGCAGTTCAGGTTATCTCAGCTGGAGTTGATTGTTTTTGAATTTGTGTCTAAACTGTGAACTCTTTAGAATTTATCAAACTTTTTCATGTTAATGTATGAAAATTGAATGGCAGAAATTTGCATATTGAGTGGAAAAGGCACTTGACTGGCAAACATTACTATCAACCTGTGAATATGTTCATAAACCAAAAGTTTTTTTTTTTTTAAACTACCATCAGGAATGGCTAATAAGAGAAATATGCATTCAAAAAAAACATACTTTAATGAAAGAATTTTAAATAATTGAAAGAGTCAGGGCTTTCATTTTTTTAAAGATGGAAACAAAAAATGTAAATGAGAACATGAAAACACTCCACCTTCGATATGCTCAATAGTTACAACGATATTCAGCATGAAATTACTTGGAAAAGAAAAAAGTAAATATTGCCAAAGTGACAATTTTATGAATGGATTCAAAATATCTCTGTTTTCCAGTGAGTCACATTTTTAATTTACAGAACCTTAGATTTGAAAATTCCCATAATGCAAATTATATAATGGAAGCTAATATGGACTGATACAAAGAATGTTTACAGATTGTACTTTCTGTAAAAAACTAGCCTTAATAGACCTGCATCACACTTTTTGAAAGTTTGTGCTATCTAAACCTTGTCTCCAACAACTTTAAAAATGGTAAAAAAGTAGACAGAGGCAACAAGTACCATTAGTAACCTCACAATTTACATATATAAAATTAGTGTGAGGACCAAATTTTACCTGTAAAAGCTGTGATAAAACATTCTAGACATGGCTGTAAATGTTCCTAGCTGCAGAGATAGCAAATGTATGCCAAAAAACATCAAATGTAACTGGAATGAAGGGTTATTAATTTGAAAGTCATTAAAGCAACCAGTGAACACAATTACGTGCAACTAGCATAGAGCCCCTTCTATGCCTATTGTGCACATCATGAAGTGAACAAGAGAGATATAGATGGAAGAGGACAGTCAGCATTGATGTTGTTTTAGGCAGACGAGAGCTCATTTTGTTGCCTGCTAAAATATGGCATAGTAAGTTCCTCTTTGAAATTATTTTAAAAGCCAGACATAGGGTTGACATTTTGTTTTGCAATGAAAGGAAATTTGTGGAGATTTTCCCCAGCACTACCAAAAAGTAAAATACCACACTATGTCATATAATGAGTATTAGCTTACAACATTACTTTGCAGTGTGTAGTATGAGATACTTTATGGCAGAGCTCATGACAGTCTGCTTACAGTGTTCACAATATTACCGAGTGTTTAATTTGCCTGTGTTCTAATACAATATTTTTTTTTATAGAACTGCCTCTGTCATTAGAACCATGATGTCAGAAACAACAACTTACTGCAATGACCAAAGAAAACAGCAAGTATACAAAAGTTAACCGAGCAGCAAATTTTTGTCAATAAGCCCACTGAGTGACTGGACTGGAAGCAGCCCTTCCTCAGATTCAGGCCCATGACAAAACTGGACAAAGAGGAAGGAGATGTTTATGTTTATACTATGGGAAATAAAAGAGAACATCTTTAAAACTCACTTTGGCTACAGAAGATGAAAAAACTAATTTTATTGCAGTGGTAAAGAAGTATGACAAGTAGAATAACCTTTCTTAGCTGTTACTACTGGTACTATTTTCTATGTGTAAAATGCTCAGGAGGGGTGGGCAGCTGTTGTACCCAGCCCCCCAGAGGTTTGCTTTTCTCCCTTGACTCCTGGTTGGGAGTTTTTTTGTTTTCCTCTCCTCAGTTGCTGGTAGGCTTACTGTTTTGCACTTATGCCCTGTATAGTTGTTTTCATTAACATTTGACCTTTATCTATAGCTTCAGTATACATGTGTTTTCTGTTCTGTTATCCTAATCTGCTGCTCAATGCTGAGTCACTGTATGAGAAGCAGTTTATAACAATAAATTCAATTGAATTGAAATTGAAAGTATTTCAGCTCACGGAAAAACTTAGTTAATGAATGCCCAGCATGTCCAGCTGCTCAACAAAACAGCAGAGACATTTATCAGAGCTTTATACAATCTGTCAGAACACTGTGACTTTGAGGCAAGTCAGGATCAGAATATCTGTGACTGTACATTGTACACTGTAGTCAGCATTTTTGATAAGAACTGTTTTGCAAGCTGTTACTAATGGCTAACACCACGCTAGCACAGTCCATGCAGATGGTTTGGCAGACAGAACAGGTTGCATATCAAGTGCTCCTTCAGAGTCAAGCTGTCTGTGCCACACAGACAATCTCCCATGCATGTAGTAAAACACCACTGCCACCAAGGTGACATTTAAAATAAAACAGGAGCTGATGGAGGTGTAATGTGTGAAGACACTTTTAATATGCTGGTAGCAGAGAGGATACTTAACTATCTAGCATATTAAAAGTGTCTTTACCCATCACACCTGCATTGGCTTCGACCATCCAACATTGCTTCGCCGCCCTGGTGATCACCTCAATTGTTTGGGACAGTTTTACACTGAGAATACAAAGGAAAGCAGTATTCTTTGTCAGTGTGCATGGTCCGAGGCAGAAGCATACACAACTTATTATGCTGATCCACCATAGATGGAATAGGCCTGAGTATACTTAAAACTGAACCAGAGAGAATCTACTAGAAAAATGATGCTTAGCCAAAAGCAGTGCACAATGCACGCAGGATTCTCTTGCCCTTAAAGGAGAAAGTAAAACATAAGTTGCAAAGGATGGAAGCCAATGGCATGATAAAACCTGTGGCAGAGCCAACAGACTGATGTGTACCTATGGTCACAATTTGCAAGAAAAATGGAACCATGTGAATTTGTGTAGATCTGAGTAAACTAAATAAAGCAGTTAAGTACAAGAAATTAATTCTAGCTACCATGGAGGAAATCACTGCTAAACTGAGTGGATTTTTTTTCCATCACTAGGTGCTGCTAGTGGTTTCTGACAGATACCCTTGCATCCTGAGAGCAGTAAGCTAACCACTGTTATTACTCCCTGTGCTAGACACGGTTTTCAATGATTGCTTTTTGTAATTACAAGTGGACCTGTGATCTTCCAGTGGAAGCTGTACTGTATGGCAGCATCATAGATGAGCGCAGAGGTCATCTTCAAAGGATGTTGCAGAAGATTGAATCTACAGTATTGAAGCTGAACAAAGAGAAGTGCATTCTCTACCAGAAACAGCTAAACTACCTGGGCCACATCACCCATAAATCCAATGTTAAGCTAGAACCAGCGAAATTGAAAGCAATTAAACAGCTATCCTCTTCACGGGAACTCCGAGAACTAAACAGGGTTTTAGGCATGATTCATTACCTCAGGAAGTACATCTCCTACCTCTCCAAGTTGGCACAGCCATTGTATGCCCTCCTTAAAAGTAAGAGTATTGACTTGGGACCATCCAGAGAAAGAGGCCTTTGAGTGCCTTAAAGAGTTGTTGATGAAGGCACCTGCACTTGCACGCTACAACTGCAACCAAAACACAGTAGTGTCAGCAGATGCCAGTACTAATGTAATTGGTGGTGTGCTACTAAAACTCCATAAGGATAAGTGGAGACCTGTGGTGTTCTCTTCCAGACAGCTCACACAGGTGGAAACCCAATATGCCCAAATTGAAAAAGGCGGTCTTGCAAGTGTGTGGGCGTGTGAGACGTTTGAGAAATACCTACATTGGATTCAAGCTGTTGATAGACCGTAAGCCATTGGTTCCTCTCATCAACTTGAAAGATTTGGATTGGGTACTTTTGTGTTGAGACTCTTGATGCAGCTAATGACATTCATGCCAGTGGCAGAGTATGCAGAGGAGAAAACCCTTGTTGTGACAGACACACTGTCACAGTATCCCCAAGCTTGTTGTCAGGAACAAATTGACATGCACAAAAATGTGGAGTGCTATGTTTCAGCCACCACTGGCAGCATACCTGCAATATAAAAATGGATTACCAACATCAGGAAGGCCACAATTGCAGATGACCAGCTGCAGACTGTTCTTTAGTTCAATAGGTCTGACTGACATGATATAGTTAAAACCCCAATTTCAGTGTGAGAATTCTTTCCTTTCAGAAGGGAATTGACAGATTACCAGGGAATAATAATCAGGGAAGCTGAATGGTTATCCAACAGGGTCTGAGGGCTGACATATTAGAAAGGATATATGATGGAACAAATGTCTAACAAAATGCTGGGAAAGAGTTAAGAATTCAGTGTGGTGGCCAGGGATCTCTTCAGAGATAAGGAATGTTGTAAACCAAGAGGTCCACAGAAAAAGGAGTCATTGATCTCCATACCACTGCCAGACCAACCATAGAAGAGAGTTGCACTAGATCTTTGTAAGCACAATTGATAAAATTACTTCATATCTGACTAGTATTCAAGATTCTGAGAAATTCTACAATTACCCTCAATCAGTAACACACAAGAGACACAAAACTGCAAACCAAATTGTGCTAGATATGTAATTTCCAAGGAAGTCGTAAAAACGGGATCTGTTGATACAGCATTCCAAAAAACATGCAAAAGATTTGGGTTAAAAGCATGTTGCTTCGAGCCCCCCCCCCACTCCATGATATGGTAATGCCGAGAGCACAGTGCAAAATACTTAAATAAATTCAACAGGACCATCCTCGTGTTGCTCTCATGTGATGTACAGTAACACCATGTAACACTGCAGGGGCCAGCCTGGCAGAACTCCTCATGGGAAGGAAGCTTAGAACAACCCTTCCTGCCCTAGAAAGGAATTTTCAGCCTAGATTGCCAAACATGCAACTCATCAAACAGCAGGATGCGGCTACAGAGTGGAAGCAAATTTTTATTACAACCAACACCATGGTGCAAGACACTTGCCTAATCTGAGCCCCAGTGAAGCAGTGCTTACCAAGATGGACCAACAGAAATCAAGGATCACTTCCATGCCAAGGCCCTACCGAATTGAGATAAGTCAGGAAGTATGTTTACAATGCAACAGACGTCAACTACAGGCATAGATTCCTCTCAACCTTTTATTGACACATTTGTTCCTGGTGAGACTACAGCCCAGTAGTTCCTTGCTGGAACTACAGCAACTCCTCTAGAGACTTCTGCCTGACCAGGTAAGAATGCCTGATCTGCACCTGAAAAGGGACTGGTTTTTACTAGGTCTGGCAGGGTCAGCAAGACAGACACATGGCTGAACCTCTAAAGGACTACTGAAAAAAAGTGGAGTTTTGGGGGAAGGAAACAGTTAATTATTTGAACAGAAAACTGTGTCAAGAGGTCATGCAAGAGATAGAAAAGGGTTACACAGCATACAGTTAATGTAGTGTTTTCGAAGGGGGGGTTGTTTATAGAGTATTAGCTTACAGTACTAAACTGCAGTGTGTAGAATGACACACTTTACTGTAGAGTGCACAACAATCTCCTTACTGCTTACTATATTGCCAAATGTGTTTAATTTATCTGCATTCTACTAAAATATTGTTTTGATAAAACTGCCTCTATCATTACAATACATGATGCAGTATATGTTAACCACAAAATGTAAAAAAAAAAAAAACTAAATAATATAATTCATGGAGAGTCAAGCTTTATTTTCTTTCTGCCTCTGTCTCCTAATACTTTCAGAAGAAAACTGTTAAACTGATAAAGGCAGAGAAACATTTGGAACATGAAATAATTTACTATTTGAACGATTATTATATAAAAAGCCTTCATGTTTTCCCCGGCTTGATATATTACTCTTGATATCAGATGCTAATATCTTTATTATGTAGATGTGCATTCCTTGTGGCACTCTAATTGCTGCTCTGTTTGACCTTCATTTCCACAGGTCCATACAGCTCTGTGTGACTCTTCAAATTATCATAATGACCTTGATAAAGTTCTTCAGTACACAATGAACATGAAACAAAGCCATTACTCTTGTGATAAAACAAGACAATAGCGCCTCTATTAGAGAAGCAAACAAATAAGTGAAAGAACTTTAAATTAAATTATATCAAAGTTAACCCCTTTTACAAAAAAATGTATTAGCTTTGCTCTACTACCTTCCATTAGCAAGGAAGATGACAGAATAGGTAATTTTAGAGATACATATTAAATGAATAAGTAGGAGCATTTTTTCTAGATGAATGAAGGGAGATAAACATCTATCAGAACAAGGCATTTATCACAGACAGATTTAGATCACAAAAAATGCAGACCATGAGTGCCAAGAGAGTTCAATTCAGATTAAATGGAGTCAGAGGGATGCCAATGACATGGTGGACAGCTGGCCTCTCCAGAAGGCCATGGCAAAGGACTGTGACTACAGTAGCAACTCAAAGATCACCACGAGTACACCAGACCTTTTTCTGGCCAGAATTTTTTACACATCATTGACAGTCCAGTCCAAAGATTACCTTCTGAAGATCAGTGTAACTGATCGTGCTGCTGACATTAATGCATCAAGACGTTCCTTCATCCTACTGATGAAAGGAATAAAGCGCACCTTCATGCTACATTTGCTGTTAGAAATTGAGTTTGTAGACTTATCTACCTTTGTCTCTGCAGTTCTGCTTAGACTGATCATCCTTAATGCTCAAAAGGCAAAATTATAGCCATATCCCTCCCCCAAGCAGCTCAGTGTGTTACAAGTGTTGCATATTTCACTGTTGCAGGTCTCCCGCCATTTTCTCAGGGCTTGTGTCTACCAACCATATATTCAGTGGTGATAACTGATTACAAAGACGAGTCAAATGGGACCTTCTTCCTCATGGGACCGACCTTGGGAAATAAGCCAGTCTAGCACGACTTTTGCACCCTATCCTCCACCCTGTCCTTCCAGCCTCTACTGCTTCTTGACCTACAGCAATACAACAACAACACTCCGGTAGACAGGCTGCACACTAGCACCCATACCAAACAGTAATTACATTAGGATTGCAAGCAGGATCTTGGCATCATACAAGAAAACATTTTCTTGAAGGCAAATTTAATAATGGCATATGAAAACAGAGTCCTTAGGCAATTCTTGCAATGAAACAACAACACTGTCAGTTTGTGTTTGGACCTTCGGAAGGAGTGTGCTGCCAGATGATAGCAAACCTTGCTTTTTTAACTCTGTATAAACTAGCCTGTACTTCCTGTTAGCATTATATTTCTGCATGTTGTCAATATATTAATATGTATCTTTTTTAATTGCTGCATTTATAAGTAGGAAGAAGCGTATGGTCAAATATTCAAACATATTTCAAGTGCTAACCTTCCAATGCTGATAAATTAAGGTGTGGCTGGCCATGTGACCAATGATCACTGATCATCTAATAGTGTATTTATTTTTGGAGCGCTTCTGCAAATTTGCCTCTTGTTCAAGTTAAACAGCAGCCTGTATCTCTATACTCTGTGTTATGCACAGCTTTGTATTTCAAGCAACAGACTTGAAATCTGACAGACAGGTACCTCTCACCTTAATAGACATCTTTGGATAATCAAGTTTATTGACCTGTAAAAGGCTACTTACTACTTTGAAAATTTTAAACTTTTATCTGACAAGGTTTAGAAGAAGCAGTAGTAGTGCTGTCACAAGCAGTGCGGAGTAACGTTATACAGAGTGTGCGTAAAGACAGCAACAGATTTTCACTCCACACACAAACACACTTTTTCACACACATAGAAGCATGGCTGCCTCACATACTCTACAAACACATGCTGATATCCTTCCTCACTTAAACACACAAATAAATAAATAGATGAAGTGTGATGAGACACAATTTATTACTCTGTGCATGTCGCAACAGCCGGCATGCATGTTACTGTCAGTCATCCTTGCATTTTGTCACAGAAGCTAGTAGCTGTTATATGTGAGCAAATGAAAATTTTAAAAAAATTAATAAGAAATTATAATGCACACAGTGCTGCACACAATAGTTATGTAAGGGTTATAAAATTTAGTGGAAAGGCAAAAAACAAAATACATATCACTAGAGTATGACCACTGTAAGCACCACTCTCTTGTGGTGTTTGTTCTTTTTAATACTTTTATTTTGAATCTGTCTATATAGACACAATAATCACAACAAATCAAAGTCAAAGCAATAGGGTTAGACAAAACATAACGTTCCATGCTCATTTAAAAGGCAGCTCATCTAGAAAATTAAAGTAATAAATAAGGAAACTACAGGTGGTGCAAAAACAACTGAGAAAACCTCACAGGGTGAACTTAAATTTTTCTAGTTTGAGAAGGTAAAACATATCTTTGAGCCAGAGGGAGAAGGAAGCGTGATTGGGAGATTAAGGCTTCCAATATCAAATGCCTAGCTATTAAAGAGGCAAAGGCAATAATATTAGACTGCTTGGTTGTCAGTTGGAATGGGTTTTTGGAAAGACCAAATATTTATATAAATGAACATGGCTGCAAATCAGTATTTTTAAGTTTACAAATAACCCCAAAGACAGAGGCCTAGAAACTCAAGTTTAAGGGACAACCAAAACTTGTATGTAAGATTTGCTGGGAAATGAGTACATTGGTTACAGCTACTGTCAATGTCTAAGTAAATATCTGCCTAAGTAAGCAAACTCTGAAGGACCTCGAACTAGATCTGAGGTTTGAGTACACGATGTAGATGTATTAACTCTTTTAACAGCCCCATCCCACCATTCCTGTGTAAATTCAATACCAAAGTTCTGCCACCCATTTATTTTTAATCTTACAGATTATGTTGCCAACCCCATACAAAAAAATGTAGCTGTACAGAAATGTAATTAATTCTTTCTGATTTGATGCTGATTTAAGCAGAGAATCCCAAGGTGGCTTAGGGGGCAGTAGTGGGAAAGATGAGAAATAACTGCATGCAAAGTACTGGACTGGCAGTGGCAGGCAAAATAAATTAATTGTTCATCCACAAAACTATGTTAGCTGTCCAATGATAATTAAGAAAGTTTGGTAATGCCAGGCCTCTGTGCAGTCAAAGATACTGAAGTATGCTTCTAATTGTAGATGGTTTGCCTGACCATATAAATCTTGACATAATCTCATCTAAAGCCTGAAAAACTTACGGAGTGCTGACATTTTTACAGATTTCATTCTCCCAACAGAAAGTGGCAAGCTGCTCCACCTCTAGAAATTTAAATTAAACTTTAATTGGTGGACCAATAGCCAACTAGCTTCGTCACTGTACTCATATATAGAACCCCAAGAGCAAAACAGCAGAATTTTTGCCTGGGATGTGGACTTCATATCACCCTGTAAAGCAAAGCTTTTTTGAGCCGTGAGTCAGGACTTAAGTCATGCTGTCTGTCCAGCTCAGCAATAAAATATGTTAGGTCCTTCATGGTAGACTCCTGAGCTTTAATTGTGTGAACTGAGTAAGACATTATCTGGCCATGCTTTTAATGCTTTCCAGAGTAAAAAGTAGTAGGTTGTCTCTAATTTGTTTGTATTGATAAAGAAGGAAAAAGAGTTGTTTATGGGATGTACTTTTTTAAATTAGAAAGCAACAGTGAGCTAAGCCTCCATACAGGCCCTCACTCTGTGGAAAAAAGAAAGTCTGATACCAAGCGATACAGTATTGTGGTCAGAGATGACAGTAGTCAGGTAGTCAATTGGCTCTACTGCTGTCATGAGCTTATGGTCAATAAAGCAATCAATGTGAGCAAATGACTGGTGTATGGCAGAGAAAAAAGAGAAAGACCCTTGCATCAGGGTTAAAGTCCAGCCATGGATCAGTGATGCTGTTTTCTGTCATAAAATTGGAAAACATACCTGAAGGTGATAGATTCTTAGGGTTTGAGCGATTAAGCTGGGGGTTTTTTACACATATAAGATGCCCTCCAATAATCAGATGATGAGTGTATATGTTGGAAAGGCAGGAAAGAATGTTTGTGGCAAAATCAGAATCATCCCAGTTGGGTGCATAGATACAAACTAATATCACTGGGATATGAAATAAGGTACCTGTAAAAATAACACATCTGCCTCTGAAATCAGAGACAGTTTCTGCATGGTTAAAGTTCACCTTTTTGTGTCTGAGAATAGCAACCCGTATGGTTCTAAAATTAGAGTAAAAGTTTAGAGCAGACCAGGGAAGTTTTAAGTTTGTTTTGGTCCCTGGGATGCAAGTGAAGCTCCTGCAGAAACGTTATAACTGTATTTGGGTGTTTAATACGTGACAGAACATTAGACCTCTTAATCGGCCCACTAATTTCTTTTGCATTCCATTATATAAACTTCAAAGAAAAAAACGCATTAAATCAAAAAAATGAACAAAAAAAGGCACATTAGTAAATAAATAATAAACCAGCCTTGAATCCCTTCAAATGCAAATATTCATACCTAATATAAAAACATTCTACAGCAGTAACAATAGAAGTAACTAAGAACAAACATTTAAAATATACACAAAAACAAGCTCTAAGTCTTCTTTCCAGAACAAAGATGACAGAGGGCAGTCACAGTAAAACACTACGTGTCTGAACGTTAACAAAATTCACTGCAGTTCAGAACCAGCTCCTCACAACTAGGTTTATACATATAGTGTAAAGAATATCAAATTCTACACGCTTTTAACCCAAGAAGCACTGGATAACTCAGCTAGTCTATATTATGAATGACAGTCTGCAGAGAGAGAGAGCGAGAGAGAACTCACAGAATCCGTGTGATCTGCAGATTTCTGCAGATTTTACAGGAAGAACAGAATATGAGAGAAACCCACCAATAAACTGCTTGCTAGTCTGTGGAGGTATATCAGGGTGAAGTGCTCTGATCTCATCTGCACTCTTGCTCACTATGATAACCTTCCTGTGGCAGCATACTGCAGTTTTGGTTGGTTTTTATTTTTCTTGTGCTTTGGTATGTTGGCAGATGATCACAAGACATAGTTCTCTAGGACCTGGACTGAGCGCTGAACTATCACGGAACTCACTGACAAATAAAATCCAACGTCATATGTTTACTTAACATATCTTGTTTTGTACTGCATCACAGTTAGAACTTATCACCTTCTGTATCAACTATCCCATGGGATGCCTAAAGCTATGAAAATTTTTAAATGTGCTCTTTTAATTTCAAAAAGTGGTGAATATGTGTCCTTTGTAAAGCAGATTTGACATGATATTCATGAAATAATTTATGCATTTAGAATTTTAATGCCTAAATGAGACTTTTGATGGGAAGGGATTATGAGATACTGTTCTTAATTGGACATACTTCCTGAAAAGTCCTTGTTATTTCTGCAGTTTTACTTTACCATAATTATTACCCATGCTACAAATGTAGCTCCTTAATTCCTAATCCTCTCTGTAGGTTGTTGGAGAGCTGCTGATTTCATACCAATTAAAAAGATGCATATTTCAGTCCATTTGTATTTAGAAGTCTAAAATTATCACAACAATTTTAATGCTATGGTGAGTTAGGCAGATGGGCGTAACCCTGTTCTTGTCCAGCTCACTAATAATCCCATTACATTTTTTGTTAATGTTAAACAATTTAGCTTTAATATTCTTGTTTGTCAAGCAGCCCAGTTCCCCCTTCATGCCTTAAGTCATTCAGATCACATCGAACCCAGGGATATGAAATCCTGCCTTTCTCTGCCATTGAGAGCTTAGGAGGTGAGGGGAGTGCCTTCGATCCAGGATGCCCAGCAGACATTTTATCTGGCTGGTAAAATAGAGAAACTTAGAAGTGCTTCATCCTTGAAAACAGACACCAAAATGTGCATTCAAAATCAAATCTGCAACAGTACCATAGATTACAGCAGGGCAGCGGCCAACTTTCAGGGACTTTGAGCTTCAAAGAAATTGCTTGCTTATGCTGTTTAAGCTGCAGTAAGGACCCCACTATCGGCCAGAGGTGATGCTTGCCAAGGAAAAGTGAACGGACAGAACAGCCACCCACTATGCCGCTCATCCTGCTGTAGCAGATATGATTTGCTTGCTAGCAACTCCATAAAAATGAATATATTGAAATAATTAA
This sequence comes from Arapaima gigas, assembly GCA_900497675.1. NCBI lineage: Eukaryota > Metazoa > Chordata > Actinopteri > Osteoglossiformes > Osteoglossidae > Arapaima > Arapaima gigas. The sequence goes on from UFQX01000019.1 coordinate 61,801, forward strand.
TATGGGACACTACTGTCTATGTGCAGCTTTAAAAAAACGATATTACACCGTCTCCAAAGAGCAATCAGGGACATTATGGCCAAGACTGTGGGGCAGCATGTGTTTACTGACAAAACAAAAACAAATCAGAACATCACTGCTTACATAGTCTGCGGCAAACAACTGTAATCATGAAAAAACTGCAGACCACTGGAAAACATTCTATGTGTCCTCTCTTTTTACCAGACCTTTGGAATTACTTTCAAGTTTTTTGTTGGAGACAGGGAAAAAAATAATGTACTAGTTTGGCCACAGACATTGTGGTCACCGGGTTTTGACGGAAAGATGTTTTTACCACGGATCAGGCCACATCCTGGCAAAAATGCAAATAATCAAAGTGCATCATTACATTTTGCAGCTGTTGCATATATTAAACATTGTCGAGGAAGAAACTTAAGGTCAGGAAATTCACAGCTGGTCACTTTCCCTCAAGTGGCCATGATTAACTGGTTTTAGTCACACACAATGGATAGTGCAAAACAATAGCATTAATGTCTGCATAGTAACCAAGTGAGCAGTAGTTCACATCACACATTGGTCGTGGGCTAAAGAAACATAGCAGCAAAACTCTACAGTGGTGGAAAGACAACAGTAAGTATTAGCAACAGACAGACAGCAAACAATCTACACAAAAGACACGATTCAGTGAAGTTATAGGGTTAGGGTAGTTTAAAGTCAATACAGGGTATACAGCTATTGGTTTGCCTTCTGTATGTGGATCATTCACTGCTAAATTAGTACTGGAAAAAAGATCCTGTTTAAAACACATTACAATTTAAGGCGATATGTTAGTTACTTGAAAAGTATTACAATCCTCCCATATCTTTCTAAAAACAGCATTTCTTTCTCAGTTCACATCAATCACAGGGCAATATGAGATTATTCATTACAAAATTATTATTTGTGCGTGTGCAGTCTGTTGGCACCAACAAGGAGGTTATTGGCATCCATATTTCACATGCACATTTTGCAAGAATTTGCATCATTAGGGTGAGTTGACAACTTTTTGACACTTTTTGAGTTTGATGACTCCGAGTACCTATACAGTGTAAAATGCTATATTCTGTGTTTTGATGTACGTCTGTATATTTTAACGATTGGAAAATGGAGGTAACAAGACTTAGAAAATTCTATTTTCAGGTTTTTTTACTCCTTGCTTTCCCTACCTTGGGGAAAACTGTTGAGGTAACATTCCTTTTGCACCACAGTGTAGGGCAGAGAAGTTCAATTTCCCTAATGACTTCAACACAGCTTAGAAAAAAATCCACCCCCACACAGAAACAAAGTTCATTGTTGATTACATTTTCTTTTGCTTCAGTTTACCAATTCATTCCAAGCATTTTGCAGCTTTCCTCAAAATTATAATAACTCACAAACAAGGAACAAAAAATCCAACAATCTATATTTCTACAAAGCTTTTTTACTGACATGTACCTGCCCATTCTTTAGCATAATTCAACTAATGCTCAAGGAAATCAGAATTGCATGGTCATCATTATGATAATCATCATTCTGAACTCAAAAAGTACATTTCCTGTTATGCATTCATTTCTTTTCCCAGCAAGAGAAAATCTCTTGATTGAGAGCAGGGTTCAGTCTATGATTGCAATGTTCTGGTCCAAGCGGGGACCTTTTTTCACCGGGTCAAACTGATCTCATCACAGCAGTCTGAACACAAGATTCAATCAGTGGCCTGTTCCGTTTATTAAATTGAGTTTTTGAGGCTCTGGAATGGGAGCTGCACTGTTCCCCAGTTCCATGCACACAGCTGCTTCAGCCATTAGCCCCCCTGACTGCTGCCTAACATTCAGCTTCAACCACAGCTGCTAACGGGCAAAAACCTGTACAATTTCCTTCTAAATGTGTTAAAATATTCTGGTAAATGTTGGCTGCATGAGCTGCAATTTCAAGTCATTTTATCAAAAATTTAAAATGTCACATTTTATGTAACCTGTTTCTGCGATGACTGAACAGCTTATTTTGACAGAACTCACATTTGTACAACTGCTTCACAACAATTGCTGGGTGACTGTCAAGGTTTTAACAATCAGGGTCTAATGAATGGCAAATACTGTAATTTTACAGAGCCGACAATCTTCACATTAAAACTCCTGTAAAGTTTATGCATACAGTAAAAATATTTATGTACTAGTATGCTGAGGATTAAATTGCTAAGCCAGTTTGAATTATTTAAATTAATGTAAAACCTCAGATCGTCCAAGAATCACAGGATGGTAATTAAAATAAAAAAATTAAATACCCTTTTTAAATATAAAGAAGTGAAAAGGAATTTTAAATTAAGCTATTTAATAAGAAAAAATGTCACTTTTCATTTGCATTAAAAGTAGATATAGAACAATGTAATACATTTTGCTTGGCCTTTACTATTTTGGTTCCAAAACAAAATGTATACATTGAATTTGCCATATTTCTTCACTGAAACAAGTTTTTTTTTTTTTTTAACATAAAAGCAATGACAGCAAATATAAAACTTATGGAGTATAATGTAACATTAGTATGAGGGTTAATGACCAGCAATGCCTGGATTTATTGACTTAATGACAAAATGAGCTACAGATCATTAGCTTATCTCAGCAACGCACAGCAAAGCTACCTACATTATTCAGTTAGAGATATAAGGCCATTCTTCTTCATTTGTTTGGTGCCCTTAATGAACACATTATGTCTGTGGGATAAACACATTAAAAAGATATTTGTTGTTTTGCATATATATTTTGTGTGGTGTTAGGAAATATAATAAAAAATATGATTTAAAATAACAGAAAAAACAGAAAAAATGGTGAATAAAAACATTACCATAAAGATAAAGTTGCTGGCATAGCTCAACTGTCACTTCAACAAATAATTAAAATTCATTTGTTAAGCCTTACAGACCTCTGAGACATGCCTATTATATAATGAGAAAGTACAGTGACTTGTCTCACTGAAGTACATTTGGATGCATAGAGAGAAATAAAAGCGCTACAGTAAAGGAACTTCTGCATTAATGCCACTCTCTGCCTCATACGCATCACTGTCAATTTCAAAGTTCTGTTATCAAAACTAATGAGACTCTTTCTGTCATATTTTAACATAATCAGTGCGTTTTTGTTGTTAACTGGGAACCTCCTACAGAAAACAGCAGGAGTATTCAAATAAGATTTGGCACAAACTCCTTTAACTGAAAGTGACGGAATGGTGTCCCATCCAGGATGAGTCTGGTGTGTGCTTTCGAGGGACCTTCTGGATCACCATGATCCAGACCTGGACAAGAGCTTAACAATGCTGAGCAAGTGAGAGCTCAAAAATGACTTGGCTGCTTTAACAAAAAAGTGGAAACTGATCCCTGAAAGCAACAAAACGTGCAATAGAAAATCCCTGAAAACTCATACAATGTGTTTTCCTCTGTATTGTTTCCCTTTTTTCACCTTATTTAATATTTGCCTTATTTGTTTATTTAGTTGAATGCTTTGACAGTTTGATAACAGATTCATATTTTATCATTAATTAGTCCTATCTTACTAATGTGGTCACCCAGTTTTACCAGTCAACAATCTGCACTTGTCAGATGAGCACTTGGGCTGCAAGGAGAGGTTCAAGGTGTTATCAAATAATTAGTAAAGATCTGCAGAGATGGTTCTGAATAAACTGCTGTGGAGGGAAACACCTAAAAGCCCTTTAAGTGCCAGATGTAGTCACAGATAGGACAGGAACTCATACTGCAATCAGAATGAAATCCATTGCTACTAACTATTTGTTAACCATTACAGGTCTAGAATTTACTACTTCCCGAGATAAATGGATCTCAATGAAAGCAAGTAGTTCTACACTTGTGTAAATGTTAAAGTAGTGGCTAACCTCTAGAAACTGCAGCTAATACTTTTTAATATGTAACAAAGTTATAATAGCATAGCATTTCGCTTTAAGAATGACTAATATTTTTTCACAGCCCCATTTCTAAAAGGAAACAACAGCATATACAACCCCTCAGGTTTTCTGTCACACAACGTAACATCCTGTAAGCCCAAAAAAAGCTTCACTTTATATCTCTTAATACAAAGATCAGTTAACAACAAATTGGTTTTCTATTATACCTCATACCAAACAAACATGCTAATTCATATATTTTTGTCTAAACCTGACTAATATTGGTTAAGCACACTGTCTACTTCATATGTAATAAAAAACAATACGCTCATAACAAGAAAATATTAATTACAACATTAACACACGTTTGTGAATGCAAAACATTGTTAGAAATCAGCTGCAGAATACTGAGATTTCTTTCTCATCTTGGATGAAACAAAGTGTCTGCTAGTTACTAAGGGGGCTCCAAGCAAAAAGTACCATCATAATGGAAACAGTAAGAGACTTCCACCTTGGCATCAAGAATTTTGTGTAGGAGCCCGGACCTCAAAGGGTTGACATCTGCCACGGCTCCAGTTTCTGCCTCAGAAATAGCTTCGTGTGTTGGCTTGAAAGATGTCTGCACAGTTCACATTGAAGCACATAGCAAAGGACACAGGAAATGGTGCAATGCCCCAGAGAGGCAAGCTAAAGCAGTCTGGATCAGCTGTTAAGAATGCAGAAAACAGAAAAGTGGAATGTAACTAGAGAATAACTGTAAACTCCCCTAGCCTGGAGCAGTGTGCTGTAGGTGGACCAACACCTAACACCTTTGCCAGCAAAGAGGTGTAGCTGAGTGCACTGAATTTGTCAATTGAAATCAAGTATTTTGTAGTGATTAAACATAAGTAAGGTGCTAATTTTTCTGGCAGGCTTGTTTTTTTTATTACTCTTTGAACTGTAGTAAAAGGACAGCAGCATCATGACCAGGATGCCCAGTGAACATTTGCCCTGAAGCACTGACCTTTCTACAGGTACATATGTTTCAAAAACAGGAACAGAACGATGATCTCACAAGATGCATGTACCTTCAATTGGGCACACACTGAATCCAGACAATATGGTAAAATTCCAAAAATCTTACTTAATTTCCTTTATACTACAGAAATAATATTAAGAGAATTTCTATGCCTATGCTGATGAGAAGTTTAATTTAACACTACAGATTTTCTGTAATATATTCACATGAAATCCATTATACATCTCACATACACACACATTCACCACAGTTAGTGCTAGGTTGCATTCCTAGAAAGTGGAGTGCTAAACAATAGAGCAGTAAATGAAGTCATTTTAACATTATATCTAATCAGAGAGGTGACATACAGACACACAGATGATGTGCACACACAAATGATGCTCAATTGTTGGAAAACTTTGAGATGAAAAGAAAACGTGTTACACGTATAAAATGAAAGAAGGAAAAGATGTGGAACTGCTCCTGGTTGTAGAAGAGGGAAACGTGAGAGCTCACATCCGTACGATGTGAGCAGAATATAAGAAATATATTAAGCTGCACAGCACGGAACTTTTTCAGACTTGTATTTATGGATGGTACTCCTGTTGTGACTCATTAATCAAAACATGGCGACATGAAGGTGCAATATGACTAACAGAATATGAACATTGTTTCCCTTTGGGAAACTTACTAACTCTAGGTAGTCAATATAACATAGATGGGCAACTTCTCTCTCATAATCATACCTTTAAATAATATGGTTAAGATAATTACATATTTTTAAACATATAGCCTGAAAAAATCAACATAACATAAGGTAAAGCTTTAGGAAAAAATTATGATTAAACAACAAAACATGCAAGGACAAAGCAAAAACACTCCAGGCTAAGCAATCGTCTACAAAAAAAATTAATGTGTAACAAACTTCTTTACTGACAAAACAGCTGGGCAGTTGATATCCCTCTAAGAACTGTTAGGTTTGTTGGATATTTTGAATGACTTCGTATAAATATTCAGATATTTTTTTCTCCCATTTCATTGCTGTAAATGTGCCTTATGATTTAATATTCCTATTAGCCATTACTGTTGCATGCTGCATAGATACACTAAAGGGGAAAAGAGAGTAATTTAGATGTTAGTATTGGATATGCGTGGACCCCAGCATAGCTGTCCAACACTTGTGTTCTGGGAAGGCAAAGTATTTATTTGTTGTCATCAAGTCAAAACATCTTGAAACAGAAAGAGAATTCAACCCTCCAACTCTTATTGGTAGTTCCCACCTCTGTCATGGTTCCTTGCCAGTTCTCCATGTGGCTTTGAGAAACACTCAAGAGCTATCCGGACACTTTGGCACCTGCTGCATTTTTTGCCCACCTTTTCACCCATTTTGTACATTGCATGCTTCAACAGCTACTGCCTTCATTTGAATACAAGTATGGTACCAGTACACAATAATGTATAAGATGCTTTGAAACAAATCTTATGAACATTGAACAAAGCCTCATGTTGATTTGTAACTCTCAAGATTTCTAATGGATATATTAATTTATTATTGACGTATTAGATATTGAATCAGGAAGGTTTATTCTAAGAATATGCAGTGTGGTCTAAAAGAGATTTATTTGTCTTATTCTTAAGCTTTGATGTTTCAACATCAACCTTTTTGAGGAAGGTTAAAGCACAGCTAAACTATTTTAATAATATTCCAGAATACAGATTTATAAACTGATAGATTTAGTTACATAATTTATTATGATAAATATTGCATAACAAAATGTGTTTGAACAGTTGAACAGCCAATACAAACAAATATGATGATATATATATAGCAGTTAACACCACTGTGTAGCATGTGGGAAACTGCAGTCTGGTTCCAGGACTACCACTGATATTCAATAAGAGTCCTTAGGCAAGACTCCTAGAGCTATACCTACCTCCTGGTATGAGAGTGTCTAGAACAAAGAGAGTTTTGCCAGGTTGGATGTCACCCCAGGTTAACAAGATCAAGATGTTGGGGAACTGGGATGGTTAAGTGTGCTCCTAGAACCAGTCACAGATGGACAAGAGATGATAACATGGACTTCATTGAATGCTACTACAGCTGCATAAGAGAGGCTACATGAGAAGAAGGAGGGAATTAAGGGCAAGGAAGATGCCATCATTCACACTCACAAGGAAAAACAACTGGTCATCCAATCCTCAAATATCAAGATAACGCCTGGAAAGAGGTAAGGAACCTGCTTGAGCCACAACAAAGGACAGGTCCTGGCTACTAAGGAGGTACAATGGCATGTTCATAACCTAGGCCCTGGCATTTGCTAAACAAAAACTAACTGCACTGGCCACCCCAAAGGAAGATGTATTCTAAATATACACAAATATATACACAAAAGAAGCTGAAGCAAAAACAGAACAAATTCCCTCTTTGTGTAGTGTGTGCTAAAGTGTATTATCAACTGCAGTCTAATAAGAGATTGGCCAACAAGGGCTGAAACAAAGTATCTGAGAGCAAGAACTGTTACACAACAGCTAAGGACAGAGTGTCACAGTCTCCTGGAGCAGAAACCAAACACCATCACAACAGCAGATATTACTAACATAAAGAACTGGGCAGCATCAGCGCCTGATGTGATCCATGCCTGCTGGCTAAAGAAACTTAGAGCCCTCAATAATATATATATAAACTTGTTTCAAAATATAGTGTATGATGAGGAAAGACAATTTATGTTTCACTGAAATGTAGATTGTTTTCATTGTCAGCCCTGAGTTCTTCATCTATGAGGCTAATACTGGATTTTGTCATAATGTTGGATAGTACCATAGCATGGGGTTTATGAAATGTTAAGTGGTAAACAATAAGCTTTCTGTGACACACTGAATCTGCTAGGCTAATCTTTAATTAGCATTGCACTTGGGGAGCGACAGCAGCATCTCCACAAACACAAAACGCTGTCCCCTGCTCCGGGACAAAAGAGCGGGGGCTTAATTGACTTCACAGCACCCCATTTCCATCTATTACACGGATTTTTCTGACAAATGCAGGCACGCATGTGTTGGTAATAATCATCCATGCATTCTTTAACTCGGGATTCAAACCAATTTAATTAGGCAAATAAATGTGAATGATTGCAGATGGTGCACCATAGCAGAGAAACACGAAATGTGATCTCTCATTTGCACTTTGTAATGAGATAGAAAGTCTTAGATGTCAGATTTAGACAGGCCTGTTCATGTGTCAGTGGGCAGCTTTGCAGTTGTGTTTCACTTGGTTTCATTCAGGATTCATGGATTTGTATCTGCCTTTGCACAGGTGGGCACTGCTACATCTTTTCTGAGTGTGTTTCAGGACATGTGGAGGTGGCAGAATTCTCCAAAGCCTAAACAAATTATAGCTAAGGGATTTAAGGTTCTGAACTACATTTTGCATTGCAATGAAAAGAAACACTCAACAGTTTGCGGGAAAATGAAACAAATCTTAACAAAAAAATCAGACTTTACTGGCCCAGTGAGTCATTAAGTCTTAACATTTTGCTGCATTTAGTTTTACACATGTAGGATTATAACCTCAGGGACACAGGAGTGAAGGTGAAGGACACACAAGTGAGATAATTAATTTGACCTTTAACTAATTTAGTTTTCAGCAGTCTAGGCCTCATAATTAGTTTTTGCTCTCCTTTTGGAAAGGGAACAGAGTAATTGGAAGACAAAACATGCGTCCCTGAGGTTAGATACACCTGGCCTACCCCCAGAAGTTGAGGTGTCTTGGGCAAGAACTGTGAGCACTGTCACACACTACTGCAGTAAAGTGGGCTTTTACCCACACAGACAAAATGGGCAGAGTGAGAAGTGAACGTCTGAAAAGACCCAATAACGGAACAGTAATATTAACTGCTGCATATAAGCCTTGGGGACTCCTAGATGCTACTGTTGCTTATGAATCTTGGAAGTAACAAAGACTGATTACAGTACTGAGCTCCACCTTATGAGCTATAGGTTATTGTCCAGCACATTCTCAAACACGTTTAAGTTTCATACCTGAAAATAAACTGAAAACTAATTATTCTCAAATGCGAAGTATATTTCTCTTGAGATGGCATGCTCGTAATGAAATGCAGTCAGAAATATGAATAGTGACAGACACACCGGCAATTATTGTACCACACTGTCATGATGTCACTTTTTATTATCCAACAAAAACTCTTAATTCACACAAATAAAATATTTCAACACAGGTATGGTAGTTATGAATAGAAAGTAATATTTTGGCATTAATACTTTTGAAGCCATCTGCTTATAGTCTGTGATTTTCACAATGATTTCATTTTAAAACTGATCTCAGTGCAGCTGCAATGCTTTAACAAAAGGCCTGTTTTAACAAAAGGACTGGGAACAACAGTCTGGCAGTTGGGAACGTACCATTCCTTGGTGCTGTTGGGAGAAATCCCACTTCATCCAGTCCATTAGAGAAGGCCCCATGCAGGTCAGCCCACAGTGGAATCTGACCAGGAATAAACTGGCCCTTCTGCTCACAACTACAGTAGCAACTGACTTCATCATCCAGCTGCAATTATCTTGTCTTCCCCTGATGGGAACTCTGAACCTGCCTAATAGGGAGCGACAGAAAGAATAACACAATTGAGCAATTAAAATGAAGCAGGACGAGTTCCAGAGCCTCATCCCGTCACAGAAATATCATCTGTAAATTGTCTTAAACGCGGATATCCTGTTTGCTTTCAGCCCTTTGTTAATTCTCATTTCAACACCTTGCCAAACAAAGCCCAATTAAAATAAAAAAAACCTGTTAAATAGCTTGCCGCTCTCAAAGGCAACTGCTCACAGACCAAAAATACCACAGTTGAAGCTAGCAGCTCCAAACATGAAGCAGCCTGGATGGCCACCCAGCCCCTCAGCCCCTCAGCCCCTCACACACATTGCCTCTCCTTTGGTTACCTGCCTTGACAGTCTCAAGAGAGGATGCGATATGCTGTGGTAGATGAAAATAAACATTTACACAAATCTAAATCCAAATCTCTTGTGGTTCCAGCTATACATGACATTTTATGCCTCCTTTGTTAAGTTCACTGCATTCTCCATCTACTACAAAATGTGGCTAACTCAAATTAGCACAAAGAGATCTGTGTACATCTCAGCTTGTTGGCTGTGCTAAGAACAGTTTGGATGCTGTGTTTTCAAGAAGCTGCTTAAAGGTTTTTGTTGTCAGGATGCCTGTCCATGTTTGTTACATTGTAATTGTAAGAAGCCTTAGGAAGGTAATGTATTCCTGAAAAACCCCTAAAAGATGTAGTTGCCACTATTTTCAACAGCAAAAATTTTTTAGCAATTTGTGAGCCACAAAACTGGCACCAATTTGTGCTGAAATATTGCCAATACATTAAAATTGATGCAATTACTTCAATAGTGCAACATTAGTTATCATAACAAGGTAGTTTCCTTGCATTAATCTATAATACATGTATCTATAATATATGTATCTATAATATATGTATACAACATATATACATATTGTTTACTCAATTTTTATGTACTAATTGTGTACAAAGAAAAGGATGAACTCACACTCATAGAACAACCTGACATGGTGTCTCACAGCTCCTGGGCTATGCGATTTGACACGAGTTCAATCCCTACCAGTTTTTATGGACATGTCCTCCATGTGTTTCTCTGTGAGTTTCCTTACAAAGACGTGTGTTTCAGGTGCACTGGTAATTCTGCACTCCCGTGTGTGTGTGTGTGTGTGTGTGTGTGTGTGAGAGAGAGAACAGAGGCAGGATTCTGTTGAAGATATAAGCATTTCCCTGGTGAAGTTTAAAAAAGAGAAGACTCCTATAGCTTGAGAAACTTTGTCTTTTGCCTAACTTTGCCTGTTTGTGTTTGTATGTTGTCTAGTTTTTAGTAGATTGTATTGAGTAGTGTAGTTATGCAGGCTGCAGAAGACTTTATTTTGGATTTGACACCCTTTTTGTTTTTTTTTTGTTTTGAAATTAGTTAGTTGCATAAAAAAGGATTAGAGTAGATAGGCTTCTCCATGTTTTCTTTTATTGTCATTGTCACACTCCATTATACCTCTGGACAGCCTTGAGGTTTTAACGATTTAAGTAAGGGTGTTATATGAAACTCCTTGTAAAGTCAAATTCTGGTAACTCCAGTGGGCAAATCTTGCGGTGAACACTGTCCAAAAAAACTGTAATAAATAAATAAATGCATCAGTATATCTCCATGTTCAGTACTGTGGCACAGCAGGAAGAGTATACTTAGGTTTGATTCCTATTTTCAGCAGGTTTGAACTTTGCATGTTCTTCTCATGCTCACCTGAGTTTTCTTCAGGTGCTGTGGCTTCCTCAAAAACCCAAAGACATGTACTTCATTTGAATGATGACTCTAATTTGGACTCTAATGGACTAGTATCCCAATCGCTGTGTCTCATCTCTAGGAAACACCTTATATTTCCAGAAAAAGCACAGGAACACTGAGCAGTAACAGATAATTGATGGGTAACAACTGAATTGAAACTTATCTTCATCGAAATCTTTTGGAGAAACAATTTTCTTGTCTCTCCAAAAGTTAACTGAAGATAATTTCATTTATTAAACAGAATCAACTAATTTTACATCAACTATGAATTGTTAATATCTCAGAAACTGTCAGATATTTCAGTAAACAAGACAAGTCAAAAAAAGATTTACCCCCACATCCTGTGTTTCCTCCCAGCTGTGTTGTTATATATGCAGGGATCAGAAGCCCCCCATTTCAACACACATAACAGTGTTTCTACCCTTTGACATTTGAAAAATGATTCAGTACTGATAGGTTAAAATAAACATTACAACTGTTTCCATCATCACACAACTTCATGACTCTTAGCTCCTCCGACAGGAGTTGGCTTAGGGGTCAATTCTGCCAACAGCAACTCCCACACACCTTAAGAAACATCCCATGAGATTATCATTCTATCTGTTTTAGGCTAGAGAACCCACACCTTCCTAAGAAGACATCTACTTCAAGAGAGGGATTGTGAACTTTGGCTGCCATTTACAGTGTTCCTGCCTCCAAGTAAAAATATTTAAACTTTTTAAAATACGTGCTGTGAATTGTAGATATAAAATTAAAGAGGACCACTTCTGATTTGCACTTCTGCGCCTCTACTGGAACAGTTAAATTGATATATTTTTACATATTAATGTTTATATAACCTCAATTATATATAAATAGACACACACACACACACATATGTGAATAGGTGAATAGCTACAGATGCCTGAATTGCCACAGATTCAAGCCCGAGTCTGGTTATCAGAAAACGTATACAGAAATAAAGAAGCAGTTATTTAGAAAGTATTTTCATCTCTGTACTCTTTTCTGAAACCCATGCCACCCACCAATACTAATCCAACACTTCCTGTGACCATTTCATTTACCCAAAGCTCTTGGGTGATTAATTTTTTACTGTATCTCTATCATGTCACTGTGCCAAAAAAAGAACAGGTGTGGTGTTGTATTTTACTGTCCCTTGGCATTTTGGGCCAGGTTATGAAAATAAATGCCTAACATCTCAAAGCATTTATATTAATCACCTTACAGGGTATGAGATACATATTCATTATTTTAATCTCATTAGGAAGGTAATCCCTCTGCATGTAATCACTGCATAGATCAGATAGCTAATCAAATCATTTGTCTCCGTCTCCCAAATGGACATTTTTCACTGTCAGGCCGGGGAAACATAGCGTGCATGGAGGTGCAGCACGATATATGAGTGTATGTACATGCACGCAGGCAGCACGCACGGACACACACGCAAATTACAAATTTCATTCTCACCCGATTTTCCCCTGTGTGTGGTAACTTTTTCCTCAGACTTGGGCCTCCTATAAAAGCCTGGGAGTTCGAGGGCATGGCACAGTATTTCTGCTGTCCGTAGGATCATGCTCTTCTGCACTGAGACTCATGTAGTTGTACCTGGGATCTGATGAAGCCACTCCTCCAGCTTAGGGGTCATGGCCCTAAGTACTCCTATCACCAGTGGGACTACCTTGGTTTTCACCTTCCATATTCTCTCTAGTTGTTCTTTTCAATCCTTGGTATTTATTCAGCTTTTCATATTCCTTCTTTCTTATTCCTTCAACCAACCAATTTCCCCAAATATGACTAAAATGGCTATACATATTTGTTTTTGACTTACAACTAGGTTAGGGACCACTTGCAAGTCTAACTGGTCATAAGTCAGATCACACTAGTATAGTCCACCATGCAGTAACTTCTTTCCAAATACCTATTTTTTTTTATTTGTTGCCACAGTATAATGTATTATCTATAACATTATTAAATCTTTCAATATTGTATTCTTTAGCAAAAATTTCTTAATAAAAAGTACAGTACGTTATGACAGCAAGATGTAGTAAATACAAGTGATGTGATCTATTGCAACTGTACTGTTAGTAAGCCCAAGAGGGCTGCATGCACAGGGATTTGGATGAGTTCAGTTCTTTGAGATGCACAGTAAATGGAGGATGTGTGCCAAATTAACTTGCCACGTCCACATATTTGTGTGTAACACTTGTGAGAACAGCTAACACTGCATGAGATGACAGAAGATGGCTGCTAGCTGTGCATGGGCAGGACAAGTTTGTAATACATGGTCTCATGGGGCGTTCATCTCACACAATTGTTATGTTACAATGTCACATGTGCGTACTGCGCATGTACACATGAGCAATGGTCTACTGTATTTTCACAAGATATAAAATTTTTCATCTACAATATAAGCTATAAGGAGTCAGTTGTGTCTTGTAAAGACAAATGTGTCTTGTATATGTTTTTATGCAACTGTCAGCAGATAGACATGTTTTAGTTAACTATAAGATAGTCATTTGCTTACCAGAATTCTGAAAATGTCAAAAAATCAATTTTTTTAAATCAATTTTTACTTATTTCATTTTCTAAATGATTACTATTATTTATTTACTGATTATCACAAGTGCAGATCAGTTGTATGCCAAGTACATTGTAAGTGGAGGACTATCTGTATAACTAATTTCCTCTTCTCCTTGTACAGCAACAGACAGAAGCATAAGCGAGAGAATGAAAGCATTGATTCATTACTTATATGGGCGTTTTATAACAGTTAAACTGATATTTGGGGAAATTAGTGGGGGGGGGGGTTGTGAGGGAGAGTTGAAACAGATTATAATTTTTCCTGTTTAAAGTAATGAGAAGCAGGCTTCGTATTTATTTTTTACCTGTTTATGTTCAGTTTTCAGGAATAGATTATATTTACATATATTTTGACACGAAGGGGATATATGATTGGTTGTAGTGAAACAATGCAACAAAAAGACGGCAAGGCACAGTATATCTGCTGTCCCTAGGATCATGCTCTTCTGCATTAAGACTCATGTCATTGCACCTGGGATCTGATGGAGCCACTCCTCCAGCTTAAGGGACATGGTCCTAATGTTGTTGGGGGGTTGTGTTGTTGTTGGCCCTAAAGTTAATGTGGAACTCTTGGAGGTCATAATCATCATTTTATTACTGTTTAGCAATACTTACAAATTGTAGCCGTTCTAGATATAGCAGAAGAATGTTTTCATTTATAGAATACATCATTAACAGTGTATTGTTTTAGATAGTCAGTGTAAAGGAATTTGTTTGTGCTCGGTTTTTAAGAACAGCTATCTGCCACTGGTTTCAGATCCCAAATGAGGATGAGGTTATCACAGGATTGCAGGGAATTTTAACACTCAGCAGCACATTGCTCACCAATGGTACAGGGACTCCTGCTGAACCTCTGGAAAAGTCTTGCCTCCCCTATGGCCATAGGCAGAGGGGATCCTAGAGATGCCCCTGCTGAAACCACACATGCATTGCTGTGGAGGTTGCACAAGGGCAGTGTCCTCAAGCAAAGCTTGATGCCAAAGCTGCCTAGGAAGGCTGGTGGAGGAGGAACCTCATCAGCTCATCAAGTGCCCTCTAAATAATGTCAGGGATTTGCAGCACCACATTTCCACTGCCAAACTGATGCTAAGGGAATAGTTACAGCACCAGCATCACAGTTTGGTTTGCTGCCAAGATAGGGATACACTCACACTTATGTTCTGCTCCCATCCAGCGCCCATGAGCAAAGCAGGAGCGGTACTCATGTGACTTGAAAGCTGCCGAAAATAACCACAGACAGGTTGTTCTGTTATTGACTGGAAGTCAGAAACAGCTGGTGAGAGTTAACTATTGTCTCCAGGGAGGCTATATCTCTCAGATGAAGAGAGAATGTGTATATTAAAGCCCATTTTTTGCTTTGTGCTAAGCTTGTGACTGTTTCACTGCCAAGGACTAGGCAGCAGACAGCAGGCACAGCCTTATGGGTTGGTATGGACATCAGATGGGCCCTGCAGTAAGCTAGATTCTAAACAATAATCATATAATCCTTAGACTCACACAAGTAAAATTTATTTTGCATCCATTTTTTGGGCAATGATGTGTGCACAGATTTTTTTGGATTTATTAAACAGAGTGTCTCAGTAATTCCACTCTAACTTGAGCTGTACTGGCTTGCTGTTTTTATTTAATGCAACAGTCCTGGATTCATATGTCAATATAATATCAATATGACTTTCTAAAATAAAACTCTTTCAAACCACAGATAAAATGGTCAGCTTGTATCAGCCAATTTCTTTCATCGGCATCTTCATGTCCTCTTGACATTGCCAACTAATTGGGGATTTCTAACTGTATTAGATCCAGACCTGCAGTTTTTATAATTCACAACCGTAGCAAGGAATCAATTCTGCTGACAGACGATGGCAGTTTCATATTAATTTAATGCATCTGATCAATACATATATCCACTAGCAGCCAGTGTGCACCCTGTTTTTTCAAGAGAGAAAGTCAGAGAGAGACTGCCATTTTATTCCATATAACAATTTAGCATACTTAAATAGATTATGAACTCTGGGGCAGTTTACACTATTTATCCAACCCCCAGACATTTGTCTCTGTCCTTTTTTATTTAACCTGTACCTCTTCATTTGTCTCATTAGCTTGTGAGTGGCAGTGAAGCAGGCTAGTACACCGTCTATTTAACTACAGACACAGCATTTATTTTTTTTAAACTCCTTCTAGAATTTATGGTTCATTTTAAAGACATTTAAAAAAAATACATTTTTCCAATATAATGTTTATATTTTTCTCTTGCCTTATTATACAGTCAGATGAAATGTTTAATGATGGCATGGGAGCACGATCATCCTGGTTAGTCCTCAGTACAGAATTCTTGCATAACAGGCAGTTTCCACCCATTCGTAATTTTCTTATGACAAGACAAGCAAATATAATATGTATATAAATATATATGACACAATCTGCAGCCTGTTCCATTTGTTATGCAGACATATGACCACAGTCGCAGTATGAATTCCAAAGCACACATGTACTGAACCATAATTTACTGTGAACAATTTAGCATTTCTCATTCCAAAACAGGAGAAAGTTCAACATGACTTGATCACAAACTTTAAGTCTTATAGCCCATCTTTTAATCGGTTTAATGCCTGTACTCATAAAAAAGTTACAGCAAGCAGTATCTCTGCTGTGCTCCCTGAGCTGTCTGTATGTTGAGGACAACACTTGGCCCTCACTTTTCTGTCAATGAGTCAGGCCTGAGGCCATTTCAAATCCAAAACAATTACCACAACACCCTGATTGTAATAATAATGCATTAAACTACAGAGGACAGAGTGGCTAATGACAAGCATTGAAGAGCCAGCAATACTTGGCTTTTAGCTGTGGACACAAGCATCCATGTTTCCAACAAAGCTCAAACGCTTGTTGCCAGTGCAATCCCACTGAGCGCAAAGGCCAGCACAGTGTGTGATAAAATGCAATGACGCAGGATGCCCATAATCCCATTTCTTCTGATATGACTCTGTTTTCCTGACAGGCATCAATCAGATCTTGCCAGACAGAGGAAACTGAGGATGAGGGGCAAAAAAGCAAATGAAGGTGACAACAAAGGATGCTCTTCTCTGGGTGATGCATGCCAAGGGCCCTGTCAGTCAGACACACAACTGGAGTCCAATGTCATGCGAAGCTTTATGGGACATTCTGTTCGTGCATTGCTTTGGTTTGACATCTTTTACAAATGAATCAATAAATCGGATTTTTATGAAGTTGACTTAGCATCCATAACATATACAGTAGAACAGATGACTGAGAGGGCAGGTATAAACAACAGTACTGAAATCATTGCAGCGAACAAGGAAATTACAGAAATACCACTGCAGTGGCAGTCAACTCGAAGCTGGAAAGTTGAGTCTCACGGCTCACACAAATGGAGAATCCCTGCAGACACACTCCAGTCAGAGCTAATAAACAACTAATCAAGTCCCATTATTTTGGCATGCACCAGGAAACACAGCTGTACTGTCAAGAGAACAGCACACACAAGGGTGAGCAAAACTATGCCTGTTAAGACACTGTGGATGCAGGCGAGCTACAACACAGTGAGACAGATAAGATAATTTGAGATGAAAGCACTGAAATTTACGTAATTCATTAAATTATTCTAAACATCTTATGAAGCATGCAAGTTTCCTCATTTACAGTATACAGCATAGATTTGCATGTTTTTTTAACTGCCTTGTGCTAGAATACCTAATTTATAGAGCAATTTCTTCTAAAGTCAGTTTCTTTAGCCACAAAACAACTTGCCAATATAGACTTTACAGTTTTACAGCTGGCACAATCTGAATTCCTTTAATGTAGAAGTGAGTGGATTGCCATGATGAATTATCTCAATTACAGACATTATGGGGATTAAGTGCAGTAATCTAGTGGACAAACACGTACCCTAGGAAAGAATCTGTGTGAATGTCACCAAGCAGCTGTGGATGCCCCCCCTCCACACTACTGCCCCAGCTGCTTGCTGCACTTCCATCAACATGCTAAAGAGACTATTAGCTCACTTTGCTATGCAAATACTGTGATTATTTATTCTAGCGATTAATATTTACGGACAAGATTTTCTTGTTATTTTATGCTCAGCTATGCAGATTAGTCATTTAGAAACGTCCCCCTTTGCTCTTACATCCCAAATTATAAGCATCGTTTTGATTTTTTGTTTAGGTCCCTGATGGTAGCAGTGATCTATTTTTTAATTTTACAGGCAGCAAGATCATTTTATGAAATGTAATAACTAAGAGATTAACAAAACATTGGACAATTTCATAGGCAAAATTGTATTTTACATGAAATGAATTTTGTGAAAATGTCACAAGGAGTAGAGGTGCTACATTAAAAGATTGTGTTCTTGTAAGGAACAACCAGCTGATTCAAAGTTTGTGCTTAATGTCATTTCTATCTTAATTCTATGCTAAGCCCACACAATTGATATCAATTGTTATTGCTAGAAAGCCTATTTGGAAAAACAATGTTTGGTAAAGTACATTACAAACAAAGGTAACTTTTCACAAATCGACAAGAGCAGAGAGCTAATATTCTTTTTTTGTTCGAAATACTTTTTGGTAGGAGAAGCACATCTACTTAACATTACACCAAGAGCAAAACAGCACTTCATACTTGCCCTCACTGGTCAAATCATGTTTATTCAGAATGCTTTTCAATATGAACAATTATGTTACAATTAAATCTGTCATCTCGTGCAGAAAGGACTCTTCATTGCCCTGCAAAGGAAGGTTCTTGAATGGACAAACTGCTCACCTCTACTACAACAAAGCATTTGTCCCCTGTAGTAATCAAAGCACACTCAACAATTTATAATTTGTCCGTGCCAGCATATTGAAGAGACTATTAATAGACAGAATTCCAGTGAGAGTTGGCTCACTGTTAGCTGAACATAGCTTACATAGCCTTCAGGTATTCATTAAATTTCCATTGACATGTTTTTCCTACTGGAAAGCAATACTTCAAATATGTGTACTGCAGTTCATAAATCTTGCAGGGACTGATGTGGATTTCAGGAACTAGCTTGGGATGACAAAGGATGGCTTTTGATTCTCAATGAATAAAAAGGAAAGGTTGGACAGTGAATACCAGAAAAGAGATCATATTAGTATTAAGTTTTGCCAACCAGTTTCAGCGACTCAGTTTGGTCTTGCCTTTCCACCAGATGTCCTGTCCCTGGTTACTGTTATAAAACAAACATATGCCTTAAGTGTGTGGACATGAGTACATATGCCTGTGTTTACTGGTGTGTGCTTGTGTGTGAGGTTTCATGTGGTATGAGGTAGCTGTGTTCTCAACTGGCTCCGCTGATTTAGGATCACCTGCCTTGGCTCAGACCAAACAGTTCAGTCTGCTTGCTGACTTGAACACTGAAAATCATTGAGTCAAGTCAGTTTTATTGAAATATCAATAATGCATTAGTTGTTCATTGAGGCATTGAGCAATATTTCCTAGATGACTGCTCAGACAAAGTTTGTCAATCAAATGTGGTTTGTCTCAATCTCTACAAGTTTAAGCAAGTGTAACTTTTGTTTGAATTGCTATTTTGAATTTTGAACTTTATTATAAAGTTCACATTTCCAATAAACACAAAATATGTGGTCCAACTAAATCCGAGCTGAAGACTCCATATTTAGGAAAAGTTATTAAATGTATAAATACTATTAAACTGAGAACAATTAATTCGTTGTTTCAGTTTAAGCTTAATTTTTGGAAAATGCTGTTTAAATGCTTTGTGCACTCAGATAGTACTGACAGGTTGTATCTTCTGTAAATACATTATGCAAACGCTGAAGAGAAAATCCAGATGATGAGTGCTACGAACTCTTACACTGCTATAATAAGAAAGGCACAAAAAGAAATATCCTGTAGTATTAGCAGCCTTTCTGACTATCATGATGCCTTGATCTAAAATTGAATCCCACTACAAAGAGTGCTATCAAATTCTTTGAACATCAGACAGAAAAGTCTCTCAAAGAGATTGAGTCGTAGTAACAATATCTTGACAGGGAGGAAGCTCTCACACGCTCAAGCTGGACTGAGAAATCCTGGTGTCCAGTGCTGGTTTCCCACAGAGACATCACCTCTCCCCTCTGGGCAAATTCTCCATATCTGCCACCCCACCTGCTCTCTTCAGTGTCTTGCATATTTTAAGTGTTGAACATGAAACAGTTATCAGAGTAGATCAATTCCAGTTCGAGGATTGTTGTGAGACTCATGTGAAAACATGTGAATTTGTAAAAGATGTCTGACGTCATTCAGTCATGTGAAGATACATTATCACACACAGTTTCAACTAGCAAAAAGCTAATAATTATACACACAAGGTAAGCTTCTGGGCACATTTGATTCTTGGAAGTTATTCCTAGTAAAGGTTGTCCATGGAATACTTTATTAACTGCTGCTGGGGTGTTGCACTTTCTGTAAATCCACGTTTCTATCCTGCATGGCAACAGTAAAGGAATAACACTGTTATTTTGACCTCAGTGTATGTCCTAGTATAAGTGACAGTGACCCCTACAATGTTAAAAGAAAAGTGTTTTGAAATAGTGGTGAACAGTAGTGGCCACTAAGCTGCAACATGATTGTGTTTGGAAAAAGCCTGTGAAAATATAGTAGATAAAAAAATACATTTTTAAAATGTTTTCCAAAGTATTATGAAAAGTTTGGGAATATGAAGATAAGTCTCAATTTAAAACTCTGGTAAACACTCTATATTTTTCTTGCTGAATGCCTTTTTTAACCTATCATGCAGTGTTTCCAAACATCATTTGCAGCTGAGCTGCCACTTTCTTTTAATGACCAATAATTCATATTTGAAACAAAAAATCATGTTCCATTAAACATAGCCAAAAACCTCTTCTATATCCTTAGGCATCCTCGAAGCTAAGACAGCAGAATTTGAAAACTCCAACATGTCCCATTCAATTATTTACTTTGTGAGTTATTCAGTTAATTACAGTCTGCAGAGGTGCTTTCCATTCCAAGACTCAGCCTGGAGCATGTTGAGATGCAAGCCTTACACAATGTGATAAACTAGACCCTCAAAAACTCTTCAGTCCCAGGGAAGCGAGACCCCACACATTGCTTTCTTCAGACTCTAAGGATTCTCTAAGCTCATGTGTTTCAGATGCATCACCACACCAATGGCTGTAGCTCATCTGCCTGTTTCCCTTCATCAGGATCTTCAGTCTACTGAATTCCCTCTGTCATGACCTGTCTGCCTAAATTAGGCCCACTTTCTGTATCTGTCAGGGCTCTGCACCGCAGCACCCCTGGGCAGCATATCCACTAGCATGGATCTGCTCTCAGAAAATAACTTACATTTGCACATCTCTCTGGCGAGGCTTGCTTCACCCACATAATGTCATTCTGGCTCTCTAGCCACTGGGCCATCTGTCCTGACAGATGAGAACATGCACTGGCGATCCACCTGTCCCGCCTCCAATGGAACCATAGGAGAGCTGTGGAGCTGCCAAAGGACTGACAATTCCTCCTGAGAATGACTCATTATTTCAGAATCCCCCAATGCCTGTGTCAGACTGTCACACACCTGCCTGCCACATGAACAAAGTGCTGCTACTCGTGCAGGGTAGAAACACAGGCCAAACAGATATAAAGAGGAAAACACATAGACAAAACAGCTATAAGTGGAAGATGAACTGATAGACTGTGAGATACTGGTGTATTTTACCCTTGCAAGGCAGAAAGATTTTTTTCCGCCACCCTTTGCGTAACACTGCCTGTCATGAGTGATTGTTGAGTGGATTAGGATCCATTCATCACTAGTGGGCAGGAATCTCACAGCCTAAGTAGTTTTCTCAAACCACTCGAAGCAGACAACAACTAGGTGCTGCGCTCAAAGGAATATGAGGTTTCAAAACATGAACTTGACCAGGGAAAAGGCCAATTTATCTAACCCATGAAAACAAGATTTGATTGTTATTACTTAGTTATTGTTATGTCTTATGCTTTTGCCCAGAATTTTAACTCGTGAATTTATTTTTCATTGTGTGAATTTCTGTCTAATCAAATATACCTTAATAATCCAGGAAAAAGCCCAAGATAATACTTTTGAAAGATATCTACTGAGCTCGGAATCATGTTTTCAAGTTTAGCACATCATCCAAACATTTGCATTGATGTTCATGCAGCCTAAATCAGATTTCTTATTATGCAAATTTTTTGCACTTATCCCAAACCAAAACCTCAACCCTTAATGTTCCTCAACCCTTAATGGTTTAAAGGCAGAAGTCATCCTGTTTTCTGGTCATTACAAATTAAACGTGATCTTTTACACTCTGGTCAGGAGCATCAGTCACACAGTATGAATAGGTATACACATATTTCAAACTCGCTGCCATCCCTGTTCCTCTTGACAGCTCATTAAAAGGCAATCAACATTTGACAGTGAAATAATGACCTGTGTCATCACAGAACTTTTAGACTAATGATGCAGTGATGTTACCCCTGCACAACAGCTCTGCAACACACCTTATATGTTCTACACATCCCTAGAGTGCAAGAACAAGGAGAAATAATGACATTTTTTATTTGTAACATTTTTTAAATATACTGAAAAGGGTAAAGATGAGCAAGGTCACTTCAATTGCCATCTTCTCCTGCACAATAAGAATGTCTGTTGTAATAGCAGCTTTGGAAAAGGTAGAGTTGGGTATTCAAGATGACTAAGAACTGTAAGCTGTAAATCACATGAAAAAGACATGATTATGTCTACTGATTAGTTTAGGGGACTGTGCTGCATGTAAACATAAAATCAGGATTTTGAACTTGGGAAACTGCTGCCCGAAAAAAGTAATTTGTGTTGTGACCAACTTGCTTTCATAATTACAGAAAAGATGCTTAATTAAATGATTTCTTGAAATCTCATACAACTGACACAAATAACAAAAGGTAAACTTATTCATAACAATTACTTCTTATTAGGACTTTTAGAAAAATGTAACCACAAAAATAATGAAGAACAGATATTTAAATAAAATATAAAAGTATATGTTTCAATCCAACCAGCTGAAAAATTGTGATTTGCCCCTGGTGGTCCATGCCAATTTGATAGCATATAACAAAGAACCTGCTTCATAAGTCATGACATAGATTGGTGATTTTGCATTTCCAAGATAATGTGATGCCAAAAAGGAAGACTGAATACAGTAGATCCTTGATGTGGCTTCCAGTCGACTGACTGCATTTCCACTGCTCAGAAACTGGCATGTCTTTGAATATGTGTGGGAGTCAGTATACATTAATGGATGCCGGAACGTTTCTGTGTGCATATTGTTTTTTTTTTTCAGTTTGACCTCTTCCTCACCTGTATGCTCTCTTTCAGGATCATGACTACAGTACACCACAGAAATCTGAAAATATAGTTATATGCACATTACTGTTAATGAGCCTTGAGTGAAGGGTTTATTTGCATAGGGGAAAGATGGACAGTTCATTGAAAACAGATTTAGGATGGAAACTTCATGAACAAAAGAAATATGAACCATAATATGGTTGTACTATATTTATGAGGTGAGCACAAAGAGCATCATAAGAGCTAAAAGAAATGTCCCAAGTGAATCCAATATGAAGGATGTCATGGCATGTTTCATCAGGGGTGAATGTATAAAGCCTGTTTCTGGATGAGTCGGGATATTTTGTAAAATTCAGTAAAAACAAGAATCTGTGATTTGTTAATTCTCTTGAAACTTTATTTAACTGACAAAAGAACAAAAAAAGATTTCCAGTGTTTTCACTGACCAACTGAACTGTATTTTTTAAATATAAACAAATTTAGAATTTGATGACTGCAATACACTCAAAAAAAAAGTTGGGACAGGAGCAAAATAAGAGTGAAAAGTTCGTAAAACATTCAAGTTACACCATTTTGAAATATTCCACAATAAGCAGGTGAATTGCTAACAGGTGAGGGTATCATGATTGGGTATAAAAGGAGCATCCACCAAAGGCTCAGTCTTTACAAGCAAAGATGGGTCGTGGCTTTTCTGGAAATGGAGTTTGTACAACGACAAGAGCACCCAGTCAGCCCACACTTGCCAATGCATCAATTAGAAGCTAAGGAACAGCAGGTGGAGTTGTGGCTATGGAAAATAAACAAAACACTAAGGTTCAAGCTGCTGTTTTAGTCTTGAGTGAGGTATTTAATCTTAATTGTATTAGTAAATAACCATCTGTATGTTTGTAAAAAAAATCATGATACAACTGTTCATTGCTTTGAAATAACACAGTACATTCTGCTGAGCAACTGAATAATTATTGTAATATAGGAGGTGGATCAAAAATGCTATTATGTAACATCTTTTTTATGTTTTTTTCACAACTTAAACGTGTAATATTCATAGAATTGATTGTTTAAACTCCAACACAGACTTTATTTTAAACAAGCTAGCAGTCTTCTGCTGTTGTCAATGACTGGCAATAAAGTGGATCAAAAGATCATGGTTACTGCAGTTACTTTAATGAGCCCTTCACTCTGTAAAACACTGCTTCAGACACACACTGTACTTAAGGGATGTCTGGATTTTTATTCCTTCAAAGATTTTGCCAAACGCAGGCTAAAAGAGACTTCCAATGCCACTTTTAGGCAATGGAAATCTACAAAGAATGGGCCTACATGTTGCTTATGAGTATGAATGCAACTGGTTGTGAAAGCAGAAATATTTATTTTAGAGTGAAAGATAATGACACAGTTTTCCAACTAGAATACACTGGTTCTAAGCTGCTTTTGCAAAAATACTGGCAAAACGAACTGGAAAGACTGTTAATGGCTACATTAGAGGGGAGATAGCAATTTCATATCAGAGAAAACCTGAACTGAAATGTCAGGAGTGGTGATGCTAAGTAATTCCATATGTTAGAATAGAGGTAAAAACATATTTATTTTGCTAAACTCATGAGACCATGTTGTGATAATGGATTTAAAAAAATACATAAATACTTTAGCATATGGTGTTGGGCTACATAGGTTTATCAGCATTAACCAACATCTCTTTGAAATTTGTTCTTCATTTTCCATAGGCCAGAGGAGGAGTTCCCTAGTACAGAAAGGTGTTATTACAACATCGTTTACTCAGTCTTCCAGAAAGCACCTTTTTTAGCAATGAGTACCTTTAATAAAGTTCAATTCTTTTCTGCTGCAACTGTCAACCAGTCTCTAGGTGGTTGTAAATAAACCCACAGCTGCATAAAAGACACCAGCAAAGAGATATGAAGTTTGCAGGAAAAGAGACAACTTTCAGCAAATGTCCTCTCGTCACTTGTAAATGTGACAGAAGCAAGAGGAACAAAGAAATGGAAAAGAGACCCTTTCTCTAGACACATGCCATATCTGTTGCACGATTCTTTTGTCAGTTCAATGTTAATTGGTGAGGATTCGCATCACTTTCATCTGGATCCCATCTGATTCAATTTGAAAATGTGCAAGCTCTCATTCCTCACTTCTTGCTTGCTGTATCTCTCTTTGTCCCTCTGTCCACCCCACCTCTCCCATGGCAGCACAGATAAGAGTGGTGAAGATACAGTCAAAGTCAAAGCTTTTCACCAGTAGGACAACCTTTTAGTGCATTCACTTTTAGCTTGGCTAGGCAAACCATCTGCGACATATAATATACCAGTGCCCCAGAAGAACAAGCAGTCTCAATGCAAGATCTGCTTATAGGAGATGGAGGATTAATTCAGTCCTGATTTCAGAAAATGGTAAATGTGACACACCGCTAAAAAATAACCCTACCACTGAGCCATAATTTATAATTATGATTCTATAATTTATAGTTTTAATTCTATACTTTCTTTTAAACATCTCTATCCATCTCATTCTTTATAGGTCTCCTAGTATGCTTGCATGGCCCAAATGTCAAGCAATGTCACCTGGAGGCTATGCTTTTAAAACTAAGTGACTCTAAGTTTCTCATTCCTTAGCCAGGTTTCTCAGTGGTAACGTGACTCTGCAGCCACAAATTACCTGTCAGTGGGAATATTTCCAACAGGTCTCTGCAGGGGTTGGCTTTTTAAAGTTGTGGTCTATGCAGTGTTCTAATTCGAGTGTCGGCAAAGGTTGGTTGAACCTCTTTGATGCTGCTGTGTGCAGTTTCAGCACAGTTGTAGGACCATTCCACTCTGTAGTTAGAAATAGCTTCCTCTTCTCAAAGATTGTAATTTCCAACTTTTAAAAACATCTTTAAATGCAGAGGTACAAACCCCCTCAATAGAACCAAGCTTCTATTTAGGCCCTACTCCACATAAGCAAAATAAAAGGGCTAATTTCACCAAACATCAGTCTGACGGGGTGCGCTTAAAATCATCATATTCTTCCCTAACAAAAACACACTACTTTGTAGAGCACAGCATTTTGATATCAGTCACAAAAATAGGTGTATCTGCTGTCAGCTGTAACTATTCCACTACTCTGTAGCATTTGTCTGCTTTCATACTACAGCTGTGGCAACTGTAGATGCAGCCTTAGAAGCAAAAGGCAGGCATTAGGCTTGTTTTTTCTGAACACAGAAATGTCTCTGCACAGCTTCTAAAGTCAACTTGACAGGCAACCAGAAAACTGCCAGTTGGCTGAAATTAAACAATTGTCCCAGGAAAACTACTGGAACACATTATCAAACAATACACCGGTTGGCTGGCTCCTGGTGGAACAAAGGGCCAAACAAGCAGAAGATTTGCACAGGGGAAGAATCCGGTGGCTGCCTTCCAAAGCTCTGATAGCTTAAGACTGTCTGTAAAAGGAATTACAAAATATTTTCCCTGTCATCTGACTGTTCTCAGCTCATCTGTAGCTGGCATGGCCTGGCGAGGCAGCCTGGCTGACCTGCCTTCCCTTGGGATCTCATGTACTGAAAATTGATCTTCTTGGCTGAGCTGACCTAAACTTCACAAAGGGATACACACCGATGACAGTGAAGAACAGTTAAAGAAGAGAGTCCACACTATTCGCGCAAAATTATGCTGCTTTAAGCCACATTTTTTCTTGGATGTCTTCCAAGCAATTTGGTACAACTTGTTTTAGCTGAAAATTTAACCCATTTGACCTACAAGCACAATATTGTATAGCATTTACTGTAACTTCTTTCACCTTCTAATTTGAATGGTATGGTCATATTTGTTGTTAATCAGCCAGTATAGTCTCAGATGTAATCTTCTCCAAATATACCTTTCTATTGCCTGAAAGGTTTAATTTGAAATACAAACATGAAACTAAATTAAATTAGGCTTAGAGGGGAAAATGTTATATTGATCAGTCTATAACAAAAGTCTGCCATCATGCCCTAGGAGGATTGCTATTTTTCAGGGTTTCCCTTGTTGTCACAGCACTCGACTGATAAATTGACAACACTGTTTGAAAAGAAAATCGCTTTTGTTTGGATAATTAATTGACTGAAAAGTGAATGATTCACAAAATATTCACACTGAATGAAGATATTTCCCATCCAAATGATAACTTTAATCAACTTCATGTTGGAAAACAAGAAAAATGTGCCTATCCTATAATGAACATACGTCACTTAGTCCTGGAACATTATATTCTATGCATTGGTCACTTATGAAGAAATTCAGCTTTATTTACAAATCAAATTATAGATGTATTACAACCTAAAAAGAGAAAATATAGCCAAAGAGATATTTCCATCTTCACCCAACAATACACCCACTTAGTGGCCTGCATAGCAGAGATGTAGACTGTGGAAGTGAAAGCTTAAAAGAACAAAATGATTGATTGGACCGCCAGCACACATAAATCAGGGAATCTGTCATTTTTTCAATGCCTGTTGTCATTATGTTACCCAATTCTTTTCAAGTGCATCATGTCAAAATGGAGCAGCGGTGACATATATTTGTGAGCTTAGTCACTATATAGCAGGTGCATGCTATTGCTCAGGTATTCAAAAGGGTGTGCTTTTATTCCTAATACTGTACATAACAGAACAATTCAATAACATCATCTAGACATGTAGACATCTAAAATCTGACAAACAATTCCACAGTTTTTGCTCTTTGCCCCATTGTAGGGAACCTACACAAAGTCTGTCCTGTTACCTCAGAAAACAATTCTACCTGTCTGATTTGATGTGCATCCTAGTCACTACAAATAAGGCTTGATTTTTAGGCCATACCAAAAATTCTTATTTAGCATCTGGTTCAATGGAATATTTATGGGAAAAAAAGCTATTGAACAGTATGCAAATTTAATAAATATACTGATGCTTCTCAGAATCCTGTGGTTAACTTAAGGACAAAAAAATGTTATGTGTAGATTGCAGCAGAAAGGACTTTACAGGAAATAATGCATGCTATAATATTCAGCAGACTGCAATTTTCTTATTAAAACAAAGACTCCTTTTAAAGAGGGAAAAAAAACACAGTTTACATTGCACATAATGTGTTTTGACCGTTGTGTTTTTCAGTCATGTGTACAGAACTGGTAGCTGAAAGTCTGAAATGTAAAATCCAGGCAGCTGGGTTGATGTGAGGACTTTGAAATTGATGTGTCTGACATTTAACATGTCTCCCTCCCCTTTCTGAAAATTCAGAAATCAGAAGATTCTTTTTCAAACTCCACACAGTTAATTCATGCCTCCTGTTTGGTGACCATGTAACACCTATATAGTGTTCTCCTTCTGTTTGTGTTTTGATAGACCCAATGAAAATGATAGATAGCGTAGAAGAAGAATTTGTCACTGCAATCATCAGGATTTTAATATATACCATAAATGAGCCTGGAACTGTACCAATGTCACTTTTATGATGAACTGTATCCAACTATAGTTCAGCAAACTGGTGCAAAAGTTTTCTGTTCAAGTCACACGAGGCAAACTGCTTATTTACCTCTTGAGCAAAGTAATTAATTTAAACAGCTTCATTAAATCCATCTGTATAAGACTATGCTAGATAATGCATTACCTCCCCCAAAAATAATGCGGTAATCTAGGAAAAGAGTAAAATGGTCCAACACACTCATTAAAGTTTTGGCACAAGGTAATTGCCAGACTGAGGTATCTCATATCATGAGTTACACCATTCCTTTTTTTCTAAACGTTTGAATTCTCAGGCAGTTTAAACAGTAAAAAATTCTGCTGCATCTAAATCCCTAGAACACCTTAGCCACCAATGAAAAACCTTTTACATTATTATCATGATCATTTTTGTTCTTATTCAGCTATTTCGACTGCTTAAGTCTGTTCAGCAACCACTTTTGTAGGTTCTACAGGAATCCTAAAATGTTATTACCAAACAAAAGAAAATGAGGTACGTACATCAGACAAATAAAGATGGGTGGCTTTCAATATGTTAGCTGGCTTCCTAGTTGGTGCAAACAATGATCATTTGCAAACTATGCCATACATTTTATTTTTTGCAGCCTAATAAAAGCTGTGCACTGAGATGAAACTGTTTCAGCATACAAGAAAGTAATAAAAGCCCTGCATGAGTCTGAAATTGGATCGCTGCTTTTCTCCAATGCAGTAAAAGTTCCTGTAGCTTAGGTGAGCAGGCTCTGCTTCTCAGACAGCAAGAACACTCTCACTGATTAAACTCAGCTCTTCACCATGATACAGGAAACCCCTACCCACCCTTACTGAATGTCACCGTTGTCCTTCCCATCTCCAGCATGCCTTTCGGCTTTAATACACTCACCAATACATTGTTAGCAGGCCTCCTGCTGAAAGTAAGGGAAAGGAATGACTCACTTGCTGTCAAGTCAAACCTGTTAGAAGGAACCCCATCAATAACAGCTTTTGTTCTTCACAACTGAGCAGCTACAGCTTCAAGTGAGAGAGAAAGAGAAAACGAGAGTAAACCATCTGTTTGTGGGCAATGAGGAGGAGGGAATGACCTGCTTTTGGATTTATCTCGCCCAGAACGTCCTGGTACCATCAAGCAAGGTCATAAAGAATCACTGCCAAACTTCTAGCAAAGGCATCTGCTCACATGAAGGCACCTACTCAGCTAACCTGTAAAGCTTTTGTGTAATTTCTGTAACACAGTGTTCACTTGCCAGAATACTAGGGCAATATCGTTAAAGCATTATGAATTATTTAACACTGGAAAATGCCATAAGCCCCACAATCAGTGAAGCAGAAACCTCCCAGTCTTTATGTTTCAGTAAAGAACTACAGAGGTAATTATCCGGGATGTTCAATGATAATTTTGTAAAGATGTTTAATTATAGGTTGTATAGTTTAGGATTTAAGCTTAATTATATGAAGCCATCTGTGTGCAGTAGGATTTCATATACTCATACCTGTAATTATAACCATCTACACTTAGACCCCTTGTAACAAAGAACAATGGATTCCGGTTATTTGGACCATTGGTTAATCGGGACCACCATTTGCTTAGGACAAGTCTTAGAATAGAACCAAATAAAAAAACAACCAGAATTTCCTTTGCTTATTTGGGACACCAGTTGCAATTTAATTGTGACAGGTGACTGCAGCATTATCAGATTCATACACGGAACGATCCCAACCCCCGCAGACTTGGCCCACAACCTTACATGCCAATTGTGTCAAATTGTACTGTTGTGTCAGCGCAATTATTACTGAGCCAACACCAGATCAGACAGCAAAGATATTTTACTTGCACTGATTTTTGACATAATTTTTTATTTTAATTTTGAAAAATTTCTGACTCTGCCCAAGATGCTATAGAAGGTTTGAGATTATACAAAAGAACTACCTTACTGACCCAAATCAAAAGCCATATGCCTAGCACCAGTCATTATTGGCTGGCAGAGACAACTGGAAAACTGAAATCTGTAACTGCATGTGTGAGGCATCAACAAAATAAACTATGAGAAGAATGGCCATTATGCAAAGGACAACAGGGAACATTCCAAAAACAGAAACGTGAAGATAAGGATCCATATGTTGCAGACAAGGTGTGTGTGTGTCTGTGGTTCAAAGTTGAAAAATAAGCTGGGTCATGAAGATTTTAAAGAGATGGTTGGTTGTCTAGATGGAAATCTAGACATAACATTAAATTCAAGAAAGTACACAGTAACAAAGGTTGTGCTAATCTTGTTAAACGCAGAAGAATGGAAGTCTACAAAACTGGACAACTTCAGCTTCAGAAATTTTGTACAGATGATATCTGTAATGCCAAAAAACTGGCTTGTTTTATCATGTTATGCCGGATGGTTCTCTGCTATAAACATGGAACACTGTCAGGTTCAAAGAAAGCAAAGAATTGCATGACTGTATTTGGTTCAAACATGTCTGGAAATGATAAACAGAAGTTGTCAGTTATTGGGAAATGCTCTAAGCCTTGATGCTTGTAAGAGGCTGAAAATGAACAATCCAGTACTATGCTAATAAGAATGCATGGGTGGCTTCTATAATTCTTAAGAAATGGCTAACAAGTTGGAAAATAGAGCTACAGCAGAAATCAAGAAAAATTCTTCAACTTCTCAATAATTGCGGGGCACACCCTAGTTTAGTGTGTTTGAAAAACATGCAGCTGGAATTTCTTGCTAATGCAACATCCATGGTACAGTCACTTCATAGAAGAATTATAAAAAATTTAGACACTGTAGCATAGAAAGCTTGTGAAATGCATCCTTGAGCCAAATGAAGAAAATTTACTGACCTCATATCCAACAGCTAAGGAAATAAGTGCAAGGGTTAACCTTGTGCAGGCAGTACAGTTTATCTTTCATAGTAGGCTAGAAATAGACAATTCAGAACTCTTTCACTTACTGCTCTTTTAAACTTGGACATGCCAGATACAACCAAGAGTGAAAATGAGGCCAATTCAAAACTGCAACAAGTAAGGAATTATGAAGAATTTGATGGCATTGAAAATAATCTTGAATGTTATAAAGAAAATTAAGCTTCCGAAAATGCAATCATTGAAAGTATAAGACGAGGAATTACAAAATGAGGAAAGTAATGAGGCTGACATATGAATTTGGGCAAGTGACCACCCAGAATGCAAGAAAAGTACTGCTGGATTTTTACTTTGCCATACACCCATTATTTAACAATAACATAGCTGATTTCAGCACAGTATAGGCTTCAGGTGACCTAAAAAACAACAAACTTAAAAACGGGAAAAAGTATTCATTAAACTGTACACTCTTATTTTACTCTTGCACAATGCATCAGAAGGGTGCTTTTTATGGTATTTTCTTTCACATTTTCACTTGCATTTGTGATAATTTTGAAAACCTGTGTATTTTTAAAAGCAGTTTAGAGAGCAATAATTTCAGCCAAACATTTTAAAATGCTTTTAAATGAGTGATTACGCACTGGTATCCTCTCTGGGTAGCTGCCCCTTATGTAAAATGCAAAGTATCATCCCTGTTACTTACAGCACAGTCATTAGAGCAATTCAGTGTAAACCAAAGATCAGCACAGAGGTGCTACCTGGCTTTTAAGGACATTAATGTTCAGCAGTAATGTCAATTCTGTCACATGCTCATAATTCTGCATCCCTGGTTCATGACACATTAGTTTCTAACTTAGGCTTATTCACCCACTTGCTCAAATAGCTAATGGTATAGATGCATGATTCATCAAGAGGGGGCAGAAGACAATGGAAAGAAATGTGAAATCAGGCAGTGGTAGGTACAGATATGGTAGACAGAGTTTTTTCTAACAATTTGGTAACTGGCAAAGTGAGGCAATTGAAAAATATTCAACCGCTCAATCCACATTTAATAAGGGTACTGAAACACATCTGTTATCTGAGTGCTTCAGAGGTAATGAAACTCATTCTCCATGTAGGAGAGTGGGTCTCTATTTTTACACTGAAATGAGTGTGGTTTGGTGCAATTTTGAGGCCTGAAAAGTTAATCCATTCATGCAAAACTCCAAAACAAATACAAAAAAAATCTGGGAGCCCTCTTCTCAAATGTAATGAACCAGAAAAATAAAATTTACCAAAGCATATTCTTTTAGCTTGCACCATGTTAAAGAGCATAGAGGGCTTCTGATGTCTTCATATTGGCATAACATTGGCTCTATTTTTCCAGCAATCTGTCTGGGTTTGTCTGCATCCTTCTTAAAGAAGCTTCTTACAACAACATAGTGGGGAAGTTTTAAAGGATCCAATTGTACACCCTTTGTGTACTCAGATCTATGGTAAGAATGATATTAACACGTTTGTTAAAAAGTGGTGTGTGAATCTGAAGTTGCACACAGGTTTACAAATTTCAAAGTCACGAAACACCAAACGATACACATTGTGATTATCCTACATGTTTCTGCGTTCATTGTAGAGACTCAGTATTGGAACAAGTGTGCAACCGTATAAGCTAAAGTATGAGTTTCCTACCGAAATGTAAAAGGAAGCTCTAGCGGGTTTCTTATCATTTTTAGTCCTTTATAAGACACTTGCAACATTTTAACAGATTGGTTTCTTTTGCTGTCATTCTTTCTAAACACATTTACTATTATCATTATAATTGCCATCAAAATTTTAAAAAATATGTTGTTTGGTGCAAAGAGTCTGGACTCGGAGTTTCATCAGTAGAAAGGGTGCACCTTGCATACATACTGTCTTCAGTTACTTAACACAACTTGAGCATCTCCAAGTCCACAGATGTCTGAGATCAAAGAGTAAATCTGGGTTTTAAAATTTCTCAAATGAATGAATTAAAGGGTAAGCGCAGTTCATAAGTCTTAGCAATTAGGATGGTAAAAGTTCTGGGCAGCACTCCTACTTCACTGGGACAAGCAGACCCAGCAACTAGAAAGCTGTAAAGGTGATTTTTTTCATTTTGTTTGCTGCCTGAGATGCTGTGAAGATGAAGTACTATGCAGGGCAGATAGGCTCTAAATGTTAAGCTGTTATAACTTTTCCCTAACGGGCCAGCCACTAGTGTACTGGTTAATGTCACTGTCTTGCAACTGAAGGTACCAGGTGTCAGTCCTACTGTTGTAGAATTAGTAAGGTATTTACTCAAAACTGCACCAAAAAGCACCCCTGCTGTATTAACAAGCCAATAACTGTAATTTGCTTAGTATAATTAGGATGTTGCAAATGTCAGTTTGGAAATCTCCACTGGGGATTTCAAATAAAGCCAAAATTAAGCACAGGCATCCCTCAATGTACACAGTCTTGATTTACATGTTTTCACTAAAACAGT
The DNA here is from genome assembly GCA_900497675.1 of Arapaima gigas. Lineage (NCBI taxonomy): Eukaryota > Metazoa > Chordata > Actinopteri > Osteoglossiformes > Osteoglossidae > Arapaima > Arapaima gigas. The sequence goes on from UFQX01000019.1 coordinate 95,793, forward strand.
ATTTGGTTTTTGATACTATTACTTGATTTATGCACCAATCTGCATCTCATGCTAATGTGGCCCACCAAAAAAAGGTCAAAATTCATTCAAGTGTGTAAAAATGCATTACAAAAACACAAATTACACAACAATTACATTATTACATATGTGTATATATGCTCCCAGCTATGTGTTATATAATGGACATTGTGTATAAAGTTTTTTTTAAATTGGTCACAAGAATATATACAGGCAGAGACAGTACACTGAGACACTGCACTTAAAACTGCATACAGAGGGGTAAAGGTCAAATAGTTACGGAGTCTCACAGGGTCATACAACGTTGTCTAATAACTTCCTAATAACTTCCAGAATGGTGTCTAAATGCGCCAAAATGTGGGTCAAATGTGGGTTATGTAGGTCAAATGTTAATTATTCAAGTGGGAGGAAGTCAAACACTTCAGACATCTACATATTTACTGAAGGACCTTCAGCTGTAGACTAGAATTTAAAAATACATTTGTTTGCTAAGTGTGTCAAAGTGAACAGCCTACATTCCAAGATGAGGTCAAGGTATATATGCCTTTAAGAGGGTGGTGTTAAGGCAACAAGTGTTGGATCCTGAGAAATGCAGATGTAAAGTTCATGTGCATGAGGCTGGCACTGTTGTGTCATCAAGAGGAGATCTAAATACTTGGTCACAATTGGTCAGTGGATGAGCATTTCATCTTATGGTTCTCCTACACAGATAACATCACTTAATAAAAGTTGACTTGTTCTGCATTCTTCCAGTGCATCTCTTTAAAACTTTCCTCAAGTACACAGGACCCGCAATAAACCTGGTTTTGTTTGTTAAAAACATGAGTAGATATATTTCATTGACATTGGACCACCTCATTACACTAACCAGCGCAATACCCACGTGTGTGCGTGTGTGTGCTGCGCAGTGATGACCTGTTTCTGTGCTACGAGATTATTTATGGTGTTTTAGTGACATTTTGGAAAGTTTGTTTGGGTGCTTTAAGATGGGCTGGGAAGCATTATTATTTTTCCCATAAGAAATAATGGTAATAACTGTCTAAATTTACATGTTTTCACACAAAGTAGACTTTTCAGGAACCAATTATACGAGTTAAACCGAGGAATGACTGTAAACGCAATTAATTTGATAGTGCCTTTAAAACTGCTTAGTATTAAAAAAATTGAATAATCCATCACTGATGATACAATCCATTACCGAGGGTGCACCAAACCAGGTTTAGTAAAATCAAATTACTGTTTTTTTTTCCATTACAAAAATGTAATTGAAGACATTTCTAAAAATATATATTTTTTCCCCATAACAAATGAGTAATAAAAATGTTCATATAATTAATTTTTACTTAATTCTTATCTTTCCAGGCAATATATTCAAAGCAAATTTTTTATTCTCTTTCAGTTTCACTAATTAATAAATAAATAGAACATAACAAGACAAATTCAATAATTTCCTAAAAATCTAATGAAAATTGGGGAATTAAGAGTTTGACTGGAACAAAGCTAGCATTTCCATCACCCCATGAAGATGAGAACTCCTAAACCCCTTTCAGTTTCCAAAAACATACTTATATTACATTACATACTATTTGTTGCGCAAAGAAACTACCACCTGAAATTAACAAGTTGTTCTCTACTCTGTATGTAAGCGCTGATACAAACAATGGCACAAATTTGTTGCAGAACGGTGATATGCCAGTTTCACTTGACATCACTCGCACAATGCATTTTAGGATCATAATGTATTATTTAGAATGGCTGCCAGTGGCAATTTCTGCCATTCTCCTGCTAACTAGCTTGCCTATAATCACTAACTCCAAATGAGTTTGGAAGGTCTTGATGGAAAGCCAAGCAGAGATACTTTACCTCTGGCAAAATTCAGACAATGAATGAAATGGCAAAATTCTTTTTCCTGCTTCACCACACATGCACTGAAAAAACACACAAATGTAATGTCTGTATTGTGTAGCCAAAACTTTTCTTTAACTGGACTGATAAAGTAGCCCAATTATAATGTTTGTACTACTGCTATATATAAACTGCCATGTACAGGTAATGAATGAGAATAAATAAGACAAATTAAATTTTAAATAATTTGTAACTATAACTGTAACTATAAAAGTATTCACCCCCGTTTTTTTTTTTTTTTTAAACTATAGTCAGCCATCTTTGTTATTGACCTTTCAACCTTTAAAGAAAATTCAGTTTTCCGTATGATACTTCATATATCTAACTTATATGATATGGAAATTCTAACTAAAAGCTTGTGTGAAAAATAACTTTTGCTGTCTTCCATTCTTACCTATATGACATCATTACATCTTTATGAAACCTTATGGACATCAATGGCCAACAAATTAAATTTGCTCATACTGTTAGAGAAAATTTCACTATCCATCAGATATACTGGGTGCATTTGGTATACTTGTTCTTTCAAGCAAGTGTTGTAGTGACTGTCTCATCAACTTTCTTATTAACTTCATACTGTGCCTCTGTGTTCTGTGGCCAAATATACAAATTGCAAGAAAAGGAGGGTGAATAGCATAACACGACAAATACTCTGGAAGTTCCTGATAATCAGATTCACCCGGGCAAGAACCCCTGCGAAAGAGATCCCAGAGATATGTCGGTCACCATTACAAGTGAGATGAGCTCTGTGTCAAGGCTGGAGAGGAGAAACTGAAAGAATTCTTATTTGTTTTAACTTGTACTTATGAATGGTTCTCAACCAAACCAAGTCAGTGTATGCTCTGCATTTCTGTTATTCCTAAACAGGTATAATAGTCTTTTCTGGCTGTGCATTGTAATTATTTGATGGGTCAAGGTCAGAGACCTTTTATATTCTCACTGAGGGCTTGGCTTAACAATGAATCATAGTGTTCATGGCATATGCCACTGAAACAAATTTCTCCCTGACCGATTCAGAACAACAAGATACCGTAATCTCTAAGTATCCAAATCGAATTTGTCCCTGAAAACAGGTCAGATACCAAGCTTTTTAGATTTTTTAGTGCCTACTTCACATTATTTTAAATGAGGGGAAATAAATAAATAATGTGCTCCCAGCACATTGGAAAACATCTATATAACTATCAACAGATGATTTCAGCATGATAAAACACCCTAAACCCCAGTTATCTCATTAAAAAAACACTTAATGTGATTAATTTGGATGTTTATAACACATGGTACAGTTTGTACAGTACAGGACATTTTGCATGTTGCCACTGCCAAAATTTTATTTAAAAAATTAAACTTAGTTAAAACATTGCAGATCATTTTTACAACTTTTACTGCATATCATAGAATAAAGTGAAGAAGAGAGGCTTGTGGTTTGGTTTGCTGTGTGAAGTGTTGTATCAGTTTTCTCTACAGAGATGTGGAGGAAGGGCAGGCGCAGGGCAAAAAAAAACTCCTTACGGAATTTTGTTTGCCTTCCTGCAATTGTCTTATGTAAATCTCTTTAGACATAATTTACATCATTTAGACATCTTCAGCTATGTTGTTGAAAGCAAGCATTCTGTTCATGTCACTATCATGTTCCTTAGTTATTGAGATCCTAGCATTTGCATGCTCTAAAACTTCTTTTAAAGTTCTCTTGTCCAGCAGATGAAGGATTTTTGGTTACTCGAAATTCCTTGCTCCTCCTCCTCTTCCTCTGAGGACCAATGGCCATCCAGCTGAATTATCATGCTTAAATCACATAAATGCAGTGAAGTGCAAACATCCAGACACAGCAAACATGAGACTGAGGAAGAAGAGCAGGAACAGCTGATAGGGTGGAGGTGCACACATTTTGAAGGGGATAAATTCATAACTGTACTGTACAAAATACAGTTTATTATAATAATTGCAGTTTTTTATTGAAGTACACTGTACAATACTGTACCACACTTATTCATCGATTTTTAAAATTTTATATTGATTTTGATTTTTTTTGTATTATCGAAAAGCTTGGGATAAAAATTTGTTATAGCAAAAGTTATCAATTGGATACTGATGTATCGGTATTAATTTTCAAGACCCATTATAGCATAAATTCTAATATAGAGAGTTTTGATATTGAGGGGTTAGTGTACTTTGATATTTAACACCCACCACATACTATTATATATAATTGCCGCATTGTTCCTTCTATTGCAAAAACAAATATTTCTTGATTACATATTCACATTTCATGTTTGTGATGCACCAACACAGTTTCTAGGTTTAAGCTCTTTAGCTGTTTCCTTTTAATTCTGGACATATTTTTCAAAAACAAGACCTCTCAATAATACGATGGCAGCATTTCATCAATGTATTAAAGATGAAAACATGCCGACATAAGACTGGATCACCTTAATACAGTTTTTGCTTGTTCAGCAAAATTAATTCAACACAAAAAAGGAGAAAAATAAAGGTTTTCTGGGAGAATCATTCAAACTATTGACTGGTGCATATTACATATTGCTGTCTGCCCTCCACACACTGACAAGAACAGAGCAAAAATCTCAAGACTTACTTTGTGTCCCCTCTGAAGTGCTAAGGTTAAACCTATATCAGGTTTATTTTCTGCAAACAGGATATTTTGCGACAAATGTGCTCAAAGTGGTGTGGAAAAATTCACAAAGGTAATAAGAAGACAAAACATATGAAAGCAAAGAACAGATTTCCTATGCACATCAGAACCATCAGACAGAGTGAGAAAAAGCCTGCTATATGCAGATGACAACCTGTTCAGCTATAAAGACTGAAGTTGTGTCTCAACTTTCAGATGTTGCCATTGTTGAGCACCGAGACTAGTTTACACTACAGCGTTTTTTGCTACACTTGTCTCCTTTACCCCACCTTGTTGCTTTTATTTCTAATAAAATTTATGGGGATTATTTTCTACTCAACACACTGAAATTCATAGTCAAGGTCAGCCTCAAAACTGCAATAAAAATCAGCCTACAAATGGGACAATTCCATCCTTCCTGCAGCAACATCAAGCCACAAAAGAAAGAGAAAGATCCAATCTCCTGTTATCACAAAGACAGAGTGCAAGCAAATTATAAAACACCTGATATCCCAATATCTCAGTTAAAAATAAATGGAAGACTAAGAGAAACCCCTTGCCAGGTGACTCAATTTCTCCTCTGCTAGCTCTGTACGGGCAATGTCACGTACTGTACTATTTCTCCCACACAACCTAGTTTCCAGGAAGTTTATAATTGACGTAGTGATTCGTTTCAAATAAGGCAATCACAGATTTTATTGATCCACCTGTAAGTAGGGTCCTTACACACTGCAGGATAGTTAATGAAAAGCAAGACATCCAACAGCTTCCTCACTGATGTGAGGTCTCCGTATAATATCATCAGGCAAGCAAAGAACAGTTACTCCAGAAATACTGCAAAGCCAGTCACTTCTGTCTCATTTTCATGGTTGACTTCTGCTCTCTGAAAATCCATGATGTGGAATTCTGCTCCTGTGTAGAAACTGGTGGACTCTTTTTTTCATAGCCATGAAAAAAACCATTTCCAGCCCCTCCCTCCTTTCATCTGAGGCCACACATTTCAGAGATGCAGCAAGGAATTTAAGAAATTCCAGTCTGTTGAAACAAAAGCAAACTCCACATCAGGTCTTTTAGCTGAAATTGTTCATGATGTTCATGGTTCTTTGTGAACCTGATAACTGAGTTGTTCTGACACATTAAGACGACAAGGTCTTTGGGGCTTACGAAAAAACATAACAGCATATCTGCTGCTGTCAGCATTTGCATTTCTGTCAGTACAGAATGGATTCACCACACATTGGAGAGATTCTCCTTCATGACAATGATCATGATTATGCCCTGCCCTTGAGGGTGCTTGCAGTACATGTGCTAACATATTCTGGCGTAATAAAAAAAATGCTTACAGTGCTGCCAATGAAAACTGTTATAATGGACACATGGTAACGTTAAGCAAACTGCAACACAAATGCATGAAGGTGTTGAAATACAGGCACCTAATAAAACAAACAAATGCTTGCATAGGAAAAAGATACTCTGTCCTGGCAAACATTTTCTTCTGCCTTTCAGCTTATGGTGTCGTAGATGGGTGACTGCATTAACTAATGACGTACACTACACCTAGACATCAAATTGCAGCAGAACAGTGCATTATGGGAATGTTCATCTTCATTATGTCAGTAGACGTAGGGGATCTAATTAAAGTTCTTCAGTAATTGTATTTTCACCACTTACCAGAGTGGATCTGTATCTATCAACAGGATATCTGACGACCGAGTGGCAGACATGCCTATGAATAAAGCCTACCAAGTGTGCGACACTATAGGATATAATGAGTGTTTGCTGTGAGGCACAGACAGTGCATGGACCGCACTTACTATCGCAGCATCTCCTTGCCTATGCTATTACTTTTCAATATGTGCTCAGCAGGCCCATCTGTCGCAGGTGCAAGCAGGAAGACAGTCTGGCTAATTCTAGAGAAATCTCATTACCGGCAAGCCTGCTTCCTGTCTAATGGGACGTACTAATACAAATACCTTTTTTCAATCTGCTGCTGAGAGCAGGTTATCAGCTGCTCCTGACTGTCACTGTACATGGCTCCTTGGGTCGCTGGGGTGATGTTATTAGCACATCTAGGTCCTTAGTAAGAACACTGCCGAAAACATGGCACCGACCATGGGACAGCTAATTAAAAGTTGAAATCTGTGTTCTTTTAACACTTGTCACAGAAGCATCATAAACAGTTCTCTATAAGGTAAAGTTGAATGTTCTCAATATTATTCAATATTTTGTGTTCTGTATACAAATTACACACCAAAATTTGACATGTAAAATAGATGTAAGCTTGTTATCCATGAAATAAAAATGCAAACATAACTTCTAAAAATAAACTATACCAAATATTTAATATTCACATTTCGTATGAATATTGATATAGAGAAAAAAAGCCCACTTGGGTAGCCAAAGATGACAAGCGCCCACTTCACCTAAAGCCCAAAGGAACTGCATCAAATTTGCATGTAGTCGGCCTTTCATCAATCTGAAATGTGTCACTTCCCATATTAGCAGTCAGCCCTCGTGGCACCCTGAGAAAGACAAATGGGCGCATGTAGGCTACGGGCCTTTCCTGACTAACCTTTCATAATCACCGTGAGGCTATAACGCTTTCTCCTGCCTCTCAGTACAGACCTTTTTGTTTCACACAATGTTCTGCCAAAGTTATTCAGTGACCTCCTGTATCTTGCCTCTGTGTGGCATCTGTTTTTTTACTTCCCATGTACTGACATGCTGTGTCATTCAAAGGAAGAAAATTAACGTTAGATTGGAGTGGTGATAAGATTTGCAGATACTCACTAATGTGCCTCATTAAGATGGCAGGAACCCTCTCATTAACTGATCAGCCTTTGACGTGTACATTCAGCTAGTTCGTGGAAGGGTGTTTGACAAAAAAACCTCATAAAAATCACAGTGAACCTTCCCACAAATATCAGGCTGTCATTTGTATAACATATCTATCTTTAAAAAATCAAAATAACTCATTAATGGAGATTTTGAACACCACATAAAGAGCACACAGGCACCAAGGAATCTCAAAGGCTATAATTCAGCACCTACCTTCTGCCGAATCTCCTCTTCCATCTTCACTGGAGACCCCAGCTCAGCTACTTGTTTCACCCCCTCACTAGCGTAGCCACCGTACTCCCATAGCACATAATTTTTAGAGTGGGAAGCCCCAATTATGGCGGACCAATGGTTGGCTCGTCCTGCAGAGAAAATAAGGCAGTATGGAATTTGCTGCTGTGTGCTTTGTACCTTGTCAATGACCTTCTCACTCTAACATTTTAACGTTTAAATTTGTAGAATGTACAAACATTTTATTTTCAACTAGATATACAACCAAATCAAAATGGGCTTTTCTTTAAGCAAGAAAGGGAGAAGTCTTTCCATAAACATACAGAACAGCTCCCAAACCTGGCCTTGTGCTCCACTGTTGTTGACCTGCCTGTAAACTCACTTGAGGCAGAAAACCTTCTGCACACACATCATGCATATATTTAAAAACTTTATCCAAAGCTAGATGCTAAATTCCTACTTGCTTGGAAAGAGAGGCTTTGGGCACATACTTTATCAGCATCCCTTACATAACTTTTCCTATAATCTGCAGCTGTGTACACCTCATCGGGAAGCCAAGTTTAAATGCATTCAATATCTTCACCTAACTTAAGGGTTACAGGCATCGTGAGTTTATTCCAGGGTTAATTCCACAGACAAGATCTTGGCTCACTATCTTTAACAACATCTAACTTAGCTCTAGGTACACTGGAAAGATGAATGTTGAATGAAACGCCATCTGCACCTTTATTATGACTTCTTTGTAGCAGCAGTCAGGGAAAGAAGTGGGTCTGTATCTCACAGGTGTTCAAGACAACAGTATGGGCAAACTCATGAAGTAGGTGGTTTCTCATCTTCTACTTATTGCATCAAGTCCATTTTGCCTTGTAAAATACCAGTAGGAATTTGCAAGAGCTGACCCAGTATACAGTTTATCAGTATCATGCCTACCTTTGCCTTCTTCAGTTAGACCTACGCTCCATTTTGGGATCTACACTGCAACTTATCCAGAGCCTGCTCCCTGCGAATATCGATTCACAAAGGTTCAAAACTAGGAGAATCCAAGGAACATTGCTCACAGGATGAATTCTTTTTTAGAACCGAGAATATGTATATATAAAATATATTTTGTAAAACATTGTTTTTATTTCATGTCTTTGTAGCTTCTTGTACGAAAACCCATTCTCTGACTGCTGTTCCCTTTTGACCTTCAGAAAGACATCAAAACACCAAACTATGCAGTAACCCTTTGTGTGGGTAGAAAACTCATCTCTTTCAACTCTGTGAGAATCAACAGAAGGGTAAGCCCTAACCCTAAAGAAAAGAAAATCCCCTTTTCAATAAGATGTCTGATTCTGTATTTTTACCACACATTGTTGTCATTTTATGGCTGGAATATTTTATTTAAACCAAGTTATTACTGAAATAATTTTTGAAGTTTTCCTGCCTGACATTCAGCCATCAGTTCAGTGCTAATGTTATTTTTATGTTATCAGTAGCAATTCCACCTCTTAAGGACAGACACCAATGCACACCTCTATATCTAAGCAATCAACATGTTTGTCTGAGACAAAATACATTTTATTTACGTGATAAAAAAAGCCTTTTATCCGTAAAGAAAGCTTTCCAGTGCAATATGTGCCCATTCCCAGGTGTCCCAAAACCTTTGCATCTAATTTCCTTTTGCAATTTGTAGCATGAAAGACTACATACATCTCTTTACAGAACTGCTTACCAATCACTATATAAGGTTAATCCTGCCAAATCCAGCAGGTTTGTATCAAATGTCACTGATGTGCTATGATGGTCCCATACTTATTTTTCTTTTTCCTGCCAAGAGCCTATCTCTCCTCTGCAATATTTGTAGAGATTTCCTGTTAAGCTGCAAATGCATAATTTGCACAATTAACCCATTTGTTGCTCTCCCTTGCAATTTCCTATCAGCAGACCACATGATGGCACAATGTGTAGCTTAGGCTAGGCTTGCTCACCACTGGTCCCGATGGACCACCTCTCAGGTTTTTAACCACCTGATTGAAGCAATCACTATCTTGACAGAACCCATTTAACACTGCAGTCTGATGAAAGCACTGAAAACCTCTTGGATGGTGGCTTTCAGGTTGACTGGCTCTTCCCCAAACCACAAGGATACTGAGCAAATTGAAAGCGAGGGACTGCCTTCTCACTTGTACGAAAATGGGGTGACCACAGCAGAACAGTATTCGTGATCAGAATTTCTGCTGCTGGTGCATCAGCGTAATGCTTCCTCCCACAAGGGTTAGGACTCACATATATGGTGTGAGAGATATTTTGAGCCTCCATCTTACAGTCTCAAATCAACAAATATCATAATTCTCTGCATTTATAAAAGTGCTCACTTGCACCCTTCATTTTAGCAACAGCCAGAGCCTCTGCCAAAAAAGCAGCAGAAGATGGTAACACTCACAAAACTGTTTGTGATTTCATACAAATGAACCAAAAGCATCTTATACTTTTGAATCGTACCTTTGTGATGCCCTTCATCAAAAAGTGACAGTATTAAACTGTTTGTATTAATGAACCTATGGTGAACAACCAATTGGTCAACTAAAATTGTCTTTAACCGGTGTGACTTGAGCTACAGCCTGTAATTAGGAAATAATTATATGGCAGTTAAGGGAAGAAAAACAAGATTTTACAGTGATTAGTTATACATATCAGAGACTAAGAGGTAAATAATTACTCTCCAAGCGTGATATTGTGCAGTCGGGACAAAGACTGGAAACAAATTAAAGAAGTGCAAATCTAATTACAGATGTTTGAACATGATAGCACTGCTGAAAGTAGCGGGTTCTGTGAGGTCTCCATTGTTTACAGTTCCCACACATCAACTTTCCATAGTCCATAGTAGTTGCTGTTTTTCTTAATCCTGTAAATTAAGACCATGATCTAAGCTCTTGGTTTAGCTTATTTTGAGACTCTCTTCCAATCATTATATTGATCAAGGTGGGCACTATCCTTCAGCCAGCAGTGGTAATAATCCCAGGGATTAATCTACACACACTAAATCAGTTTCAAGGTTATCTGTAAAGTGAACAAGGGACCCAAGTTACAGGAGGAAAGGGCGTTGAGAAAACTCACTGGGGTAGTCCTTTGGGTGCACTTTCTCTGACCAGTTCCCGTAGAAGGTCAATCTGTATTTGGCTGTCCCACAGGCGCAGCACTCCAGGATGGGCTTCTCGGTTGCCTCGCCGAGTGGCAACTCTGAAACCACCAAGAGAACGGCACTGAGCATGCACACAGTGTAACAGCCATTCTCTCCACACATGACCGCCATTCACTTATCCCACAAAATTTGAATGGAGGCAGCAAAGTTAAAGTGTGGTGAATGCAGATGTAGCTCTCAAAGCTTCAGTCACCAGTCTTTAAGTGGAAACAGCACTAAACTGGAAGGAGGAATTAGTAAATGCTGAAAAATCTACCCAAATCACCATTTAGGGGTCCCACCTCTAATTACTTCTATAAACTGCTATGAAAGAATATGTACGGCGCATCTAAGTGTGGGGCTCCAATTTAATTTCTCCACAATAATGAGGAACCTACCTTTTTCACACATCCTCTTTGTGAGAGAGCCTTCATCCTGGAAATAAATAATTCTCTTCTGCACAATGCTTGCCCTGTAAGGAGAGAACTCACTGTAAAGACCATAATTAAAGTGTCCCACTTCCTTGCATTCAAAAGCATCGCTCAAACTTGCAACGAGGAGCATGCGTCCACACAGACCACAGCTACAGACAGCTGGTGCATGTGGGACAATTTGTGTATTTTACATATATGTGCATGTTCTTTTAGCTACATGCTGCAGAGAGGAATCTGACTTGCCCACAAATGGGTTTTTAAGTCAGTTTTTATTAAAATAGGTGTGTACTATAGTGGCTTCAGATACTCACTCAAAGGTTCAAATTATACCTTCTGTTGTAGGACCTTTGAGCTACGTAGTTACTCTTAATTGCTCCAGTAAAAATTCCCCAGATGTATACATGTGTAAGTAACTTAGACATTGTAAGTAGTTTTGTCTAAACTAGTAAGTAGGTAGGTAAGTAAATAAATAAATAAATAAGGCTGGTAAATAAATAAATGGAAATGTACAATTGTGCCCCTCTTACAGACTGATCGCACCACTGTTTTGTACATGCCCAACCAGACGGGGGCAGCAGCGTCTGCAATGAGCAATAATGGAATAAAATATTGGTAACAAGGAAAACCAGTCAAACTGCTGACCTTAGAAAAGTACTGCAAGATCATTTACACTAATGGGACCTTTATTTAAAAGCATAAACCAATCTTAATTAAAGTCTTGATTAATCTAATTTAGTCATATCATTAATTAATGCCGAACAGTGTATGTATTCGGTGTTCTGACTAATTAGTACAAATCACTGACGTGGCATTTGTTGCATTTTGTAAGCGGAAAAGAAATATTTCCATCCAATTAATTTGCGCCATTATGAGTGTTCCGTTACCAATACAAATAATAGTAAGTCTACAGAAAATGCTTTAAAGTTGGAATGATTTGTAAATTGCCATTTCCTCAATGAACAGTTGAATCAAGTGTAATTAATTATACTGTCAGTTTGAACAAACACCAGCATACACAGGGGGTTTCTGGCACAAGATCTGAGAAATACACATACAAATAATCTCAAAACAGCAATATTGAATAATTGTGGTGCACTCACTTTTTTATGTATACTCCGTGGGATTTCTAATTGTCATAAATACAAATTATTTAGGAGGTACAACTATTTTTCAAGATTTACTTTATTGTCTTTTTGCCTAAGGCAACAAATTATAGTTTCTCCTGGACCATGGTGCACAATACAAACTGATACAACAGACCAGGTGATGACAAGACAACACAGACAAATTGAATAGATGCACAGATTTAAAAAAAAATTGTGTGGATAAATAATAAGTTAATAAAAACAGTGAGTGCAAACACTGTTAATGGTACCGTAGAGGGGTAGTCAGTGGTAGTGATAGTAGTCAGCTCCTATGGTTTCTGGAATTCAGCAGCTTGACAGCCTGTTGGAAAAAACTGTCCCTGAACCTGGTCACATTGGCATGCAAGCTGCGCAAGCTCTGTTATGTCACATCTCCAAATGTGAACATCCATCCATCCATCCATTGTCCTTAACTGCTTTTTCTGATGTAGCTTAGCACCCAGTAATTCCAGGACAGGTTTTGCCACCAGTAACAACTGGCATATGGACAGTTATGAAGAATTCCTTTCGCATTTCTTTAACATGCATACTGATACTTAGCACTGTTTATTCTAGTCCAAACTCATTTTCACATATATTTTCATGTTTTAAGGACACAAAAAGGAAAGAAAGCACATGGTTTTCTATATCACTATCATTAAATGTTTTCACATGTGTACTTATGTGTGTTTCCTTTTGGATGTGAATGTAACGTTGTTCTTCATTTTTCCATTCACCACAAACAGAGGGAATGCCAGAGATTCACTGAAAAGGACAAATGCCTTGTGTGTAATGAAGTTACTTGAGGACACCAGCACTTTGGACTTTAACTGCAGCTGCCTCTGCACCCTCTTACTGCTGTACAGTAGAATTACTTTCTGTGCAATACTTAGGCCCCTGTGGGGCTGCTGAGAATGGACAATATCCACACAGCCCTCCAGAGAGGTAACATGAGCCTATAAAGGCTTCAGTAAGATGCCTAATGTGAGGGAACACTGCAGAAAGTATGGGACTCCTACAGAGTTCCCTAACACAACCAATACACCATCATCCAGTTTGCAAACACAGCATCTGAGAAAGAATTCCCAGCAGGAGCTAAACAAGACAGTGTTCGTCAGTAATGAAAGCACTGGACTGTCAGTCTTGGCAGTAAACTAGACTAAGGAACTGTTACAGACAAAAACTTTTAATGACTACTTATTATGAAGAAAATTTTGAATCCACATCTACTACAGGGATTCGAGGTAGGACCGTAACAGCTACCCTCAGATTAGGAAATGCATGCAGAGCCCCCACATCACATTTAAAACCTCCTCCTAAAGCTGGCATCCTTTTGTGTAGTTAGTTAGCTTGTCTCCTGTCTGTTGGCTATGCCAGAGCTCTTCTTAATATAGCATTTCTCTGGCACAGCACATCTTTTATTTGGGTAGAATCATGAGACACCTCTCCAGCTCAGTATTTTCCTAATGTTTAGCAGCTCTGTGTGTTAGCCTTCTGTTTAGGCGGTGAGTTTAACTGGTTTCTGTAGTAAGCAGCGGAAGTACTAGGGTGGAAACAAAGTTTGCAACTTTACACAAGCAGGGAATAACAAAATGACAAACAGTGTAATTTGCATAACCAAAGATTACTACAGCTATACATGCTCATATAATAAAGTAATTGCAATCAACTTAAACTATTAAAATAATGATAGTAAAACTAAAGCATGTATAGCATGTACCTATCAATAAGCTTGATAGGCAAATATAATGTGAGACACCTAGCAAAACGTCAATTACACACAGCAAAAGCAATCTTTCTTTAGGGTGAGTGAAGAAGTAGGACCCTGCTGTTACAGGTGAAAGGGCACAACAGATGGACTGACTTGGTAATGCCTAGCCAGCACATCGCTAATTGTTCATGATTTAATCCAATCTCACCTCAATTTCACATTTCTTAACACAGAGGGGCCTCCAAGCTTTTACGATAGCTAAGCAATCAGCCGTAAGTAATAGTTATTTAACATCCAATCTAAATTCTATCGATGAGGTTTTATTAAGGCCAGACTCACTTTTCTGGCTTTACACTCTCAATGTTAATTTGAAATGTATGTGTACATATAGTGTTTGTTTGTGTGAGATTTCAGAGTGTTTTTGCAGATCTGTGTGCAAAAACCATTTACATGCTTTCCTTCAGGGTGTCATAAATGCAAAGAAAGAATTAGAACACTCAACCAAACCTATATATTTAAAGTTACACAAGGAACCTCAACAGCAATAGAAAATCAGTTACATCTGTGACTGTGTAATAATCTCTGCTGCATCTAATAATAGCTTAAGAATTTTAAACAAATGCTTAGCTAATATAGAGCACTGTCACAATGGCGTACGTAGGTGTACCTATGACATTAAAGGACACTGTGGAGGTCTTAAGCGCCTCTCATTAACAGATTCTATAAATAATCAGACTATAGTATAGGCAAAACATGGCCTTAAATACTGCTCAGATTTTTTGCTATGAATTAGACTGTTAACAAATGCAAGAGCTTCCTGTATTTCCATTAAAGGATGAAGGTCTTTACTTAATATGGTAGTTAGGTGGTCTTATCACTTAACACAGTTTCTTATATCCACTGAAGGCTACTGCTGGTAAAATGTAAAAATGATCCATTACAAAATTAATTATAATTTAGGCAGCCTTCAAGGAGCCCCTCTCCATAACACACAGAGGAAGGGTACAACACATCAGGCTGATCTGTCATAACTTAACATTTTTAAAGTCATAGTAAATGTAAATGAGATCTGCAGATGTATAAATCTTACTTCAGTCTAACATAGAAATGTCTAAACAATTGCACTTAAAGGCTAATCCGTGTGAACAACAAGCCACCCAGATCAATGAGGTTAATAACATGAAATAGTTTTGATAATTACTGCTGTAAAAGTCTGAAAATTCAACTTAACAGAAATTAGTTATTTTATCTTCAATATCTTATTGGTCAACCAATACAACACAACACAAAACATATGTGGCTCATAAGTTAATCTTCGTGGAAAACTAAGGCTGTAATTGGCAAGCCTGCCAGGAGTTGCATGTAAAATCTCTTGATTTTGGGTCTGTCTAAAATGGTTTCCATCTGCTTTCATGACTGGTGCCTCCCTGTGCTTCAGAGAAGAAGGTCCTAGCCAGACTGGGAACCATGTTGCCCTTACTTTATACACAGGATTCAAATCACAGGCCAAACCCACAGTGAACCCATAGAACTCACTTTTTCATCGGATGGAATTCACATGATGACATCCATTCTCAATAACTGCTTCTGATTCTACAAAAAGGAAAATTTCTTTTCTAGTGGCATTTAGAGAAGGATATTTGGAGAAAATGCTCCTAGCAAGAAGAAACCTCATAAGCTGATGTCAGGTGTTAGACACTGGTTTCCCAAGCAAACTCACTATTTCAGTTCATCGCACTCCAGACCACTGGAATTAAAGTAAACATCAATATCAGCTATGAAATTCTTCTCTGTGCCTTTGATGCAGCAAATACCACTATCAAGAATCATTCTGCTTTTACTGTTTAGTTGACAGTGAGGCATGAAAGGAAGGCGGTGATGCTGTTGCTCTGAGGCGAAACAATCACATCTTGTGGAATCCTGTCTTTTGGAATAATTACATGTTGGAGTGGCGGTACCCCGGCTTTGCTCCAATGGCAGCGCTGTAATAGCGATTTGATTGTGTTCCCTCTCCACTTCTCAGTGTACACAGAGCAAGAGGGAGCTTCAGTAGCACAACAGTGTCTCCCTGTAATTAAACTTCCTTCTCTCACATGCATTCATTTCCACTTTAAAGATAAGGAATCCCATTGTCTTTCCTTTTGCCCCTTCTGAGCGTTTCTCCTTTCTCTTGTACTCATTATCTTATTTGTTCCTCTTTCTTGCTTCATACTACATCAGTTATTTTTACCCTCTGTGCTCTTCTCTTTACTTTTTCCACCTGCTGCCTTTCTCTTTCTTCCCTTCTGACTGTGTCATACTTTCTCCTTCTTTCTCATCTCAGGCTCTCTCTATCACCTCATTGTGCATGTGCCTCCTAGGGTCTCTGACAACACTAGAGCAAAGGAGATAGAGCAAAGAGATTTATGTCAGATTCATACAGGGGGATGTGGGAATAATGTGCTGATACCCACAAAGCAGTATGAAATTCCAGTTAGAGGGGACTTAATCGGAGACCACAGTTGGACCAAAAAAGGAACAGTGGAGAAAAGAAGCTCCGTTTGTCTATGGCATTCATCACTCATCCTGACAAGCCCATAATAAAGTACATTAATAAAAAATGCAAGCCTTTTGTATGCCCTTTCACATACAGCAACACCAGAGGAAAGAATTAAAATAACCAACGGGGCACTAGAGTGACAGCTGGACTAAGAGTTTTAATAATGCAGCTTCAGAAAAGAGATGTGGGTCATGACCTCTGTGTGTTCCTCTTTATGGACATAAGCACAAGGTGTTTCCCGGCCCAGTGTTCTATACATGGTCCTCTCATTCTATGTAGGCTGTTCCTTTCTGCAATACCATCAAACACCTCATATCATGAAAGAATGGCAGCAGTAATAAATCCAAAGGAAGGAATGAAACATGGGTTTCTGCTGGGTAGTGTTCCTCTCCAACCTCCTTCAACTAGCCTGACCAATTAACCTGGACACTTGGGTTTACTGAGATGTTTAATAGGCAACCTCTGAGGCATTGCCCCCAGTGCACAGTTTATTTACTGTTATTGTTATTGCCATCACGCCATTCTAGACAAGCAAGGCCATTTAAATGGCCGCACATGGTACATAACAAGGCAGATTCTTACCGCTTTTATGTGAGATAGAACCATTACCACTCCCATCTGCAATGCCTCATTGCAAATCCTGCCTTTTCATTTTGTAGTCAGAGTAACGTCTGCCAGTTTTCACAACTTGGCATTTGCTTTCAACCAAGTGCATCCTTGTCTGTCTCCCAGGGAAAATAAACAAAACTGTCACTGCATGAAAAAAATGACCTACTTCAAGATGACACAACCACTGCCAGTTGGGGGCGCCGTCCAAAATACTTGTATTCTGGTCCTTCTCCTTGGAGTGCTTTCAGTCACAGCAGGTGGACAGTTGGTCATAAATTGAGTGTCCTCTTCATCTATGATCTATGAACAAAAGGGGGGAAAAAACATCAAAATCGAAACTGTATAACAAACAATAAAAAGTTTTTAAAAAGTACAGAATAGGATAGGATTTTAATTAAAAATTAGGGAAATTCAGCATACAGCAGCTGAAAACACAGGACACATATCACAAGACACACATAATACACATAACAAAAAATAAATACTTAAAACAGAAAAACTTAAATAAATATCCAATAATTAAACGTAGTAAATACAAACTAATCATTGACAGGTCCTTGTGTGGCATTATGGAGGCGGAGAGCTGTTGGTATGAAGAAGCTCCAGAAGCACTTCTGTGTGCACCAAAGTTGAATGACCTGGTGATAAAAAGTTTTCCATAGAGCGCAATGAAATTTAAACTCTTAAGATTTATACTGTTTTTCACTTTCACTGCTGTACAATATTGCAAGTGTGCTTAAATATAATTACAACCATAATTCAGGGGTCCAATGATAAACTGACAGGTTTACACCTGAGTCATAAACAGGAACTGGTGATTAAAATAGGAACATTGTCCTCAACAATTCATTGTGTCAGAATCCATACTGCATTTTACAGTCACAAATGGCAAGAATACTGAGGATAAAAGCTCTTCAACAACAGCCTATTAGTTAATGCATCTAACTGGTATTTTTTGCTACTGTTGTGCTGAGTCATAGAACCTGGTACAGTGCCTCTGTGTCACAGGTGCTTGTGTAAATGCCAAGTAGCAACTTGTATTGGACCAAACAAATGACACTCGTCAACACTAAGGTCTTTATTAAGACCTCAGCATCCTTTGGCCCTCTGCACAACAGAGTTGGAACTGGCATTTCAGCAAAGATGGAAATAAAACAGTGTCCATTTTTAAGTCCCCATGATGATTGCTGGGATAGATGCAATGGCATTGTTCTGATCTTCTGCTCTAGGGACCATACTTCAGTTCCAAACCACACCACAGACAGTTTGCAAAGCCATATGAACATATGAACATGCATATGCCATTCTGAACAATAACCGTGAATTAAAGTGCTGCATTTCTCCAGGAAAACCTATTCTATGTAAATCAACATGAGACATCAGAATCTATTTCCTTTAAATTCTTGCTGTTCACCCCTGATACTTATGGACGCTTTCATCAAGACAAATCACTTTTGAAGGGGAAATGGGAAGTAGATGTATGGCTATCAGGCTATTAACCCCTGCTGCTGAGTAAAAACTGTTAAAATGAGACACTAGCCCCCACCTTCCACTAATTTTGTAGTTTTAATGAGACCTGATGAACTGTTTTTGCCATTTGTCAAAAAAATACATTAGGGCAATATATAATCAAGAATTTTACCAGTCCCACACTTTATAGATTCGTTCATCATTCAGTTCTTCACTGTGCCAAATTAAAAGTACACTTGAATAATTTTAGTTGCATAATGCATAGTCTACCCATCATCTTTTACAACTGAGAGGAGATAACACAACAATATACTGGGTTCCCAAGGCGTCTAATAATAGCCTTCTACTTCTGTGGACTAAACTTCAGATGTCCAAGCCTAGTCCCCTCCATGACAGTCCCCTGAGAGTACAATAAAATCCACAGCAGCTCACCATTCACATCTAGCTGCACTGAGTGAGGACCAGCTGCTGCAACTCGGGAATAACATTTCCCTTCTGTTGCAGTGAAACGGAAAGCACTTGTTCATGCTCACGTGTACAGAGGAGAGATTTATGTTAGTGTACCTTTCAGAAATAAAAGTACTGTTGCATACTGTGGGACCATTTCAATTACTGGGCTGTCTGGCAATCCAGTATGCCCTGCTGACACTTGTGAGACTGTCCTTCATATTCAGCTCCACTGCTATTCATGCACTCCTATCCCACTGCCCTGCCGGTTCCAGAGATTCCTTTCACGCTTGGGACCAATCAAGTGTGAATCCTCTTTCGTTCTGTTCTTGAAATACAAGATATCTTTAGGTTTGCACAACCCATCCAAAGACACCAAAGACAGAGCATTGAAGACGCTGACGATTTGATGAAGCCAATGTGATACGGAGCAGACTTGCAAAATGACAGAACCTAATGCCTGGCTGTGACATTTTCTAAGTACTTTTGCTCAGGATGGCCCCAGGAGAACTTGCCACACCTTAGAGAAAGCAGCACTGCGTGGTAACTTCCTGGCAAGGGAGACTTGAGTACTCATAATATTGGCACTGAGCCACAGTCTAGAGCCAGTACACAGAGGCTTACAGAGATGTATGCAGTGCAAAATGCCTGAATGTACAGCTGTAGCTTGTGGCTCCAAGACATGCCCTCAATCTCCACGCACATCCCCCATGGAGATAAGGAGCAGAGAAAGCCTGCTAGAAACCCATGGACCCTGTTCTCCCAGATAGGGTTAGCATATGGGACTCTCAAGAAATGATTCTCATAGGAGTGACAGTGGCATTTCCACTTTATCCCTCAGTCAAAGAATGGCATCTTGGGAGGGAAAGAATTTGATTTGCCTTTGGCTGTGATCACCAAAGCAGCTGTGGTCTGCTAATGTTGTAGCCTGTGGAGAGGGCAACAACTTGAAGTGGCACCCTACTGGAACAAGGACAAGGCGAGACCAGCAATACTTTAATCATTCGTGCATTTGGGCACTGGCAACTGCCCAGAAACAGAGGGAAGAGGGAATTTCTGATGGACAAATATGAATAACATTCAATATAAATGGAAACGGCTACAATCCATCATGCCCCTTCATCCTCTAAGGATGCAAATGTATCTATTCCATGTGCATCATATCTGTCCATCCAGTGATGCACTATATATTTTGTATAGTTTTGTAAGCATTATCTGTCATTTTCCTTTAAGTTTTTTCCAGGTTATACCTCATATGCTTTATTATATATTTTATAAACTTTATTCTGAATTCACATTATTGTTCTGCATGCTCCCTAGATACAACATTTGATTGGCTGCTGCTGTGTCTCAGTTTTTCACTTCTGACATTTAATACAGGCTGTCATGCAGCACTGAGCTTGTACTTAGGAAGGGAACTCAAAAATGGTGCTAAATAACAACAACATGCAATCAAAAGAAAAAATAAAAAGTCAGTGGTCTGTGTTCTAGGGAGTAATGTAATGGCATCCAGGGAAGAATGATAACTGCCTTCACAGTTATTTTTCAGTACAATGGAACATCCATGAAAGTTGCTGTGAAAGGCAATGTCAGTCTCCATTTTTCTACCTGCTCTCATGAGAGATGTTATAAACCACAGCAAAAGACAGAAAATAATTTATTTATAATTACTGCTTCCTTAATTTCAGGACAGCATGGAAATATACATGAAATCAGAAATTGCATCTAATGTCAAATATTATATGGGTTTATTTCAAAGATTCCAAAATATGTAAGGAAACCTAAAAATACTTTTTCCCTTAAATGTCATTTTGAGTGTTACATCAATTATGCAGCCTAGATTCACAAAAAATGAATACAATATCTGAATGTTGGCAATTTATCATTTCTTTATATGTCATTTTTTATATAACTGTTTCACTGCAATGCTTCATGTCTGTCATGATGCCTGACAAAAACAATTTGAAGTCATGTTTGTTTTCATTTCACATACCGCTAGCTTGGTTTGACTTCTGCTGCAGACAAAAGTACATTTTTGTTATAGGAAAAAAATGGCTGGCAGCATTACTGATGCTTTTCATTTTGTTCTTGCCAAACAGTACAATAAACTACTGATCTTTGTCATTTCCCATGTAATTCCAAAGCAATGTATTAAGATGTACATGTTTTATAAAACAGTGATGTATATACAGATATGAAAGATATATAACTGTAATTCTTTATACATGTAGTGTTCTTTGTGTAAATTTTTTAGTATTCTTATTGTTTTTACATGTTGTCCCCACAGACCTCTATGCACCATTTAACATTTATACACCGTCCATGAAAATAGGTTTCATACCCTTCAACAATAATGTCATGTGGAAAATCGTTAAAATGTCATTTTTGCTAGTCTCAGCTGAAAGTAAAAGTTTGGAATGTAAAGAAAGGAAAGACTTAGTGGCTGTATGCTAATAGCACCCCTTGAAATTAGTGCAGCACAGTAATTTGTGGAGTCAGACACAGGTTAACAGCCAAGCCACCACTCTGACAGGGTTGCTGAGAGTGCTCTACTGAAGCAGCATCAACCACAATTACCTTGCCCTGCGAACCTGACCTTTACTCTCAACATTCTTCTTGTAACCTGAGGACAGTTGACAGTGCAGAAAAAATACAGTCAGCCCTTCATAAGTGGATAACACGTTTCAGCAGATGTTGTTTAGGGGGTTCCATTTTCACTACAGCTAAAAGAGAGTCCTGCCATGCCTTTGTATTCCATGCAACTGGACACGCGTATTTTAGTGTGTACTGGTGACGGCTAGGGGGCTAGGAGACTGCTGAGGCATGTCATCTTGCTGCGGATGCCTGTTACGTGCTTCTGTAATCCCTTTATCTTAATACCTGCCCCAGACACGTTGCAGATTCATTTCATTCATATACGGACTTTACTGAGTGCACAATGTCTAAGCAAACTTTACCTACATTAACTTCAGCGCAGCGTATTGAAATTATTCATTGCTTAGAAATTAAACAACCGCTTTGCTTGCTGGTAAGTTTAATGTTGGTCAGTGTGTAATATCACAAATTAAACATGATAAAGACAAAATTCTGGATGAGCGGCAGAAAAACATGAACACTGACTGCAAGCACAAAAGAACTGGCCATGGAAAAGTTGTTGAAGAGGCTTTAGTGTGTTGGTTCAGTTATGCAATTAAAGCTATTTAATTAAAGATATTTACATGTATAAGAGTTTTAAAATAAAGGTATTTTCTTGGCATTCTAAGATGTGATTGCTATATTCTTACAGGATGAGTGCATACTCCATCTAAGTGAATAACATTAATCTGGTCCTATGGGGATCCACTTAAATGGGTTTGACTATTACTTACTCAGTATTAAACTGGCCCCAGGCAGTGTTCACCTCAAACTGAATATTTCTAATATGGTATAATAGGATTAATGACTGTCTCCACATCCATAAACTGTTCTGCATATCTTAGCTGAAATATCAAGGTGCTGCACCTGTGACTTCAGCTAAAGTCACAACATATTTCAATGTCAAGGGCAACCAGTTTGACTCAGTTCGACCTGAAATAGGATTTTTCACTCTTACGTCCCTGTATTTTAGAACAGCATCCATGTAATCTCCCTACATGGAGCTTGTTTGCTTGTTTTGGCTCAAGTCACCTCACGGGTTCTTTCCCACAGAGGAGACTGAAAGGATGATAAGGCAAGGGTGTAATGGCTGGTCTGAGGTCCACCGGTAGGACTGTTCATACATGTGTGAAATAAACACAAAAACTGCTAATTAGTGTAAGTTGGGATTTTAACTCTGATCACCATCATACCAACTTTACAAATCCATTGTATAAAGTTTTATGCCAAATTATTCCATAACAGTCACTGTTCTCTTGTGTGATGAATATCTATAAAGATAAGACATTTTCCCTGAATAAAGCATGACATATATTGCTTGTACTTATGTAAATATTTACTTCATTTTTACAAAAAGAAAAGGTACAAGGTTTGGGGCTCACAGTGTAAAACTAGGTCTTAATTAATGCTAGTTGGTCTGAGGCCAATTCTTCTGGCTGAATTTAGTTCAATGCATATTGTTAAATGGCAAACTTCACAGGTGTCTCTAAATCACTACAATTCATGAAGTACCTTGAAGTCTGAGTTGTTCCACTGCTACCTGACACCATGTTAGCACAATTAGGGAATTAAGTCCAGCACTTCATGCCTACATTTAATGCAGACCAACACTGCTGAGGAACTCACTCTGCCATATAGGCCAAATGTAACAGTGTAAATGCATTTACCAGATGAGTGTCAGGGAAGTTGAGCCTCCGGGAATATTTGCAACTTGCAGGGCCGCCTCGCCTATCTAATATGACTATTGAAGTGTGCGCAGCGCTGGAGCATGTATTAACCGAGCAAACGGTACCTATTGTCCACACTTGTCGACGGAAACGAGCTCGCAGCTAGGAACGTCACGCGTATCTGCGTAACACGGCGTTACGTCATCATATCTAACGGGGCTCAGTAGCGGCGTCCCGGAAAGCTCAGGCGCGGAAGGTGTGTTCATGTGACGCACCACAGCCAAGTGACAAACAACTTAATCATCTGTACAGACAGTGGCAACAAGCTGTCACTTTAAATGTTACTGTTAGTTTACGTATGACTTTGAATTTTTTTTCATATTATCTTCACGGGTAGCGGAGAGGGGAGTAGTTTTGTCCTTTGTCTTACCTGGAAATTTCCGGCATAATCTTCATCTTTGTCGCCATCCTTTCCCTCTTTCAAAGCAATGAGCGTAAAACCTCTGAAATAAGAGGGGCTTGATGCGGACAAAGTCACTAAAATGGAAAATAAACAATATTAACTGTAAAGTGAGTAAACGTATAGTGTCAACGACTGAGATTTAACTTGCAGGTAGTTTCAAATTTAACTATTAACTGATTACGCACACATACAGTATGTGTAAACGGAGTTGTCTCTGAAAGCTTGAGGTCCTGTAGGTTATTTAGAAGTATTCATATGAAACCCCTGTCAACAGCATCCCAAACGATACATTCAGAGACTCATAAACTGCGAGTCGAGCAGTGAAGCTCTGGGACACTTATCCACTGGCTGGAATATTGTCCCAATTGAACTGCAGAGAACGTGCATGTCTGAAAACTAATGTAATGTACATTTTTACATGGCTTATACTACAGCCACTGCCCATGTTTAAGAGACAGAGGCGAAACCGAGGTCAAATATTATTGCATTTTGACCAGCTGTGGTTTTGATTTAGGAGGTCTGAGAGGTGGTCTCATGGCCACAGATTAAAACCTTCCTTTCTTTAACTGTTCGTCATACTCTCACGATCAGCAACTTTTAAACTTTGCAAAGAAACTTTTTACAAACGTTTGCAGTACATTTGAAAAAAAGTGCAAACAGTTGGTTCGACAAACGTACTTGAGGGTGAAAAAACATTAATAAATAATTCACCTGTTGTATTCCTCTTTCAAGCCAAAACGGAAGTACAGCTAGGAAAGTAAACATTTAGTTCATGTGGAAAATGCGAGGAATGAATTTTTGTTAACGGAGCTCTGTTATAAAAGCAAAGCCCTGCCAAGATCACACCTGGATACACCTCATCTGTCATTTACAACCGGCGTTGAAAAACTGTTTGTTTTGCCCCATTAGTGAGCAGAACATTACAAAGTTTAAAGTATCTCTTTAAAAGCATCGCTGTTTTCTTCTCAAGCTACAAAAAGTAATTGATTAATTTTTTATGTATATTACTGCGAATCATGGTAAATATTATTCATCTACCGAACATTGAGTAATATATCATCAATTTATTGTTTAAAATTCCTTCAGAAATTTCGGTAGGACCAGCGGAAGCACAGTTCAAACCGTTTCAAATTCCCTCAATTTCTTCAGAAAATATCGTTGCTTATGTACAATATACTGTATTTATGTGTGCAAAAAACGTTTGACTTCTGAACCAATTAATAAAATACATTCGGTAAACTGTTTACATGTCAGTCCTCATATTAGCAGTTTGATCTGAAGGGGGTCAGTATTAATAGTTCGTATTAAAGCACATGGCAAAAAGTTTCGAATGCAAGGAAACTGGAGCCTGACAAAGAATGCGACATTTTACTGTAAATTCCCTACACTTAATATACTAATGTGTCGACAGAACAATGATATTATGGTCCAGATAAGGGTTTCCAATATGGATGTGACGCCTCCAGCTGGGTTACAGGTAGGTGTGTTGTACTATCTAAAATAGGTGTTTTATATGATTTAAATGAGGGGGTTCTGCAATAGTGCCATACCTCTGTAAGTGCTTCCAGGCTGGTAATTCTCCGGGTCCCCCTCCACTCTGAGCCGAAACTCATTATAGCCCTCTCTCCTCGTACCCTGAGCCCTTAGGATCCTGCTGCAATATCCGTCCGATTTCGACGCCTTGTCCGCAGGCTCCTCGGTGAAGGCGAACGCGCCACATGCCCAAGTCGAGACGAGACACTGCAAGAGCAGTAGACGCGGCTTTACTCCCATCCTTGGCAGTAACGCACGACAGCAGATCTGTCCAAGCAGTGAATGCAAAAGAAAATAATAAAGAAAATATAAAAGAGGGAAAAGGGAGGAAGGGGGAAAAATAACCCTTCCCGCAACTCCAGAAATGGACCAAACTTGTCAGTTTCTCAGCATGTGAGTCGAGGGCTGTGGGGCTACAGAGGACACGGAGCCATCCCGGGCGGAGCGGCCGTGCGATCCTGAGCCTCCAGCGTGCAGGAGAAGTGCGCTGCTGATGGGCGACTCTCGACTGTTTACTTAACAGAGTGCAAATTCACAGGGGTTCGAGCAAACAGCGAAGGGGAGGGCAACGTGGCTGTCTCCAAGACATCGAGGCGAGCAGCTCGTCTAAACGCAGCCTGCCAGCAGACTCGGAACAAAGACAGAGACTTTCGGACCTGGAACCGCTGCGGGCTCACATGGGGAACATTCCTGCCGCCGACTCTCTGGTGATGGTGCTCTGTTTGCACATGTGCACATCCAAACAGAGCTCCGCACAAACACAGCCAGCTTTGGGTGCCAATTGTTATGCCTGAATGCCGCGCTTGCCCTCTTTTCTCTAGTTCATTCTGACCGGTCACTTGGTGTGTACTGGACTGTACTGTGTTGTAGCAAAGGCAGCGCCTGTGGGGGTTTTATTGCCCTTAGGAAGACATGGCACAGCCAAAACGAGCTAACATGCTGACATTTGCGTCGCGTGATCGATAAAATTTAAAGTGAAATGCGACCGGACTGCCCGACGGTAAAGTTGTGTGAAGGTGTCACATTGTACTGGACAGACACTGTACCGCTCCGTCATCCCGGCTCTTACGTAACGTAACACAGTGAGATCTCTCACACATACACACACGCACGCACGCACGGACGCACAACTTAATGGTGTTTGCACACATTCTAGAGCCTGTTCATGCAAGCTGGTGACAGCCGAGTAAAAAGTAACAAAGTGAAAAGTAAAAATTCGATGGAAAAGGTACAAAACTATGCGGACAAAACGGGCGAAGGCGGCAGCTGGTCGGTGCTCCCCGCGGTGGGGGTTTATGGCCACCCACCAACATTTAAACATGTAATCATTTACGCATTTTTACAGTTTTTAATTCTAATTGGATAATGACACCGGACTTCACCCTTGGTTTCATACTTAATACATTATATTGCATTTTCAACAGCAGCCTTCGGGCATATAATGTGTGTGTGTGTGTGTGTGTGTGTGTGTGTGTGTGTATGCACACACCATTTAACTACTGTACAGTATACATGTGTACAAACTCCGTATATTGTATGACTAATAGAAAATATGTGAATCCCCCAGAAAGTAACTGAGGTATTTTAAGTTCTCTGCTGAATATTAATCATCCATAATTACATGTTTTGTGGACTGTGGTAGCCGCTAGCTGAGCATCGAAGCTTGCGTTTATTTTTGCTCCATTAAATTATATTTCATTAATAAAGATCTGTACAGTGGTACACACTGATGAAGAAACTCAGGAAGGGTGGATATGCTGAGAGTTTGCAGTGAATATAAAAAGTGTCATCATGGCACTTCTTTAAGTCAGATAAGTGTGTCTGGATTTTGTGTTAATATTTCTCATTCCTTTGTTCCTGGTCACTGTGTTCTCAATGTTTCAGGTCTGTTGTTTCAGGAAGAGAGGAGTATGTTATACAGTCATAGCTGGCCTACAGCATATTGGGGAAGAACACTGAACATGAAGATGTACTGGCTTCTTTTTATTTGTCCTTTGGCTTAACCTGCTGTATTGGGCTGTGAGGCTGGATTTAAACAGGGTTTTTGCCCTGAGAAAATATAAGCATGACCTGTTATTACAGCTCCTCACATGAGCAGTGGACTGGTAATAAAAGGAGGGTAGAAGTTAACTAGAAAACATGCTCTCTGCCACTATAAAATCTTCACCCAGACCCAAGTAATATCTAAATCTATATACACCCATATACAAGTCAATATATATATATATTTCTCTGGCAGAAAAATATCTGAAATTAAAGCTTTATGTAAATAAAGTACCTACACATCTGAATTGAGGTATCTTTAACATTTTTGCTCTCAGAAGCAGGAATGATTGTTGAAATTGGCAATCTTAATCAGAAACAAACAAGGTAATGATGACTTAACTACGCTTTCAATAGACAACATATTGTACTACTTTTGCTATAGTTTTTAAATCAGCAATATAAAAAGTTCATGCTTCTATTAAACTCTTTCTCTCCAGTTATTTTTTTACAATATCACTAGGCTAATGCATAAAATATTTTGATTAATGAAATACAGTTTCCACATTTTTCACAGAGGTGTTGTTCCAATTCTAAATGCTCCCCTTTCCAATTCAACTAAGGGAGGAACTAATTTCATTATTAAGCCTCACTACAGTTGCATAATATTTTCATATGCAACATAATGCAGTATCAGACCAGTCTTTATCTATTTCAGTTACCTAAATCATATCAAATGCACTCGTGAAGTCAAATTTATTTTGGGACCAATCTGGTGAATACTTAATTGGGTAGGGCATGCAGGGACATTTCTGCAGTGGCTGGTGGACTGCAGTGTTCAAGGTGGACGCTCTGTGGCAGTGCAAGGACTGCTGCTGGACAAAAGGGCCAGTGATGGGATCGCTCCAGTCTGGTGGTGCTCTCTGAAGCACAGCTGCCTTCACACTGCCAGGAGCACAGACAAGCATGATCTCTCTTGCTGACCCCCACAAGAAGATTCTGCATATTAGTGAGAGTTACACCAAATGGCAGTAGATCCAAGGAAACATACAACAAAAGACAAGAACTCTCTTTATGGATTGTACAGTAAAGATATTCAAAAAAGGCGAATTGGTTACCCCTCTGATTTGAACACTACATTTTAAGATAATGGAGGCCCCTGAATCAGCTATTACAGTAAGAGTCAAATTTGACATTTTGTTTAATATGCCAACATGCCTGGGCCCTGTGCTGTACCTGGCAAAATAATGGATGAGACAGAGCCCAGACAAAAATAAAAGAAAACCTGCAAAGGTCAGCTCAGGAGAAGAAACAATTTATTATGAATTTATCTTTCATGGGACTCACTCTGTGTATCCAAATTGTTAGGTGGGGATAGCAGCTCTAATAGCATGTTGTAAACACAAAAAATGACTTTAATGATTACAAAGAATTAAAAAAGATAAAGTCACATAACCTGTAGAACCAACAAAAGAGGCATCCCAGGGTGTCAGTTTCAATATATAAATTATTGTACAATAGTTGTGATGGAGGAATGAAGAAAGCTTGTTTCTAAACCACCAATATGTTCATGTCAGCCCAGTGTAGCATCATTCCTGCAACACAGATTCATTTGCCATAACCAAATCCAGCCTTTTTCTGTCACAATCTCCTCACTAATCACCATCCTTCAGATTCATGTGACTGCTGCTCATTAGTGCCAAACGCAGATTAAATGTAAATGTGACCCCTCAGCTAAAATAAAACTGGCCTACATGAAGTGGAATGCTTGTCATAGATTTCCTTCCCCAGTAGCACTAGCATTGTCTAAAAATGGCATATACTTTATGAGGCTTATATATTATTTACAAATTTTAAGTAATAGCCAAGCAGTCTGGATTTCTAGGCTTATCTATTAACTTTACCTCTGAATTACTTATAGTGTGCAAATCTGTGAGAGTTACATTGCTCTGTGTTATTGATGGGTTACTAATCATAGTGTAGTGTATCTGTCTTTGTAAATAACGTTGGCCGAAGGCATCAACTAAATGCAAATTATTATTATTATTATTATTATTATTATTATTATAGGAGGAAGAAGAAGAATAAGAATCACTAATAGTTGAAATAATATTGGGAAAAACAGTAATCCTCCAAATAGAGAACAAATTGATAAAATGTAAAACATTGTTATAATGCACATTTGTTATTAATCTGTGTTTCATCTACAGTACAGTTCTCTTACCATGACTTTGTCCTGTTCTTCCCAATATATTTCTGAGTCGAAATTGATAAATACACACAGAATGAGAACAATTGCTCAGGGGAAGACTGGCACCCCCAGATGGTGGGAGCTGAAAGCAGGGTGTGTCTGTGTTGCTTGCTGCTGAAAGAACAGGAAATTGTGCAAAGATGGGTAGGCATGGAACCAGCAGGTGTCACAGCATCCTCCTTCCATTGTTTCCATGGGGATCCTCCACCTGCTTGCTACAGACTAGCTCCCAGTTTACAACATTATAGTGGGAGTATATTAAACGAGACCAGTTCAAAATATACAAAGCTCAGATTAATGAGTAAACAGAATATAGCATTTTCAATATACTATTTATAATTACAAACTTAATTATAAGTAGTATTTTGCATATATCCTCTATTCTTTTAATAAATACTTTTTCATGAAAATACTTTAGGAACACTGAGAGTCACTTGCCCTTAAAATAGGCCAGTTTGGATTAAGTCTGCAACACATACTGATAATCACTGACATACAGGAAGCATAAATTTCTTTGAATAAATACCTATCTCTATATCTAGAAAGTTCACCCTTTGTTTGTATTTGTTATGGGCAGTTTTATTTCTCAAGCCACTTGACACTTTGGAACACATGTTCTTCTCATCCTAAATTAGGTTTTTGCACAGTCTCCAAAAAGGCTACTTAAGATATCGAACACTTATAATTTGATTTTTAACAAGGCTTGGAAAAGTGGAATTACTACTGTCACATGCAGCATGTACTAATATCACATACAGAGTGTTCTTATCACCTGTAGCGCCGAACACACACACACACACACACACACACACACACACCAGCCCGTTTATTAAGACCACCATTCTAATACCGAGCAGAACCCTCTTCGCTCTCAAGATAGCCTTTTTGTTGCATGAATTCAACAAGGTTTTGGAAATATTCCTTACAGATTCTTGTCTGTGTTGACATGATTGTATCACGCAGTTGATGCAGATTTGTCAGCTGCACATTCAGGCTACCAATCTGCTGTTCTACCTCATCTCAAAAGTGTTGCATTGGATTCAGATTCAGATTTAGATTCTGGTGATCAGGAAGCTGACCGAAGTTCACTGAACTCATTGTCATGTTCATGGAACCAGTTTTAGATGATTTGTGCTTTGTGACATGATGCATTTTCATGCTGGAAGCAGTCATTAGAAGATAAGTAAATTGTGGTCAGTTTGTCACTGTGGTATTCAAACAATGTTTGATTGGTATTAGGAGGATTAATATGTGCCAAGAAAACAATCCTCACAACATTACACCACAGCTTGAGCTGTTGACACAAGGCAGGTTGGGTCCATGGCTAAATTCTGACCCTACCATCTGCATGTCACAGCAGAAATTGAGATTCATCACACCAGGAGAAATTTTTCCAATTTTTAATAGTCCAGATTCAGTTACCCAGTGACCACTGTAGCCTCAGCTTCCTGTTCTTGGCTGACAGGAGAGGAACCCAGTGTGGTATTCTGCTGTTATAGCCCATCCAACTTGAAGTTCGACATGTTATGTGTTCAGTGATGCTTTTCTACCCACCACTGTTGTAAAGAGTGGTCATTTGAGCTACTGCAGCTTTTTTGTTAGCTCAAACTAGTCTGGCCATTCTTTGACCTCTCTCATCAACAAGGCATTTCTGCTGCCATTCACTGAATCTTTTTCATTTTTCACACCTTTCTCTAGAGACTCTGGAAACTGTTGTGTACAAAAATCCCAGGAGAGCAGCAGTTGCTGAAATACTCAGACCACCTTGTCTAGCACCAACAACCATGCCACAGTCAAAGTCACTTTGATCAAATTTTTTCCCCAATTTGAAGTTTGATGTAAACGACCATTGAAGCTCATGACTTGTGTGTGCATGATTTTAGGCACTGAGCTGCTACCACAATGATTGGCTGATTAGATAATTGCATGAGCAAGCAGGTGTACAGGTGTTCCTAATAAAGTGGCCTGTGTGTGTGTGTGTGTGTGTGTGTGTGTGTGTGTGTGTGTGTGTGTGTGTGTGGTGCAAAATGTAAAACTAAATGTAACATAACAGTACAGATTTTTCTCAATACTGAAATCTCACTACATAGATCCTGAAGTTCTGATAACTTGGTCATGCACTGTAGCATTAATTTGATTATCTATATTAATAGTATTAGCAGCCTGCATAGTGGGAACAAATAAACTGTGCCTTACAGTGCACACATTGATCACGATATGTTCTCCAGCTTTGCCAGTCGGCATTTTGTTCAGCTTTGAAGAAGATATATAAGAATAATGCACTGAATGCAAACAAAGTGAGAGAAATAGAAGTGTAAAAAAAATGGAAAAATATCCTTAAACTATATTTAACTCAACTGTGACTCACCACAAATGTTTCTTATGCAATTTTGATAACAGTTTGGAAGAGAAATTAAAGAAATCCTATTTAT
Organism: Arapaima gigas; assembly: GCA_900497675.1. NCBI lineage: Eukaryota > Metazoa > Chordata > Actinopteri > Osteoglossiformes > Osteoglossidae > Arapaima > Arapaima gigas. The sequence goes on from UFQX01000019.1 coordinate 127,874, forward strand.
TGTACAATAAGTATGGCTTATCTATACTGCAATTTTTATAGGTACCTTGTGGAGATATTGAATCCCTACAGTACGAATATAACACAAGCTTGTGTGATTAAATTTGAAGTGATTCCAATAATACAACATCAATATAGTACATATAATTGTGTTATTCTCAAAGCTCTATTTTCACATAAAAGCATACCGATCCCCCACTGTTCAAATAAGACAGTATTTTATTTTCAAAAAACCGCATAGCTATATGTTTTGTTTTCATTGTACTCAAAGCACAGAAACAGGCACAGATGCCTATGTCACTTTAATCAGATTTTGCTGAAATGGAGGGTTCTCAAACTTTATTTATGAAGAGCTGTACTTTTGGAAAATGTACAATATATTTCTGCAACACTATTAATAAAAACAAATTCAGACAGGATACATCAGTGTGCTGAAATGTGGCTATGTGCGTGCTTGTGATCAAATGTGTATGAGGGTCAGCAGGACTTCCCACAGTGCAAGCAGAAGCAAAGTAATCTGGAAAAGCTTCTCCTTGGGGAAGCACAAGTGTACGTGGGGGGGAGCACTTACAAGTTATTATCAGGACCTTCCACATGGCTTCAACAACCAGAAATTGTCTAGGAGAGGAAAAATATGCTTTTAAAAATATCTGGAAACAAAATGCATTATGGCATGCTGTGGCAAAACACTGTAATTCTGTTCAACTACTGTACTCCTATATGAGATATCAACGACTGTGCAATTGTACCAATATGAAAGAAACGTGTTTTAACATCATTTCATTTTAATGTACTGTCTTCTTGGAATTTATCGTAAACTGAATAAAAAATGCATGAGTATAAAATTTTTGTTTTCAAGATGCTTACCACAAAAAAATGCACACATATGTTAAAACAAACTGCTCTCTTTTATTGTTGGAGTTTTGCTCAGATACAGTGACTACAACATGGATGTAAATCTGTCATGGCCTTGAATACAGCTGTGTGGTTATTGTGTGTTCCCAGGGGCCAACCTTGATTTAGTGGGACTTTACGCTGTTTGGCAACTTGAGACAGGAAAAGGGTATCTGAGACTGGAAGTGGTTAGACACCAAGAGCCATGACACTTTTTGAAGGCACACATCTGGCTTCCTGCTGTTGCCTGTTGTGCAGAGGTGTCACTGATGGAGACTTCAAACAACTTTGGGTTACAGGGTACACTTTTATGTGTCCTCTTCCACCACTTGGGTACAGTTTAATGGTTGGATTTCAACTTGGTTTTACAGCATCCTATAGTTATATGCTTACAAGGAAACATTCAGTGTTAAAATTATCTGTCAAAGCTTATTTTGTCCAAGTGTCATGATGCATTCTGTACTAACTGTTCATAATTTCAGAAAATTCTGTGAAGAGTTAACACATTTAATTCTGACTCACTCAGAGTTCAGGACCAATTTAGCATGCCTGTGTATGAAGACATGGGCAAATGAGTACTGACTCTGCTGCATCCCTTCTGGATATAATGTAATGTGATGCCATAGAAATAATGAGATTCCCCAATTAGTTTGCGTTTTTGATATCAAATCTAATGTCAAAAATGCCCATTGCTTCAAGGCAAGTAAGTAAACAAAATGAGTTGAACTGAAGTGGCGAATGAAGATTTCATCAGTTTGTCAACCTTTATTAGCCTTTTTCTACTGTAGTGAGAAAAATTTAAGGCATCATCATCAAGTTTTACATGTATTTATTCTTTTTATTTATCTTAAAGAGGTATAACAAAGAGGTGTTGATAAATGTGTTGGTGGATGGTTCCCAGTTATAGCTATAATTTTCCATAAACTCCTGCTCTTGCTTTGTGAATTGTAATATTCCCCTTATCTTCAGTATATGACTATTCCTTCCTGTTTATCTTGGTTGTTGAAACCATTGTTCTGATCGATGATTCTGTACTGCATGTTGGTTCTGCAGTTTCTAAACTACTTTCTCTTGTGGCAAAACAGATTACATTTTTAAAATTGCACTTAAATAGTGCTTTTGTGTTCCCACTGCTCACTTTATTTTAAAATGTTCTCATCTGACTAAAAGCCCATTATTTCCCTGCCTTTTTATTATTCTGTGAACCCATTCGATCTTCTCCAGTGATCCATTACTTTTTCATTGCTTTTACTGACCTTGTGTTTTACTCAACTAGCATCCACTGAATACTTCTGATTAAGTTTAAATGTAGTTTAATCTTCCTTTGTTTTTTCTACATTCAAGTAAAAATTGTGTATAATCTCATTCCCTATAAAGTAATCTCTTATAATTCAGTATTGTCATAAAATGTATCATAGGAAAAACAATACTTCCTGTGTCATGGAATTCAGTGTTTGCCTTTGATGATAAAATAGAAATAAAGTATGAGCTGTGACTGGATCTGATTCAATAAGCAATAATAACCTTTTTCTTTTGATGTGTAACAATTTCTCTGAGCCACATCTGTTGATCTCAGTCATAATTTGAAATAATAATTTCTGACATCTATTTAAACACTCAGATTTTAGATTGCTTTGCCTTTTTGGAGGCTATCAGATGCAATTACGATCAATAAATGTAGATGACTTACGAAGTAAATGCTACTACAGGATGGGCAGAGAGTGTCAGCGATATTCCCTCTGCTGGAATGCATTATTATTTAATCTAAATACTTTAAAATAAATGGCATATGCTGGCAGAAGCACTTCACACTCCTGTACTCAAGTAAAACAAAGTAGCTTTTGAAGAGTAGCATAACTAAGACACTAATTGGAGTTAAAATGGGTTTCTTAAAAATATTTGTTCTGGACAAAGCAGGCCTTACAGAAACTACAACTGTTTCTTTATTTACTAACATGCTAATGATGGCACCATTTGCTTTGCAAAAAATGTAAAGCAAGATATTTTTTAGAGGACTACCTCCGCCTTGCTGTGTTGCAAATTCTTTAAGGAAACTTTACAGCAATTCACGTTTAAAGCCAGTAAGCTGAATGTGCTGTGAGTCTTTCCTGCATTCCGCCTTCATTAATCTTAATTAGCATCGTTGTTCATACAGTATATGAAACAGATTTTATTTTGCAAATACGAGGCTTGTGGATTCACTCAGACTTTTTTCACAAATCATATGTGGCATCCTCTGCTGTTTTGTTCAGCTGCCTTTTCTCTGCAGCTGGATATTTTTGTGTCTGCAGAAACTGATTTTCAAAGGGGAAAACTGCAGAAAATCGCCACCCAGGACAGCCTATTACATACATGCCCCATGTAAAGGAGTCCCACTGATGGCTAAATAGTAAGCCAGATTCAACCTATACAACAAGCATAGGGGCTGAGCAGCAAGATGGTTCAGGCCAGTTTGATTCAATTCAATGTTGCATGGTGAACTTCCCAACATGAAAGCCAAATAGCACTTAACAGTGAATAATGCAAAAATCACAGATACATGGAACAAGTTTATTTATTATACTGTCTGAATGTGCTGCCACATTTAGATAACATAAGCAACACCAACAATGATAATACATAATTAAAAATAAGTGTTGGGGAGAACTCAGAAGGATACAGAATATAAAATTCTTAAAGCTTGCGCAGAGATAAACATGTCTGAGGGTCAAAGACAGCTCCTGCTAAACATGCTAACACTGTAAAATCTGGGTCAAAATGTTGTGCCTTGTAAACAATCTGGTTAGCTGAAGAGTTGAAGAGGCAGGTAATATTAAAATGTTCATCTTGCTTGTATCAGTCCAAAATAGAACTGAAAGTAGAAAAAGACTCAGATCCTTTTCAGGAGTCTCCAGCATCTCCCCTTGACACTTCAGGGGGCATATGTATTTAAAATATATCAAGTGACAATAGTGACTTTTATGTAGTAAGTGTACAGTTTAACCTATGAAAAAATACAGTAGATAAACCTCAAAAGTTATCTCAAACGTTGCATAAAACCATCTATTGTGCTGTTTAAAAAAGTCCAGAGGAAAAGAGTGTTTATTGAATTCTTCTTGAATGACTATTATCTCCTAGTTCAAGAGCTTGACACTGCCCTTTTCACCGTGTAATGTTGGGAGCAAACCATCTCGCCTGAGTAATTATCACGTCAGCTGTGCTTATGTCTTTTTCCCCTTTTGGACCTCATAAAGATGGAAGTCTGTTTGAAATACCACATTCCATATACTCAGTCACACTTTTTAAAGAAAATAAACTGAAGTTCTGTTTATGCTCACGCAATTCATGTTTCATTCATTGCAAATAGCAAATTTCATCCCTCTAAGTATAGATGCGGCTCTTATTTCAGGAGCTATTTTTAAAAATACAGAAAACACAATGTAGATTTCCAGATTTCTTATAGATTGTACGTAGGCCTTTTTGTTCCAGTCTCCACATCAATTGACCTTAAGTACGTTATTTAAGTGAGGTTCAGGATGATGAAATCACCATATTCTTAAAAAGAATGTGTGAATAGAATTATGAGGCGTGTTTCAAGAAAATGGAGTCAAAGAGGAAAAGCATGCTGTCGCTTCTGCATATAGTCATCCATACTAGCGAGAAAAGCAAGCAAAAAAATAAAAATTTTTTCAAGTGTGAGGTCTCGGCTCAATCTTTGCACCATGAGGCCGCAGACTTTGCAGTGCTGAATCTGACATTTTGCAGACTGCTCAGGGGAGACAGAAGTGAGAAACCAGAGTCAGATTACATTAGAGAAATCTTCTGAAAAGCTGACTAATGATTCCCTGCAGTGGTGTGGTCAGTGAGCTGCAGTTTGACAATTATGCATACATATATAAACATCTACATAAACACATGGACTGTGAAAGCTACAGGACCATCGGTATGTCTACAGATATGTATGATCATTAATTTACATTTTTGTTTATTTATTTTTTTAATGGCCTAAAAACACTGACCTAATACTCTCACTGGAAGTAAATACATAGCAAATCAGCATGATACTTTAATGGATCACTGGTTTCATCCAGCCTTTAAATATAATTTACTTTGATGCTGTAAAAATGTTCTTCATTTGAATTTTAAACTACACTCGATATAAAACCACAAAACATATATATCTGAGTTTGGAGAATTTGACTTTATTAGGAATTAAATTAACATCCAAATATTGTATGCTAGCACATATCAATATATAAAAATAAATCAATGTTCAACAAGGTATTTCTTTGCATTTATCAAGAACAAATTTGGACTTTGCATGCCTCCAGACTGCTGGGCAGTGAAAGAAATTCACGTTTTTTCAATCTGAAGACACTTTTCTCCAAAATGACATACGATTATTATGCAGTTTTTAGGTGATACCTTTACATAAGGTGGCATACAGTGGGAGGAAGCTATGCAAACATGGAGAGAAAATGAGAACTCCACAAAAAAGGGAGGGATTGAACCTACATAGAGTGGAATTCTTGTAATTTGAATACATATGGTTCATGGTTTTATTTCACGCTCAGTTTCAAACCATACAGTCCAGGCACCGTGAAACACTACGTGAAGTTATGAGTTCTAAGTGAGTGCAAATTAATTTTCATTGTTTTTACTGATTTCTTTTGTCTTTACTGTTGTGTTTTTTTTTGCATCAAAGGGTAATACATAAACACTGACTTTTATACAGTGTGGCTGCATGTTTTCTCTGTGAATGTTTGTGTATAGTAAAGTAATGCCTGGAAAAGAGCTAAATGAAAACAGGCAAACAGCCATGCAGTATTACAGAATAAGTAATGAAGAAAAACTGTCACATTGTTACATTTTCCAATAATAACTCAATTTTTGAAATAACTCGTAAATAAGTCTTAATGGGATTTGGTAATATTTTGTAAGTAAAAAGGCACAAGAGTATATATAAAATTTTACCATTGAAATGAACGGTAATTTCATATTGGAGTAGTGAGAATTAACCTTAAGGGTTTTTCAGAAACGCATTACCTTTGTATGTTGTATGATGACTGTGTGTGTGTGTGTGTGTGTGTGTGTGATAAAACGCCCAACACCTGCGTATGTTTTTCAGGGAGATTTTATGAAATCCTTCGAGTTCTTTAGAGGGGATTTTTATAAGTTGTACAGAGTTATTTATTCCGCAGCTGCTGGAAGCATATTGTTGCTATTTAGATTCCATGAATTCTCAGCATGATGTAAACAGCGAATTTTCTCACAAAGCTGAATAATGAGCTGCTTTACATCTAATCTTTTACTGGTGAGACATTGTCTCTCAATAGCTACCCTAATGTCACATATAAATCCAATTCACACTATAAAACACATCTCAAAAACTAGGAGGTCTTACAGATATCTATAAATTTGTTATAGCTTATTTAAAAACATGGCACATGTGTCCTTTTTGCTGGTATCACTTTCCACATGGACATTGACCTTTGGCGCAAACTCAATATTTGTTAAAGTGTCCAAATCCTTCTTTAAAATGTACAAACCAGCACTCAGGCAAACTTGAAATCTGCAGCATCTTCACACTTCACTGCCACAAATAAACAATAAAAGTTCACAGAAAAATGGAAACTTGACAGAATTGGACCAAAACAGACATCAGGGAAAAAGTGATCTACACAAAAATATATTTAATGTGCAACTACACCATAGATTTGAGGCATAATTTAATGATGTGCGAAAGAGAGGTGGCATTTTAAAAGGTGTAAAAAAACATCAGTAGGTATTAAAATGCTCATTCTTTTACTTCACTTTTTATACTTTTTTCCACACAGTTCAAAGGACTGCTGAGCCAACACCTTAGGAGGAGGGACTAGAACAGAAAAACTGTCCAACTTAGTTACAATTCTTACTGTACTTAATCAGCAGAAAATATAACAGCATTTAGACCTTCTGATTTGTATCAATTCATTTTGGCTGGGATATCTATATCTGAATGCTATGCTTTGTAGAAGAAAACTGGCATTTATTTATTTCACAATCATGTACTTATACTTTTTTCTAAATACAGAATACAAATCTACAGAAGTGCTGGTAAAAAACAGCACATTGTAGTGCATTCAATGATAAAAGTTCTCAACATTAAACAATATTATCAGAAGGTATCTACAGAGGTTCTGTAAGTATAGTGTGTAGCCCTACTATGACATGAATGAGATAGCTGTAGCTTTGGGGGTTAATGTTGTACAGCCCTTTCCCCAATGAACTCATCATCAGGCTACCCTGGCCTCCTGCTTGGTTAGTTGTTGGTTACTGTCCTCTTGTCTGTACACTTACACTCTGCTGGGGGGACCTGTAGGGTGTTCAGTGATATTAGTAGCTGCAGGTATGCCTTGGAGCTAGCAGTCAGCAGGGGATGACCCGAGGAACACACAGCTGGAACACCTTGGCTCCCTTAAGTGCTGCGGGAATTGGTAGACCTGAACTAGTGGCTGCTCTATCTGGCAAAGATGCAGGGTAAAGCAGGCAACAAGCAGGGGCAAAGAGGAGAGACCACGATAGGGGGTGTACAGCAGCTGAGTGTGGACCTGGGGACTGTACAGAAATTCAGCATTGTGTCTGAGGCAGGGAATAAGAGCCTGTATCACAAAGGCTAATATCACACACAAGAGGACTGCATTTACTCAGTGTGGTCATGTGACTTTCATCTGGCTGCTTTGATCATTCTGATGTTGCATCATTGATGAGCACAAAAAATCTTTTCCAGTGTTAATGTTTAAAATGTATGATGTGTGATACATCTAAAACTAAAACATAATGTTATGATCAGATAGCAATATTTTTCTAATGTAAAAATGAATACTCAGTGGCCTTTAAGAACAGGGTCATCTGCTGAAGTCTGTAGTTATTTTAAGTGTTTATATATTCATCCTTAACACTGTACTCGTAAGTTACACATTTCATCATATCTGTTAAGTGAGGTGACGTCATTCACACATTACAGAGGGTAATGAGATTAACTGAAAATCCAAACCTCCTCGTGCTTAACAAAGACTTATCCAGAAGCTGAAAATTTCGCTGCAGGAGCCTACCCTGCACTCCCTCCCTCTGGAATTCTTACAAAGGAAATGTCACATTCCATTTGCTATTTTCGGAAAGAACTTTATACAACAGTAATATTTGTATTGCATTATGAACTTATAGCTTCCAGTGTAGTTATTAACTATCATTTGCCCATGTGTTAGCATTCTGGCAATTATTTGATCTTATAGTGAGAGCACAGTGATTTGTAGGTAGAACATTGATATACATTTGTGGGTGAATTCAAATCCTAAGGCCAATTAATTTTTATTCTAAGGGATAAATTAGGCATGACAGAAAATTCTGACCAAAAATTGAGAAATATCAACGAAAAATGAGATTATATTTTCAATTTTGTGGTTTTCAACAGCAAATCATAAAGAAAAAGGGCAATGTGTTACACCTTAAGAGACATTTTTTTGCAGTCACCACCCATTAAAAGAAAAATGCATTGAATAACTCATTGACTTTTGTAACTGTTGTGGGACTGATCTCATGCAGATCTCACAGTGATGTCATCTAATGTGTGCTTTACATTTGGTGACAGAGCTGATGGCATTTTCCTTCTTTACAAGCTAATGTACTGGTCCTCTCCTCCTCTAAACAGGGGACAAATAACTGAATATTTCTCCCTGCACAACCTTAGCAATGCAAGCTGTGATGGTCTGGCCCAGTTATATAGTCCCCCTGATAACCTGGGACCTGTCCATACAGAGCAGCTGTCTCAAGCCTCAGATGAAAAAACATATATATGTTAATGCCCTGCAGTGACAACAGATGGGTCTGATGCTCAAGTCCAGGACTCAGGAGGACCTGCTGGTCTCAGCATCCCAAAAGCTGGATAACTCCTTTGATTGCTGTTTGTCGTCTTTTTGTTTGTGGTCTAACATTCTCAGCAGCATTGCAGAACCACCCCACCACCTTTTTCTCTGGGATCAAACATGCAGGGAGAGTTGTCTGCCAGACATGCTGGGACAGGCTGATGAATTGCTTACGATGCAGACAGGGCTTGTGTGCTTTGGTCAAAGTGCAACATGCAGGAGTTGATATGCTGCATTCGACTACCATTTCAGCATCTCTAAAAATGCATGAAGCAGCGGGTCTTTTGTTGTTTCCCCCAGTGTTGTGGAATACATCTCTATTAATTCTTTCTAGGCCCCATTTTCCCCAAAATCAAACAAAAAACTTAAAGTCAGAGACTTCTAATATCACACTCAGAGATTTATCATACAAAATCAGTCTTCAGTGTTTGGTAATAACACTTGGGTTTCTGAAATAATGTTTATTTTATGCTAGTTTTTCTTACTAGACCAATTCAAAGTAAGCATCTTAATCACAGAATAGGAGCAGAACACAAGCTGGCAACCTTCAGATTACAATGCACCAGTGATAAACACTACTGTACCATCTGTAAAACATTAAAAGCTGCAACACTGGCTAACTGAACCATGTGAACCCCCTGTTATTTTTTTCACCGTTCTATGTTTCTTATTGTTAATGGAATACCTAATAGAGTATGGTCATTTGCAATGTACTGTGATATTTGTTGTGTAATTGTGCATCACAGTAAATGGACGCTTTCCTTCTTGCTGTTGTGAACTCCAGCGGCATACTGTCTATGCATTGTAGTGAATTCTTGCCACTGTTTACATCTGTATCATAGTAAACTAGAGATACTTCACACTTCAGTATGATAAACAATTGTCATGGTCTCTGACCTCTGAGCGTTCTATAGTATTTTTATATATATATATATATATATATATATGTTTGACTTCTTATCTGTACATGAGAATAATCTGCCCATGACTTTTCTCATCTCAACTGTGTATTGCTGCTAACTGCTGTGACTGCTCCTCCTCTTTGTGTTGCAAGGAAAGGTGATCAGCAAGTGTTTGCTCAGCATGTTGGAGCTCCCTTTGAGAAAGGAGTGGGTGGAGTGGTTTCCTGTCTTAATCTGATTAATGTTTACATCGTTGAGTGCTAATGTGCTGTGCAAGAAGGTTCTTTCTGGTGTGGTTTTTATGGAGACAGTGCAGCCGAAGCCAATAAACTCCATATGTGAACACCACCTCCCCTTCTTCCTCTCCATTAAGAGGAGATGGGACTCCGCTCAGTGAGCTCAGTCAAATTAGCATGGCATGGCTCGACTGATGGCCAGAGCACTGGGGCCACAATCAGCACTTTTACACTTGAGTCATTTCCTTATCGCACTACCAGGGGCACAGCCTTAAAACTATTTTGCCGCAGTGGCTCAGGTTAAGTACACTGCCCAAAGGTGCCAAAGTGTTGGCTTATCTAAAGTTCCTTCTTCACACAAACTGTGCCAATGTACCTGCCCTTCTTCACAAGGCCTTATCGCAACTACAATCTATTAGCTTAATCTGATTTCTTTTTGGCCTTATAGTTAGGATTTGGTGCTCTCACCACTGTGGCCCCGGTCCAGTTCCAGGTCAGGGAACATTTCATTTTTATAGGAAGCATCCTTACCTTTTGTATTACAGTCTGGTATGAAACTACCTCTACCTTTGAAGCTACCTGCATTACCTCTGGCTGTGGAGCACTTTGATGGGTAGTGTAGATTTCTCAGTTCATCACTAGCCTACTTTGCTGACTATCATCCAGACCACCTAGAACAAACTGTGTCCCGAGAAAGCTTGTATCATTGCCAAAGACCCTTCTCAGCCTCTCCACCATGTTTTCATCACTGCAGACTGCTGAATTCCAGAAAAAATTGGAAAACTGATGACCACCACCACTGACCACCTTTCCACTGTATCATCACTCCTGAATAGTTGCCTAGCTCTTCTTACCTAACCTTATCTATGTATTTATCTACCTTTCTATTTATTATCTTTTTTATTTGTTTATCTATTCATCTACATATCTGTTCAATTAATCTGTAATGTCCTGTATTGTCAAGCTGTCTGTTTAGTGTACTGTGCACTATGATCTAGGAGAAACTACATTTTGTTTGCTCTTGCAAATCTGTATGATGGTAGAATGACAGTGAACTGAACCTTGAATCTTAATGCATTGCATTTGTCATTTTGGAGCAAAAAATGTTTATGGAATTTTAAAATACATTTTGGCAAACAAGCTATTAAGGGTGAAGGTAAAAAATCAATAAATTGTTACAGAATATTTTAATCTTAACTTCTTGAACTAGACTGGGTTCCCAAAGGAGAAAACTTCAGTGAGGCTATATTTTTCCAGTGCAGGACTATATTTTAACAATGCTTAATCTTTCATGATGCTGCATCTTGTTTGCAGTCTTGTTTAATGTGCATCTTTAGGACAGATGGATACATCGGTTAAAAATGTAACTTGTAAGGCATATGAAGAGCTGGATATACACTGACAAAAAAGCTAACACTGTTAAAACAAGAGCACTTTCAAAGAGTCCTACATGATTGCTGACTAGCTGATTCACCGTAGAACAGCTTCACATTGACAAAGCTCTACAGGCAGAAAGCCACAATTTCTGTGTTTTTAGTAGAGGCTCTGAGATGTGCAAAACACATGATATGATTCTTCAGAGGCTTTAAGGTAATAGTAATAACGGTGTAAGTAGCTTTTTAAAGGAAATTTAATATATCTTCTGTTATAATCCATTGAAAGACAAAATGGAAATTATTAGAAAATGAAAATAGAAAGATTGCACATTTAAACCAAAAAAAAAACTTTTCATTTTATTGTCTTTGCTCAGTTTAACTGAGGCCAACAATCTAGTCTTTTGTCTAGCCTTTGAACAACAGTTACATTTGGGGAGGACTCGATTTACCTAGTTCCAAGTTCAACCTTGCAGATATTCAGTTAACTGTGAGTATCAATGTGAGCAACAAGGATGAAGAAAAAATTACCCATGTCATCAATTTAAGGTAACATAGGGTACTCTGTATTTGCTTAGTTGTCTTACTGCATATAATCTAATAAAGTAGGGTTTTGGTCTGAGATCCTCAGTACAGTGAACAGGGGTATCTAAGATTCACTACTATGGAGTTTTCCTGGCCCTACAGTTTTGACCTACTGACAGCACACTTTGTCTACTGTGTGATATGTCATAATAGTCACCTTATCCATATTAGCAAAGTATGAAAGCTTGCTAATGTACTCCTGCAGGTCATTGCCAAATGGTTGACAGATACATTATTTGAAGTGACTGAGGGCACTGCAAGGCCATTACATATTCCTTAGATGGGCCTGGGGGCCACTGTTAGCCATTGTTATGTTAGCCAGACTAAGTTTGATGTTCTTTTACCACTGGCTATCCCAAAGAACTCTGCAGGGGACAGAGCTGTGCAAGGTAAATTCTATACAGAAAAATGATTGCAAGCCTCTAGTTCTTGAATAGAATAGGTATTTCAGTGAGGTGGTCATGTAGTTTATGTTGATTTAGACCCATCTGTGGTACTCCCACAGTTCCAAGGGCAATGCAGATATAGAGCAAGTCATGAGTCTATGTTTAATGAGTCATCGGGGCACCTTTAGATGGTCAAACTGTGCAGCTGTAAGCTCTGAGGATGCTTGAATGGGCTTGTCGTCCTTATCCCAGTGGAATGAATCAGAGCAAGAAGGGTATGTCTGACCCCAGGCTGTCTAAGCAAGGCCGTGGTAGCACCGGATCGCTGGACACCAACATAGCTTTTGCAGCAATTAAAAGCTGCCAAGAACTTCTCTGCAGTTTAGGGACACTTTCACAGTGTGATATGGAGGCTTCATTTCAATGTAAAATAAGATGCTCAGTGACCACAACAGAATACATTACTGAAAATTTGAACTGGCCTTCTCTTGTAGTAGTAGGCTATATTGCAGTACATCAAAAGCAGGAAATATCTGTAATACAAATGGACATATACTGACAGTACCTTTCGAATGGTGATGAGTCATGAAAAAAGCCAAAGGTGTTTGTTTTGGTCTGTACAGAAGCATAAAATCTGCACGTGCTAGAATTTCTTATATAACCATTTAATGATGCTAGAAAACTACACGACTTACAATGATGGACTCTGTTTTTGAACCAACACAATCTTAGATGCATATGATGCAGCTGAAATTTGCTATTTTTGTGTGGTGAAGGTACATTTTTTTGGTTTGTGATGAGGTCAGTAATTTTACAGAATGAAGAATCCCAGTATGGGATGGTTGCTGGAAATATGTATGCAAAGTTAAACATTTTCAGTTGTTGCGCTAACTTAATGAGTGCATCTTTATCATTGCCAAGGTGACGCAGTCTAGCACAAGTCTACAATGTGCTATTTTTCTTTTATTAATCATCAACTCAACTAGGGGATATAACACAACATAACCTTCGTTTCTTCAAGATTACACAACACTTGTCAAATAGCAAACTCTTTAAACATGGCCTGTTTCCAGTTCCATTCATTGTTGTCTTTAAAGAGAGCATGCAACAGTTCTTTGGAACTGTTTAAGGTATAAGTTATAAACCTTAATACTCTATATGAGTTATGTAAATCAATATTTTAAAATATTCAAATCAATTTTTTTACAATTATTAATATTGTTAAATGTCATATAATTCAAACCTTTATTGTCCTACAGTTTCTTTTAAAAATAACTACTCTGTATTATGTAACATGAAATGTATCACTGATCAGGATATTTTGTTCCTTTCTTCACATTTTGTTCCTTGACCTGTCAGTGGAGAAGTCCCTGCAAGAGCAGCATCTTTTTTGACATCACTAGAGACATTTGTTGTTTGCCACAGCCTTCATTTTTACCTGGTATTGCAAAATGGCCTTTTAACAAAACAATGTGACCCGGCTGGCCAAGCAGTGAGGTGAACATGAGGTTAATGTGGATCTACAACAGGTTTATTTCTTTTCAGCAGTGTTCTGTGCTCTATATACAGGTGCACGAGTCCCAACAATAACTATTTACAAATGTCAGTATTCTGCTAGTAAACATCAGACTTAACAACAATACTCTTCATTTGCTTGCTTCTGTCCCCTCATTTTTCTCTGAAATGAGCAGCTCTATACAATAGGTTCTGCCCTAAGCCATTCATTCACCATTTAAACGAATAAATATCCATTCTTCCTTAAAAAGAAAAAAAAACAACATTATTCATTTAAAGAACCACACATTCAACATTCATTTAGCACAACATTTTACAAACACAGTATTTCTCAGTTTCTGTAAGTGAATCCAAACAATGTATCCACTTCCATATATTTTCAAATGGTCTCTGCCCATTAATATTTATGGAACTACAACTCCCATAGAACTACAACTCCCCCTTTTGCCACTTGGCTTCCATTTTACTCAAGGAAAGATGAGTGCTTGTTGCATGTGCAAATGGCACATTTTTATAACTATTCACTGCAACACTATATATAGTCTGTAGTACATGGGACTTTACACATGTGGAGTGACTGCTCCATCACAGCAAATGCATGGTGAAAAGAGCAAAAGATACCTCTGTGACAGGTTACAGTTACATCATGCCTACATAATATTTATTTTGCTTTATTATGACAAAAATAGAGCCCATTGTTTTAACCAAATTAAGGAGAATCTTTATAGTTTGTTTTCTGCAGCTAAAATATCATAGATATTTAAAAGCACTGAAAGACAATATCAAAATTCTTACTGACATGAAAATTCTCATATAGTGGAAATAATGTTAGTGACATCTCAGAGCTTGGTTCTCACTGGTGTTATTTTCAGTCTATTTCCATTTAATTCAAATCACTTAAATAAACTGACCTGTGAAAAATGATAAAGATATTCATCTGCAATATTCACATCTGTTCTTTGTGAACATTTCAACAACATAGGAAAAGTGCAACACATACAATTCTTTGGAACTGAGGTACTTTGTTGCTATTCCCATGACATTTTTGTAGTAGCAATTTTTAGGTAGTTTATTCTGTGAATCCGGAAAGCTCAAAAGAGACAAAAATGAGTTTCATCAACAGAAGCAATTTTCTACATGGATTATGGATGCAGTCTCCTGAGACTGTTGGAGGAAGAAGATCTCCAAATTCAAGGCAGGAAGAGGGAACAGGGTCCGGACCTCCTGTCTAACTCGGTAACTGCTCATCTTGGTATGACCTTTCCAAGCTCTCGTTCTTACAGCCAACCGGTTAATCAGGGTTTCCTTCTATCCACCAAGCAAAATCTGCAAGAGGTTGTTTCCTGAATTTGATTAATAGCTTATGTCTTTTAAAGAAACAAAAAGGAAAATTGTGCTTCAAATTAATTTAGTACCAGCAGTTTTTAACAGCAAGGCCAATGTAGGTATATTATCTGCAGATGTGATAAGCAGAAGCACGTGTGACTCATTATTCTCCTCTACTCTGCTTAACTAATTGAGATGATGATGATAAAGAACATAGTTTCCAAGAGACCTGACAAATTTAACATATTCCTCTTTAACTCTAGGAACAAAATATAAGCTACAAATCTCTTTTGTTGACTAAGCAAATGGGATCACACACAGATATGGACCTATTTATATTCTTCATTGTGCATTTTCACACTGACATAAAATCAGACATTATTCGCAAGTAACCCAGAGAGTCCATGGCGGGACAAAATTCTAGGCTAGCACTGATGTAGAAGAGTGTCCAACTGTTTTAGTGGCCTTTTACCAAGCTTCAGGACTTAAGATTCTGGTTTCTACTTTACCTCTGACGTTCACTGAAATATCCAGACTCAGGTTCCAGTAGAGATGAGATCTGACAGGCAGAACAAACAAAGGCATTAAAAGTGAGATCTTTTAAATGATGTGTGCAAAGACATTAAAAAGAAAGAGAAATCAAATGCTGGCTGAACAGTGTGCACAGAGTGCCATAAAGAGAACATTCCCCATATCAGAGAAATTACTGAGCTGAGTGGCAAAAACTAAGGTAAAAAATTAAGTTCATCCATCAATGTATATGAGCCATGAAAAACATCTTGCAAAAAAATAAATCTTGGAGTGTGAGACAAGTTTGCAGTAGTCGTGCCTCTCCCTCCGTGTGCATCCATTTTCAAAAACCTCATAACTTGCTCAAAGATCCAGAAAGCTGTTACGTGATTGCAAATAACGCCTTCAATTTGCATAATTTCCCCTGCTTGAGAACCCCAGTCTGCCTGCCCTTCCATCCCGGGGACTTTCCGAAAACAAATTATGAACTTAGGAGTGCAGAACATTAGAAGAAATGACTGTTATAGCGGGGATAGGAGCAACCCAAATACACAAACATTAATTTGTGCACTCAAGAATATTGGAAGAATGCAGAGGCCAAGGTTTTCAGGATCAATGAATTTCCCTGACTTGTAACCATGTACACCCTGTGTGATCTCCTCTTCATTCCCATTGCTTTTTTCATATAAAGCATCTCAGAATTCCAGCAGTTATGGTGGCAGCATTTTTGCAGTGAACTGGTTACAGTTCTCTAGGACAACCATCCTGAAGTAATACGAAAAACTGTTCAATGATCTTTATCTTAAAAGCAACATGGGTGATTGTAGATGCAGAAGACCATGCAGCATATTGTTTGACTCTAAGTGATAAGAATTCAATCTTAACTTTGTACTGGCACATTTTGTTTCAACTTCCCTGAAGTATTGTGAGGTCTGCTTCACTTTAAAAAAATTCCCCTTTTAGCTGTTGAAACTACCTGTTCTTAGAAATATAAATCCAATCTAATGAATGTGCTGAACTCAGCAGCACAATGCAGTTTTGATAAGAGTTTTTGTTCTCCTCTTTAAAATGGAGGTCTCAGTAAGGGTCAGGCATAGCTATTCAGTCTGGAAAGCTAATGATAAATATATTGTTTTTTCATAATCCATTGAAATGAAATTCAGTGACAAAGTGACTCGCTTATCATATGTAATTTACCCAAAGAAATGTTTTAGAGGCTCCTTCAAAATTAATTATTGGTTCTTATTAAAATACAAAAAATAGAAAAATCTTGTATTTTCTGACACTTTCTTACCAATTTTATGCATCAAAGTATCAGCTTATGACACAGTGTTTTCATAAACTTACCTAAAATAAAATAAACTATTTTTGTTAGTTAAATTTTAAATTCTTTTTAACTTAGACAATACATCCGTCCATTATCTTTAACCGCTGAGGAGTTGCAAAGGTCCAGAGCCTGTCCCAGAAGCATAGGCCACTAGGCTATTGTCACGCCCCCTGGTCTGGTCTCCTGATACCTGTCCTGCCTCCTCTGCCTATTGGTTCATCTCACCTGTCTATCATCTACTCACCCCCTATATATGCCTGTGCTGGTTCCACATGTCAGTGCGAAATATTGCCATGTCCTATTCGTGCGTACTGAGCGTTTCTCCTGTTAGCTTCTCTGGTTTACGACTTGCTTTGTTTCCTGGATTTCATTTGTGCTTTACTCTTGTTTGTTGCTTGTTTTGGACTGATTCCTGGTTTTGACCCAAGTTTGTCTTGTGACTACGACTTTGGAACAACCTCTAACATTAAAAGGAGTTCTTCACTTTACGCCTGCACGCATCTGCACCCTTACTACAACGTTACAACTATAAAACAACTCCTTGATGGGATGCTAGTCTAACTTAGGCAATATATTTAAAATGAAATGAAAGCTACCACCTGAAACCATGGAAAATATTGCTGAAATGAATTATATGAATCAGTAATATAAAAATAAGGAAAAAATACGATATCTTGTTTCAAGCAATATCAATGTTCTTTCTAAATTGAAATCAGTGTAAGGCAATCAGTATTCTGTAAACACAAGGAAAACAAAGATTATTCAATAAATGTCCCCACAAAGCACTGCACGCTTATGTTTTTTTCAGTAACATCCTTCATAACTAGTGAAAATTAAAACTTAATAAAAACTACAATATGCACAAAAATGCTGACATATAATTCATTTAAAATTATAATCGTATGCATGCACTGCAGTAAGACTGAATACAGTAAAACATTCAAGGGCTCTAAAGCCATAATTGAAGTTATGTTAAAAAAACTTAATTTTGGAGTAGTATTAGACCAAACCCCTGGCTACACCCTGCCATCAGTCACAGGAATATGCATATAAGCACACCCTACTACCTCTGCCCTATGGGCACTGTTTTCATTGACTTATCACCACTCCACCTCCACCTCTGTCATGTTCACGGAGACCCAATGGGGGGGATCACCAATGTTGCTCGATAGCAGGTGTGAGCCCTCCAGTGCGCTTCATGTATGGACAGTATATCAAGCATCCTTCCAAACACATAACCATTCTAATACTTTCAACTCCTAAACTGGGATATTTACATTATTATGACATGACATTTCTGTTAAAACACTCATACTATACATACACATGACTGTATCTGATTTTTTCCCAGTTCTTCAACGATAATTTTATACCACCTCAAACCTCACACAAACACTGCTTGGATTTTAGAGTCTCATAAATCAGGGATAATTGTTTTAAAATAGCTCGTGTTTTCGCCCTTGCTTTGTGAAACTTTGAAGTTGGAACACAGAGGCAGGCCCTCATGAATCTCAGATGCTACTGCAGTGAGCTGCTGATTAAACAATAAAGACAATATGCCGCCTTCCCTTGCTAAGTGGGCTCTAATACACCTTTGTGTTATGAGCGTATTGCTTGCTACATGATCTCGGGGCACTGTACACAATATAATGAGCTCTGGACAGCTTTAATTTACACAATGCACAACTGCTGAACCAGCACACAACAGCACATAAAAAGTCAGATTCAAAATGGAATGCAAATCTGCTTGCATAAAGCAGCTCATCCTATCATTGCTGAATTGCTGTATGCTGCTGAATAATAGGGGATCTCCATTTCATTTTAGGGAAATTACCTTGTTTTGAAATTGCTGACCCAGCTATATATAAATACATGGACTCTTGTGTGTCTTTGCGACAACTTTTTCTACAAAATGGCTGCTGACAAGGTCTAGCAGCAGCACTGTCTGTGAAGGACACCCTTTGTTTATGGTGTCACAGACCACTGTTTCCTCCAGCAGAGTGTGGACGAATGAGTGCACTTAATTTAGCCTTTGCAATTCTATATTCACACAATGAAAAGCCCACATACAGTAATTGCACTGCTTATCAAGAACCTATGGAGTCAAAGAGATTTTTTTCTTGGCAGGAAAAGTTATATTTGACAGATTCCTAGCTGTAGAAAAAGGTTTCCTGATTCATTTTTATTTGTGCTCTATTATAATAGTGAAAAGAAATACAATCTGCGTATTCCCAAATCTTATTCTGACGTGCTGAGCATATCCAATTACTGAAATTTCAACACATATACCATGGTGAGGAGAATACTACACTGAATGTTTTCACCTCCTGTGTATCCTTGGTAACAGCATTGAATTCCTGCACTAGAGCACATTTTGTGTGGAACTGTTACTTTCCATCCATTACCAAAGTGTGCTTTGTTATCTCAGCAGCTGCATGTAAAGACAACCATGCAATATGGAGCTACAGAATTCAGAGAAAAATATGTATTTGAATAAAGTGTATCTTCACATTAGACTTTTGTTAGATATTACTGAGATCACTTTGACTGTTATAAGACTCTTTAAATGCTAATTTTCTGCACCAATAATTTAAACGCAAGCTTGCATGTCAAATGCAAATCATAAATAAAGGCTTAGATTAAAATCAGAACAGTATGCAAAAATGGTGTGTGCGAGCAAAAGAAAAATTTGATACACACAGAATTTTGTAATCAATATTCCCTTTGGGGAGAAATAAACAGCAAAAAATAGTGGAATTTGCATGTTAACCTTAATTGATAGCACAACCAGACCTTAAACTCTTAACCCACTACAAAGGAAGTATTTTCAGATTCAGCATCTGGATTTAATTTGTCCTACAATGTTTTGAATTTCTGTTTGTATCCTTGTGTGACTGAGTAATTATTACAATGAAATACCCCAAAGTTTTAGCTTAAGTGAAATTAAAACATCAAGAAGGACCTGTAAGTGGTCCCCCATGTCCCTCTCTGACCCACAGACCACCACCATACGCATGGCCTTAAAATGTAATGACTGACCAGGGCTGCGACTCTAGACCTCGTGCCTGGTGAATAATGGACAGCTGGCACTGTAGTATTAGTCTGTCATCTCCCCAAATTCCATTAAGAATAAAACAAGAACCAAAGAAATTATCATTCAATAAGTCTTTTCCCTTTTCATATCCTGATAAAGAAAGGGGAATGAAAATCTTGCCAGAGCTCTATCTGGGTTTACACAAGACAAGCATAACATTTCTGCTGGTTGGTATGGTGCTGTTGTGCAGGTTGTGATGTGACATCTGCTACACTGTGTACATCTTTACTGGTGCTGCATGTATCTCTTCTCTAAATGCTTTGTTCCCCCAGGAGCTTGTGTCTCAAATGTTTCTGAAAGGGGAGATTCATCAGAGAAGCATCACTACCCACAGGCAACATATGTCCACTTCCTGCAAGACTTATTTTTCATCACTGCCATGCAGGCTGTTCATTGCATTCCTAGAAACGAGCCTACAGCGAGGAGGGTGCTGACAACTTAGACGGACGAAGCTATCCACAAAATGCTGAGGAGGCAGAGACTGAGACCGCAGATCATCCATCGGAAGAAGCTTTAGTAGAGATGGCTCCATAAGCCCTGACTCTCCCTGTCAATTACCCACACTGAAAGAAAATTACCTGTGATTCTGAGCAAGTTTGGTTGTGTCAACAGTAATACACCAACCGCATCAACCTTCACTTACACTATGAGGTTTTATTAGGTCAAATATGGCCCTTTAGCTGTCAAAAAATAATATAGCCTGGTGAGCATGTGCTATGTTGCTCAGACAAGTGAAAATCTGAGAATTTTTTCATGTTTTTCCTTAGCTGGTGGATCAAAATTATGATTCAGTGCTGAGAACAGTATTAAAAAAACATGCGTACAACATCTGGGTATCTGTAAAGATGCACGTATTACCAGATTTAAAGAAATAGCTCTTCTACACTAAAGGACCTTTATGACATTGGAGTTGTCTCACTTTACTCTAACTGGTAATTGTGTTATGTTGTTTTTTTATTAATTGGTTATTATTTACTTATTTATTTTGCACCTTTGTTCTGTGTCTTCTGTTATGCATCTTGTGTTTAAGCTAGCATACAAGTAAATTAATAAAGTTATGTGTCACGCCCACCACTCCGCCTGCTACTCCACCCAGTTCCATGATTGCCGGCACCTGCTGCTTGTTTCCCCTTAGAGTATATAACCTGTGTTTCCCAACAAGCCGGTGTGAAGTATTGCCAATGTTCTCTCATTGTGTACTGAGAAGTCCTAGTGTTAACCCTTCTCGTATTTGACCCCTGCTTCCCCCTGACCACCGATCGAGCCTCACCCCTTTTTGCCAAGACGCCTGTGTTTGTCTGACTTCCGGTTTTGACCTACGCCTGCCTTTTGACAATGACTTTGGACTCTCTTTCAACAATAAACCAAGTTCGGTGATTTCTGCCTGCACGTGTCTGCTTCCTGTTGTCAGCGATACAGAATACTTCACCATTCAGCAGATGGCAGGTATGGAGCGCCCAAGCTCCTGGACTCCCAATATGGCACAAAGATTAAAGCAACACGAATGACTGATTGAAGAGCTCACGCAAGCAATAATGGGCTTCACTGGCTGACAGAGTGAGCAACAAATGCAGCTGACGCAGGTGATAGAAGACCTGAAAGAAGCTATGACCGGCCCGAACCAACATTCACCTGGAGAAGCTGGGCGTTTCCGAGAAATTTTCTCTTCGGCAAAGTCCCCTGAAGCTCCCGACCCAACTCCCCTTGAGGTTCCCCATCTGACCGGAGGCACGCTGGAATGGGAACCTGCCGAACGACCCCACAAGGAATGGAGACCCGACCCGCAGGATAACCAACTCTGGCATGGCAGGGAATCTGGACGCGCTGTGTGTGTTGGCTTCCAGCATCTGAAACTACACCGAATGGAGACCAACCCAGATGCTTGCCCAATGATTCAACTCCACGGTGGATGGGGAAGGGCATCCCAGTCATTCACTCTCCCTGTCACCTTCTACTGTCTTGAGCCAGTGTCCATCCCAGCGCTAATCAATTCTGGAGCTGAAGGGAACTTCATGCACTCAGAGCTGGCACAACATTTGGGCTTCCGTACCTGGGACCTAAGTGCACCACGTCGGTTAACCGCCCTCAATGGACGACCCATCGGCAAGGAACTCGTCTCATCAACCACCCTCCCAGTGTGAATAGACGCCAGTACATTGCATTCAGAATCCATATCCTTTTTTTTTGGTTAATCAAGCCAGTTATTTAGTAGTGTTAGGGTGACCGTGGCTGCGAAAACACAATCCACATATTTTCTGGTTGGCCTTAGATATCATGTCTTGGTCCTCTTATTGTACTCAAAACTGTCTGTGACACTCTCTGGTCACTGTGCGCGCTGCATCTGTAGAAAGCCCCAACTCCGAAGCTGTAACCATTCCCCCCGAGTATTCTGACCTGCAGGAGGTATTTAGTAAACAAAACTCGACCAAACTCCCTCTGCACCGACCGTACGATTGCGCCATTGATCTCTTAGAGGGTGCACGTCTTCCAAAAGGCAACATCTACTCCTTAACCCAAGCAGAGCTCACGGCTATGAATTCATATATTCGAGATTCTTTAGCTCAGGGATTTATCTGGCCGTCAACGTTCCCGGTG
Source organism: Arapaima gigas (assembly GCA_900497675.1). Taxonomy (NCBI): domain Eukaryota; kingdom Metazoa; phylum Chordata; class Actinopteri; order Osteoglossiformes; family Osteoglossidae; genus Arapaima; species Arapaima gigas. Next base: position 150,499 of record UFQX01000019.1, read on the forward strand.
TCTTCGAGTTTTTTCTTTGTTTAAAAAAAAGGATGGGAGCCTTATGCTATGCATAGATTATCAAACGTTCAATGCGATTACCTGGAAGTTTCCGTACCCCTTCCCTTTGGTGCCAGCGGCCTTAGAGCAGCTTAGGGGAGCAAAATATTTTACCAAATTAGATCTGAGGAGTGCCTATAACCTAGTCCGCAACTGAGAGGGGGACGAGTGGAAGACAGCTTTTGTCACACCAAGTGGACATTACAAATACTTGGTGATGCCTTTCGGCTTATGTAACGCTCCATCCGTTTTCCAGTCATTCATTAATGACGTTCTTCGCGACATGGTGGGTCGCTATGTCATAGTCTATCTTGACAATATCTTGGTGTACTCTCCAGACTGGAAAACTCATGTCTTCCATGTACATAGCGTCCTTTCAATGTTATTGGAGAATCAGTTATATGTAAAGGGAGAGAAATGCAAGTTTCATGCTCAACGAATCTCCTTTTTAGGTTACGTTATCAGTACCGTGGGAATTATAATGGATGAAACCAAGGTTAAGGCAGTACGTGACTGGCCTGTCCCTAAAAGTGTGCAGGAACTTCAGCGCTTTCTCGGCTTCGAACTTTTACTGACGTTTCATTTGGAATTTTAGAACTAAGGCTGCCCCTCTCACATCATTATTAAAAAGTGGAAAGGGGTCCAAAACTCTCCCCTGGAACCCTCAGGTGGAACACGCATTTAATGCTCTGAAGCAAGCGTTTACCATGGCTCCCGTGTTAGCCCATCCTGACCCCTCAAAACCATTCATGGTAGAGGTCGATGCCTCCGACATAGGGATAGGCATCATGCTTTCGCAGCAGGTAGGGACTCCCCCGAAGTTGCATCCCATAGCCTTCAACTCCCACAAACTCACTCCAGCAGTGAAGAATTATGGAATAGGAGACCATGAGCTCTTAGCCATAAAATTAGTACTGGAAGAGTGGCGTCACTGGTTAGAGGGGGCTAACTATCCATTTCAGGTCTTAACAGATCATCAGGAATACCTGCGAAACGCGAATCAGTTGAACCCGAGACAGGCTCGATGGGCACTTTTCTTTTTGCGTTTTGGATTTTCTATATCGTATGTGCCAGGTACGTGGAACACAAAGGCCGACGCCCTGTCCAGGAGAGACCCGTCGCCCGGTGAGCCTAGACAAAAGGAGCCTGCTCCGGTCTTGCCTCCAGACTGTTGAGTGTCTTCCATCCAACGGGAGATCGACAAGGAAATAGACAGGGAATTATAAAATGTCACAATTCCCTCACAATGCCCCGCTAACAAACAGTACGTACCCCATCATGCAGGAATCGGCTAATCACCTGGGCACATACATCCCTGGCAAGGGTCACCCCGGGGAAGCCCAAACCCTCCAGTCTCTTTTGAGACGCTATTAGTGGGAAAGTATAGCTCGAGAAGTTTGTCACTTCCTGCACTACGTGCGCCAAGTGTCAAACCCCAAAAACCTTACCGGTGGGAAAATTGGTTCCTCTTCCAGTCCCTAATTGTCCCTGGTCGCACCTCGCAGTAGATTTTATCACAAATCTACAACCTTCACAATCCCATACATGTATTTTAACGCTAGTCGACCAATTTTCATGTGGGGTTAGATTTATTCCATTTGCGGGTTTACTCACAGCATTTCAGATCGCTGAGGCTCTTTTTAACCTTGTGTTCAGGTTTTTGGAAAACCCAGAAGATGTAGTCTCCAATCGGGGCCCCCAGTTCAAATCCAAACTGTGGTCAGCTTTCCTCGAATGCCTCGGGGTCAATGTCAGTTTCACCTCTGGATACCACCCACAGTCCAATGGTCAATGCGAACGAGTAAATCAGGAACTAGGGAAATTCCTCAGAATGTACTGCCATGAGTATCCTACATACTGGAGTCGGTTTTTACCTTGGGCAGAGATAGTGCAAAACTCCTTAGTTTGCACAACTACTGGGGTCACCCTATTTGTGTGTTACCTCGGGTACCAGCCACCAGTAATGCCCAGGACAGCAGGACCAATGGACATCCCTGCCGTCGAAGAATGGATGAAAAGAAGCGAAGAGGTTTGGGAGAAGACGCATCAACAAATTGAGAAGCTTCTTTACTGTTATAAAGTCCAGACCGACAAGCATTGTCGAGAAACCCCCGTCTTCCAACCCAGAGATTGAGTCTAGGTATCCTCGAAGAATTTTAAATTCCCTGAAGGATGCAGAAAGCTGCAACCTAAGTACCTGGGTCCTTTCAAGATTGTTAAACGAATCAATGAAATCGCATATAAGCTAGACTTACCTGTGAACGTCTCTAACACTTTTCATGTCTCCCTACTAAAACCAGTCATCCCCGGACCACTGGACAAGGCACTCCCTGCTGACGAGCCCGTCACCATTGGAAGTAAGTGGCAGACTGGACTACGCGGTAAGCAATCTGCTAGATTCTCAAAGAAGGGTGGGGAAACTACAATACCTAGTGGAATGGGAAGAGTACAGTCCAGAAGAGAGGAGCTGGGTGCCAGCACAGGACATCTTGGACCCGGGGTTAGTGAAGGACTTCCACCAGCTCCATCCCAACCAGCCAGGTCCCCGTCCTAGGGGCCGACCAAGAAAGCGCCCCAGCACCAAGCCGGACACCCTGACCACAGGATCCACCAAGCAATGCCGATGCCCCATCCCACCCACCCAACTTCGTAGCCCTTCCGGTACTCGAACCCGGGATCTGTCCTCTGGGGGCGTAGGAGGTGGCCATCCTCATCACTCGGCCGGCGCTGACTCCTTGGGGGAGTACTGTCACGCCCACCACTCCGCCTGCTATTCCACCCAGTTCCATGATCACCGGCACCTGCTGCTTGTTCCCCCTTAGAGTATATAACCTGTGTTTCCCAACAAGCCAGTGTGAAGTATTGCCAATGTTCTCTCGTTGCATACCGAGCATTCCTAGTTTTAACCCTTCTCGTATTTGACCCCTGCTTCCCTCTGACCATCGATCCAGCCTCATCCCTTTTTGCCAAGATGCCTGTGTTGTTCTGACTTCTGGTTTTGACCTACGCCTGCCTTTTGACAATGACTTTGGACTCTCCTTCAACAACAAACCAAGTTCAGTGATTTCTGCCTGCACGCGTCTGCTTCCTGTTGTCAGCGATACATTATGTTCTTCCTTATTATGTTGTATGTCCTGGGCTGTTCTGTTCTGCCCTTTTCTATTTTATAGCACTGTTCTGCTGCAAGAACTGATTTACACTCTGGACATTAGTGAAGACTACATTTAACTTTAAATATACTGACAATCATTGCACCTCATGAATAGAGAACCTATGACAGAAAGGCCCACATCAGTCAGTAACTTCATATTCTTAGTTGTTATCATGTATCAAAACAAATCTGGGGAAATCCATATTTTATAAAATGGTTTTTATTTTGCAAAAGATCTTCTTGTAAGATATCACCTTGAACTGTAATCTTTTAAGAATCAGTCTTTAAGAAACACTTTTGAACTGAACTCCAATACATAATATCATAATTTGCTGAGATTTACTACATAGGATATAACATGAAGTGATGGGGTGATACAATACACTCCATTCCATCAAAGCAAAATGCATGTCTAGAAGATTTATGTGTTAATACACTGTGAAATCCTTTACACTTTGAATACACATTCAGTGTGAAGAAGTAGAATTAGCACAAACACTGTGAAAGGTGGAGAAAGAAAAATGACTTGCAATAACCTTTGAAGTCTTACAACAAAGAGGAAAATGAAAACTTAATTCAGCCATTCCAAGTCATTGAGAATGAGAGGGAGGTGAGCAAGAACTGACAACCAGCACTGCTGATGTATTAATTCTTTATGATCTCCAGACTGTGGTCCTGGGAGCCCATGGGGTTAATGGCTGTCTGGCTTTACACTGAAAGTATGTGTAGCACAGTGCTGCAGTCAAACAAGTGATGTGGATCTAAAAGGCTTTGGGGTCTTATGGCTGCTCACTGAACTTTCGCTTTTGGATTTAACGTGTGCATGAGAAGCCATCTGTTTCCTACTTAAACCTCCACATCTGGCTCTATTTCATCTTCTCATGTGAACAAGGAAAGGATGGAATTAATTTATCCAATATATTCATGCAAGCACTGAGGTGCAATCAGGACTGTATTAAGAATTCATAGATTCTGCATTCTCATTTGAAATAAATTGTGTTCTATGTCCAAAAAATGTCGTTTTTTATTCATTCTTTTACTCTAAAGATGACAGTAGACAGCATTTAAATTTGCTGGTGAATTTGCTCACGCTACAGTTGTTTACTAACCACTGATCAGTCACAGCCTTCACAGGTCTTTTGCATCCCTCACAGGCTAAGCATGACAATTACAAGTAAATCATATCACTCACAGACCGATTACCTTCCTCATGGGAAAGTTCATGGCTCTGTCATGCACTCTATGTTCATCTTATGTTCACACAGCTAACTGTGTATTTCTTCCTAATCTCTGAATAGGGAACCTCAGGAACAATAACTGACAGAGCCTAATGGTATCTCTCCCACTAAAATTGAAACAGACAGCATAAATTATCAATATTTCTGCTTTTCTGTAGTTACCAAAATTCTGATTAGTTAAGCCAGTTTACTGTAAGGCCAGTATTTTATAATTTTAACAATGTAACATTAATAACATTATTAAAAACATTATTAACTTTTTTTTAAAATTAAAGCCACTATTTGTACATTATTAAAACAGGAATACTGAACTACTATAAATTCAGCTCTTTAAGTATTACAAATACTGTATAGCTGGCAGCCTTTTGCCTTCTGAAGGAATGAAAAGTTACAAACTATTGTATTTGCTGGGTTAAAACCCATATTTAGTTTAGGAACAATTTCACTTGTACTTGCATCAGAAAAAACAAAAAATCTTGAATGGAAACGTTAACACTGCTCTGTCAACAAATTTAGTTTGCTTATAAACTCTGCAGAGACGGCTCCTAGAAAGGAAATCGGATGTGTTCTTCTCGATAAGGTCAACATGCCAACTTCAGGATTCCCAGAAGAAAAGTTAAGGAAATAAAAAGTTACAAGCTATTGCTTTTGTGAAGCTGCTGTGCTAAGGCCCATGTTTTGCTTTAGAGCAAAGTCATTCATACTTGCTTCAGAAAAACTAAGGCTGAGACTTTCTTAAGACTGCCCAGAAGCTCCAAAGGTAGCCTAAGGGTTTGTGCAATAACAGCACTAAAATCAGGCTGAATGTTTGTTTTTATATTAAAATATTAATTGGATAGGTTGGATTAAAATATTGATTCTAATGAGCGATTTTTTAATTACATGGTTTTGGAAAGAAATGCCAAAAATATATTTTGAATATTTATTAACATTTATATTATATTTGAATTATTCTACATTGAAAACTGCAAATTACACTCTCAGCAAAAAAGGTTTCATTAAAGGTGCAGCAAGTCCTTGAAAAAACATACATGCATCCATCCAGCCACCCACCCCTAACTGCTTAATCCTGGTTGGGGTTATGGCAATCCAGAGCCTGTCCTAAAACCACAGCTCCATACACTTTGTCTCCACAATTATAAATACCTTCCTGTAGTGTCAACAAGGCTTGAAATTCTGATGCAGATTTTTGCAAAACTATACGCACCAGTCTCTGCAAAGTAGCATAGACATCATCATGAGCAAACCTGTCCCTTTTGCAGAAATGCCTCCGCCAACAAGCAAAATACAATGAGTTACTGCACGACAACACCCATTACCTGTGCAAACACAGTCAACAGTCCCTGTGTATTTTTAATATATAAACGTGACACAAAGAGTCAGGGAGTAAGATGGAACAAGAAAGAATACAGAGGGGAGGAGGTAGAGGAAGATGCAAAGGATGAGGAAGAAACCGGTATGTATCAAATGAGATAAGAGTGATTGTGGTTGATAGCAACCATGGCATCAACAGATGAGAAGCTGGGCAGCAAATATCAGCCAAGTTTGAGCCATTATACTGCAGCTAGAATCATTAGAACCTTTCGTACTCAAAACAGGTGAGTCTCATGGTAAAGCTGTACAATTATGGCTTACCTGTATCTAGGAGACACAGCGACTTTTGTCTGCAGAATTCATAGAAGAGCATGTGAAAGAGATGCAACATGCATGTGTACAGGTGAGTGTCACTTTATCACACTCTGTACTGTCACTGTGTTGTTGCATATGCCCCATTCAACAGCAACATGGTCATGTCTTACTGGAACTTGATGCAAATGCTGAACCAAATGAATATGTCTATGTTGATGAGCTGTCACAGAGGCAGGAACATCACAGGACAAAGAGCAACGGTGGGTGTCCCTGACTAGAGGGGGACGTAACAGTGTGTGTTAGTGTCAGTCTACAAGCAGTGGTTTATCACCATGTTACAGCTGGCTCTTACAGCACAGCACTCCATGTGGAATTCCTCAGTTTACTGTATGAGGTGTTATTCCCATCCCCACAGAGACAGCGCAGGTCCCCAGACCACACTACCTACACTGTCATGTGGGATCATGTTAGTTTTCACCATTCAGGGGTCATCCAGAATGGTTCAGTTCCCACCCAAACATTCAGATGATCTTCCTTCCACTGCTCTCCCCATTCCCCAATCCCACTGAAGAATTTTTTTCCAGTTGGTGATGGGAGGTCTATGATAACCCCTACATTGTAAATAATATGAAGTTATTGTTTTCTGGTTCTCACTGTCATTATTTCATGCAACATATTTATTTTTATGCAAGATGCATATTTATTTTTTGGGGTACAGCAAGTAAGTAGTGTTCGCTGCAGCCTACATTTTTGCTGTGGATGTGATTTTGACTGGAATATTTCCTTTTGACTGCTGTGTGTAGATTTTTTTCAGCATTAAGAATGTTTTAAGGTGTTGCGACTTAGATTTTTGATTTTGGGCTTTGTGTGTATAGTTTTGGTAAATTGTACAATATTCTGAAAAATGTGTGTAACCAATTAGGAAAAATTGTGATCTGCATAAAAGTTGAAAAGAAAATAGTCTAAAGCAAAACAGCACTGAAAAAAAACAGGCTCCACTCATGGAAAATGAAATTTAAGGATTTAAGACGTGTATATCTAGTGTTGCTGTGATTGATAATGATACTTTCAAAGCAAGCACAAATATTGAAGTAAAAATAGCTTACCAGTCCAGCACAAACTGTTGTATCTGTACATGTAAAACACTTTATGAATAGGAGCCAGTGAAGTGGTAAAAATTGGTACATTGTTAAAGTAGTTTTACCAGTGTGATAGAAAGGTTATATTGAAACAAAATCCTCCTATAGAAATTCCCTGGCCTTCTTTGGTCTTGGTCTGTGCAGTCTCACAGGTTAAAAATTACAGCAACTGCAGCTCAACAGAAGTGTAACAAATGTAAACAGTAGCCTGGGGTTAGCTGCCCATTTCAGGGCAGTAGGAGGTGTCCTGGTATTGAGTATGTGCACACCAAAAGGTTACAGGTTCAAATCTCCAGCAGAGAAACACTGTTGAATTGCTGAACTCAACACTATGGTACCTGAATTTCTTCGAAACAAATGCATTTATTCCATTTTTTTATTGTTCTTACTAATAGGTCTCCTGGGACAACATCAATGGGATAATAACTTTATAAAAAGAATAACGACCTTTTATACTGTGTAATATATAAGCTGTACATTGTGCCATTTGTTTAAAGATTATTTTGAATAAATAAAGTACATAAGCAGCAAAAAACATTTTTCACACTTTAATAATAAGTCATATAGTAAGTTAGTTTTTGGTCAGAATTTAAACAAGGTTTGTACCAAAGACGCAGTAACCAAATCTACAATAATAAATATCTAAAACATATAAATATTCAGTATATACATTTATACATACAGACATAAATATATATGTGTCTCTGTGTATTTCAAGATAAATTTGCTTAATAGGCTAATCATAGGATCCAAACAAATGTATGACTTTCCATGCTAACTTCATGGTGTACCACCATTTACTCACAGGAAAACTATCAAAAGTTTATTTTTACTACTATATAATTGCAAAGTCAAAAAAACATTAAACAAACTTGGCATGTTATCAGAACCTTCAACTGAAATTTTCCAACACATTTTAGTATCTACAGGTAATGAATTACTAAAGCATAAGTGAGAATTGTAGTGAAAGTATGAAATAGGTATACTGTGTGTATAAATGCATTTAGTGTAGAAAGAATTATTTTTGTTCTGCAATTGCTGCAATCTGCAATTACTCTAATAGTTTGTAATACACAAATGGGTTATCTAAGAAAAAATATTTTTTAAGCTACATAACTTCTGGGTCTAGCTTTATGAAAAAAACAAAGGGGAAAAAATGAACACTATAATCAAGTTCCTATTGAAATACAGAAATGCAGTATTTGCAATGAGAACACCATAAAAATACAACACTTGAAGGCTGTTGAAAATCAATTTACTGTTTCTAAGGGACCCCCCCCGTCATACTCATAACCATACAGTTCCAACACATAAAGGCCATGCTGTTCATAACACTTGAGAGCCTACATTGCAGCTAGACCTTCAGGGCTGCTTACCCATTACCCTGTCACCATGCACCTTGACATTTTATCATTTCTGTAAGAAGTGTGCATAGCTATTTTTGTGGTAATATTCCTCTGTTCAGTGTGCTTTTTGCTAAATCCAAGTACTATACAGAATCACTGTACAGTTTCAATTTTGCAGTTTCGTAATTAAAACAACAAACCAGAAAAGCACTGTAGATACCAACAAGTACCCTGTAGTCCTAAAAGTTACATATCATAAAAACCATGAACAAAGGCAAGATCTGCTGTCGCAGGCTGACATTTATTTTTTCCCCAGTGTTTACCAAAACCCATTCTAGGTGAAACTACAGACTGAACAGAACAACTGAAATAAAATGAGCAGCAGGTGGTGTAGCAACTTGAGCTGTGGCATTGTACTCAAAGGAGGCAAATCCTATTGCAGTACATTTGAACAAGGTATTTATCCTTAAAATACTCTGGCAAAAATTAGTCAGCTGTATAAATGGGTGAATCATGGTGCATATCCCATAAGTTCCTTTTAGAATAGTATCGGCCAAATATGTAAATGTGATGTAAACGGAACTAGAGAACATACAGTGTCAATGATAACACCTGTCTCCATGAGCATTTGTTATTGAATGCATCCAAAAGCTGCAGAATGAGCCTATCTGTGCTCTGCCTTTGACAAGTCACATATAATGCATGCCTGTCACGCCTCTCAGGGTGAAATGTTCTGGAGGAACATAGATGCTGACCAGCATACTTCCTGTACTTCATGTCAGGTCACTAAAGTCACATTACAAGAAGAAGGATCCTAACCAAATCCGTCTTTCTCCTTTTTCAGCATTGAATGTGTGGTACTGGAATAGAGACTGCTTTTTGGTAAATTGGTATCATTGGCGCATGGAGAAAGCACTTGATCTGCAAAGACCAAATGCTGTAAACCATATGTTTGACCGGCAGGGGTTTGCAACGATCATCAGTTTCACACTGCGATACACTCGTTCTCCCCACAGAACTCCTGTGAGAGCGTTCCTCATTAAAATGCACCGCCCTTCCTTTTAACTGTGTGTTGCTAAATATGAACGGGAAAGTGCATTTTTGCATGTTGGGTCACTTTGTTTTTCAAAACCTCCCTCAACCTGATTTTTTCCCCTTTTTTCAAATTCAAATGACCGAAGATTCAGCATGGCTGTATTGCTGCATCAGAGACTGGTTGTCAACAATGAACATGAAGACAATGAGCATGAAGACAGAGGCGATGTAAAGAATCCTTTCATTACCAGCTGGCGTTGCTTCTCACTTCACACTAACATGCATTTCATTCATACTGTACTTTTACCTCCATGACAGTTGGCTGTTATTTTCTCAGCATTTTTTCTTTATCCAAAATAAACACAGAGCAACCGTCGTTTAATTTTGCATTAAAGAGTCCATAGTGCAGGTAAACAAAGTAGATAGCTGAGTTTACTTGTTCTTCTTATGATTATCCTCATTCCATTCATCTGTCTTAATGAACTCCTAAATCCCAGTCAGGGAAGCAGCACTCTGGAGCCTATCCCAAAATCACGGGATAATAATAATAATAATAATAATTATTATTATTATTATTATTATTATTATTATTGTTGTTGTTGTTGTTGTTGTTGTTGTTGTTACTGCTACTGCAATAATAATAGCAATTAACCTTGTTTATCATTAAATAACAATGAAAGGTTATAATGGGAACATTAAACTGAGTCCATTTCTGTTTGTTTGACATAAATTACATAAAAGACTGAAAAAGAGAGACAGAAAATAAGTGCTTAGTACACAGAGGCAGACACAAGTAAGTATCTGCATGACATGTTAATCATCTCTAACAGAAAAGAAGAATTTTTCCAAAGAAAAAATGTCATGCAATAAGCTTCTTTGTTCTCCCACATAAACAGCGTCATTCACGCTGAGCACAATGTCGGAACGATGCCGAGGATGAGTACGGAAGAACAAAATGGCGGCAGATTTTTGGAGAATTGCTAGTCTGCCGTTCCATTAGACAGGTCGCCGCTTCTGTCATTGTGATTCACATAGGAAATCGGTGCCACGACCATTTTACAACAGCACCACTTAGACAAAACTGCAGCGAATGAGCTCACTCACCAATTCTCAGCTGCGCTCAAGTACCTGCTCTTGTGTGGAGCAAACTGTGGAGCCAGAGGTCTCATTTGAATGCTGTTAAGAATTGATTAAGTGTGGAACAATCAGACCTCTCCACGCAGTTCAAAGTTTAGTATTAGCATTACAAAGATGTTGAGTCACACTGTACATATAAAGCCTGTACAGCAGTTATGTATGCATTCTTTTATACACCTTCAAAAAACTTTCTGCATGATGCTGATGGCGTAGCTGTATATTTTATGAAACCTACTACTGCATCCAACAAATTGATCTATTCAATGATACGCATGGAATCTCAAAATTATTGTGACAGTAGTAACTGTTTAATTTTTTCCAAAACTGTACTTGTTTTCTTTTCCCCCTTTTAAGGAATAGAGCTGTTGGATCACCAGTACCTAATCCATAGTGCTCCATAATGCCGAGGAGAAAGAATCCCAGATCTTTCCTTCCTATCTACATCTTTCAGTCTCTTTTTCTCTTCTTCCTCCTTCTTTTGAGCCACTTTTCATTCTGCATCTTTCAGCCCCTTGCTGTGTTTTTAGCCCTCCAGCACTCATTACTCTCCACTTGGCCATACTCTTCAACCACAGTTTCAAACGTCTTGACCTTTGTATTGGTTTCCAATCTAACCACAGTCCACATGTCCTGCCTCCATCCAGTGCACTGCTCTGCTCCTCACCCAGTTTCTGACCTTTTGCAAAACAGCAGCCTGCCCAATGGACATTTCCAGTGTATTGACCTTGATCTGCATTCTTCATCTCCCAACATTACTCATTCTTCCTATTTTCTGTTGAAATGGCACAATTCAGCCAGGTTTTCAGCATTTCTCTGAAGCTGCTCATGTTCAGGGCACACAGTCATGACCCAGTTCCTCTTCTGTGCTTCTTTTCCAAAACTTCTGAATGCCATGCAAAACAACTTGATCCTTTCTTTAAGATAATCACATACACTTTATTCCATAAGAGGTTATCATCAGACAACATTTAAGTGGGCATAATTCACTTAAAATGATTTCCTTGGGTCAGTACTGCCAATATGTGGAACAGAGCAATTGGAAGGCTGTATTGACATGGCTTTTGTGCTGATAATCAAACAGTTTTCCACAGCATTTACACAAATCCATTGCAGTTGAAACAACAGACTGAACAGGACAACTGAAATAAAATGAGCAGCAGGTGGTGTAGCAACTTGAGCTGTGGCCTTGTACTCAAAGGAAGCAAATCCTGTCACAGTATGCTTGAACAAGGTACTTACCCTTAAAATACTCCAGCAAAAATTATTTAGCTGTATAAATGGGTGAATCATGGTACATATCCCACGCAATGGATGGCATAAAATAGGCCTGGACATGCAGAGTTCTGTTCCATAGTTTACACTTATTCATACTGCTGGTGCTCTTCACAAAAGCATCTTGCAGTGTTAAGCCACCTAGAATAATGTGCCCCTTTACTCAGCTAAGTCACAGTCAGCAAAAGTTTAATTTTACAGACTTACCTTTATTTAGTCATAGGATAGATTCTGTAAAAGCCAAATATAAATTGTCTGTAATGCTCTTTTCAGCATTTTGTTTGTTTGTTAACATTAAATTAAAAAATCCACAATTGCCATAATTTACTAATTAATCTCAATGATTGTCCGATTCATCCCTTAAATGTGTGCAGCTTTTGTCAGATTCTGGCTACTTCAAGTGTTCTTTATTATCTACACATAATACAGGCGTCCCACGATTTATTTATAGTTAGGTTCAGCAAACGTCTTGAATAAAGCTAAATCACATGAAAGATGCTATGTTTTTCTACCATTTGCTGCAGCCTCAAGCAACATTACATTGAAAACCAATTTAAAATGGCTGAAAATAAAACCAACTTGTCTCCACAAACTCCTACTAAATTCAGATTGTTGACAGTTTCCTCTCTTATAATTGCCACACAACACAAACTGCACTGTGGAAGTGAGCTGAATGAACACTTCTAATCTGTTTCAGTTCTGTCTGAGTGCGTTTTACTGCCAGCTAAAGGCTAGACGTTGGAATGGAGGTTGCTTTCACACAGACAAATGTAAGAAACCAGATAAGTAAAGAAAATACAATTAAAACTAAATAAGTACATTCTTGGTTATCTAGTTGAAATAAGAGCAGCGGTGCCCTAGAAAAAAAAAATCCTGATTCTACAGAATCATATGTAATATAAATTTAGTAATAAGATCAGCAATAACATTAATGGTATTAAAAATGTGTTCGTTCACCGTCAGAGCATTTCTAAAATAAAACCTAAAACAAGGTTTAGGTTTGGCTTGAAGTTTGTGTTCAGTGGAAACCATGAGTTTTCTTTTTTGCCCATCAGTCATTTAAGGTGTCACAATCCAGTACACAATGAATGAAAATAAGAAATGAAAAGTGAAGGAACAAATCTCTGTGTGGAGTAAGATGCTTGCCAAGGGCCAAACCTCACTGCTTGATCGTCACAAACCATTCTAAACTGGACTGGTTTTCAAGTAAAGGCATTTTGCAAAATGTCCAATATAAAAAGATGAAAAATAACTGCAACCAGATAACATAAAAAACATGGATTATTGAAGACCACATTATTGGGGAACTAGTCTGGTCTGGAAACTGTTTATATCTTTGAAAATTCATTACTCAGACCTTCATAAGGCAAGGAGCCAGCGTAGCGGTTGCGTGTGGGTGTAGAGAACATTGGTTGACAAAAACTATGAACCAACTCTTTTACGTTTAAACAAGTGCGAAAAGGATCAAATGATAAAATAAAATTTGACTGTAACACATTCACACTCTGTTGCCAGTTGACATGCACCAGACAAAAAAGAACTTTATACTTAATAAAATACAAAATGAACAGTCACTTCCCTTTAGGAAAGTTTTCACTAAAGTTCCATAAAACAGAGTTGTTATGCTGTCGTATGATTATACTGACTATATAATATACAACACATGAGTTAGACATATGCAGCACATTGCATAGTTTATGTGTGTTGTGTATTACCATCCACAAAAAAGTAGTAATAATAGACCATATGGAATTATAAAGGGGGGGATTATTTATGATTCATTTAATCACAATATGACACAACTAACAATGAACATTTTACTACTACTTAAGCAAAGTCAGCAGAACATGTAGCAGACGAGAATGTCCAGACCTTATTACTTTCCCTTGCAATATATTGGAAGGAAGCCACAGATATAACCCTGAAAGAAATTCCAGCTGCCATAGGGCAGAACCAAGTGTGTGATTCATTTTTCCTGGGCAATTCTGCTGGCATATGGCAAGTTTATGCTTATGCATAGTCCCAGATGGCACAGTCTCCTTTCAGGTAAGCAGATTTGCAAACATACTATAACCACCCTTGATTTTAATTTTTCAGTTCAAGTAGAAATTGTTTTACACTTTGCTGCTTCCTACTTTATAACTTTAAATTAGTATATCGGCCACTGCTTTCAAAATTTTTTTTCAATACAAAGTCTAAAAATATGAGTACTATATAATATAAACACTGTCATTTATAATGATAAATGTTTTTCTTAGATTTTTATTTTGTATTTTCGGAAAATAAAAATCTAAGATAATCATTTATTATTCATGCTCATAATTCTTATTCATGATTTTGCATTTTTCTCACTTATCCCTCAAGTGTTTATACTCTCCTCCAGAATACAAACCCAACCAATTTATTCAGCCCATTCAAACTCTAAATAATTTTCTTTTTTCCATCAGCAGAATTGTAAAATGTTACACTCAAATTCATCTTATAAGGATTTGCAACACAGAGACAAATACAAAATTCATGCATACTCATCTTACCCCTCAAATATCAATGCTCTTGTCTTTGGTCAACAGTGGGAAAATGCTGTTCCAGTTCATTCCTACAAGTAGTTACCTGCTTGTTACAGCCTGATCGGAAGGACAAAATGAATAATCATGGATAAGCACCGGTAGTCATGAATAATTCAATCATCTACACATGGCAAGATGGAGGTAAACAGAGAGATTGGCTGACATGCATGGAAAGCAAGTCTGAGAAAAAGGAGAGTGGACAGCATGTGACAAACCACACTATGCATGTTCACCAAATGGTGCTGCCTCTTGCAAAGCATCGCAATGTGCATTAATTCACACTATTCATTCAATTACGCGTATAATGTGAACCAGCTTGGAGTCCATCCACATGTGGAAGGTAAAAAAGCAGATGAGGGTCACGGTAAAGTGAAGCGATGCCATAAGCTATTACCTTCTATATAGTGTTGTCTGTATCACGTTGTCTCGGTACAGATGAAGAGGGTGATGTATCTATACTGCTTGCTACTATAATGTTAAAGATTCATTCTGAATATCCTGTAAAAGTTTTAAGACCTTTTTTGGTTGCTTTTTTTAAATGAACAACAAGTGAAGGGTGGGATCGCAAATTGAAAAGAGTAGTGAATCTCATAAGTGTCTAAGTGTCTTTGCTTTATGACGACTGTGTAGTACCGGAGATCTGTGGCCCCAGTCTTCACAGGACTGCAATATGGTCACTTTTGGAAAACAGGGCAAAACACAATATAAATATAGTTCCTTCCTGAAGTGTTCAGACCCTTGACAAAACCACACATTTTCTTGGACATCCAAATGATTTTTCAATAGTTCCTTCCATGTGATAATTTAATTCAAAATATGAATCTTGCACCACAAAATATCTTTAAAAGAATAAAAAAAAACTGAAATATTCTGTTTGCAAAAGTATTCAAACCTTTGGACTCAATACTGGGTGCAAGCACCTTTGGCAGCAATTGCAGCACCAAGTCTTGGGTAAGTGGCTACCAAATTCTTACACCAGCTTGCTGCAATTTTTGGCTACCCTTGTTTGCAAATCTTTTAAGCTCTCTCAAGTTGTTTGGAAATCACTTGTGGACAGCAGTTTTGCCAATGATTCTCAAATGGATTCAGATCAAGACTTTGACTGAGCCACTTGAGGACACTTTCTTCTTCTGAATATACTCCAGGGTACCTTTAGCTTTGTGTTTGGGATCATTGTTTTATTAAAAGATGGAATGTCACCCTATTTTTAAACTTTTAGCAGACTTTACCAGGTTTTTCTGTAAAAAATTGCCTGCTCTTTGCACTGTCCATTCAATCTTTACAAGCTTTCCAGTACCTCCTGACAAAAAGTAATCCATGATGCTGTGTGGACAGCATGTGGGATGGTGTTACCTAGGTGATATGCCATATTCTGTCTGCACCAAACGTAACACTTTGCTTGAAGTCCAGAAAATGGTTGACTGATGCACATTCCTGTTGACAGCCATTAAACTCTGCAGGTCTTTCAAAGTTTACGCTGGCCTCAGACTGCCATCTCTTGCCAGTTTCCTTCTTGCTTAAGTGCTCAGTTTGGATGGACGGTTTGATTTAGGCAGTGTCTGCGTTCTTGATGCTTCTTCTATTTTTTTTATGATGGAGTAAACTGTGGTCACAGAGATGTTCAGGCCCTTTGTCACTTTATTGTATCCTTCTCTTTATCTGTGCATTATGATAATTTGACCTCTGATTTGTTTGTTTGACAGTTCCTTCGATTTTGTATTTTCTTCGCTTCATATTTCAATATCTAACTGAAGGATGTCACAGATACAGGTGTTTTTATCCTGAAATCTGTGGTCATTTATTGTGAACCAATATTATTATCATTGACATGTTCCAGTCAACCAACTGAGTGGCTTGTTAAGGTAATTTTGTGCTAAACTTGACAAAGGTCAGCCTCAATGAAAGGGTTTCAATACCTATACAAACAGCATATTTCAATTTTTTCTTCTTTAAAAATATTTTGTGACGCAAAATTCATGTAGACTTATAAACATTCATTTTGAGTATTATTATGCTGAGTTAAAATATCACATGGAAATAAATATTGAAACATAATTTTGTTACCCAGTAAAATGTTTGTTTTTGCCAAGTGTCTGAATCCTTTGGAATGCACTGTATATAAAAAAACTATAAACTGCTGGACACACCAGAAGATTCAGTAAGAGATAGAATAGAATTTTAAAAATGATAACACAGTTTTCTCGTAAGCTTTATAAGTTCAACGAGCTGTGTTATCTGGTGCTGAATGGGTCAAAAAACTGTAGGGGTGGAAAGATGAAACATGATATATCATCAGCAAACTGTTTTAGCATTAAAGTTGTATTTAGGGCAGTTCTAGTTAAGGGGAAAGGAGAAAAAATGAAATATACATCATTAAACTTTACTCGCCTTCGATCACTAATGTGTGCAGCACCATATGTTTGTCTCTTTGTGTGCACATTTACCTATGCAGAAACCTAACCTGGGGTGAGAAGTACTTGTATGTCAAGTTTCAAGTCTGTGGTTCAAAAACAAAGCCATGCATAAAAAACAAGTTGACAAACAGAGACTGAGCTTTATAGGTACAGAGATGCATAGCCCACCACCCAGTGATTCCCAGATAGGTTCCACTCCACAACAACCCTGACCTAGGCAAGCAGTTAGTAATAATGAAGAGAATCAATGGACATGTTTTCTTGAAGAATTTGAATTTTGCTGGTAACTATTAGTATTAATCCAAAAAGCATACCTAGAAATGCATAGGCAGCAGTACTTTCAAAACACTTGTCAGCAAAACATCTGTGATTTAAATTTTATTTGATTACGAACCCTGGGACTGTAGATCTGTTTGACGACAAAAATGAAGCTGAAACACACAGCAGCCGTTCAATTAATACATTAATATAATAGAAACTGATAAGTGATGAGTGCAGAAATGAGGAATAATTCTCCTTACTGTGCTAAAAGCCTGCTAAATTAAATTCCATGTCTCAATCTAGACACATACAATTATAGTTGAGTGCAGGAGGTGAGGGGGAAAGAAATTACCCAAGATATGCCAGAGGCATCCTTAAATTATACTAACTTGCAAATGACTTTGAGATAGAGAATGTCATAACATACATCATTACCAATAATGAACCATTCTTTGTTTTATGAGAACTAGTCTTAACATTGACATGTTTCCTAAAATATGTATTTATATTTACTACAATATGTAACTGCAACACATGATACATATACAGTTCTGATGTAGCACATTAATGCAATAAATGTCCCCTGTTTTAAAAGAAATATTTTAATAATATTACATTCACATGTTAATATGATTCTTTTAAGAAAAAAACTTTATTTGGTTTTCAATCTTTGAATCCCAAATTCTCTCAGTGACATGTAAGTATAATAAAAGGTTGTACTGCTCACTTTGAAATGCTGAAG
Organism: Arapaima gigas; assembly: GCA_900497675.1. Taxonomy (NCBI): domain Eukaryota; kingdom Metazoa; phylum Chordata; class Actinopteri; order Osteoglossiformes; family Osteoglossidae; genus Arapaima; species Arapaima gigas. The sequence goes on from UFQX01000019.1 coordinate 168,469, forward strand.
AATCATTCAGATGAAAAGGCGTTGCAGTGTTTGGGATTAATTAACAAGTTAATTCTGGATTTGTTGACTTCTTGCATAAAAAGGAATGAAAATAACAATTTAGCACTTTTCTTAATTTTATAAACAGAGCGATATATATTAATATTAATTAACTGTACTTTCTTAATACACGGTCGCATTAATCCTGAAAAAACAACGTGTGACTGAATGTCTGTGACTTTCTGGTGCAATCTATGCTTCTAGGATAGTCTCTCAGATACACATCCCTGTATTAATACAAATGGTTGTTAATAATGAGTATATATGAAAATAAAATGATGATAATATAATGTTAAGCATTGTGGAATGAAGACATTTAAAAAGGAAAATTTTTAAACATGCATATTTAAAGGGATTCATGCATTTACGCATTTACACAATAAGAAGTTACTTTCTACCTTGTGATTTAGGAAGACATACAGAAAATAATAATTGCATATTGCCTGGCCATGAAGTCCTGAGCTGGACAGGAATGAAAATAATGGCATCTAATATATAGAAATGACTAATGCTAGCATTCACACTGCTTAAGATTGGAGTAGAAAGCATTAACAATACAACCCCTTCGCAGCTTTGTCTTTTAAGGGCCGTTTAGTCCAGGCATAAGTAAATTTTTGAGAATTGACAGTCGGTCTGTGACAATGTTGCTATGGCACCATGCATGACCACAACTCAGAAATGTAAGCACATTTAACACCTTCTCACAATGGACAAGGTGGAGGTTGTGCCCCACTGTCTGCAAAGCACTTCACCGTGTGCTGCAAAGTTTGTGTTCCCACGCCTTGCTGGGTTTGTGAAATCACAGCTTTCTGTGTGAAAGGCATTCCTGTCTGTTAAATCACAATGTAGGATGACAATCTTGGAAACGAATCTGCAATAACCACATTTACCTCACCATCTTCTAAAAAGTCTTTAGAAGTTCTCACTTGAAAGTCTAAGACAAATTCATTTATTTCTCACAAACAACCCATCCTCAACTCAAAGTGTGATGTTGAAACAATTTTGGTAATAATTTGATATTGGTAATCACCTAGTGGCATGTTAATTAGGATAATATCCAAATCTTTGCTTTATTCCCTCCAAATATACTGTGCAAGACAAACACAATAAATAAAAAAGTGGCTTTTAACTGGCTTTGCACATCAGAAGTCCTAAAATGATTAAACAGTGGTCTAAAAAATAAAGTGTATGTTGGTTGATTTAAATAAAAATGGCTGAAACAATAAATAAGTATTTTCCATCGACTGATGAATACAGCTATTTTTTCGTGTAATATTTTATTTAAAAAGAGTGATAGATGATAATGGTTACAGAAAAATATGCCAACTAGCTTCTGCAATAAAATGTGCTCATTTGAGTTATAAAAGAGCAGATAAAAGTAAGAATTAATGTATGGAAATCCAACAGTTTCATTTAATGCAGTAAACTGAGACTGTACCTTTAGACCACTGACTCCATACTTTGTACAAGTGGTCAAACTGTTAAAGCATTGCAGGGCTCATTAAACTCTAGACCATCTTCTTCAGTCCACTTCTCCACTGCTATCGAGAGCTTGTGATCTCCAGCATGGTCAGGCTGCCTGCATAAACATCTTCCACAGCCTGGAAGGGGAACAAACTGGTCACGGCCCCCAGCTCCCACTGCTGAACACCCATCTGTTCAGATCAGACCTTTCACCCCCACACGCCAGCTGGCCACTGCTTTACTTCTTCACACTGATACACCATGTATGCCTTGGTAGTCCACTGTAAAAATCTAATTCTCTTGTACTCAAGCCTAGTCATTAAGATGATCTTTCCAGCAAACCATTTCCAATACTAATTTTATTCCTGTTAAGAATTGGTTTGTACAGTTTGTTCAATATATGCCCATTTCCATAATTGAAAGAAATAAGATGAAATGTGAATTCGATGGTTATACAGTTCGTTTGCTGAACCGCAGTCATTATGAGCCGTGTCTGTGTACAGTTTTGCACCGCCTAAAAAAACAATTTTATGCTTTACGTGATTTTGCTGATGTGTGTAAATTCCTTACATCAGTATTGAAATGAAAGGAAAAAAGTTACATTCTGATAGCGAAGGATGAAAGCCCAGTCTTAGATGAGACTTAGGTGTTTCATGGATTTACTCAGCCTTGATGGGTTGCTACATCTGGACATAATCAAATATGTTGTAATAAGGGAACTCTAAAGTTCACCACTGCTTACCTGTGACCTTTTAACTATGGTCAGAAAATCCACAGTGTTCCCCAAATAGCAAAGGTGCACAGTTTTGGCAGGTCCCTCTTGTTAAGCTGTGCTGATGGACTGAATAGAGAGCCCTTCTATTGACCCCTGTATCTCCCAGGCACATGAGCACCTTAGTATGAGTTCCAAAGTCATAGGACATTTTTGAAATGGAAGGTAGAACTATGATGTGGGGCTGTGGTTTCCAACAGGAAGAAAGCAAAATTTCTGTCTATGAATTCATGAGGGCCAACAGACAATCTATCTAAAGTTAATGTAGGGTTACAACATCAATTCACAGAGGGAAGCCATAATTGATATAACCCAATGACACATTTCCAGTTCTGAATTCAAGTTCCTAATGTATTTAATTGATAAAGGAAGATTTAACACTAATGGCTAGCATCAAGGCAATGTGACTGACCTCTTGGTCAATGATGTTCTCTATCTCAGCACACAACCAATTTGTCTTGCTGGTATTTGAATCAGACACAGAACGTCTATGTAAAAGCGTTTGAGCTCCAAGTGTCCAGTGCATAATCTGCATGCACATGTAGTCTCGGTCTATAACAAGAGAAAAAATTGTCATCCCAGAGGTCAACGACCTCATCCTGGACTGAATGCAGTTTATCAGCCTTTGGTGAGGTGCAGTCATTTGTGCTAGTTTGCAGAAGGAATGCAAAATGAAGTGAAACACACGTACCATAGCAGCGCGGATCAACCCCACAAGACAATGAGCTAGCAGCCTGATTTATTTCTGCACCGGTCACCTTGATACACAGGGCCCCCTGGTACTAATGTAGCTCAGTGGCAGTACATAATGTCCACATTGTCTGTCACCAGAAGACTTTCTGTGCAATTAGACTTTTTCACCCTGGTCACAGAACGGCCAGTAAGGTCAAAGAGCTTCAGCATTTTACTCCAGACAGTTCAGCAGTGAAGTGAACTGCGGACCAGAGCTGAGAAACGTCCCCTCCTTTTTACTTAAAACTTTACATGAGAAGAGATGTGGAAAGCAAGAAGGGTAGAATGTATAAATTCCTGTAAGGATTCCAAGCATGTCTTAGTCATAGTCTTTAAGGGATTTATTTCCTGCTGTTCTAGAAAGAACTAAGAAATGCTTAAAATTCTCCATGGAATTTATGTGGCATGGCGATTAACACACATGTAAATTGAGTTCAGACGTATTTACACTTAGATTCAGTTCGTCATCCAATGTGTTTATGCAGTTTACATAAGCTTGATGACATTCATCTTCATGGCTTTCTGTTTTGCTGGGAACCTTTATACTATACAAAATACACGGGGTGTAAAGTAAGTTTTTACGAACTCTCAAAAAAACTTAAAAAAAAATTTCGAACATAGGGAGAGATGTGTGAAACGCATTAAGTGGTTAATGTGAGGCACAAACACAATGTAGTTAAAGGGAAAACCATACTGAAGCACTTCAGAAGAGGAAATTTGCCAAGTAGTTCCCACTTTGGCCTTGTTATCTCTCAGAAAACATATGATCTTTGGGAATGTTTGTGCAATTACAGGTGAGCATGAGGCCAGTTTATTATAACACTTCTTTTTTAATCAAGTAGTATTTCATTAAAATAATAAGTACCTACTTATTTCTTTATTGTGTTTTTCCAGAATTACCTACTGTTATTAGGCCAAAGTTAATAGCATCCCTCTGATCAAGCCTCTTGTTGTTTAAAACCAGCAAAGATGGTTGCTATAGTAATCATACTAGCCTTGGCTGTAAAAAGTTGAGTTTCTGCTGTAGTAAAACATTCACTAGTCTTAAACCACAAACCACATAATGAACTATTCACAGAACATCAGATGCTGCAGTACAGTGATAATCTTTTGGGTTGATTTTGGTTTATTGTTTAAAAAAGATTTGAGGCAGTAAAGTATTAAGTGGGGGGGGGGGGTAAACAAATGTTACAAATACACATATACAGTAACCCAACTGATTTTGTATACAGCAAGGGATGATGGGAAGAATCTATCATCTCACTGCTACAATATTTATAATAATATTCCTCTGAAGAAGTTTTTGAGTAACTTGCCTAATTTTTAGTGTTATGTATAGAACTCTTTCAAGTATGGCTTTTTAAAATTATACTGCCTTCTAACATATATAAAAAGGGTTCTGTAACCCAATTTAAAGCTTTCACTAAAAAAAAGATTTGGTGAATACTGATAAATTCAGGTAAGCATGGAGTGAGCATTTAACAATTTCTTTTTCGTTACAGTTTTTTTTTGTGGAGAGGAACCTTCAAATTACAAATTCAAATGACACTGTAGTTCCTGCACAGACTGATCATTTCTGCTCTGCTAAAAAAAGTGCTACTACAAATAGCCACAATGTTCCGATATTTTAAGTATATAGCTAACAAATAAAATCTTGCTAATATTGTTAACAGTTAAACCTTTTCCTGTGGAATAAGCGTAATTATTTCTTGCAGAAGTTCCAACACTTATTTTTAATTGCATATTGCTAACTGTGTGCATACCCATCTGTTATCCTGATAGTACTGCCAGCTGGGGATTACTAATCCCACTGGCTTTATATCTCCTCGAACTTCTACAGTTTTCATTGCTCTCTTGTTACTCTGAAGCAACCATAGTAGCAGAGATGAAAAATAACACACAAAACTATTCCACATGAGTGTTCAGTGAGAGATGTGCGGTCAGCATGGATCATCACATGTGGGATCCTGTCTCCCTCCCCTGTGCCTCTGTGATTCCACCTCCCGCGATTTGTGCCACTCCAAACAGATGGCTGTTGACTGTGCACTCTACTGGTGGGCGGGCCTCTGTTTGCCGAGCAGTTAGAAAAATGAAATTCCAGCATTGCAATGCTGGTTTGACATGAGCGACATGTGGGCGGAAGGACTCAACAGACAGTCGTGTCTGTATGTAACAAGGAGTTTGATAGATGAACAGCCATGTAACAGAATGCGCTGCAGATGCAAATGAGCCACGTTGTGCCGAGATGGTGTTCCTCACCGATAAGAGCGAATCTCCCCAAGCCGAGAGTGCAGCAATGAACCAACTCGTGCAAAGGGTTTGCGAACGTTACGTGGCAGTGGTGTCCGAGCGACAGGTGCCAATTACCATTACCATCTTGCCTGACCCCAGTGCCGTGGTATCTTTCACAGCTGTCAAAACCAGCCATTCCAGCTGTTTAACTCAGGACTTTCAGTTCTTCCAGTGGTGATAAGCTATTTAGAACATGATCAAATAACTTATTAAAGAGTGTTAATTATCAGATTCTGTGAAATGGCAACTATTTTTGTTTTGGTTCCTGTGATAATCAGTGTCAAACACATCATTACAGTAATTCATTCATCAAAAACTGACGTGATGAAATGAGAATCAGTTTCAAAGCGAGGGATTCTGCACCATGTAACATCAAGGTGTTTGTGTCACGCCCCCGGCTCCGGACTCCGCCCCTCCTGATTCCTGATCACCTGCACCTGCTTCCTCTTAGGTTGTGCCTATTTAGATTGGCGATTGCCAACAGACCAGTGCGAAGTATTGCCCCATGGTTCATGTGTGTGTACCGAGCAGTTATTCTCCAGTCTTATTTGTTATCGACCTTTGCCTGTACCTGATCACCGATTTAGTCTCACCCTTTACTGTTTGTCTGCCTGCGCCGCGTTGCTTTACTGGACCCGAACCTCGCCTGCCTTGTGACCACGAATTCGGAACGCCCCTTTCAATAAACGGAGTTCATCGCATTTGTGCCTGCGCACGTCTGCTTATTCTCTTCAGCGTGACAGTTTGTGTCAATATAATGCTGTATTTTGGAAAAATTAGTCATAACTAACTGACCTCTAAGTAACCTCTCAGCAGTTTTGAAAGTCAGAAAATAAGCAGTTTAGTGTTCCAGCCAATCTTGCATCTTGCAGTGCACTTTGCATAAGTCTCTCTTTAATATTCTTTTACACGTTAGCTCTTAAACTCTTAGGCTCTCCTAATCTGCCTTGACAGAGATACATGTCTGAGGCAGGTGGAGAAAAGATACATTTTTATCTTCCTCCTCAAGAAAATATCCTTTTATTATTAGAGTCAGGCGAATTTAATGTATTAGACATTCCCGCGGATATCACCTGTGTATCACTCTTTATGCATGCATTTCCAGACTCCTTGCACTGCTAGTACAAAAATACAGTATAGACAAATATTACTCAGTCAGTAAATAATACAAGTCGCACCTCAGTATTGCCAGTGCTGGGTACAACTGGCATTAAATATGTATTTGTGTTTTTGACCCATAGATGAGGCCTTCAGGGGAAGTTGCTGATACGGGAATCAGATTTGTAATTTGCTGACATTACCTCCAGCGATATGGCCTAATTACCAAGGCCATAGTGTAGGGTGGAGAATAATGACACGTTTATGAGCTGGGCCATAAAATCATTATTACCAGGCTGTAAAACACCTTTTTGGAGTCTATTTCATTCATTCCCCCTGCTTCCCACACTCTGTGCCCCAGACAAGATGTGCACATTAATTCTGAGCCTTTCAGCCCGTTAATTATGACGGTTGTCTCAGTTTTAGGCGAGAGGGGCAGTTTATGTTCCCATGTTTATACTTTACATCCTTGAACGCTCCCATAATTTCTGCTTAGAGGCTCAGTTTGAACCACCCATTGATCCCTTTTGCTCTGGGAGGGAGGTGGAAGGGTGGCAAAAGAGATAAGTCCTGCAGAAGGACAGTAGCCTTGGTTATGTTGCTTTTACAGCTGCAAGACTTTTTGATGTCATGCCCCTTACTGTGAGAGAGAAAGTACAGGCCCAAAATATTTATTACCAAGTTAATAACTGAGCCTTGCATGAGCGTGATTTGCTCCAGTTCATTAAAACATCATCGACGTTGTTGAACAAGGAACAAGTTTCAGATGATTCACTATCTCTGTTCCAGCTGCAGCATGCCAAATCGGTCCTATAACAGGTAAATGTTTACAATGAAATACTTTAAGGTGAATTTAATTAATTTAAACAAACACAGGCAGTAAAGTTTCCATTAAGGTCTTTTAAAGACTATAATGAGTTTCAAACTGTGCTTACCAAAGCAATTTATCAAGTCTAAGAAAACTTCAGATTGCAGAGTTGATTTGTTAATGTCTGCTGACAACATCTAAGGTTTATTATGTATATAAAATATTACACGAGATTTATTTTCTATCTATATCTATAAAGCACAATCTGTTCCTTTCCACCTGTTTGTTCCTTATGCATGGCTTTCCTTTTTAAGTCACAGACTTGAACTTTGGCACACAAGTACTTCGTACCTTAAGTGAGGTTTTTTACAGTCAGACGCACACACACACACACACACACATCCAAATGGCACTGCACACATTAGTGGTATGTGCCTCCAGGCAGTTCTTAGCTGATTTGGCAAGATGAAAGCAAGCAGGTCATTTTACATACAATCGCCCACCCACACACATACACTATCACACCTCAATGAACACTTTGGTAATATAAGTATAATAATGTTTGGTGATTTATAATTTACAATAAATTTTCTCCTTTCCACTTTTCCACCACACTATGACCAATAGAAATACTTCCAAGAGCTAAAGCCTTGAAGTGTTGTTCCATTAAGGAACCAGTAGTTTTTTAGTAAACCAGTATATTTAAATATTTATATATACTAGTTGAGTTAGTAATAACAGATATTATTATTATTATTATTGTTGTTGTTGTTATTGTTGTTGCTGTTTTATATTGTTTTGAGGTGTGAATGGTATATGTATACAACATACATACATATATATATATATATATATATATATATATATATATATATATATATATATATTTTACCTTAGGTGAGAACTTGTAGAAAAACTTTGCCCAGGCTGGTGTAACTGACGATTCATTTCCTCAAGAGAGGACTTTAGAAGGGTAACCTATTCCAGATTGATTCCCAGATGGAGAGGAAATTAAAGAAATGTAAAAAAAAAAGTCAAATGAGCTTCTCACGCTAGCTCAGGATGACAAATGGTATCTGTTGCTCTCACCCTTTCAAAGCAGCCAGACAGCCAATTCTCATTTTCCAGAAGGTGAGATTGCACTTTCTCACACACAAAAATGTCCAACATACCAAGACAGCCAGAGAGATACATTGCAAAAAATATGAAAATAATGATCCATGATATACTGGAGCTGGCTCACTCTTACACCTCGTTTCATTCTCTTTTCTTACATTTAGATCTGACTCGCTCATATTATTTGCCATTTTCTGTATCCACAATGTTAAAATAGGACTTGTCCATTATAAGACAGGAGAGGTAAGGCACTCATCTACCTAGTATTGATAATATTAACAATAAGGTTAATATTGAGACCATAAATAGATGAATAGAGACAACTCTCCTCTAATTTAAAATACAAAATGTCAATGTTTCCCATTTTTTGGACAAATTCTCTGTTTTTAACTGCTCTGAAGTAGTTTCAAACCACACAAACATCTGTCATAGGCAGGTGTAGACAAGCACACCATTTTTGTCTCATTCAAGAATCTTTGTGTCAGATATAAAAAAGTTGCTTAAAAACTTTCCATTTTCTGACTTTTAAATTATATAACATATTCCGAATTGGAAAAATTAAATAATGAATTCAAATTTAATCCAGACTAGCTAGCTAGTTTGGTTGAGTAAAGACGACTAAACTCAGAACTAAAGTAACATGCAAACAAAACTTGTACCTCGGAAAAATAGACGTTCATTTTATAGAGTTAACGTATTACCTTCAATTTTCAATAAGGGAATTGAAATAACCCATAGTTAATGTTTTATGATGTGTGCAAGTGCCTATTCAGGGGATGAGTAAGGAATGTCTCGAGGTATTCAATGCCATTTGTTCCTCCATTTCATTTCTGTTGTGTTTGCAGTCAGTATGTAACATGAATAAGTGAACTGTCAGATGGAAAGGGGGAGAGGTCTGCCATTCATTGTGCACCACCTTCAAAGAGAAGTACACTTAAAGTGATTAGAATTATAGCTAGGAACCATTCATACAGTGAGTATTGTGTACATAGTGTTGTGCTGAGAGTTTTACTCTGAGTAACTGTAGGGTACAGACGAACACATGAGCAGGACAAAGGCCAAGGACATTAGATTTGCCTCAAATAAAAAGTATTTATATGAATTAAAACAAACTCAAATCTATCACCTTAAAGACAGAACACAAGCACAGGTCTACCTTAGGCAAAACAAAACCAGGAACAGAAAAATAGACATCCAGAAGCACATTTTGGCCACCTGTGAGGAGCAGTCCTGCACACTCGTCTCTCTTCCAACAAATTCTGACTGCTTTAAACATCCATCTTGATTGACCTGCAGTTTGTTGCAGTGGGCAGTTGGGGATCTATCCATTAAGTTAATCCCCAGCTCATCCCTGGGTCCACCTCTTACTAGCTCACACTATGATACAACAATAACTTGCAGTTACTTTCAGAAAAACTACTGAGACATTTCAGTTTCTGTGAAGGTCTGATCTTTGCATTTTGCTTTATGCCCCAAGCTGACTTGAATGGCCCTTACAGCTTATGCCAGTGTGGCTGTTCCTATAGGAATTATTAGACTCTGTAGTTGGTCTTCAGAGAAGGCCCTGCGTAAGAAAGTGAGCTGCTTGAAATTCAACATTATGCTTCCCTTTTGGGGAGCTGGGGGGGGGGGTGGAGCTTCAATGTATGGGATTTTACAGTATGATAGGAACGTAAGAGAGCACTGCTTTAAAAGTAAATAAAAAGCATTATGAAACTGAGGTGATTTGCAGTACCTCTGTGACAATATTATCAACCACCAGTACAAAGCTGGAGGAAAATGATTTCCTTTCAACAGCCCTGACGGGTGATGTTCTTGGGATTTAAAAGCTGCACTGACAGGGGTTGTGGCCAAATCACATAAACGGCAGCAGATACTTTGGGGAAAAATAAGGCAGGTATATGCACTTCTATAAGCCACTGAGGAAGAAGAAAAAGCCTATTAACAAGACCTAACAATTTTAGATATCTATTTGTAGGGAGTAATTTTTACGCACCACTCAGCTTGTTTTGTTTTATGTGTTATATGGGCATGCCAGTGGGAAACACACAGAACACAGCACACAGATGTGCAAGAGGAAGCAATCTGTTTCAGTCGGTAGGGCAGGTTCTAATCATAACACAGCATCTCTCTTGATGCCCCCATATCTGGCAAATAGGCCTTCCTTGTCGCTTTTAATCTCACAAAATGATTTTATTACATGCTCTAAACAGATCAAGACTCTCTACATGTAGCAGGTCTATACAGATAGTATTAACAATCATGACAAGGTTTTACAGTTGTACATATTGACAAGACTGTAGATGTCTGCTGCAAGAGTATTCATTATTCCTCCAAAGAGATGCTTTTCAGGTGAACTGGTGACTCTATATAGTCTATAGCATGTGAGCATGCAGGTGATTATGTGTGGCTACCCTTCAGTGGGCTGGTATCCCACCATGGGTGTTCTCTGAGTAGCCTTCTGCCCTATGCTTCTGGTACAGATTCTGGACCGCTGTGACCCTACCTTAGGATAAGGGGTTATGGCTAGTGTGTCAGGGAAATACCTCAATTCTGTGTCTACTTTTTGTTCTCATTACTGTAGGACCTATGCAAACAAGTGAGTACCTGATGGAGTACTGGAAGAAGTGAAAACAGAGGTGAGCATGGGGCAAGTGAAAGTCATACTGTAGCACTGAGTGCACTCAGTCAAGGCATGTGGCAAGCCAGCTTTAGGTTACATTTCCAGTGACTTCTTTCAAAGGGAAAACTCTGTAAAATAGCTGGTAATTGAGATATGAACCACTACAGTAAATGCACAAAATCCTTAATGGAACAACACTTCAAGGCTTTAGATCTCTGGGGTAATTCTGAGGCCCATTTTGGTGATGGTGTGCTACCCAAGAATAGAGAAGGGTCTCTGGTGGGAAATGAAAGGTGGACTATGGTGCTTAATAATAATTACTGTCAATAATAGTGCTTTACTGTGATATTTCAGTTCAACTGTAGTTTACCCTATAATAAAGAATCATTTACCATTTGCATAAATTAATATCTGCAATGGACTGGCATTCCATCCAGGGGCTGCTTCATAGCTGGTTTTTTATGCTTCAGGGATAGGCTCAAGACTGCCATGATCCTCCACAGGATAAGTGGTTAATGATTATGAATAGTTGGAGGGATGGATGAATAGATGGATGGACAGATAAATTAATATGCAAAAGTACCACATATCTCAGTATACACATGTATCTCAAGAGTTCATCTGAAAAGAATTATATTAATAAATTGTAAACTGAATAACTGTGTTTGAAGTGTTTAAATACATTTATCCCTATCTTTGTAGGTTAATTCTTAAAAGCAAAAGCTATGGTGATAGAAAATAGGTACTTACTGCATTACCAGGGAAGCCAGGTTTAAACAGAAGCAACAAAGATTCGGACCTAATTCAACTAAGGGGAAATACTGTTATTTATCTAACTTGCCACTAAGATAATTAGATGCCATTGAGGTGATTTCCACTTAAGAAGTTCAATTTAAGAAGACTTTTGTAACAACAAGAGGTACAACTCAGACAGGGAACTCTATATGGTTACATCCTGTAATTAATTTCGCTCTGCAGAATAAAATCGATAGACTTGTATTCGTGTCATTTTTTCAGGAATCTGTTGAGACTAAGTGGAATAAAAAACACACCACATCACATTTGGTTCTCAGTTTAAGTTTCTTAATGTTAATAGGGAGCAGAGACTTCAGCAAATAGTCATAGAGGCAAAGTTCAAATTGCAATGGTCAAAATCTGAAAAAAAAACAATCCTTCAGTCTCTTTTGGGTATAAAGAGAAATTAATTGATTGTCAAATATGATAGAATAATGACTTATTGGTCTCAGTCACACAAATGGGGACTAAATGAGAGCAGAAGTGCATGTAATATATAAGGGTGGTCCAGGATGCTTGTTTACTCTGCCTTCAGATTGGTGTTTAGGGAAATATGATGTAATGTATTGCCTGTCATTTCCCTCAAAAACCTCAATAAAATCTGATCATGAAAGGAGCTTGTGCTATGAGTGCTGAGCTGTATGGCAGGTCCTGAAGACACCCTTCATCCATCTCATGTGCAGCCCTGGCTCATCTGACTCACCTGGCTGACTTTCAGTCCCTCACAGCTGCCAGCACAACTCTGCTGAAACCACTGAAACATTTTGATATACTCAGAACATTACCTTGAATGAAATTTGTATTTATTTTCTGTTAAGCAAAACATTTATGCATTACTACCACCAATTTCAGTGCTGAGGTACATCAGTTTGGACAGTTCTGACTGGATGTTCAAACAGGGAGCATCGAGGACTTAAGAATATTTTCCCTTTTCGTCATATACTAAAAAACAGATCATAACACTGAATTTTTTTCATCACAAACAGGATATCCAAAACATGTTGAAATAATTTTTGGTCAGTCAGCAGTGAAGAAGCTTTGGAGGACCTCTGCACTTTAGAAAACAGAGTTAACTCTCCAATAATGGGAAAACTATTCCCTAGTTATATACAGTATATTGACACGTGAAAACCTGTAAAGTAACACGGTAATAAAACAATAATTTAATTCTGCATCACTTTTGAGATTAATACTACAACAAAGCTCTGGTGTATAAAATGATGATTAAAAGAATGTCCTCCCAAGCATTTCCTTTGTTATATTCTTTTCAACAAAAAGAAGCATTTTTTCATAAGAGGCTACAGAACTGGACAGTTATCTGATTTACATAAGTATTCCCGTAATCCCAGACCATTGTTTTCTGTAGTGTCACTGTGTTGGGTAACAGCTTAACTTTTCCTGGCCTCCTGTGGTGGGACAGCTCACCCAGTCACTATCAGATGTGGTGGAACCGACTGCTCGGAGGGGGCTGCTGAATGCTAATGGGCAAGACGCTGTGCTCAGTAATAACACGCACTATCTGAAACTGTGCCTCCTTCCTCTCGGCAATGCCAGTGACTCTGAAAAAGCAATTTTAGGAAGGCCCGATGGCATAATGCAGCAAATTGATACCCATTTCAGGGTGAAACACTACATCTCAAAGCCTATATGAATGCTTAATAAAATCTGCATTGCACATAAAGAAGGTGAACTTTGCCACAGTTTGTGGTGCCAGACTGATGTAGGTGTATCCTGCCCACATTTGTTTTTACCCCTGTCTGAACCACCCGTAATGCTGAGCATGCATGCTGCGGATGATTTCCACAATGCATCCTGAAGCGGTGATAATATGCCTTGTCTCGTACACTTCTCTGCTTGCATTTCTAGTCATTTTATGTCAAAACTGGTCCCACATGTTTCCCCCTCTACCCACTGCCAAAGCAGATTTTTTTAATATATATATATATATATAAAGTTCACTTTCTGTTTGTCTGTGTTTTTTTGTTCTTCATGCACAGCTTTGACTTTCAAGCCATAGACTTGAAATTTGCCTCACATGTACTTGTCACTCACTTAGTGCAGTTCAATAAACTCCAAAAAGAACACTTCTCTTATTAAAAATGTCAAATTCATGCTGTGAAATAAGGCTTTGAAATGCGCACAATGTTACACTGCGTATGTCACGCTGGCCATGACACTGATGACTCACACACAGCACTACACACACAGTTTCCAAAAAATTCATCTAGAGGAGGACGGGGCCGGTGAGGTACAGCTGAGGTACAGCTGTGTACAATAGCAACAATACTTATGGGGTAAATGCAACAAGATTAAAGGCAATAAACTGTGATATTCTTTGTTTGTTATTACTTGTATTACCCTAATTCCATACCTTTCCACTTTCTGACCTAGGTAATGGTGGGTAACTCAGCTAACACATAATAATTCCAGTAGTAATTCATACATTTTTCCAACCGTTTACCTCTGTTTTGTGCTATTCCTGCCTATGTTCAGAACATTCTTAGAGGAATGATTAAACTATAGAGTCGGGCAACATGGCCACCAGCCCGCATTAGGACTCCAAGGCCAGCCAGAAGTAAGAGCAATGCAGGTGAACACTCCAAGACAACAGGAGAGGTAGGACAGCTCCTCCCAGCTCTCCAGCCACCTGCTATTACTTACAGAGCTGCTGCTACAGCTTAATGGAATGAGGCCCTCACTCCATTGTTACTGAAGTAAGTGATCCTCAGGGACTTCACAATAGACAAAACTGTGGACAAATGTCATTTATTGAGGTCACCCTACCCCGTGTGTGATGTAAAACCTAGAACAGACTTGTTTTGATATAAAGGGTGACACTGTGAAGCAGTTTTGTTCTCTGTGGATGTTGTATTGACAATATCTGACTATTTTTATAAAATAAAATGCTCAAAACATTTCAGGCAATGTGCAATGGTATTTTTAAAGCTTAGTCAGTAATAACATCCTTCCACGATGGTTGTGGTGTACAGGAGGCAAAGTTTGGGAACAGTGAGATTTGACACAATATTGCCACGGGGCATCGCACTCATTCCAGTGCCATTTTTTAAAATATTTCTCTGATGTGGTTTGGCTTTGCTTGGATATAATACTTGCTATGTTAGGACTTTGATACCAAGACTGGTATTCATATATGCCAGTCCTAATTATATCGGGAACTTAAATAATGAGGTAAAGGTAGAGATTTAACTCTAAAGAGCTCAAACTTGACAGCTTGTTCAAAAAGTTATTTTCCACTGATTTCATTCTTTAAGATCAATATTTCTAGAATTTAAGTCACACAGAATTGTACATATGTTTTGAGCCGCATATTGTTGACAATGACAGGATATGTATTTAAAGATCCAGAAGGTGCTGTGTGGAAAAACAGCAAGTGAGCTCTGCACAACCCAGCTCCCCTGATCAATCTCCTTGGACCCAAACTGAGGGTGACAGCCACTGTCTGTTTCCCCTGTGTCTCCCTGCCAGACTAACCAGGCAAATGAGACAGACAGACAGACACACACACACACACACACACACACACACAAAATTAGAGGTGTTTATATGTATTTCTACTTGTCTAATAAAAGTTAAAAGAAATCTTTAATGTAGTGAGCAGCATAACTACACATTTACCTGCAAATAGTGTCAGTTATCCACATAACAGTAGATGCTATGAAGGTGGATTTAATTACAGTACAAATAACTATTATAAAAAACACAGTGTGTTCAGAATAATGTGTCACAGTGGCTGCAGCCATTTTAATGTAAATGAGTGTATAAGACCTCATAACTTAAAAAGAAACCTCAAGAGTGTGACATCGATACTTTAATTTTCAAATCTCAATTTCAGACTTCAAACCACCATTTAAATTGCACTGCTTACATTGCTGGGGGAAGCTGATAATGACTGTAAAATCAATAGTTACCTGCTAACTTCTTAACTTAGAACATGTAACCTTCAGTAATATATTCAATTTTGATCATACTAGGTGCACTGGTGCAACACTGACATCAAACAACTGTTGATGAAGGAGGATACATGAAAATATAAAAGCTATGAGGAATACATTCTTCATCTTTCACTGAACCTTAGGGAGAAATTTGGATTATTTAATTGCACGTTTTGCTTGTAATAACAGTCCTTTATGAATACCTAATGGGGGATGTATGTAATATTCTGACACTATTGCTGCAGTCTTTGTGAGCATTTGCAGGGTGGCCATGGCTTTGTTGAGGCATTGCTGCACATCAGCAGGGACATGGAAGACACGATACAACTCAGTGCACAGAGCACATGCTCTGGCCTGCAGCATGGAACCACTTCACAGTGTGTGAGACAGTTATGGAGCTGTATTTGTGACCAGGTTTCCAACTCAGCTTTCTAGAGGGAATCATGTTTGTAACTCTGAGCAAGGTGCTTAACTCAGGAAAAAAATAACCACATGAACACTGTAATTAATGTCACTAGCTTTAGATATCAGCACTTGCAAATTTAATAGTGTAATAAAACACAAGCAAAAATACATTCACTCCTAAGCTGGCAGGTAGCTACCCCTACTGTGGTAGAGAGACAGTGTCTGAGCTATTGGGCGAAAACAGATGACTAGCAAAGCCAAAGAAAAGATCACCCACTGTGACGCAATTGGAAGAACCTTGAGGTCAGAAAGGTTATTTTTAATTCTTTAACTCTCTTTCCTGGACTTTTTTGTTCCTCCAGCATTCCACTTCAGTGTTCATCTGCAGGTCCTTGTTAGTGACAATGCCACAGTCCAAGTGTACTACTGACTGTAGAATAGTGGTGGGGAGAACTACTCCAAACCCCTGCTCATGGGTGCAGGGTAGGTCCTCTGATGACAAAGTTTGACCAGACCACAGGGGTGGCACGTCCATAAAGTCAGTATGTCGGATGAGTCAAGGAAGAGTGGTGCTGCGGTGAGGCTCTGACTGATGGAAATTCAACCTGTAACAACACTTACAACTTTCTGCTGAGATTTTACAGCTATTATTTTCAAATTGTCAAATCGAATGGTATCAAAGGAAATCGAATACATGTCAACAGGACAAGTTAATTGCAAAAATTTTTTTTCCTTTTGAAATCAGTAAGATTTACGTTCCTACATACTCTGCAGCAATTGCACTAAACAGCTGGTTTTATAAATTGTTTTGTAACTGCTGACAGGTTTACCGGGCACTGCATTACTTTACTTACTACTGTTTGATGAAATACATTGTGTAACACCATGGACATGTTAAAAACCCGAATTGAATAAATACATTTGGTACCATGTTAATCTACTCTAATAGCCACAATTAGAGCATCTGATGTTAGAAAAAGACTATATAATACCATTGAATATATATAACATGTTCTATGTTATGATTCATCTCCATATTCTTCTTCTTTGAAAAAAGGATTAAATGCTTATTATTGCAATTAATTTAACAGCTGTGGTGTTACAATGTTACAATTACAATGATAATTGTAAGTAAAATTATTTTAAAGTAATTATCATTTAGCAAAAGAAAAATTGTTAACCATTTCATATTTCTTCATATATATGTATTTATTTAGCTGATGTTTTTTTTAATACAGCTCTGCTGTTTTCTGTGGACCTGTTCAGAATAAGTAATAAATTCTGCTTATGATACTAAAATAGAAATGTTTGAAAACATGGCAGGAGACAGTAATGAATATTTGATAACTATGTCATTCTGTTCAGTGATTGTTAAATACATCAAAAATAATACTTAAGCGATGCACTGTTCATATGGGTTGCTCTGTTGCAAAAGGCACGGGGTACTTCATCTATCATTTTTGATCTTTTGAGGCATCCAGGCCTTAGATTTTTCCAACACACTATGTCTGTGCAGCCATGCAGAACATAAAGTCTCAGAAACCTATCAGATGTGCCCTGACTCTCAATGATTATTGCATACACCACTCACATTAACTGAACCAGAATTCAAAACATTGGAGAGAAACAGCAGACAAAAACTACTGCAACACTGTCTTCGAAGTTCTGGAATACTGAATGAATGTTCAATTTACTTGCAGCCTTTAGTTCCTTGATGGATCACTGCTTCCATACACTTTTCCATTACATGTTTTTTGTTCCTTGCTTTCCAAGTCTCTATTAATATCTTATCTCCACTGGTGTCTATGGAATATCCACTGATTGCCAGCACAGCACGTGAGACATCAATCTGGCTGACAGGCACAATGCGAGTGTAGCAGATCCACATACTGTCCATCAGAAAAGTTGAAGGGCTATATATGGTTTCTCTTATACCCGCGATGGAAAGGAAAGGAAGTTGCTACGAAATAAATTGCTGTAGTGAGGGATGGTGGGCACAGTGCACTTGTTAAAATAACTGCTGCAAAAACTTTGAGTGCAGAGGATCAGTTCAGCACATTAAAAGTGGCACATCAGCAGACTGGCCCCGTTTCGGTGACTGCACCAAGGGTGGCTGAGAAAAGCCGGGTGTCTCTGCATTTCGTATTAGGTGGTGGTGCAAAATTGGTGGGGTGCCGGGTTCACCTGCCCTCCAACCTCACTGAACAGGCCTCAGGCAACAAGGCTCCTTCCTGCCAGTCTCAGCTGCACACTGTCATCACCACCATCTTTCAGATGTTCCTGAGGGACAGATGACATATATTAGAAAAGAGAACCTTCCAAATGCCAGAACACTAGATTATTGCCTTCCTCTACTTCTGGTAATCTCTGTGTTTTGCTAAAGTAATCTGCTTTCCAAACTTTAGTGATGGCACAAGGTTTCCATTTATTATTATTATTATTATTATTATTATTATTATTATGATTTTTATTATTATTGCAAAGCTAATGTATTTCTTGAAAGTGAATATTCATCAGGTTCTACAGCAATAGTAGGGAACGGGGCTAAAACCAGTTATGTTCTCTATGTCCTTAACCTCTACTCTACCAGCTGCCCAGGTGGACAGTGACAGATACAGGCTATAAAATGGTGACAGATAATGGCTGTAAAATGCTGTCCTTCACCCTGATTGCATTTTCTCCCTTTACTACCCTTGGAGAAGTTAATCTATGCATCAGGTTCTTGAGCATCTTGACAAAGACTTTGAGCAGTGGAAAACTTACGTCACGGGTGTGAATACAACTTTTCTTTCTGCAGTTCGTGAAGAACTAATTGAAATTGCATAATGCTTGCTGGACAGATCCCACATTATGTCAATGATGTATTCTTTTCATCATTATATTAACTTATTAAATCTTTATGGATTTCTTTTTTGCATCTGAGGAAAACTGTCTAGAAATGTAATCAAATGCAGTCAGTATGAAATATTGATGAACTACTGGTTCTCACTACCAATGAATTTTATTTTTAGTTGAAACATGCAGAGATGCACAATAGATAGCACAATTTATCTGAAGAAAAAAGATGAGGATAAATCAGATTAATCAGTTCTACTTCCTGCACCTCTAATGGCAAACATGTGGTGCATCCCTGGAAGGATCAGCTCTCTGATCAATTTGTGTCCAAATCGGTTTATTTCCCTACAGAGGTCAGGATCTCTACAGAAAATAATAAGAGGACAAGTACCTTAAAGTTTGGGCAAAAAAATGATATTGTGCACTATGTGGTTTTGGGTTGGGGGTATAGAAATTGCTCCATCCTAAGTAAAAACATTTCTCATTTCAGAACTTCATAAAAACGTAATTTCTCTCCTTATCCCCTAGCTGCTTAGTGTCTCGGCTACATCTCATTATCTCCTGGTCAACACCGTTGGGTGCAGGTGGAATATTAATGATGACCTGCTAATCTACAAAGTCAAACTGGCCCCTGCATTGTTGATCCTGTTTTTCTTCTGCTAATATGTGCCAAAGAGTCAGAAGGCTGCATGAACTCTACCCCCAGAGGGCCTGTGTCTCCCTGGATCTGGGCTTAGACTTAGTGAAACAGCCCCAGAGGTGTTCACACAAAGAGCACTCTGCCTGCCTCAAGGCTCCTCTTTACTCAGCTACCTTTCCTTCTCACAGTGAGTGCATCTGCAAAATCCAAAACATAAATATGTCAGCTTATTTGTGCTATTTTCTGACTTTTGTACCATACAAGAAGGAAAACACAACCTATTTGAATACAATATGTGAAATATATACAGAGTATTTTAATGTTTCCTGCCACAGACCCACTCATTTCTATCCAAATAGGTATAAACCCATACTCCACATGCTAACAAAGCCTTAGAATAAATAAGAGCCTTAGAAAATACAACCACTGAAAAGACTGATTAAAAATGCATAAAGTACACAAAGGGCTAATGCATCCCTGATGTGTCCCTCATTCCCACTATACTGTAGGTCAATAAAAGAATGATTTTCACCTGCTCTCCAAAGCCAGTAGCAAGGCTTTCTCTTTCCTAGTGGTGAGACACATTCAAAAGACAATGAGAAGACAGAAATGTAATCAAAGCATTGCATTGTATCACGCTGCTGTTTGGTCCCGTGGCCCCCATGAACTCCAAAGTACATGGGGAGATCAATAGTTTATGAGACTAAGGCATCTGTAATGAATGATACAGTAATGCGCTGATTTTGGAGGCTGGCATGTCTGACCTTTAAGTCTAATTTTTAAGTACCTTTACAGAATTTGACCTTTGATGCTTTCAGGTATGCCCTGTATATTTAAAAATAGAAAATTTCTGTCTCTCTTTTGTACTGAATAATAATAATATAAGATATGTCCTAGATGGTTTGTCGTTAATTTAAAGCAAAGGAGCCTTAGGGAAATATTTAGACAGGGCACTCTTGCATGGTATTTTTGCATGCATGAGAAATGTAAATGTAATGAGGCTTTAAATCATGACTGGAAGAGTATGACAGAAGCATTTCAAAATGCGAATAAATGCTGGAGATCTGATTATAGGGAAGGCGTGGTGTTGAAGCTGTCTTTAACATGGCCCTGTAGGTAATGAACCATTGTAATTACAGAGTTTATGTTAACAATGGAAAATAGTGCTTTTTAATGAGAAACAAATTAAAACAGTTAAGCAAGAGTGTGGTGGAAATAATGTGTTAAAGGAATGTGAAAATGAGGTCCTTGTGAGATTTTTTTAATCAACATGAAAACTGTAGTGGACGAATCCCAGTCATTTGTTCTTGTTACTGGGGTAAAGTAGAACAGAAGTGTTAAACATGTCCCCCCCGAATGTGAGCCATCTGCATTGTTATTCCATTATTATCATCTGATAATTTCCTACACTTAGGGCATCCAGAGGCACAGGCCGTCATGCTTTGTTTCCACCAATAAAAAAAGAAAAAAAAACTGAATTAACTTGGATCTACAGGGAAATCTTAATAGCTGGAGGAGGCACACCTTTTATAGCAACGGCTTTATCTTTTGGCTCCTTGAATGATGAATGTTCCTCACAAGGCCCAGCGGCGATAGAGAGTGATGGAAAGTGCAGATGTGAATCTATACTCCCCAGCCATGCTGCTGCTGAGCCTTGTACCAAAGTGGAGGTAGGGGATCCATCCCACCGTCACGCATTAGCATGTAAATCGGGGCTGCCCCTGAGGGACCACAAGTTAGGCAGCAAAGTAGCGCTGCACCCTTTGACATCTTGTGCTGTTAGTGCTCCTCCATACTTTACTCTACCCTCCTTGGAGCCCATCTGGGATGAGCAGCTAAAGGTGATGCTTCAGTATAAAGAGACATGTCATTTTTACTGAGACACATTCAGATGTTAATCTGCAGGCAGTATGTGCAATTCAGATAGTACCATGGGCACCCAGAGAAATGGTATTACTTCTTTGTTTATGTTTGTGAACAACAAGATGAAGGGTATTTAGGATAAATTGCATATAAATTAATATATGGAAAATTAGTGCAAATGCAGACCCAAGTGGAGCATTGCACAAGTACACAAGTATTATTCGGAACACTGGAGCTGACCTTAAGGACCACCACACATAGGACAGTTCTGATATAAACCTGATATCAGACCCCACTGTGGACAATGAACACGTGATCTTGAGACCCTTTCCAAGGTTGCACCAACTGTACTGTGCTCAGCCACCACATAGTACCTCCCAGCAAATGTATGCACATATACACAAAGAAACACTCACACGCACAAACAGCACTTGGTTCCAAGGTGATGGTTAGCAACAAGAACACAAAGCAGACCAAGAATAGAATGTGGGAGTTGGAGACAGTGGTGTCTGAAAACACAGTGTGAGTTTTCACATATCAAAGGCCAGTGGCTGCAGACGTGTTGAAATGATGCATGGCAGGACACTGATGGCACGCCGATGAAAGTATCTGCAGAGATTGGAACAAAAGTACAGTTCCCCCAAGCATCGTCTGAGGACATCAACCCAAGAACTGTAGCCGGAAATTCGTGGGAAAGAGATTCATGTGAATAATTCAGGCAAATTTTTAAACATCTATTTCACACAGTCAGGCTGCTTTTGAATATTCATGAGGCTCACATAAACCATCAAGAGACAAGTCAGGCTTCTTATTGCAGTTAATGAGATACATTCATAAAATAGGGTTCTTCTGTGCAAATACACACATTCAAAGAAAAGATGTCTCAGAAGAGCCTCTGAAGTTTACAGGCTTCCCTCCATTTACGGCCCAATGAAATTGATCCTCTGAGATTCAAAGATGGCCAGTAGTCACAGCCAATTTCAGACTTGTCTCAGCTCTAGATATTTTAATCTTCAGGAAGTTTACATGAGAACATAAGGAGATAGTAAGCAATAAGCTTCACGTCACATAGGTAAACTTGAGTGGTTAAACGTGATTCATTTATGCCTGGGGACACGGCCTGTTTTTGAATCTTTATACAGGAAATAACTACAGAGAATATCTCCCCTGTTGTGGAATATCCATTGCCTTTTCTATACTAGCACTGAAAAGGAAAGGAAAATATAAGGACAGATTCATTTACGGTGGGTCAGGTTGCTGATCCCTTTGAGGTATTTCAGTATCATTTGCTACAGCTGTGCATGTTTAATTGCCATAGCAACAAGGTTAGCTATTCCAGGCCAGCATCAGGACTGCTTATCTGTGCAGCTGCAATAATAGTGTGTCTTAGAAATAAATTACAAATGTCAATCAAGGGTGTCAGGGGGACAGAGGGGCTTTAGGTCATTTATGAGTTCCCCTGGCCCCCCAGCGTTACTCTCAGACTGGAGAATGATTTAAGTTCTTTTTCCGTTTCCTTTCCTCATTATTAAGCTTTGTCAAGGAAGTGCAATTCTGACAGGAAAATTGTTTAACATTGTCAAATCCCAGGAATAAACTCTGAAAGCCTGTAGCCTGGGTATTCTGAAAATACATATAGCTGCTTTTTTCTCTTCTTTCAGTGAGACGAGTGCAGACAATCTGACCTTATTATGTACAGAATCTAAATTCTGCCAAATTAAACTTGTCTACAAAGAAAGCAGAAATTTCCAGTAGCACAATTTTCCTCCTGCACAAAAGGAAGAATAGTCATACATTATTATGGATTAGTGAAACTGCCGCAGCTGTTTATTTTTACAGGGGATTCACACAGTTCCATTAAACAATTTTGTTGCTCCCAGCAAATATGTGGCGATTTTTTTCCTTTCCAAAAAATATAAAAACTCTGTGGAGAGGTTCCAAGGAACGGCATTAGTTCCAGAAGAGTCCAGCTGAGTGTATTTAATTAGTCCTTTGCGTGTCAAGCTCAAAAATATGCTCACAGAAATCAGAGAGAAGGAAAGCGCTGCTAAACTCCAGGAAGTGCTGCAATTGTCTGTTAAGTTGTACTCAGTTGTAAATTCCTACAGTGTAAATGTTTACGTGCAGTAAACCGAGGACAGCAAACATTCAGCTGAAGGGCCTGTTTCGGCTTCCAAATGGTTGTTTCCTTTCTGCACGAGAATGCACCCATGAAACAAGACTTCTCCTCTTCCCTCCTTATCATCTACCGGTCTGAGGAAAAGTGGAAGGAACAAGGAAGCCCTTTATTTGTTTAACCATTCGCTGATCAACTCAGCGCTAAGGAAAAGAATCAATGATACAGATGTCCCCTCTACTTACTCACAGTTTCGGTGCTGCAAAAACCTCAAATTAAGCTATAATAAATAAAAACTTCTCTCTCGCCAATCCATTACCAACAACTGCTTGTGCAGTGCAGGCTCACACTGTTGTAGTGCCCTTCCCTTAGGCATGCAGTATGTGGCAGAGTACATCCTGGATCAGAGCCTATTGCGCTGCAATATAGTCCTTTTTCAATTCATTTCAAAACATGTACAATTAATACTAATTTAAAATGACTAAAAATATAATGCAGAACCTCCCCTGCTTCCTTTTTAATCCTGATTGTTGACTGATTCATAACATAAGCATGTTCATCAGCTTCTAGCCATGCCCAACTTTCTAGTTATCTCCGTAACTAATAAAACCTAAAAAGTACAAATATTATTTATTTACAGGTAAGGTTGTGTAAAAATAGATATAGCTGTAATAAATAAAAATATTTCCCATGCGGCATTTTATTAAGTTTAAGCTACATTAAAAGTAAAACATCTACAATGATGAAAAATAAAATTTTTTTGTCATCACACAGATTTGTCATATAAACATATGCAATTTTCATGTCTTGTTCTTGACCAGCAGCAGTCAGGAACACCTGGCACAAACTGTAAACACCGTGGAGCCGAATTAAGTTGGGACTATATTCGTGTTCTGTTCAGGTGTGTTTTACTGCTCACAAACTGCTGGACACAGAAACATAGGTTGAATTTGCTGCTCCAAATAAATGTGGGAAAATATAATGGTGGGCAAAATGCATTTAGAAATAAATGAATAAAGTTAATCATTGGCTTCAGGCCAAGTTGTTTCTTAATATGCATCAGGTTTCTGAAGTTTTCATGTGTTGCAGTGGAGAGTCATTGTTTTTCACCATCAGTTGTAGCAAGCAATGAAAGAGTCCAGTTTCCCCAGAACCCATAGCTATCTGTCAATAATCTCCTTAGCTGTTACTATGGTTTCAGTCAGTGGTAAAGCCATTATTGAACTGATATTCTACATTGTACTAATATCTATACGATGGACTGGTTACTTAATATTATTTAGTAATATTTGTACTTGGATATTCTGACACACTATTGAAGAGGTACTTTCTGATAGCTTCCTTCAACTACTACAGACCTAGTCTGTGCTTTGTTAACTGTATATGTGTGTAGCACTATTAGCAACACTTGACCTTGTCTTATACTGTGAAACAATAGATTAAGGAACATTACATTGATTTCCTATGTCACACTTGTCCATCTGTCACAGATTATGGTGGCATTTCTTAATGATTTTATGAAATAACACTGGGTTACAACAGCATACAAGTAGCTCTAAAACACTGATAAATTGCAAATACAGCTATAGACAAGGTGCAAAGTCAAAAGGTTATAATATTTTACAGGTATGAGAACGTAACACTACGTAGTAAGTTCCAGGAGAGTGTTCAAACATTCCAGAATTTCTTTGAATTGTCATGTAGATGAAATGTTCATTTTTCACACAGAAGAAAATTAAACATCCATTCATAACAATCAGCCATCCACAAATGTGCAGAGGGAATTTCAGGTGTGGACCACAGTAGTAAGATAAATTTCCTTGCCAAGTATGTAAGAGTAATCAGCCTACTTATATAACTTGGTCAAAAAAAAAAGTGAGTTGTGACTTAACAAGAAAATGGATGAGGCAAAATCAGTTTTGCTCAAGGTTTTTTAAGTGAATCCCCTTCCAGTAAGCTAGTATCTCATTACATCCCTACAATAAAAGTGCCTGTCAGAACTTTACATTTAAAACATAGGTGAAATTTCCCTGAGGACATCCTATGAAGACGCATTGCAGTAAGGTAAATGTGTTAATGAGTTTGAAATTTTAGTCATAGACGCAGGCAGGTGAGACTTCAGCACATATAGATAACATTCATAATCACTTAAAGACGAGTCAGGGTTATGTTCCAATGTTGCTCTCGGTGTTAGCAATAACCTGTGCCAATGCTTGTTAAAAATGTATATAATACAGAGATTAAACCCCTAGAATTGTTCCGTGCCATGACCTGTTTCTCAGCTTCTAACAGAACATTGTATTTTGTAGCAGGATACCAAGCAGCCATTTAGGTGCTTGCCATGAAATTTCAGGATGGGTGTTACATTTTCAGATTAGGGCATTTATCCATCTCGTTGTGTTTAACAAAACTGTGCATATATTTTAATATATCGAGTGCCTACTTATAATTTGGTTCTTCACCAGTCACAAAGGAAAGCAGTCTTCTCTTTTAGTTGGTCAGTTTCTCATTCTTGAGAGTAAACTGAATTTTTCTGATTTTGTGACAATGGGTTTCTTTCTGCAAAGCCTTGCTTTTTGTGCTACACCACAGTCTACAGCAGGAGGACTCAATTATCAATCCCAGAAAATTGTTTACTGAAGATTTAGATCCTGTGTTCTCACTAAATATTCATCTTGTCAATTTTACAAAGAAAAGGTTTCACGCTGCAAAAGTGAAGGCTTATTTTTGCAAACACCTTAAGAATATTTAAAATAAACCCAACGTGGCATCTTTTGAATGAAACTGAATACTTTTTAATTGGTCTCAGTCTCCAGGAAGTGTTTTGCTGCTTTTTTGTCAGTTTTCTTTCCTTTGATATGATGTTGTATGCATGTAAATTCCCTTTGTCATCCAACACCATGGATAAAACCAAAGAGCTGTCAGCTGAAAAGAGACAGATGGTTGTTGACCTACTCAGATTAGGAAACAGTTATAAATAATACATAAACATTTGAAAATACCATTAAGCACTGTCAAAGCAATAATGGAAACTGAAGTGTCCTGCATAAATCACAGTTATTCAGGGAAGCGTAAATGTGATCAGACAAAGCAAGTACGTGACTCATCAGGAAGTGTGGAAACAGCTGATAGGACATCAGCATGGGGCGCATGGGTGCGTGTTTTAAAGAAGATAAATTTGCAATAGTGTACAATGCGGTTTATTATGATACATACAGTATTATTTTTATTGCCGTACACTATACAATACTGTATACTTGTATTCATTTGGTGATTTTTAAATTTATTTCGATTTTTTTCATGTTTTGATTGTTTTTTATTACGGATAAACTCCAGTAAAAATTTCTCTTTCAAGAGCCGTTATAGGGAAAATTTGAATATAGAGAGTTCAGACACCAAGGGCTTGCTGCATATGACTTGTTTGAGCCCAAAATATGGCTCTTTGTATGAGTTGCTTGTTTTATACATTCATTTTTGCTCATTTTCATGAAGGGTCCCAATAAATCTTGAGCTGAGTGTATGTTTGTTTATGAATACTCCAGGGAGTATTATTAAAGGCAGGGGAGCTCTTAAGTTCCTGAGCATCAATACCCAGCCCTGCAATTAACTATGTAATAAATGCAATAAATGTTCTGTTCTAGCTCTATTTATTAAAAGTGAGCTTTACTTTAATGCTCTGTGAACCATCTCAGAGAATGCACTTATGATAATGCCTTGTAATGCAGGTAAGTCCCTTGGGATAAAAGGGTGCAACAATTAAATTGCTAATTATAACTGCAACAGTTTCATCATTTACATGTAATATCACACTAAAGTGGGCAGCACGGCAGGCTGAAAAGTGAATACTTGTGAATCTTATTTCACTTCAGCTGCAGATTCAATACTTCTTTCAGCAAGGAAGTTAAAGCAATATAAAAATAAAAACTAGGTGCCCAGTCTCTCAAACTCAGTACTGAAGGTTAAGTTTGGGGTTATACCATACCTGTTTGAAATATGGCAAGGGTGAAGGATGCACCATGGATGCTTGCAAATAATAACATTGCCTCTCTCCTTCCATCAGTACACTTTTACACCCTGGAGTCAGAGAAGTAAAGTTCAGTTTCCCTGGGTCAAGCCCTTCACACTCAGATAGGTGGAAGGCTAAGGCACTGTTGGCAAGCGAAAACCATGGTTAAAATAACACGTCACTACCGCCATTGCTGGCCCACTTCCACCACTCTGCTGGACTTTGTCTGGAGAGCCACACCAACTAAGGCAGCAAGTAATGTTAACAGAGGTACATCACATACATTCCAGTGTGAAATGACATTCCATATGGGCCACCTGGCTCTTCTGTTGAATACCTCACTAGCTGTTAAAATCCACCTAGCTCATACAGCAGAAAAGGAACAATAAACTTTGTCACTTCACATCTACAAGCTTTAAATGAGATGGACCAATCTGTAGTTGATCTCATATTCCTTCTGTTCTCTTTGCTGATCCTGATTCCAGTTTCAGTATGCTGGGACATATGCCAGAGCACACAGATTGTCTTTTGGGCTAGGCAAAGGCTAGAAAAGTGATGAATAAAAGGAAAAGAGGTTAGAAAGGAGAAAGCATTTAACTCAGGGTGCCTGTCTGCCTCCCTTTCTACATACTGGGGAAAAAAAACAAGTTACCCATGCATGGAATTGCTTCATCAATGGAAATTTCTCTCATATGAGAAATTCTGTTCTTAAAAGCACACATTTATACATATTGTTATGATCCTTGAGGAATCCTATTACTTCTCAAAAAAGGCTGCCTAATGGACTGTGGCTGAAGCTTCAGAATCTATTAAACAGAGACCAACACCTGGACCAAGAGCAATCAACAGGGCAGCTGGAAGCAGATGCACTCCAAGCCCCAAACCACAGTAATGAAGACGTCTGTGGCTACACAGTTCAGAACACCCAAAAGCACTCTTTATCTGTCTGTGTAATGGTCCACAGCAGACCTGCATGCCACAAAAAGCAGCATCTATACCATGTTTCATCTGCCATGCCAGGTCACTCCACATCTGGAAGGGATCATCAAATACCTGCATACATTTATATTCTGAGTCGTGATTATAGGTTTGTACTGTAAACCTCAGGTGTAAAAAGCGGCATGATAAAGAGGAGAAACAGTTCTCTGTGGTTTTGGTAGATTAAAAGAATAAACCAGATGGTGGTGTGACACAGTCTTGGCCAAGGCAGAAGCCAAGAGTTAACACTGTAATTACAGCAGTTCTAGTTAGATCTTCTTCTGCTTCACAAAATTACCACAAATTGCAAACGGGTGGATTACGTTCCCCAGCTGAAGGCTGGCTTTTAGAGGGCATAAACGATGGCTGGGATATAAAGTAAAGGAGGTTGAGAGGCAGAACCACACTTTAGCAAGACCATAAGGACACAGCTGTTGTGACAGCACAGCAAATGTCATGCACTGCTGATATGAAAAGCTCATGTTCTTTTTTTGCTGTATAAAACAATTTTATAACATCCAGATGATGTCTAAATTCAGCATTCTCCTAAAGTTTTCAGTCTTTAAAAAAAAAAAGTCAAGGATTCAGTTAGAGTAGAGTACGAATCTTTCCAGCTGGAGACTGCTAAGGGAAGTAATTGTAAGGGGAGGGTCTTGGCCAAGAGACATACATGTAGCTCTGCAGCTGCTCATGAGGGCCACGGCAGTGCTTACCGGAAAGCCTCTGGGGCTTAAGAGAAGGTGTCATAGTGCTCTGAATGTGAGCCTCAGCAAGATTTTGTGGGTGACTATGTGGACAGGGCATGAGCCCATTGCTGAGCGGTCCATTAAACCCTTGATGACACAGGGCTTATGGAAGCTAAAAAATAGTTGATGTTCCAAATCATTCTGATAAAAAATTTTTATAAACTGAATGGACAGTAACAGACATAATATGTGCACCTTCCTTGCAGTGACAAAATTATATTTTTTATGGTTTGTTTAATCTGTTAAAGCTAAAACCAAGAAGATGAATGGCAGGATCATTGTCCCATTAAAATCTCAGACATCAGATTCAGAGAGAAATTTTATTAAAGTGCAGTTCAATAAAGCCAGCAGTTCTATATCCATTTTAATTTCATGAAATTAGGTCAATGAAAAAGGTTATTCAAAGCCGCTTTGGAGATATGAAGACCAAACACCCAACCATACATATCTAGAAATGGCAAATAGCCGTCCCTATTATTTCCAAAAGATAGATAGGGCTATCAGACATCTAATACTGAAGAGCGACGTATAGATCATGTAGTGGAAGGTGAACAGGAAAACTGCAATGAAAAATAAAAGTAAAAAAATGAACATGTTATTAATGGTATTGCTTGTAATTGTGTTGTCATGGCTATAGTAAATTACTGTGTCAGTGAAATAAACTGAAGCTGTTTGTAGGTTGACATGTAGCAGCCGTCTAATCTAGGATATTTATGGAATGCGTTGCTTCAAAAAGCCATCTCAGCTGTTTGAGGAGCAGAAGCTTTATCCAACATTTAATGGACCATGCACAGTTGAACGCAAACTCTCCCTCCCATCGCCATGAAAATGATGTGAGATGATGTGGCCACTTGAATAACATGAAAAAACAAGCTACTGGTTTAAACTCAAGAAGTCTGATGGTAGCAAATTTTCTATTATGACGATTGTCAGCCACATCAGCTGTCTTTTTACTAGTCTGGAATCACCAGAGGCACCTTGGACTCTTGCTCAGACAACTTCTCAGGCAGATTCTGAGGCACCTCCTCAACCCTGACCCTCTACTTTTACCTGAACAGAGGACCATCCATGGCATTCCCTATTTGAAACAGTCTCATATGGTATTGGCCACACTTCCACCTGTGCTAAGGATTTCTTAAGTTAGGAAAAACCAGGCCATCGGGTTCAAACAATGTATCATAATTTTGATAAAACACGCCTCTCAAGGTAATCGCAGAGACTGCTTTAGAGTATGACCTCAAGCTAGATTAGGAAAGTAGCACCGCTGAGCAGGGGGCCAGCAGAACTGCAACCCTGATGGATGGGTGTGTCTAGGGATGGCTGGATGTGTTGTGTTAGCAAGTGCCAGGTGTCACACGACTGAAAGATGACAGGAAATAGAGTAGAACATGACAGCTGCAACTGTGCCCCTGTTGGTCATCCAGATAACATCTGGTGACCTTAGTGGCCCTTTTTCCTTCTCAGTATGCTGGCTGTTGGACAGCAAACAGAACAGGATCAGCTCTTTCTGTTTGGTGAAATGAAATATTTCTGCACCTCTAAATACAAGAACTAGGTGTGTTTAATGAACCATAATTATAGAAACCAGGAAAACCATGGCATATACAAGAATGCCGAATTCAATTTAAATCTACAAGCAATTGTATAGTACAGTACTTCTCAATCAAGGCAAAAGTTATAAACCAGTTTTAATGCTTCCACAGTATAATGTGCCCTTCAGGGTTACGACGTTGTCTCAGCTTAACCTCAGAATAATTTTGTAGGCAACTGAAAGCACTTCAAACAACTATGTCATGCTGTCCAGATCATCTTCTGAGTCATGCATCAAACAAAATTATTACCCTGTCCTAGATGAAGACAAGGCCTGCATAAATCTACATAATATAGAACTTCAATGTAAAAAAAGTTATTTTTTGCCTAAAAAAATCTGCATTTAGTTAAAATAATAAATCTAGACTATGAATGAGACATTTCATTTAAATGTTCCTCTGTGAATGGAATTCACTTTGCCTTCACATTTTGTTCTTAATTTGGACGTTAAATAGTGCTTTTTTAAAATGACAGCTGCGTCAGAAACTAAGAAGTTGTGTCTCAACACATTTGGACTTCTCTGACAAAGCCACCTTCTGTATATCAACAAGGTTGGGACAGAGCTGACAATGTGACAGTTTTATGTTCAAGGGCAAAAAAAAAAAATAGCCACACAGAGCATTAAAATTCAAATCTGAGGGGAAATACAAAAAGGTGAAGGAGGTCAAGCTGTGCCAGAGGCAGGTTTGGCAGCAGCCACCTCTTCCAGTGCTCGATGATCAAAGCCCCATATGCAGCGAGGCAGCCCATCACACGGTTATAGCTGTGCCTGTCAGTAGGATCACCCAGCACGTACAGCAACGGGCTGGACAGCAGCAGCAGCAGACTCTCTGCATCCGGCCACTTTCATTTTCAGCAGAGGGAAGCCACAGTATCTGAGAGCAATTTTTCCCAACAAAGCCAAATCTCCATGTCCATGTGACAGGTCCCTTTGTATGACAGGATCCTTTGCAGAGTTCTGCAGTGGCAGAACTAAGTATTAAATAAATTAGGACATTCAAATGACTAATTCAGTCAGTTTCAGAACCTGTGTATTCAGTTTGCATGAACTGCTGGCATCAATGTGTTAAAGCTTTACGTACAAAAAAACGACTGGTCCGAGGCACTTACAACAAATTGTTTTTTTTCTATAAGAGACACTGGGGGACGTCTGAAAAGCACAATAAAATAGCTGTATATCTGCCCTGTCCTCCACTAGCACAATACATTAAGTTTTACAGGGGTCCTAAATGTTATCTGGTGTGGAAGGAGAAAAAAAATCGATGCTATTTCTTTTAGGTTGAAGCGTTGACCTTTACAAACCTTCAAGGATAATGATTTTAGATAAGTCAGAGAACTATATGAATGCTATCACTTACTACAGTCACATACGGAACATTTGAAGTGTTAAGTCTTTGAATCCCCCCTCCAAAATGCAACTCAAAAAGGTTTATGGAAACAATTTTTCCTCTACCTGTGCGAGAGAAAAGAAAAATGTATCGTAATCTTATTGCTTCTTTTCGAAACTGAGCACACAATAATTACAACGCAAACTCTCCCGTTTCTTGGTAACCGAAGGTGATTTACAGGCTATTATGATTTCAAAGTGTGTCACTTACAACAACAGGTAATGCCCACTGGGCATTACTGCCTGTCACACTCCTTCAGGCCAACTGCAGGGTCATCATCCAGGAGCCATCTTGACAGTTCCTCCTTTTAATTCCAAAACACATCCTTGCTGTGGGGAAGCTGTGGGAATGTCTCCTTTTCACCCCCTGCAGCTGGCCTCAGGATCCATCTCTTCCAGGTGTTAAATAAACTCAAAGACGTTGGCCTTTGTAGAGGTGAAACAGTCACACCTGAGCCCAACACATTTAATTTTGTACTATAGAACTAAGCCACTGGTTTAAAAATTGTGCCTTCTTTTTCACAATTAATACTTTTTCTGCTTTGAAAAAAGAGAATTTTCTGTAAATAGAGAACTTAATTTCCTATTCTGCTTTATTCCTACCCCTGGTCAAAGTACCTAATTGGAATACATAAGACAAGAAAACATCAAGTAAGTACCAGGAAATTGCACTGTTTCCCTCAGAAACCCAGGAACACTTGATTTAATGGCCCTTGCCAATGTGGTTCATCCTGAAATGTCAGGGCTTGTCATCATTATACATCCGTTTTCCACTAAATTAAAAACAAACCACTCAACCTTTCCTAAAGCAGTATTTAGGACAGCATGCAAGCACTATAGTCATATTCCTTGTACATTTTGATAAATATGGTGTAAGGAGGCTTGATAGTCTTATTTTTACCCAGGTTTCCCACAATAAATCAAATTACAGGGTTGACAAAAGTGATATTAAATAGAACCTGAGCAGTACAGAAATGCTACCAAACATTCATTTACATTGTCATAAGCTCTGTATCTGCAAGTTAATTAAAGGTCAAAGCTGTAGACATTTGTGTTATATTCTTACGGTAAATCTATTCAGGTATCATAATTCATTTTCAATTACATCCGGTAAAGTACATTCGAGAATTTACAGGCTGAGACAGAAAGCATTGCATATGACAGACAAAGAAAGTGTTACAAGGATATTTTCATAATATTCCTCCTTCTACTCTACACGAGCACACCAAGCTTACATTTTACCTGGAGTTGGTTTTCTTTTTTAAGGAAACCACAAAAAGTGTGCATAAACACACAAGTCGTTTCCAATTCTTGCAGAATTGCCATTGCGTAATTGTTACAGGCTGCCAATACATTGAGTGTCTAGCATCGTTTTTGATATGCAAATGGAGCAGACATTAGACTCTGGGACACATTAGAGTTTCAGTTATTGCTGCTCAACAGACAAATATGATACTGTAATGTACAGGAGACTCTGTATGTGGTGGTAATCTGTGCACCTCTAGCACCTTTTGTCACTTGTTCAGTAATATTTAGCTTCAGGAGAACTGCATGATGTTTGGTGAACTATAAAGATCAAAACTGTCTGTTTTTTTGTGTCAAATATAATTGCATAACAGCAGTTGCATAATTTTCACTTTGTTGTGTTACATACTGTCTAAATATAAATCAAAGAAGAGCATTCACTTGTTTAGTACTAAGAAATGATCCCCTAGATAATTCTAGGTTTTAGGGTAGGTATTTAGGGAGATAAGAAATTGATCAGAGGCTCTATAGATCCTCTTCCTGCGCATGAAACCCATCAAGTATGGCTGTAATTAACTTACCCACCACACCACATAGCTGGCCAACACACAAACACAGTGATGACATTTTGCTTAGATAATTACTTTCCTAGGAACAAATGAATTTTTAACAAACTTCAGTTTAGTAAGAAATGTAGCCCAGTTATTGGTTAGTGAGGCACTGTCTTCGTAATTCTACTGACAGTAGACAGTGGTAGTAAAAAAGGAAACTCTCACGGTGCAGTATCGTATTGTTGGAGTGGCCAGTAACATTCTAATTCCTGCTCTTTTTGAATTTTCATTATCTACTTTGTGTTGATGTTTGTTTAACCAGTAGGTTTTGCCCAATTCCTGGTTGAAGTGGGGATATCCAAGTGTCTGAGGGAATCTGTGGGACTCAGCTTAGCAAATGGGACTCTGCTTCTCCGTTGTTACAGGCAATCATGAAAAGCGGGTGAAAACAAAACAGACAAAGATTGGCAGCCATTTCTCAAGATGGCCACATAAACATAATCCTTCTTTGCAGCTGTAAAAACAAAACTCCTCAGTTTAACTGATCACACAGACAAATTCGAGAGTTGCCTTGCCCAGGCAGAATACAAGATCTTTGAACTGGAGCTATTAAAGAATCTACAGGTAATATGATATCTACTCTGGAACAGAAGACAGCAAGCAAAATTGGATGAAATGGAATATAAAAACCAATATAATAATCTGAAACTTGTGGGTCTGTTTAAGAACCTGAAGACAATGCTTCTTTGAAACAACTTCTGTAGAAAAACCTTAATTCCTGGGCTGGTTTGTCAGTCAGTGTTGCCCCGAATGAGATTGATTTTTCTTACTGATTCCTTCTCCACTTTCCTGACCCAAACACTTATCTAGAGATCACCCTGGTCCAGTTTTTCCACCTATCTGACAAAGAAAACATTGAAAAGGCTGCAGTGAAAAAACATGACATCACCTTTAAAGATTCCTCTCTACCTCGATCTGCCAGCTGAAATCATTTATAAGAGATGTAAGTTTGATAAAGTCATCATAGCTTTTAAACAGTGGAAAATGTACTGGTTTGTATTTTTCCAGCCTGACTGAGATGTCTTCAAAAAGAGAAGAGCTGATGTTTGACAATTTGACATCCATCATTGCTTTCCTGACTGATACGAAGGTCTGAGACTGACAGTGGATCTTACACATACTGGAGGCACTAAACTTCTTTTTGTTTGGTTCTTAGATGGTTACTTTATATACTCTTTTATCCTGTTTCTCTGTTTCTTATTGTGAATCTTACTATCTTTTACCAGGGTTCTTCTTTATTTGTGAGATTTTACTCTTTCCATTTTGCCTATGGTTTAACATGTGATGCAACTATAATTATAGGTAGGATGACTGAAACTTGTTTAAACATTGTACTAAAAGGAAACTGGAAAGCCTGCCTGTTTAATAATGTAGTGAAGTCTTACAAGAACCTGCGCTAGTAATTTTTTGTCTAAATAACTTCAAAGCATTCTATTGTTGTGGCTTATATTCAGACGTTCATCTTTGTATGATTAACTGAAGTGATTAATTCTTTCTTTGGATAAAGTTAAAATTTAATTTGTATCCCTCATAGGATCTCTGCACACTTCTTTTGGACAGGGGTACTTGATCCCTTGTGGATGTATTGCAATTGATTTAACTGTTGTTCCTCCATGCTGCTGTTTTTCTCTGTATGTTTCTAAGCCAGTGTGGCTGTTACAATCAAAAAGGACTGTCATTCATATATGGCTCATACAGGCATGAATGAGTTTATAAAAACTGCTGGAGAATCCGGGTTGCCTTTCCCACGGTTACCCAACCAAATCGATGGACCGATTATTTAATGTCGATTGTTGTGTGTCTCATTTTCAGCTGCCTTTTCAGAGTGACAGGCTACATAGCAAGCAATAAAGCAGTAGGGAAGGCAGGTGCTGACACAAATTAAACTGACATCAGTACCTGCATTGGCAGGTAACCTGCTGTTCCTCACCTTCAGAAGCCTCAAAACACTTGCACACAAAAGCAGCCTGCTTTAACAGCAGCCTTTAACTAGTGACATCAACAAACAGAATCTGGACATCTCCACAATGACAGAAACACTTTTAGCTTTACATGCATTCACTTAGCAAATGCCTTTCTTCAAAGTGACAGGCACCTCAACAGGAAACAACAGTGAATTTCACAACAACCAATAAGCTGTAAACACAGGCACATGGTCGTCAAAGAATGGTTTGTCCGAAACCACCTTTTTTGCCAATAGCTGCCTAAAAAATTGAATCGATAGGAAATATAAAGGTGATCATGACAGGTGGTGAGATTCAACAGGGATTCAAGTGATCTGACAGAGAGAATTTGTTCCATTACATCAAAGCCACAACTAAAATTGGCACACTGGAGCAGTGTAGTGACAGTGTTTCACAGCACTTAGACTGTGTGATTGAACATGCGTTCAGTCCCTATTTAGTTTTTCATTTTTTTCCCCAAATGGGTCCCCCCCCCCACAGTTGGAAAGCATGTGACTGAGATGGATTGGTAACTGAATTGCCTGTGGTACATATGCCTGTGTGTGTTACACTGTTGTCTTGTGTGAATGGATGAATGACTGTAGGGCGTTTAGTGTGGTGCATCTGTTATTGGAAGCCATCTTGTATAAATGTGTCTGCTAAATACCATACAGCAATCATATATTTGCAATTGTATTTTGGTTTGGAGATGTACTTTTAGACTGTCAAATGAATAAAAGTCATTGTTTGGATCACTTGTGAGTGGGACCACCAAGTGGCCAGAGGTGGAGGAACATTTTTGCAGCAGTACAGGGTGTGATCTGGTTTTGTGAGTCTTGGGGTTCATTTGTGTGCAGCTACATGAAGCCAGTGGCGATAGACAAGGAAGGGACATACACAGGAAAGGTTTAGCATGCCAAAAGCAACACAGTGACATTCTGGGTCAGCTGGAGGGATTTGAGGACAGAGATAGGATAACACTATGGCCTGGTGCTGTCTAGAGTGTGTTGTGAGATATGGATGGATCCTACAAATGTTATACAGGAAGTATCTGTAGGATCGTGCTACGGCATCAAGGTGCTGAGTGAAGCAAAGACTTAAGTCGTTTGTAACTCCCAACCTCCTGTTGGATGAAACAGATAATGAACAAGTTGCCCACTTCGACAGAAAGTGCCTAACAGGTAAAAGATCTCATCTTTAAGATTTTGCAAAATAAAAGTGCAGCAAACCTGAGAGACTTGGACACAAAGCATCTGGGGTCAGATGTTAGTCACTGTAAATTCCATTGTAACTTTTATCAGATACACAGCTCAAGGATACAACATCCTAAGATATATATATATCACAATGACTTCAAACTGCTATCACAAAGTCATCCTCCAGATACTGCACAAACCAAATGTGGCATGTCTCACATACCATTGCTCTGATGAACTGCAGACCTGATCTATCAGCACAGATGAAATTGTTTCACTCTGAATTTAAGGTGCAGTGAACCATACCAGTTTGGATTGTTCGCATTTCCACATTTTTTAAAATGTTATACCTACAGATCCATTTTCTGATCCACGTGATACAATGAAAGCATCACGCAGGCTTGAGGCTTATTTTAAGATTACGAAATCATAAGATATAACATAACTTTAATGAGTCAAAGCACTACGACTTATAAACATTCCTTTGATGCTCAGAAAGCAAAGTGAAGATGGCGAAACTGAGGGAACATATGTGAATATAAATATTAATTTGTTACAGTTTCCAGAACATTACAAAACTGTGTGAAGACAGACTTAACTTTTATTTACTACTGAATCATTCTTCAAATAAAACAATGGCATGACTATATAATCCTTTCCAGGAATCGGTTCATCTGAAATGTGCCAAACTTCACCCCAAAATATTTCTTTCCAGTGTTACTCAGCATACAAAGATCTTCCTCCCACAGACATCATGACTAAAATATTTTTTCCCAAATTTGGTAGTCACATTTACGCAGTAACACAGACACATAAATTTTCTGCCATTTCCTGACTATGTAGTTTATTTATCATGTCAGCCCAAAGGACAATGAATGCAGCAAGTATTTGGGAATCAATGTGACACAGAAACCAACAAATGTTTTGTCTTATCTGCAGATTAAAATTAGATCGTAACCAAATGTTGCAGATTACTTTCACTTGGAATTGCTGGAATAAGTATAATTCAGTGAGCTATTTCTTTATACACGCTAAAACTATAGTCACTGCGCTGTGTGTGTGAGAAAGAGACAGTGACAGTTAAAATTTTATTCTCTTGTGTGCAGTCAAAAAATGTTCAGTGTAAAGAAGTTTTCCCAGACTGTGAGCGTGCAGTGGAATTGATGTGTTATATCCATCACAGTTTTGAACTTGAGGCAAACAGGAAATGATTGCAAATGAAAAATTAATTGGGAAAGAAACAATGAAACAACACATGGCCCACAATGCATAAACAAAGAGTTTTGTAAAAAAAAAAAAAAACCTTAACCAATCCAATCAGCACTCAAAACAATATGGAAAAGTCACATTGTGTAACTCCAGCCTAGGTTGAAGGGGGCATTTGAGGGAGCATTGAGCAATGGAATAAACCTGATACATCCAACCACTATTTACAAAAGGAAAACCACTGTCCTCTTGAGAATCACAAACATCTGACCAAAAAGCAGTATCCTTTTTAACTATTAAGACAATTTTTTTCCAAAGAAATAGCAAGTTCTAACTCGGTCTCTATATTTAAAGACAAATTTCACAACAGCATGATTATACCACTGCCAATAGGTCAGTACTACTCACCCGACCTTCTTGTAATGTTTCAGTACTGGTGTGTTTAAAAGACCCAGCACAGTGTCTCTTTAAACACACAACATGAGCCACTAAGTATTGGGTGCTCCTCATCATTCAGTAGAAAGGGTCACATAAAAGTAATACATGCTGAATGGTCTAAAGAAAAGCATAAGTACAGAGTGAAGAATATCTATACAGAACAAACTCATGGTGTCCAAAGTGAAACAGATACAGGTTCTAAGGCCACTGTGTGGAGGAAAATCAACAGCTCTGAGATATAATGACACATTTCCAATAGATCGTCTGAGATCCTTCTGTAGCTTTTATTTTTTAGCACAGTTAACAGAATCTCACAGGTCTACATTCCTTTGGAAACAATTAACAATGTTACAACCCCAAGGCTGTCTAAGGTTATGGTGAGGTGTAGCAAATTGTACCAAGTTATTTGTGAATGAATCAACAGCACAGCAACTAGTTAGAAACTAAACAAGTGCATATATTTCATAATGAATAAATATACATAGAAAGCCCAAAAGTGGCATATAAAGAAGCCAATATGAAACGTAAATAATCTACCCCTTTATTTCAGGAGTTGGAAGTATTAGTATAGTTGGAGCGTTTCGAAGGATGCTTGGTGTACTGTCCATTGGGGTTTGGAGTCTGCTTGAGGATTTCCACCTGCCGTCGAGCAAGGTTGTTGAACCCCTTTGTTGGGGTGGCGATGGATTTGCAAAATTGTCCAAATGGATTAGCAAAAAGAGCACCTGTGGGGTGGAAGTAGCAGGGTGTGTTTTTCTGCATATGGGCGTGATTAATAGCTGGGCATGGTCAGGTGTTCAGTCCAGTACTTCCCTCCTGAAATTCATCTCT
The DNA here is from genome assembly GCA_900497675.1 of Arapaima gigas. NCBI lineage: Eukaryota > Metazoa > Chordata > Actinopteri > Osteoglossiformes > Osteoglossidae > Arapaima > Arapaima gigas. The sequence continues at coordinate 208,197 of UFQX01000019.1, forward strand.
TCCAAGACTTCAAATATACACAACTACCCAATTTCAAATTTGAAAAACCAAAAGGGGTGTAAACCCCAAAACAATGTCTTCTGCATCCTAACTCACTTCTCTGCTCTATAAAAGTTGTAAAACTCACAAATAGTACGTCAGCAACCAACAAAACAAAAGGCAAAAAAGGGAAAAAGGGCAAAGGAAAAACAGAAAGGAAAAGGCTTCTCAAATGCATGATAGTCCTTCCCAGCTTCACCCAGGAAGCCCTTAAATCTTGGTGGATTCAGTCTCTTCTGGTTCTCCAGCCAATCCTATGCAGCTTCTTGGGGTTAACAGTGACAGACAGTAGTCTTATCTACTCAGAAGCACGTTGAGTGAAATAAAACATAAAACGGGCAAACAAGTGGATGTAACAAATATTTAATTCCCAAAAATCTAAATATGCTCTGCTTTGGTAGATTCAGAATGAAATGGACATGAAAAACAGCTGTAAATCAACCACATTTAAAGACATTTACAAAAAGACAACCATAGACATACATATGATACATATGATGATATGAATCTGACTACATCTTTCAGATAAAAGAGCAAGAAAATACAGGATAATACTACAGTTAATTTCTGTGAACACCTTGCACATCAAAACATAATGGAACTGCTGTCTTTGTGTTTTAAGTGACAGTGGATTAAAATGCTTGACAGGATTTTAAATGAATTAATTAAATAAATGAAAAACTGATCTTCGATCACCTGCACATTTTCACTATGTTATCTAATTTAACAAGTATTTACACAATCAGTTCTATATGCAGACTGGTATATTGCATGTTGTCGAAATGGTGGCATAGAACTAACTAACTACTTTGAGAGTTTGAGTCTGTACATGTCTGTTGCTAAAATGGAATTTTGATTTCTGAGTTGTACACCACTTTGATAAAAAAAAGTGGTGATGTGCACGTAAAGAGCATTTAAAGTGTGAAGCCACCATAACCAACAGCAGAATCTGTTGACTTGAGGCCCACAGGCAGGGTGACCCCCCCACACCCAACTCCACCCAGACAATGCCATCCTGTCTGCTGAGCTCCAGTGACAGACACCCTCCAGCCACTGGTGGAGTTATGGATTGAATGTGAGACAATTGCTGACCAAGCTGCTGGAAATGTAAAGGGGACACTCCATTAATGACAGCTAGAGACTTCCTAATACAATATGAACAAACAATGTACAGTATTACTTTGACAGCTGCCCTTGGTTTGCTTTTGGTGTAGCCAAGCACAACAGGGCCACACACTACAAACATATCCTTGCTTAAAAGACATACATTTCTTGTGAAACTGATACCAAACATCTCAAATCTGTCCTTTCTTTGCACGTAGTGTAAAGGGGGGAAATGTGACATATGTTCCTATGATAATTTTTTGATATTATTTATCCAGTGATATTGGCAAAGCATATTCCACCTCCCACCATTCAGTCTAGCTGTGAATTAATGGCTTTGTGTGAGCTTTCATATAAGACATTTGTCCACAGAAAAACAAAGACTGCCATTTTTAATTAAGAAATAGGAATTTTGCAAATGCAAGACTTCAAACAGCATGATTTAAAAGGACATTAGCCTCCATACAACAATTTACCATGCCTTCAGCTCAACTACTTTTCAGATGCGCAGGCATGATACCTAAAACCAATAACCAAATTGCCACTTTCTGCATCGCTCTTGCTGAGCTGAGAAACACATTTAAACAGCTTTTTAATAAGTATGTCCTTGTACAAGGAGTTCAAGCCAGTTAACTGGTCTTCTCAAAGCTGCCTTTCATTCCCCTTCTAGGGTATGCACTTTGGGTCCCCCAAGCACCGGGAAGCCATGCATACCAAATGAGCATGTCACATTGGGAATATGCAAATCTGGCCCGAGAATTTTTGTCTGGGTGACGACATGCTCCCTTTCACAAGGGGTCTGAATGAGACTTGAGCATCAAGCAGTGTAATGCGCTGGGCATTATTAATGAGCTGCGCCTTTGGGGGGGCGGGCATGCCAGGGTCAACATAGGCCAGCAGGGTGACTTCACACCAGTCTCTGGATGTCCTGCCACCAGTCTCCCAGGAGTGGCCCATCAGTATTTTCCCTCTCTTCTCTCTAACCGCCTCAGTTCACATCCACAGAGGCATCCATTTGGGGAAGAGGTGCAATATGTTCAGACAGGTATTGATAAAAAAGGCAGAACACACACTGCCCTTTGTTTTCATTAACCCGCAAGTTAATGTAGCTTTTGTACTGTCAGATAGACAGGATGCATGCCCTGGTTCAGATGATGCTGAACAAAGAGCCAATGAGCTCCACATTCCAGTGTAGAGTGAACCTTCCCTGCATAACTACACTTGTGATTTTTGCATGTAAAAAATTATTTTGCAAATTAAAATTATACAGTCATAAAGGGCACAACTGTAAAACATTGTCTTCATTAAATTTCTTGAGGTCATTTTAAGGAAGCTTTAATACATACCCCTTGCACAGAAATATAGCACATATGAAATAAACAGAACTTTGTACACATTTTGGGATTTATGTACTGATATACTGTTTTTTCCAGTTGCCGCCTTATATGGCTGCACTGGAAAAAAATGTAAAATATACAAATGCTGATAATAATCCAATATTTGAATAATTGTGCATAAATGTCAGTTCAAAAAGTATGTTTGCTTCAATGTTTACAGATTTCATTAGCCAACCATAATTTTTCAAAAAGGTGGCAAAACAAGAGTAATGTGCAGCATCCTCTGGTGAAAGTTGCAGGCAAAAAAATAGAAATAACAATATATACAGTACTTTGAAAAAAACTTAAGCACCTCAGATTTTTCGCAAAAAATATTTGTGTTGCATGGTTATTTATGTCTTCTGCATTAGTGTGTTAGTAGGGAAGAGCGTATTTCAGATTTCCAAACATTCCTTTTACAAAAAGTAAAATATTACAGGAGATGTTAGTAAGTTGTTAAAGAAAAAAGTAACACAGTAATAGACCACTTTCCAGACAAAACAACTAGAGGACTTTTTAGGCATATAGCCCAGTACAAGATTAAACAAACGCAACAAACGGTCACTAATAATCGATGACATAACATGCAGGTGGAACCAAACTGATTAACTGAAAAAGAAAAAAGCTGCACAGAGGGAATAAAACTGAGCGAGAGACAATGGTACTAAAAAGGTGAGGTTACAGAAGATGTGGCAGTTTAACCTTCTAATCTTACACAGGGCAAGAGTGACTACAGCAACAAAACACAAGCTGGTCATCCTGCATCAGCAAGTTCTTCTGCAGAAGCACAAACAAAGGGGTAAGGTTGAAGTCCAGCAGTCAGCCACAAAAACTGAGTGCAGCAGACGAGAGAGTCATACTTCCTTTCAGAATCAGGATATATCCCACACCATTATCAGCTCAGGACTGGCAGAAACCACTGGAACCCTGGTATTCCCATTTACAGTCTGAAGTCTTGTCAGAAGTGGTCATCAAGGAAGCGTTGCGACCAAAAATCCTTTCCTCCAAGTTGGTAGCAAAGCCAAGTAACTCACCTACACACAAAAGCACAAGGACTTAGGGCAGAAAAATAGCAGCAGGTGCTTTGGACTGATGAGTCACAATTTGAAATTTTTAGCTGTAACAGAAGGCAGTTTATCTGCCAAGGTTCTGGAGAGCTACATGGATGAGTGTCTGCCAGCCACAGTGAAGCATGGTGGAGGTTCCCTGTAGGTTTGGGGCTGCATTTATGCAAATGACCTCCTCACTGTTGAGACATATTGGCAGATTCTTATCCATCACACAATACCATCAGGGAGGCATCTAATCGGTCCCTAATTCATTCTGCAGCATGAAAATGACTCCAAGCACATGGCCAAAGTCATAAAGAACTATCTTCACTGAAAAGAAGACAAGGAATCCTACAACAGATGGTACGGCCTCCACTGAGCCCTGATCTCAACATCATCGAGCCCATGTGGGATTACATTCAGCTGACTACCTTAAACTGCATGCAAGTGTACCTAAGTGTGTACCTAAGACAACCGATGCTGTCTTAAACGCAAAGGGTGGGCACACATAATGTTGATTTAGGTTTTCTCTGCTTGCTGCACTTTCTAGGAACTTTAAAAAAAATGTTTTATGGCATTATTTTTGGATGCATTCTCACTTTACACCATTTTTTCCACCAGTGCCTAAAACTTTTGCACAGTACTATATATAAGGTTTTTGGTAATTACGTGAGCTATGTTGGATCACATTTGACAGTTTTCTTTTTAAAAATAGTGCATCAATCTCAGAAACAAAAAGCCCACCTAGCTTACTAAAAGGCCAGGTAGCTTTTGGTTTGTCATCATATGCAACTGAGAAACATATTCAAAATTGTTTTGTTGGTGAACAAAATTAATGATTTTTATATACATTAACATAATAGGTAAATAGTATAAGATTTAACATTTCATAATAACCCAGACCTAAATAAAGGTAACAATTTACTTTTATCCAAAAAGTAGAACGGACTTAGGTTCTACTACAAATAGAAAATAAAACGTAAAATGATTTATTAAACCACTGTGTGGATAAAAGCTTGATTTACTAAGATAGACACACCATTTAAATATCATTTTGACTTGGATTACATGAAATTTCATTGTATATATTCTCTTTCCTCCAAAGTGACAGTATTCCCACGATTTGCACTAAGTAATGGCTAACGCAATAATGAATAACTTATTAATAATGCAACTTATTAATATTTTTCAATGAACAGAATTAAATGAATGCAAAAATGGCAGTTGATAGACTGTACCTTTAGGCTAAAATTTGTTCAAATGCATGTTTCTGAGACCACATTTAGGCCTATGAGGAATCTTGTAGTATACTGGATTAAGATAAATTTTTTCCATCTAAGTGGTCCAATATCAGAAATTTCATGTGCTTTCAGTTTTGGGAAAAACAGGCATGCAACATAACATAGAATGTAATCAGCTTGGTGGAATGCAGACTCAGTTTTTTAAGACTGCATGGTGTTCTTGACAGGGTGGCACTGTGGCTCAGTGGGTAATGCTGCCACCTCACAGTGCCTGGGATGTTTGGGCATGAGTTTGGTACAGTCTGTGTAGAGTTGGCATGTTATCCCTGTGTCTGTGTGGTTTTACACCTACAGTCCAAAGACATACAGTACTGTGCAAAATTCTTGGGCATGCAACTTCAATGTCTGTTGAGAAATACAGGTAGATTCTTATCTACCATCAGGGAGGTTTCTGATTGGTCCCAAATTCATTCTGCAGCCTGAGAATGACCTCAAACACCCAATCTCAGTCATACAGAACTATCTTCAGCAAAAAGAAGGAATCCTGCAACAGATGGTATGGTCCCCACAGAGCCCTCATCTCAACATGATCAAGTCAGTCTGGGAGAACATGCAGAGACAGTCAAAGTCTGCAGAAGAACTGTGGCCAGTTCCTCAAAATGTTTGGAAGAACCTACCAACCTCTACCTTAAACTGCACGGAAGTTTGCATAAGAGAACTGATGCTGTTTTAAAGGCAAAGGGTGGTCCCACCAAATATTGATTTGATTGAGGTTTTTTTGTCTGCTGCACTTTTTATAAGGTTTATTGATTAATAAGTATTCATGGCATTATTTTTGGAAGCATCCTCGCTTTATAGCATTTTTCCCACAGGTGTCTAAGACTTTTGCACAGTACTGTACATTCCAGGTTATCAGGTCTAAATTGCCCTGTAGTCTGTGAATGTGTGCATATGTGGCCACCCTGCAAGAGACTGGGATCAGATCTAGTGGTTGTTTCATTGCTTAGGATTCCAAGATATGCTCTGGACTGCCTCAACCCTGACCAAGATAAAGCCCTTAATGATAATGGAAAGATATATGTTATCTTGAAATCTTTAGAAGCTACATTCATCATCTCAAACTCCATACTGGAAGTCAGAGGAAGAAAACAAGGACGGATAACAAGTAAGAATGTTTTCAGAGGTTAAAGACCACTTGTGCACTGGCACTTAAAACACCTGGGTAGCTTTGATGGTGGGAGCCAGATGAACAGACAGCAGTGACTTTAAATAATCAAAATGAGAATCTCTACAGCCTGAAGTAAAAGATTGGTAGATTATGTGATAAGGAACAGGTGAATCCACTGAATGCTGAACAGGAGATTCTATCGGTATGAGTGGGTTATAGCTGTAGTGGACAGGGATAAACAGAAATTAGCATCAGTGGTTTCTGACAAGCTTCTAACTGTAAATGCCCAAGCTGTCCAGTTTCATACAAAACTTTTCACAGGTTTATAGGGTGCCAACAAGTTGAAGAATCTCAGTCTTGGAAAGGATGCACATGATGGACAGCCATCCAGGTCAAGTCACCAAAGCATGTTGGAAGAGATATCAGGTGATGGAACAGAGTGGTTGAGTGTCATCTGCAGAGTAATGATAAGAAGACCCATGAGAAGTGTAGATACAGCCTAGGAATACTGTTTAAATAGAGAAGAGAAAAGGGGAAAGGCTCCTATTGAAAGGCACTGGGGTAGAAGAGAGTCTTATCATTTAGTAGGCCCTACACATCAGGTAAGACCATCAGTAATTGTTTTGGCTAGGAGTCCATTAGACCTAAATGCAGCTGCCCCCCCCCACCTGAGGGGGCTAAATATGTCGAAATTTATATCAAATATTAATTGCACTATATTATACTATATTATTGTATCCGTGCAGCACTCACCTACTTCCAGAACATGAACAACACACTTCCGACATGTAATGTTAAATATTTTTGACAAGCAGTACAATTTTAAGAGCCCTCTGACATGGAGAAACAATTGTTTCAGCCTGTTAAAGAAATTCATGAAGATAAATTCATCCATCCATTATGAGTAGCCACTTAATCCTGGTCAGAGTCTCAGCAGTCCAGTGCCTGTCTTGGAATCACTGAGTGCTAGATAGCGACCAATGAACTGCATACTAGAAAGGGCACCAGTCTATCACAGGGTGCTGACACATGCACACAGTCACATTCCTTGGGTAATTTAGAGTGATCAATTCATCTAAAACACATGTCTTTGGACAGTGGGACAAAACTGGAACCTCAAAGAAACACTCATAGAAATAAGATGAACATGCAAACTCCACATGGGCTCAGTTTAATTCACACCCAGAGCTGAACAAACCAAGTGCTGTAAATCTGTTAAAACACAACCACATTCTTCAATACATTTCAGCAGCAACACAGCCCAATTAACATGTAGAAATATGTATGTATAAATATTAAAACTGTAGCTTGCCTTTTTACACTTTGTTTCAAAGGAAATTTTCAAATGTTTAATAAAAAAACTAACAATGCTTGGAAAGTATTTCAGTTATTTATAATGTGTCACTCTGCAGGAGCAGCAGAATAAGAAAGGAATACCATATATCCCTGATCCAGTACTTGTATAGACTTAATTTCTTTTTTTCTGAAAATATACATTATTTACCCTGAAACACAGGCACTTTTAGTGCATAGTAAAAAAATGAGAATGAAATCTTAAATGACTCACAAATAAAAAATAATGCAAAACCTTTTTCCAGCTTTTCTTCATTATGTCAGTTTACATTGTAAAAAGTCATGCTTAGGTTTTTAAAAGGTATTGCACCTGGTTTGCATATTTTCTATCTATAATGAATTGCTTTTGAAATGCAAAACTTTGGCATACTTCAATATTTTAAATATCTTGCAAAATAGCTCAAATGTTTTGCACTTTTAAATACTTCTGAAGCCACTGGACTGTAATGTGACAGCCACCTCACTGATATTTTGAAAAGATTCTTCTTTCTGCCACAGCCACAATTTAATACATGAACATAGTGTAATTACAGTGTATTTTTGCAGATAGTTTCCTCAATTGGTTAATATGAAATTAATATTAAATCTAAGTGAGATTTATGAGAAGAATCTATGTCCAGAAAAATAAAATACATTGGACATATTTGTCCTTATTTTTAACCATGTAATGTGTAGAAAAACATGTAGCAATTTTTTGAACAACGTTACTTTTTTCTTGGCATTTGGTTAACAATTTTTTCTGAATTGCTGTACAACATTATTCTGATTATTTTTAGTCTAGTTTTACCTGTAGTTTTATCTGTGTTGTGAGACCATTCTAATGCATTGTTGATGTGGACCCCTAAGTACTTTTAGTATTTGGCCACCTCCACATTTGTACCTGCAATGGTAACCAGGTGCCAGGATTCATTAACATGACAAAAATCAGCAACTAGCTCCCTCTTCCTGTTGATGCAGAGCTACAAACATTTCAACTTACGCCATGAAATAAAGTCCTCAACCGGACACCTGTATTCGACTTTATCACCTTTCTCTGTACACCCCACTACTGCAAAGTCACCAGAGAACTATCAGCCTACCACAGTCACAAATGTCAAGTGTTCCTTAAGTTAGCCCTATGTTACTGGCTGGAATGATTTGCATTTTGAGATATTCACACTTACAAATAGACAACCTAGATACTCTTTGTCCTTAGTGAGGGCACTTTCAGATTAGCACTTTGCTTACACAAAAATGAATAGTTTAAATTTATTACAACTGATTTGCTACTGTGTAACACAGTATCACAGTATCACAAATCCCCTGAGGACCGAGCAATTTGTCCTAGATCATACATAACAAGAGATCTAAACTGCTACAGAAAGGAGAATGAATGGTTTTAAATAATGCGTAAAACATTAAAACATTTGTGCAAGGAAGAACATTACAGGACAAATTAACAAGCTAAACTAAAGAATTCATAGCACAGGGTAAGTATTTGTAATTGCATGCTGTAAACCGTTTATGAGATTAAACCAAACTTTGGCAATCTATCATATTCACCTAAAAAACATAAAGATAGAAAAATTATGCTAAAAATTATATGCTTAATTAAGTAAATAGCATCAAACTTTTTTCATTTGTGCATATTAGACTTTGTAAAATGCTTTCAACTGCAAAATTAATGAGATCTCTGGAAGACATCAAAATAGATTAACTGAGTATACATCCAGCCTGTGAAAATGTAACCACGAATTATAAATTCTGCGTATGCTGTGTGAGTTTCTGACTTTTGTAATACAATTAATACAAGGCTCCAATTATTCCCCATGAAATAAATCATGTAAGTCAGAGACAGATGCATTAAAATATTTCAATTACAGCAAACTCTGTCCAGGGCTTTAGAGCATCTGTCCCCTCCACCCAAGACGTCCCACTCATGTAGAGTTGCAAGAAATGGTTTATGAACTCTTTGCAAGTACCTGGTTTTCTCCCTTAATTACTCAAAAAATGGGGTCTAATCTTCTAAGTCACAATAATAGACAAACACAAGTTGCGTAAACTAGTAACATACAAAAAGTTGTACTTTTCATCTCTTTATTGAACTCATTGCTTAATCTTTCACAATTCAGGCTGGAAAAAGTATATGAATCCAAAGATTTAACTGGTAGAACATCCTTTAGCAGCAATAACCTCCAAAAACATGTCCCATAGCTGCTATTTAGACTTGCACAACAGTGAGGAGGAATTTTAAACCATTCCTCCTTATAAAACTGTTTAAGTTAATTGATATTTCTGGGTTATCTTGCATGGACAGCCCTCTTCAAGTCATACCACAGCATCTCAATTGTAGATTACAAAAATTTTCTTCTTCTTAAACCATTCTGTTGTTGATTTACTCTTGTGTTTTGGATCATTGTCCTGATGCACCATCAACCAACTTCTATTATGCTCTGCTACCCTGATATTCTTCTGTAAAAACTTCTTGATGCAATTCTGAATTCATTGTTCCTTCAGTGATTGCAGGCTGTTCGGATCCTGAAGCAACAAAGCAGCCCCAAACCACGATGCTCCCTCCACCATGCTCCATTACTGGGATGAGGTTTTGGTGTTGGTGTGCAGTGTGTTCTTTCCTCCAAACATAGCTGTGTGCATTTCTGCCAGAAAGTTCAAATTTTGTCTCATCTGTCAACAGAACATTGTCTAAGAGGCAATGTGGAACATCCAGGTGATCTTCTACAAACTTGAGACGTGCAGCAAGGTTTTGGAGAGCAGTGGTTTCCTCCGTGGTGTCCCTCCAGAAACACCATTCTTGTTCAGTGTTATAGCGGACACATGAAGAGACTTTAGCAAGTTCTAGTGATTTCTGCAGGTTTTTTTGTGATTTCCCTTGGGTTCTTTTTCAGTTCCTTCAGCACAGCATTTTGTGCTCTTTGTGTGATCTTTGCAGGATGCCCACTCCTACAGAAAGAATTTCCTCCATTTGTAGACAGTTTGACTTACTGTGGACTGACAAAGACTCAGGTCTTTGGAAATGCTTTTGTACCCTTTTCCAGTCTCATCCCTCATTGCAGTTCTTGTAAGGTCCTCTGAAAGTTGTTCTGATCAAGGCATAGTGCACATAAAAAGATCTTTTTTGAGAAGAGCAGACTCTGTCAGTAACTTGACTTTGTGTGTCTTTTTCACAGGACAGGGCACCTCTGCAACAACTCCAATCTCATCTCATCGATTCAAACACCTGACTCCAATTAGGTTTACCCCAGCAGTTCATATATTTTTTTGAACCTAGAATTATGATTGTTTAAATGGTGCCTTCAGTATTGAAAAGAAGAAGTACAATTATGTGTTTGTCATTACATCAAGCAGCTAGTATTTGTCTATTTTCGTGACTTAGATGAAGATCAGACCACATTTTACGAGTAATTAATGCAAACTTTTTCTTGCAACAGTGTGGCAACTGTGTCCCAGATCACTTGTGCACAGAGCATGAATCAGAAAAGTCTCTTCTGCTCTCCAGGAACTATGGTCAGCTCAACTTGGCTAACTCTGACTGCACAAAAACATGATGGTCATACAGTGTCCTGCAGACAAACATTCTGGTCAAGCAATTGTGGTTCATTACACAGTCATGCCATCTTCCCAGCTGTGAGGGCCAGCAAGTAGTCACACAACTGGTAACAAAAAAGCAAAAGTCTTTGAGGAGCAAAAATAACTCCAGGCAGTGCTGTGAACTGCTTGTGTGTCTTGCGTCTTAAGTTTTTAAAATAAGATAGCTTTATAGTATGATGTACGCACCAACATCTCTGAAGCAGTAAAAATCAACCTTAGGCAGAAAACAACAGCTATTCTGGAACAGTTTTTGCACCGAATGACAATCTAAATATGAAGTAGAAGCTAAACAGTACATTTTGATGGGGCTCCAATGACCATAAAAGACAAATATTACATAGTCTGCATAAAAAGCCTTCAGGGACCAAGTTTGCAGATCTGGTCTGTTCCAGGGTCAAGTTTCCACATGGAAAAAGTCGCATTAATCTCGTAAAAATGTCATAAAGATGTTATATAAATGTCATAAACAATAAGCTGTTTCCCTTCCTTTTATTTTCTCCTATTTTATAGTGTTGTAGTTTTGAACTTGCAAATCCTAATTTGACGTTCGCCCTGCAAAATACAGTTTATTTATAAATAACATCACGTAGCTGCAGTCAAAAGCCCTCAACTGGTAAATCAGCCACAGATCAGGAACACAAATCTTCATTTATCAAGAGTCTAATATGCTTAATAATAATCCTCATCTGGTGTCAGATATATTACTAATCTGTTATCAGAATCTTGAGACATGTTAAATACTGACAGATCCATGTTCTATCAAATCCCAGACTAGAAAAGATTGGAAAATACATCTAAAGTTACGGGCCGTTACTACCACGTTCTGGCTCTAGCATTCACTTTTATACTGTGTACTGTGGGTTACTTCAGTGAATGGGTGTTACTTGAATAAGACCATAGAAGAGTGCTATCCCTGTGTACCTTCTTATCATCTTGCCAAACAACCTTATCAGAACCAGACTTGTTGGTCCAATTGAAAACTATGAACTGAACACTAAGATGAGTTTGTGACCAATGTGTCTCCATGGCAACAAGCTTTTCTTCAAGCACAGCACATCTTCTCAGGGTTGACAGAAGGAAGAAGGGGCCCATTACTGTAACATGTAAACACAGAGATATTCTAGAAAACCAGATTAAGTGAGGGCTATCAAAGGAGGCAAATCAAAACAAAGAAATATACAAATAAAAAAACAAACACCCTAAATTTCCTCACTGCTTCTGTGTGGAGAAGCATTTGTGAAATCAAAAAAATTGCGTGGCTGTGGATATGTTACAAACAATTACCTACAATTTATTCCTAGGCCCTAAGTGTGCGAAGCTGAATAATATAGATCTAAAATGTGAAGAAAATTGTGTCCTTTTATTTTAATAGCAATAAGGATGTGTCATTCTAGTATTGTGACATGTAAAATGTGCACACTGATTTTACTTCGGGAATTCTGATTTAGGTTGCATGGGGCTGTGTTCTGTGAGCATTATCTATACAAGCATTGTTCCAAAATGCTGAACTGATGTTGACAGACATCTACAAATTGTAATTGTGGCACAGATTTGTAGGACAAGAGGAGACAGTCGGCTGCTTTTTGGACCACTGACACTCTGCTCCAATGGGTCAACGAGGTCAATCACTACCTGCCCAAAGGAGGTTTCTAATAATGGTAGAGGTTGAAGTGGCACCCTGGGAATAGAGGATGGGTTCACCCTCTGATGATCAGGACACTGCACAGCAGCACCAGACATCACTGCAGGTATGAGGCCAGTATATTTTTAATGACCTTTCCAGCTAATTTGTAATTGTATTCTTTTTGGTTAAGTTTGTTATTAATTTGCTTGAAACTTATGTACTCTCTTATTTACTTTCTGATTTCAGTAGTGTTAATGTGTAAGTTCTTTTTTAATGTATTTTTTACCATAATTTTCTTTGGTGTAATATAGCAACCTTCATGGAAAGTGGAGTAAAAATAAATGAAAAATAAATTGAGGCAGTGGTAAAAACTGGCATTCAGTAAATCCACAATACAGACATTCTTAACTGCATGCCTAACAACATCTCCATTTCCTTTCTGGGCACAAATGTGGAATATTTTTAAAATTTACATTTATAGACTTGGCAGACACTTTTCTGCAAAGCAATGTACAGCTCAAAGTAAAAAAAAGTGCATCCCAAAACAGACAGGAGCTTAGTTACATACACATGATGCTGCAGCACAGCTTGTTTGTTCAGTACAGCTATCTTCATAAACATATTCTAGTAGCTACCTAATAAAGTGATATACAAGTAGGAAAAATGGGTAGCTAAGAAGTAGTGGGTGGTAACCTCATTAGGATTTCAGGAAAGTTTTGAAGCCCTTCTGGAGCATTGCACAGTAGTTGGAAGATGTGAGGAATGAAGTGAGGGGTCAACAATGAGAGTCGATAGGCTTTAGATTTTGAGTCCTTTGTGAAGGGCATGAGCAGGGGGCCAGAGGTGAAGGAGTAGAGACTAGCTCGAACAATTTGGTGGTCAAGCAAAAGTTAAGCTGCACCATTCTGTAACAGCTGAAGAGCCTTGATGGTAGAAGCCAGAAGACCAGAGAGATGAGAACTGCAGCAGCCCCTTTGAGATATTCCTGTAGTCTCAACAAGGAGCAGGGCTGAGTGGGTTGCGAGGTACCAACTCATTCAAACAGATGTTGAAGATGGTGTGAATTTGAGGCAGTGACCTGATATCCATATAGCTATATCAGACAGACATGCCACAATGCATAAGAATATGTTTGTGACATTTGGGGGAATGACAGGAAGAGCTAAGTATTGTCTGCAAAGCAGCAATATGAGATATTGTGGTTACTGAGTGGTTAATGACCATGCCAAGAGAAGCAGTATAAATAGAGAAGAATACATGGCCTAGTATGGAGCCCTGTGACACACCTGTAAACAGCAAGAGAGCCATGCCAACCTACATATCTGCTATCACTGTTGCTTGAAGTCTGCCAGCAATCACCATTATGCACTACCAGCACTTCAACATTTTGCTCTATGAAGTAGCGTGATCTGGCACTTCTCATAAGCTCCTTATACATTTCATCTGGTTGAGCCACTCTCAACAGCAAAAAACTGACTATTCATAATGGCCCTCACTACAGTTTGTCTATATTTTTTATATTGCACTAAATTAGACTGCAAGTCTGCTTATGTGCTGCTTTTCTACCATTTTTTTAAAATTTATGTCATCTTTATTGAAAAAATATAGTAACGTCAGGTGGAATTGTGCTTTGCTTCTATGTAGTTAATTTGTCCAACCATGGTAGGAAGTCCAGGGCTCGGCAATGACCCTGAAGTTGTGTGGGTGTGTACAGTAGTTCTGTCAGTGGGTGTGTTGTTAACCATGCCGCACAAGAATAAAGTTTGTGTTCCCACAACTCTGCCTTCCAAGCGCTTCATCTGTAACACCACCGACATGGATTGTTACAGTGGTGTCAGAAGTGGGATGGGCAATGAGGCAGACTTCAGTGGTGCATCCAAAAGGGATGGCTCACAGGAGAGTGAAATCCATTTCCTGTGGGAATGAGTGGCGGACATACGCAAGAGTATCGAGTGACTCCAGCAGAAGTCACAGAAATACGAAGAGTGTCTGGAGATAGTAAGTGAGAGTGGAGCACCCCCACAGGACTGGTGGAGCGGTGTAGCAGATTTGCCAGCTTTCCAGGATAGCGAAGCACTGCGGCAACTGCACGCAGAGGAGCTTCATCAGGTCCGCTTGCCGCGATATTCCAGCAGCGAACCTTGGGAGCTGTTCAATGCACAGCTCCGGGTTGGCAGTGTGGCACAGCAGGTGGAGCAACTTCACCACGGCAGTACAGCTGGGATTGGTGCTGGAGGGACGAGCACTGACAGTTTTGTTGGACATCTCCCTGGAGCAGTACGGCGACTTGTCTGCCCTAATGGCTGCCCTCAAACGCTGTTTTGGGCAACAAGAAGCTCCACTCTGCTACTGCAGCCACCTGCTGCAGAGATGCCATGACAGGGGAGAGCGCTTGGGAGTGCTGGTGGCAGACGCTCATTTGTTGGCGCGGCACGCTTACCCTGCATATCCCCCAGAAGTACAGGAGGACCTGGCCCTGCACATGTTCCTCCGAGCCCTGGTGCTGGAACAGCTCCAGCAGCATGTGAGCCTCACACTGGAGGGAGCCCTGGAAGAGGTGGAATGCATGGAGGCCATTCTGGGCGATGCCGGTGAGCACAAGCGTATGTACCACTGCCGGGTGTTGGTGGCCAGTGGCGCTGCAGACAATGGGGCTGCGTGCTCACCTGCTGGCGCTGCAAGAGGCATGAGCATTGTGCACGTGACTGTCGAGAGCCCCGGACTCCGAGGAAGCACGACAGGTGGGACACCAGCAGAAAGGATGCACCGCTGGGGAAGTGTTCACCCCAAACCGGCAAGGAAACTGTCTGTGTGGCTGCCTTCACTTGGTGAAAGCAAGCACGCCATCCTCAGAGTGCCCAGAGGGCTGTGGGGAAGGACAGAGTCAGACCGTCGGAGAAGGCACAGGAAGGGCAGGTGCAATGGCCATGGACAGCAAGCGGTCAGAGCGAGACATGCGTGGACTCACTGGGGACCTGTGCGACCGCCACTGTCCAGGAGTGTGCACTCAGGGACTCCAACCCTGACACAGGGTGGCAACGAGGAGCAAAGGGACCGAAACCAAGTGCAAAGTGACCCACCTGGGCTGTGGTGGCTGCCTGCAGGTCCCCACTTGTACAGCAATGGGAGTGCCATGTTACCCCCTGTCCACAGACACTGTGTGAGCTGAATGTGTGCCGTGGGGACTGTTGACCCTTAAGGGGCTGTGTAACATTGAGTGGAATTGTGGCTCCCATCATGCTTTACTTGTGCATAGTTAATGTGTCCAACCATGGTAGGAAGTCCAGGGCTCGGCAATGACCCTGAAGTTGTGTGGGTGTGTTGTTAACCATGCCGCACAAGAATAAAGTTTGTGTTCCCACAACTCTGCCTTCCGAGCCCTTCATCTGTAACACTGCCGATGCGGATCATTGCAATATGCTTTGTACACACTACAAATATTTTCAAGTGTTTTTAAATTTGAATACTTAGTTTCCTGATACTAACCAATACAGACACCAGCATATGGGTAAGAGCAGTGTGTCCAGTTATCTAGCCATCCATATTGTGTATAGAACTACTGTTACAAACTGAGAAGACCATGAGAGCCATAAAAACAAATGGTGACAAAAGTTCAGATCTTTATTGGCTTAAGTAGGACTTAACAGGTACAGAAAAATGATATATAACAAGATGCTCTTGGTAGAGAGGCCACTTACAGGGTGAATACCTCCCTTCTGCTAAGAGGGCAGAAACCATGAGCACAACAGAGGGCAAGAGAGCTTGTTCTTAGCTACATTATAGTTACTGCTTCTATACCTTTGGTAAGTCTAGTGCATTAAATTTAGGCAGTCCATTTCAATCACTTTGCAACCTTAATCCCATTCAGGCTTGACCCAACAAGCATGCAAGGTTGATGGCTTAAATAAATGTGCTGCTAACTTCTCAAAGAGAAGTAGGCACTGCCAAGAAAGGCCGATGACTCATGCGTTTTTACAGTCAAGCCTTACACTTTCCACAGCAGATGTAGCTGTGCTCCATGCGCGCTGTCCTGAGAGCACAAGCAGAGCAAAAATTGGTCAGCTTAAAAATTCCCTTAAGAAAGCAATAAATGAGAGCAGGACAAATTCTTGTTTTGCATACAGTTATTGTTTTCTCATCTGTGATTTTGTTAGGATGCAAGGTAAGGTAAAATCATGTGAAACAAGCAAGGCTAGAAAAATGAACATGTTACCTGCTATTCTGTTCTTCACTACACAACAAAATGGGGAGTTTGAATTTACATTTAGATTTTCATTCATTATTTTGTTTAGCAAACACTTTTCTCCAACTGTATAACTAGGGTTACACAGCTAAGGAATTTAAAGCTATGTCATCACATTTGACATGTTCACCATACATAGTCATGTGAGGTCATATGTTATAGTTCATCCTCATATTACATTAACAATAATTGCATCATGTGTACCTGAACATTGTCTGTTTAAAAACATACATTAATTTGGTTTGGTATAGTAAAATTTCATAGATACAGACAATACATTTAACAGCTGGCTTTGATACATTTCTAAGTTCAAAGCAAACATAGAAGGAGCAATTCATTAATTCTATCCATCTATTAATTCATTACACTTTAACACCTTACCTGGTCAAGGTTATGGACGTCCAGAGCCTGTGTCTCATACTGTGAGGTTGAATTGTTGTTAATAGTGCAAACAGCTATGCCTCTGACAGCATCAATGATGTTTAGTTCTAAGTGAAAGTGTTACAATAATATTTTTCTGAAAGGTAAAAATTTTTCTTTTTGAAAAGACAAGTCAACTCAAAAAACGTATAGACAAACATATGGACTCTAACTACAGTTCTATGAATGCAGAGCAAAACTGATGTTTCACCACAGATTTGTTCTTCAAACTACACTGATGCAAATGCCATTTTTCCGTCTGAAGAACTGTTACCAGTGTCAACACAGACTGAGCAAAACTAATTAACAAAGACACAGTGTAACTTCAGGTGATCTTCAGGCTTGCATGTGTATTCAGAAAACTAAGGACAATGATAGCTAAATGGCGCTGCTGCTTTCCTCTTCTACCAGGCACAACCATTCCTCAAGTCTCCAGAGAACAGAGATGTCAATTAGTTTCAGCACCAAGGACAGAGTCCATCTCTACCTGCCACACATGCTGGCCATTTTTAACCTGGGAGAGCAAGTTTCATGTGGTAGTCAACGAACCAAGAGTCTGCTGACAGCACTGACAGAGTGGCGTAACACCTAGGACTGACATGCAAGGCTGCAGGTGTCACCAGTCCAGTCAATCAACCCTTTTTCTTACTAAAAGAGATGACTATTTAAAGTTGCCAGGAAAGCTGTTTACCCCCCCAGATGATTAAAGTGTTAAAGTCCCTTGTTTTTTTGTGTCAAACTGCCCATATTGTGTGCATGTGTGTATGAATATATGTGTGTGGGGCCACCCTACGATGGACTGGCATCCCATGTAGGGGTTGTTTCATAGCCTAATGCCCAATGGTTTCTAGATTCTGTGACCCTGACCAGAAAAAAGGAGTTGATGATAATGAATAGAGGGGTGGATGGTTTGTGCTGCCATTTTTCTATGTTAAAAACCATCTTACTGTATATATCTCCCCTGAGTTCTCCAAGTCTGAAATTTACAGCCCCTTTATTACCTCAATCAACTTTTAGATGCCACTTAAAAAGGATGATTTTGATAGGATGAGTCTGCAACAAAACTATTCAGAACATGTAAGGAAATAGCAGTTAATTTTAGACTAATAAACCTTGACTTCCTCACATTAATTTTATAGAATGGACACTGCTCTCCCCAAAAGAAACAATGAAACAGAAAATACTGCAAGCCAAAGAGCGATGAAGAAGGCTGTAACCTTGTCTTATTACTGTCCACCAAGTGCAACTGGATGTAGCAGTTACATTTCTTCCAAATTCATGTGTTAAAAAGTTGGGACAAACTGAACAGATACACAGAGGAAAAAAGCAATAGAATATTATTATTATAGGTTCCTCTGAATTCAGTGTGGAATTCATAAGAAATGACAGTTTCATTACTGATACAGCTAAACCTGCAAATGCAGAAGTTTTCCTACCCCCTCCTGCCCAACTTCACAGGCAGCTCTGAAGAAGAAATGAGGGTTTTGACCTGCACATGTGTGGAGGTGTTGTACTGTACCTTAATTAGCTCCCATTATCCATATCTGGAAAGCCTCCTAGGTGAATCCCCTCATATATTATTTCCATACGCCTATGTGGGGACTGACATCAAAATTTCACCTCTGCCTTCTTTCCACCTTTGTAATTACAGCCTTGGGATTGAAGTTTTATTTTTAAAAAGACAATAAGCTTCACATACTTGTAAATATCTATTAGATAAGATGGATGGAAAAAGAGCTTGCTTTTCATGAAGATATGGGAGGAGAGGCTGATCTTTTCTACCTTTCTACAATGACCTGTTTCCAACTGAGTAGGATTTAAAGTTGGGTTTTAGGTCGGTCTCTTATGGAGACCTGAGCAAGCCAGCATGTGTTGATGTTAATTTTCCCTTGGAGAGGAAGTGGTGTGCTGCCATGGCACTGACACCCTTCCCTGGTGCACTTATGAAAGGAGATCACATCTGTTCCGTGCATGAAGGAAGTTCTCGAAAACCAAATTAATGTTTTTCATTTGACTCCAGCCTGGCAGGCCACCAACAGCCTTGGCAGGGATGCACACACCACTTACTACGAACGCATGCGCAGACAATACAGGAGAGCTCAGGGTCTCAAGCATGAACCCATGAGTGGTTCTTTAGCTTTTCGATGCACTTACAAAGCAAATTTACACAAAATTTGCATGGATTTTTCCATTAGTATTCTAAAAGGAACATAACTCTAATCCATAAACAGCCCAAAAATCTGGGCATAATTAGAGTACTAAGAAGCAATGTGATGATAAATATTTGCAAATATATTCTTGTTGTTTTGCAAAATTTTGAAAGTTTATCTCTGTGTGAACCCCCTAGTGACAGCCACCTAATGGATCTCCTGAGGCTTTTGGTAAACCAGTTCACTCTTTTTCCTGCACCTGCAGTAACCCCCTCAGGGAGAAGCCAAATTGAAGCCTGTCTCATAGAAGTGGGAGCAAGGAAAGAAACTGGAAGTGCTGAGCATTCTGAAAGTAATGAGAGAGCCTCTGCTGAAGGCACACTGCCATTTTTCAGCCACCTGTGCCCTAGGCCTTGGGGCCCAGCAAAAGACACTCCAGTTTCCTCCTGCTCAGACAGGAGGTACTGAGGCTGCCGTAGGCATTGGGCACTGGGGTGACCATCGCACCCCCTCAAGGCTGCAACAGCCTCACTGGCCAAACCAAGATTATTGGCAAAAGCAGGCCTGGTTATCACTGCAAGGTGGAGTCACATTGGCCAACTGAGGAGCACTGTGTTTATGGGAGAGCACTGAATGCTCCAAAGCTATACTGTTCACTTCTGGTAATGTGCTGCACTGATATGCTGATATACTGTCCTATCAAAAGAAGCTGAGAGGAGCACCCTTACACTGTGTTTTTGTTTGTGCATCAGACCAGGCCCTGGCAGCCCAGGGAGGAAAAGGCCAGGAGGAGCTGGGGCTGGCATTTCTGTCACAGCATTGCAGCGAGTTCAGCCCTGGCTGATTAAAAACTTGGTGGGAGAGAGAGATTAGGGAAGAGGAAGCTGCTGTGACAGAGAGCAAATACCAGGTGATTTATGCGTTCAATAAAGGGCACCCCAACATCCAATTCTCTACTTTGTCTCTTGATCTAAAGAAAGCTAGTAGGCAGGTATGGGCAAGGAGAAGATGTAAACCCGACAGGCCCACTGAGGGTGTACTGTCTGTGCAGATACAGAGCTAGGAAGTCTAATCAATGCAGAACCTGAATGGACTGTGTGTGAATCAGTGAAAATGGAAAAAGGGACAGAGGAGACTGAAAAAATCTTTGACACAGTAATGATTTTGTCTCTAGATGCAGCATCACTCACAGCAAGAACATTTAGTCTGTTTAACCTAGAGTTTCACACAATGTTTCATTTCTACTTCCACTGAAGTCCGGCTATGGCAACTAGAGCTGGAAATCATTATAAGCAGAGAAATTCCACAACAATTAGAAAAAAACCAATGCTTTCAGAACATAAGCAATACTAAAACACAAAATATTTTTTAAAAAGATTAAGGAGGTAGCTACATGTATTTTGAAATTATTCCAAAAATCACAAGCTTAAATACATGCCTTCATCTCACAGCAGTTCCTTCTGCTGTAAAGTGTGTGTGTGTGTGTGTGTGTGTGTGTGTGTGTGAGAGAGAGAGAGAGAGACAGAGACACAGAAAGAACTGAAAACAACAGGTCATTATAAGTATGTATAACTTACAAGGAAGTAGATGTCTAGGGGCACATTCAAATATGACTATTCCATTTCTATATGAACCCTGATATTTTATTGGTTATAAGAACATGACAATGACCAATTCAGTCTTTTAGGAAACACACATAAAATCTGACAGGCAACTTTAGTGCCATGTACAAAATAAGGTCAGAAAGCTGAAGAAATGACAGTAAAGAAAACCAAATCTTTGCATATGTTTTTGTCACAACCTATTGTGTAAAAGAAATTCTGCTAACTTCTTATTGTTGATATGTTAATAGATGTCAAGACCCTAAACCACAGAAACATAAAGCTGATCCTTTCATCAAAGAGGCAGCACATCTTTGTTTACATATTAGTATGAAACTCATTTGCCTTCTAGAACCTACCATGTGGGAAGTTGTGTGTTTCAAGTAATATCTCAGAGGCATCCAATTGTACTGTATGACTGACAGGTCTGTAGAAAACACAATGAGAAGCAGAGTCTTGCCCCAATGCAATCATTGTCCAGGCGGGATTGGGTTCAGAGGATCACTGTTCTGTTTGTGGAAAGAGTCCTGCTAACACACCAACTTCCAGAAAGTTGCTGGAGGAAATTCAACAACAAACAATATGACTGCTGCGCAGTTGCTTTAACATTGCTGTAGCACAGTCATAAAAAAGTGAACAAGAACTTCATCCATAAATATTACAGCCTAGGTGGTGAGGAAATCAATCTTAACTGGTGTCCAAAGGGAGCCAAGCTTTCTAACAATGCTAGGTTGAGAAACCCATTACCAAAGTGACACAACAGAAGCTTTCGATTACAGTGGGGATCTGCAGAGAGGCTGGAGTTCAACAAACTGGGTACAACACACCACATGTTAACTAACACTAACTGTGCACATGAACAGGGCATGAAAAAGGCACAGCGCAGTCATGCTTCCCATTTCTGAACTGCCACTGACAACCCGCCAAATGTTCAGCACAGTTTTAGCTCCAGTATCACGTCTTGCTGTGACAAATGTTTTGGGTGGAAGCCCCAGTATATGTTTCCAATGAAGGGGGCCTCAGTCACACACTGTATTTTGTCCTCACCAATGTACAGATCACTAGTTATACTCCCTTTTATTCTTCAAATTACAGAGAGCTGAAATTGATTTCCAGAGAATTACAGCAATTTTCTTCTATTAGAGCATAATGTTCTTCCTACATTAGCTAATGAGCCTATTATGTGACAAACCAAATTATGTCTCCAGCAAATGCGCTGCATAGTGACTGTCAGACAAATGCAAACTAGTGTCAGTTGGTGGTGTTATGACAATGTGAAAAATCTCTTGCCCTCCTGATCCATGTTTCCTCCTGCCTGTTCCCCTTACATACATGTGAAGATTTCGAATTAAAAAAGTGAACAGTTCTCTCCTTTTTCCAACATTTTATGTTCTCTGACATGTCTATATTCACTGCTGGGAAAGGTAAACAAATAAGCTAGAAAGCTCAGTACCTAAGAGTGTTGAGTTACTCTGTGTCCTGGACATAGGCATTTCAGATGTACCTGAGTCCCACTGTGAACAGTGTCATAAACTCCTGCCAGCATACACTTGGAGAATGTTATTATTGATCTGCTTTCATCCAGAGGGCAGGTAACATGGGGGTGGAATTCCCAGGGGATGAGTAATGAATTTTCTGGTAACTCTAACGTTACACAGGCTGGAGACTCATAAAACATCTACAACAGGGACCCTTTGTGGAGGGTGGGCACTCAGGAGCACTGGGGGCATGGGCTGCATCAGCCCACTGCTTGATTACACATCCATCTACTCTGCATTTTAATGGACCCCTTCAGGCTTAAGAGTCAGCATTTCCACCTGACAGAAACCTGACTCATAATAAAAGTAATTCTTTGCTGCAACCAAGGCAGAGGACTGCAAAATGTCAGGTCTTCCTTTGCAGTGGCAGCTACAATTTACAGGAGAACTGCTGTAAAGAAACATATTTTGGAGTGCATGATTCAGAATATGCCATTAATAGCTGGCACCTTGCAAAGTGTACGCCTCCGCTTTTTGGGGCATGATGGATTTCTGAAAGGCACCAATGAGGCATTTAACGGCACCACTCCATTGGGATGGAACAATCCCCTCTACATTTTTTCCCTTATCAAAACATGTTGAGTAGCCTGTGCAGTCTCCACCTTTTTCATTCTTGTCACTCCATAACATCTCTGTTATCATGCGACAGCACTTCCTGTCTCCCTGTGCAATATCTGCTGTTTATAAAGTGTCTAAAGCAGGTGGCGGTTTTATTTACACCGGACCGCCAACACACCAAAACCGATTACTTGTTCTCCTTCCTTGTGCCATGCACTCCTTCCCAAGGCATGAATGCAAACCTCCACGGATCCATATCAGCACAATGCAGAGGCTGCTATGGGGAGATAAAAGGCATCTCTGCAACACTGGGATCGCAACATGAGAAACGAATGCAGGCAAAACTGCTGTCGTGAAGATGGTGGTGAATGATACACTGTAAATCGCAGGTTGCTCCTTGTGATCTTTCCCCCTAAAACAGGCCAACGTTACCTACAGAATGCTCAGCACTTCCAGTTTCTGCCCTTGCTTGCACTAAGAGCCTTTCTGTGGAAGCCGAGTACAGGAACCACCTTGGGGGGTTACCGACAGTGCTTCCTTTACCAGGCATTTTCGGCATCTTACGCAGTGCACACTACATAATAGGTAAAATGGCTAGAGGACCTTTCCAGTATCTATGCAAAGGAGACCTTCCAACATAGTGGACAACCTTAAAAGCACTTTGGAATCAGTGGGTGGAGGACTAACACACAGTTGCAAAAACTCCATGGTGTACTTGACAGTCCAGAGAGATAGTTTTGCAGGTGTCAACAGTTCTAAGAAGAAATGCCCCCATCACACCCCCAGTCTCTCTCAGAGAAGTTCTTAAAAATACCCACAGGCCACAGATAACACAGGTTCAAACCAATAAAGCACAGCATGTATGTCCCATAGTGTACAAAAGCCCTCAAGCCAATTGCTGGAAAAAGGCTTTTATTTCATTGCTCCTCAATTTGTCCTTCAGTCTTTTTTTATCTTAAAATTGTTAACTGCGTGAAAAAATTCAACTTTCAAATATATCTTTCTAAACTAAGGACAAGCCATATCTGCAATGTTAGACCCTCAGTCTGTGGTCCACTTAAGCTGTCCAGAGCTGGGGAACAGATGTGAAATGACAGTAAGTAGAAAGGGTTTCCAATCTGAAAATCCCAGCTTTGTTGTCGAGTTCAGCCCACGAGTTGCCATTTGTTGTTGCTTTCAATGTAACTGCAGTATATGGATTTTTTTCATTTTAGTCTGTATCCCATAGAACCGTGAATGTGAGACACAGTTCCTGAAATATTTATGCTTACATAAATATTCAAAGAGCAATGTTGTCCTCTTTTAGTAGGTGAAGTAGTCCTGACAAGAAAACATGAAATACTTAAAGCACGTTGAGTCTGGACAAACGCAAAATAATAACCCTGATTCGCAAATGCTTCACTGATCTGGTAAAATGCAAAAGCATTCACTTGTCTCTTTTCAGTGAGCCCGGTTCTCCTACATTGTAATTGTAAAGCAGAAGCAGCTGCGTCTCGTGGCATATAGAGCTTGACAAACAACAGAATACTAATGAAGGTTAGGTGCAGTGCTCAGTGAATGAACAACACTGACCTTGCAATACCCCATTTCCCAAGCAGAGTACCAAACAGCTCATTGCAAGCACATACCTAACATCCTAACACAGTTTTACATGGTTAATGTCCTTTATTTAGCTGTTGCACTGGTCTGGGATGACTTACAATGTTAGATGTTCAAATTTACAATGATCTGAAATACGGGATCTTCTCACTGTGTTAATTCAGGGGACAAGTGGAAGCTGACCCAGCAGGCTGTATGCACCACATGCTGCCACTTCTACATCCATAGCCGCTGTTGATTTAGCCAGTACAGCTGTTTGGTTGGCTTGTTCAGAGAGACGGATGACGTGTCTATGTTGCTGAAAACATTGTATGAATCTTTTCGTCACATCTACTTTATGTTAAGTCATGCAGAAGTTTCACAGGTGATAACTTATTAGGTGCCCATCCATAATATTAACAAAATGTCACTCTAGTCATAATACAATTGGGAAAAGATGTATTTCCTTGTACAGAGAAAATAAACAATTTACTGCACTAGTTACATGCATGGTGACAATAAAGGAGGGATTTGTGCTCAATACCATTCCATTTCATGCATTTATCACAAGGTAGTCTCACACCGAAACATGTCAGCTTCCATTACTTCCCAGCATTGACATCTGAGCTTTGACCCCAGCTCCTGTCCATCTGCCATTCTTAATCTTTGTTTTGGGGAAGGGACAGCCTTTCAGGAAATTACAAAGTGTCACACGGCTGACCAGCAGCGACTCAGCAGCACATCCTTCCTACCCTAGGGTCCCTCACAGGGTCTAGATTCCACTCCACCTATGGCTACCCTGTCCCTATCAGCAACTGTCACCTGAGGCAGACCTGGGCCTTCTGTCACAGTCACATGTGCCTCCAGCAGGAACACTCTGGATCCAAGCGCTAACATGAACGCAACCCTTCACTGCAGCGTGGCTGTCACTCCATCTGACCGACCACACACTGGGCCTGCAGAGACCCCTGATGGAGTGGCCTTAATGCGAATCACCCATGTTTGTTTTCCTCAGAATGGCTGGGAGCCATGGAAACTCAACAATGCCAGCAGCTGTTACTTGCGCACACTGAACGGGTGAGAAACTGACAGTGAGTGGAGTCTGGAGTGTTTCTTCTCCAGATACATTTGAACCGCACGGGATTAATACATTCTAAGGCCAAATGTGTTTGCCTCCACCTAATGAAAAATTCACAGTAGTAATCTTTTAGAGGGCAGGCTCTGCATATGAACTTCAAGTATGCAAATACACTAACGTGTAGAAACATAAATAAGCAGATAAGTGCATGCAGGTCTCAGAATCCCATTTAGAGATGATGCATTGATCTATGTCCTATGTGAGCACTTCCCTCTGCAAAAAGCTTCCCTGAGAGTAATTTGAGAGTCGTCAGAAAGACATCTCCTTTAATTTCAGATAATCGCCTCAGAGGGAATGTTAAAAGAGGGAGAGGAAATAATGAATTATAAAGGATTGGAGGGGATAGACCGCTTGACTTTGGGAGGTTAACCATTACATCAGAAAGATCCAGAGGAAAAAATTAAATCTTACTGGAAGCCCAGCAGGAATTAAACACTTGTGGTTTTCAGGAATTGGGCATGCACTGGAGATATGAAGATACCCAGGTTCTGCAGGCACAAGGAGACTAGAGCACTTCCTTCTTTCCTGTAATTATGGGATTGTGTTACCTCCGAAAAGTCCTTACCCTGTTTGTTTGTTTTTTCTCGTGGCAATAAAACCAGTCTCCATGATAATAAATCTCTCATTATGGGTTGAAGTGCCAGCCCCCCCCCCTCAATCCCCACCCCCTTGTGGTAGTTTTTGTTGTTGTTTTCCCTGTCCTGACATTATTAACTTAGCAATGTGGAAATTCTGTTTCATCACCCCTTTTCCCTACATCAAATTCTCTCCAGGAGACAGTCCAGTAGATTCAAAGTGATTTAAAAACAGGGATGGTTTTAAAGCCAGTTCTGTTTGATTTGGAAGGGATCTTGTACTGATGGGTGGGGGGTTAAGCAGTTCAGAATTCCCATCAGCCCCTGGCCCACGGCTTTGATTACCTTCACCATTATCCCACGACCCTACTCTCTCCTTTATTTACTTGGAGCCATGGAAAGTGTCTGCAAAGCAGACCTCCATCTGTGGCATAGCGTGAGACAGCTCACACCCACAGGTCAAGATCTGGAGCAAAAGACCAGAGAGCAAAGGGCAAAGGTGTGAGGAACCCCAAGTTGACACTCAGCATTAGCAAGCATAGTTATACCAGCTGATGGAAGCAGCTCCATATGAGAAACAGAGGATTTATTGCCATTATATGCTTATTTACACAAAGAGGTGTGTTCCCTCAGCAACTGAAAACCGTGTCGTTATATAAACTAAAAGGTGTGCAGAGAGTTCAGGGAATACCCTGGTAGAACTGACCTCTGCTCCCATGATTCACGCCGTTTACATGCGTGGATGGAAAGTGGACTATTTCTGTGACAGCTCTGTGGCAAAACACTGTTGTGGGGAAATTTTGTGAAAGACAGGGACTGAAATAGCCCTAAGTGCCAGGGTTAAAAAAACAACACATCCAGGGAGGGGTACAGCTGGGAAAGCTGAAGCGTGGAGCAACCAAAAAGATATGAGAAAAGTCCAAGACCGAGGGATATAAGACCAGGAGAGATTAAGCGATAAATGGAAATACAGAGAGATAAACAGAGGGAGAAATGGGTAGGAGCATTATGAGCCTAGACTATCTCGTCCTACTGTAGGGAAGAAAGGCCGGGGCACCAATTCCCACACAAGACCATGGAGAACACAGCAGGTCACTACAGCACGAGATGCCCAGTGCAATGTGTTTTAGTCTCGATGTTGCTATCTCATAAACTCGCCTCAAAATTTCCCCACAGGGAACTTTCACATTATTCTCAAAAAACAATGAAAGTAAATTCTCAAAAAATGACACCTTCACAGACAGGACTCTACATCACCACTGGAAAAGAAACAGATTGCTTCCCTTCTTTCCACCTCAGTGAAGCAAGGGGGTCTTTAAAGTGGTAATGATTGTCTGAAGAAACTTCAGATACACTGTATCATGTGAATGGTCATCCATAAAGGCAAAGTGTTCCATGTCATCCTGGCCATGATCAGCATGGATCAGGGGAATAAGAAAGACCTCATCACTCATGGAACTGATTCAGTGTTGTCTGTGGCCTTAATGGTGAGGGCTGCCCATTGTTATAACTCCTTGTACAGCTTTCAGTCAGAAGCTAGATGAGCCACAGCATGGCCCACGCTAAGATATACCGATTTGAATGATAGACTATCAAATGACCCACATGGAAACTAGTGTCCTTATCAAACAAGGGAGACAGACAAGCTGGTTTGGCAAACTTTGCCTGAGAAAGTAACAGGGCCAAGTACTACAGACCCAGGCAGCTGCTGTGCAGATCTGACCAGTGCTGCACCTGGACATCTGTGCGTGCCACAGTTCGAAAGCTGTGTTTCTCGGGAAGCTGGACTGTTTGTCTGTTGGGGGTGTGAGATGACATATGCTTCCCAGCACTGGACCAGTGCCCCTCAATTCCCCACATGTCACAGTTTATCTCTGCAGCCAGACTCCAAGGACAAAAGCCAGGCAATCACCAGCGAGAGAAGTACAGGGATGACTTTGAAATATCTGAATGACACACAGCTCCACCTACTGGGGATATCAGGAAAACACAGGCTCCATCTATTATTCTCTAACTTTTAAGGCAAAGCACAGATCATTTTTCATGCAAATAAGCACTTTAATACTTAAAAGTGATAAACTGCTCAGATTATAATGGAAAAGCAAAGTTACAGGGACTTATTCTGTTCAGTTCGGCAACACAGCAGTTTGTGAGAAAGTCTGCAGTCAGTTGAACTGGCCATAAATTACACAGGCAGCATCCATTAGCAAAATACAGCAGTTAAGCGAAGAGAATATGGAGTTTTGGAGCATTTATTATTATTCCTGCTCTCTCCAGCTAGATGACAGTAGTAAAAAATATTAAGTATGCTATTTATCCCATATGGTGCTGTGCAAAAGCATTTGCCCCTTCCCGATTTTCCCCCCTTATTGTATATTTGTCACATTGAATGTTTTCAGGTCTTTAGACAAAATGTAATATTAGATGAGCTGAGTAAACACACGGCAGTTTTTAATTTGTCACCTGATTTATTTAAGGAACAAAATTTTCCAACACTCAAACTACCCATGTGAAAATAAATTACCCGATTAAAGTTAATTTGAAGGAAAGGGACAGGGGCAAATACTTTTTACCAGTTCTGTATCTGTCAACTCCCTTCTTCTCTGAATATCATTCTGTGAAATGAATGTGGTGTTTCACATCTCAAAAACCCTAGTGTAACTTATTCATTATACTAATCAATATAAACACTGCTACAGATTTTGCATGAGAATGATAGAGTAACAGATTTACTGACAAACTCCTTTTTGACATGACTGGAAGAACCATAGTTGACCCTCCATTGATTGTTTGCCTTACAAGTAGTAATAAGAACATACAGAGAGCTGTTGGTAAAGTACTTGGATGCCAGAGTTTGCCAGTCTGGACTGTTTCCCAGTATTTATTTCTCTAAATAGAAATTATATTTAGCACTCAAAGCTTGCACTGTCCTTTCATGTCATACCAGTGATGTGTGCTTCCTGGATCTGAAAGCCCGCTGCTGTTAATTATTGCTGCAGCCAGATGAGCGTGCAAGCTCAATATGGCAAGAACAGTCCTTTGCACCCAACAAAACACAAACACCATTTTTCCACTGGGGGAGAACATATGATGCAACTAAATAAAAATAAGGCTGGTGATTGCAACAGTTCCTGTTAAACAGAAGGTGGGTCATTGCCACTTGCACTATACAATGCTTATGTTTGCTCTGAAGGCTTTTCATGCAGAATGGAGATAAGCAGGACTCTGGTACCGTCTGCTGTTGTGAGAGCCATTAATGCACTCTCGACATCTGTAAATATCCTGAAGCTATAGGACATGGGGCACAAAGGAGAAACCAGGCCATTCCAACTGCATTCATAATCTGATTCACATAATGGGTCTTATATTCTCTCTGTTTCAGTCACTTTAGCGGTCACATTTTACACATACTGGTAAGGCATGACTGAATAGTGAGACATTACTTACCCAAATTACTAGTTCCATACGTGTACTTATGTGTGCAGTAAAAATTTACAGAAACAAAGTTGTCAAATGTTAATTCAGTTAATTCAAAAAGAAGCAAAACAGTTACATTAAGAGCCCTTTTAAAATGTTGATGGCAACTGAAGCAAATACAGAATACATAAACCTGTTGTCCTTTTAAAAAGAATCAGCATGCAAAGTGATGGAGTAAAAGAATCATTTTGATGGTACGAAAGGTAAGTCATCTCAAAGAACAAATACAATTGTGAGATCACTGTTGCCACAAGTCAGGTATATATTGGGTCATTGCTATAAAATCTAAGTTTCTGAAAATCACTGCCTGTAAAATAATCTCTGCAAATTCAGAAAAAAGGACAGTTTTCAAACATGGGCTCAAAGAGTGCAAAATTCATTGTAACCACTATAAACACAATAGTTAAAGCAATACTCAAGTTTTCTTTTGCATCGATCTTCCAGAACCCAAACCGCAAAAGCTAACTTGCTAGAAAAGTTCAGTGTGTAGTTCATCATTAAATACAATGCCAGGAACATTTTCTAAGGGCAATACTTGCTGCTGCAGACAGATCTAACAAACCCTTCTTAAAGGTCTATGAGAATCTTACATGGACAGCTGACCCAAAGTTTCCTGAAATGTCAGCACAGTGGAATTTGGCAGTTTCTGCTAGCTGGCTCAGCAAACTGAGATCTGACACAATAAATACTCAAGATTGAGATTGCATTGCTCTGTTGTGTCTGCCTTCCACAGAATGGGCACAGTCTGATCCTCACTTCAGCAGATAACTTGCCTGCAGGGAAGATGGACTTCCAACTCAAATGAAATAATGGACTGATCAAAGTCTGCACAACAAAGAACAAGACATATTTGTGACATCTGCAAGGCTTGCACTGCTTTGATGCCCTTCAGGCATTATGCTTACTTTTTCTGTGACCTTCCCTGACTTGCACTTCAGTACAGCATAACCACAGCTCAGTAAATCCCACCAATATAGCACTAAAACAATTTACTAGTTATTTATTAGTTACAGGTCAGCTTCCAGGTACCTCATGTGATATTTATTTTATCAATAAAAATATTTTCTTAGCGCACAGCTTCATCAGAGTGGTTTACAGCTGTGTGTGTTGCTCACTGATGTCACTGAACCTGCTAGTTCCAGTTAAACCATGTACTCATATACCAGAACAGGCCCTCCAAAAACTTAAACTGACCAGTGTTGTTTGGACATGTAAGACATAACATTTCTGTAGGACCTGTCAAAATTACATTGAAAATAAATGTTAGCTTGTCCTATTGACAGCAGTTAGGCAGCAGTTCCACTTTATGAGTAAAGAGGACAGCTCTTCAGGGAACCCTTCAGTTTAGTTTCATTGTACAATCTTGACCAGTTAGGCTATGGCACCTACTAATAATATCAGTACTAGTTGAGTTTGCTGGTGTTGTCTGGGTCAGAACGTGGGCAAGTGGAACAGTGGAAAGGTATAAAATAACAACACAATTTGCATCACCAAATTTTATTACCCTTAAAACGGTTGCATTTAGCAGTTCTGCCGAACAGGCAGACACCACAAAGAGAAACGCGCAGACTGGTTTTAGTCCAGCGGGAAGGTGGAAAGACAAAAAGTAATAATAAAATATATACTATCAAACTTTAAACATCCCTTTTCTATGACACGTATGTGTGTCATGCATAATTTTGAATTAGTTTTCACATTTTCACTTTGTACAGATTCTACAAATTATTTTTATTATTTTTATTTGCCAACATATTACAGCTACCGGCTCCTGTTGCTGCATGGCAAAGGATTACAATAATGATGATGATGATGATGGCGGTGGTGTTTTTGTATCTTTGAAGCACACTCCTCTGTCACCTCTCCATTACTCCTAACATCAACGACAGCAATGTGCACCAACCATAATGATATACAGACAGTAATCATATATCACCAAATTTTATTACCTTTAAACTTATTTTTTTGTGCACGTCTCTAATTGCTGTAGCGCTGTGTGTGCCTGTGTGAGAGAGTGCTATTGCAACATGCTCACACTGTTTGGTCAGTGTGACTTGCATTTTGTGTGTCGTGTAACTGTGTCATGCTTGTAACCTAACTACATGTTTCCAAGCTTTATTTCAAAGACCAAAGTAAACATTTTCAGGAAACTAAGTGGCCTAACTGACCTTTTTGGTGTCAATGAACTTGACTATTCAAAAACCTCACTGAGGACAAATCCCACTGTTGTCAAATTTCAAGTTTATCGTTTGAAAAACAAAGCTGTGCAAAAAAAACAAACAGACAGTGATAGAGCTTTATAGAAATAGCATTATATGAACACCAAAATGATTCTTCAAAGATCTCTGAATGCTGTGCAGCCTATGACACTATCAGTGTTATGGAGTATGAAACCAAAGTAAAATATATCTGAATAAAAAACATATAATAAATAAAATATAAAAGTGAAGTTGTGATTATTGCCTGGTGTTAACTTGACAAAACCAGTATCTGTGCCCCAGCAGATGTGTGTAGATAGGAGAGGGTTAGTGGTACATTCACCTCCTTTTGCTCCCTGAAGATCTACGAGGGATGGGCCCTGGAATGAGACCCTCGTGTGGGGAATGTGGAAGTGTTCAGTTTGGTCTTAGTGTCTCGGAGTCTCCTTCCTCCAGGCTTGCAGAGGCCCACTGTTCACTGACCTCTGCTCTGACACTATCTTCTACCTCTGTGTATCAAGGCATAGGAGATCAGTGAGCACAACAGTGTAGTGAGGGGGTCAGTGAGAGCTTTACTGTTTATACCCCAGCAGCAGCTCTGCTTCTGAACTTTAGACATTAACCAGTTTTTGAAATACTATACAAATAATACTACTGCTTTTAATACTATTTTTTACTGAAATACTATGACGCATATGTATGATAACAAAGGTGGGCAATGGCAGCATTTCATAAATAAATACTAAGGGGACAGTGAGTTGGCTCTGGACTGTTATATGGGTTCTGGGGGGCAGCATATTGACCCTCATTTAAGGGAGGACCTTGAGTCAGTCTATGGAGCCCTCTATCTCCTCATTCTTTAAATCTACTTTGAGATTTCCTTTGAGTTTTAGGCATGAAATTGGGAGGAATTCTTATAAGAGCCCCTCTGGCGTTTCAACTCTTTCTTCTACATCTTTCTGCAAAATCCTTCCCCCTGATTTTTTTCATCTTTGTCAAACACTGCAACTCTGAATCGTACCCCTTGGGGGGCCTTGGTCTCAGATCAACAAGTGTCCGTGTCTCCTCTCCATGAGCTTCTCCTAATCCCATTGGCCTACTTTCATACTTCTGTTTAAATGATTTTCCGTGATCCTTCCCCCACCATGCATGGGATGCAGCCAAAGCACTGGACCCTAGGTGGTACCAGCACCCTCAGAGGGTCTCCCACTGACATGTTGGTTCTGAGGCTGCAGCCCCAGGCAACCTCTTTCATTCTGTTTTCTGAATCACTTTCAAAGGCACCAGATACACCATGACCCTCTCAGTGAACACTGTCTGCACAGTAGCTGGAAATGCAGTAACATCCCTTTAGTCTTCACAGGCAGATCACTGTGTTGTTATCTACTAGGTAGTAATCCCCCCATGTTAGTCACTACAGTTCCCATTGCAGCATGCTACGTCTAACAGGTCTAACAGGTAACATCTACGTCTTGTTGTCTGCTAAGCAACAGATCTCTTTTGGCTGCTAGGTAACAGCCTCCTATTGTTTTGTTCCTTGCTGTTAGCAGGTAACGTGCCCTTCTTGTTAGCTGCTAGGTAACGTTCCACTGTTGCTGACTGTTAGGTAATGCTCTCACATTTTAATGGCCCCTACTGTTGGCAGACACCATCTCTCTTTGTGGCTGCTAGGTGACATTCCATTTTTGCTGGCTGCTGGGTAATGTACCTCTGTTTCTGGCTGCTAGGTAACAACCCTTTGTTTCTGGCAGGCCCCCCATTGTTGTAGGTTTTCTGACAACTCTCTGCATTAATCATGTGTGCCATAAGGGAAGGGTGCATGTTTGCCTACCCGCAAGACAAAAGCCACTCCACATGCAGCCATTCCTGTTCAGATGCTAAATGACTGCATTCATTATCTCCAAAAAACACCTCATTATCAAAAAACCTAAGAAACAAGCATTGAGATTTTGCCTCATCTGCAAAAAAGCATTCCTCATCCTGCTACTGTAAAATATATAGTGAAAGCACAGTGTATTCTTATGGTAATTCACATTCACATTTGAATTGTACATTGTAGTACAGTCCCATGTACACTGGGCTTCAGTAAGAAAGACTCAAACAAAGACACAAGAAACAGTACATGAAACAAAAGAAGTAAAACATCTGCTGGTACCCTACTGCAATAACCACAAGCCAGACGGCAAGGATATTACAAACACCATCTGTCCAGGTAATGCTGAATTTAATTCTTCTATTTTATACATTACACAGCATTTTCAAAACAACAATGTATGTATGTAGCTATTGTTTCTCAGACAATCAGTTGTTGGCACTGTCGTCTTTAACGCTGCAAAAACTTTAAATAGAGTACTGGTAAAGTGAGACACTTCCTCCTGTGATGCAGCATACATGCTATTAGACAAACTGCAGGAGAAAATTCCTCATTGCTGCCTTTCCTACCCACACCACACAAACAACTTAGCTGGAACCAAAACTGAAGTGGCACAGGATATGCAATCATTTCTGCATGTTTCATTTGCTTGTAATTGCTTTTATCCCAAGTGACATTTGGATTCTTACCCATTTTAAATTATTAATTGTAGATATAAAATATAGATTTTTTTTTTCCCTGTCAAGCAGACACGTTTTTGCTATGAAGGTTGAACTGTTTAAATTCTTTTGAAGTATGAAGCATTTTCCATACATGGGGATATGGTGAGTGTACAGACTGCTCATTTTCCAACTGGGGGTTATTCATTTGAAACATAGAAGTACGTTTAAACCACAGAACAACAAATTCTCTCCAGAAACCTTCTGCTGGTTGGCTAAACAGGATATTTGGGAGGTGTGTTCCTGTACGGGAGGAGTGCGATTTTATTCCAACCTTAGTGTCATCTGAAAGAGTGGCTTCGATGTCGCTGATGACAGACGGTGATGTAATCATTACGCCCACAGGTCAAGGTGGTGCTGTTGTCATTCAATCCAATTCTGCCTATATAGAGGAAATTTAGTCGCAGTTGAGAGATAATAAATTTTACTCCTTTTTACCTGGACATGTGCAAACACCTACGTGCGTGCATGTATTAATACACTACATGGCCAAAAGTATGTAGACACCTCTTCTAATTAATGGGTTTGGCTATTTCAGCCACACTAAAGAGCTCAGTGACTTTCAATGTTGCACTGTCATAGGATGCCACCTTTCCAACAAATCAGTGTGTCAAATATCTCTCCTGCTGGACCTGCCCTGGTCAACTGTTAGTTTTGTTATTGTGAAGTGGAAACATCAAGGAGCAACAACAGCTCAACCACAAAGCGGTAGGTCATACAAGCTCACAGAATGAGACCACTGAATGCTGATGCGTGTGGCATGTAAAAATCGTGTGCCCTTGGTTGTTACTTTGACGACTGAGTTCCAAACTGCCTCTGGAAGCAACATCAGCACAACAACTGTTCGTCATGATCTTCACGAGCGGGGCTTTTCTGTTGCCATAGTCAGTGCTAAGCGTCAGCTGGAGTGGTGTAAAGCGCAAAACTATTGGTCTTTGGAACAGTAGAAGGGCGTTCTCTGGAGTGATGTATCAGACTTCACCATCTGGCAGTCTGACAGACAAATCTGGGTTTGGCAGGTGCCATCAGAACGTAAATTGCCTGCATGCATAGTGCCAACTGTAAAGTTTGGAGGTGGAGGAATAATGATCTGGGGCTGTTTTTCACAGTTTGTGCCCCTCAATTCCAGTGAAGAGAAATCTTAATGCAACAGTATGCAATGACATTTTAGAGAAATGTGTTCTTCCAACTTTGTGGCACCAGTTTGGGGAGGGAGGCCTTTTTCTGTTTCAGCATGACAGCGCCCCTGTGCACAAAGGGGGGGGGGGGGTCCATAAACAAATGGTTCACTGAGTCTGGTGTGGAAACACTTGACTGGCCTGCACAGAGACCAGACCTTGAACCCCATTGAACACCTTTGGGATGAACTGGAATGCCGACTCATCACCCAACATCAGTGCCTGACCTCATTGATGCTCTGGAGGGAAGCAAATCCCTGCAGCCATGTTCAAAATCTAATGGAAAGTTCCCAGAAAAGTGGACAATGACGATGTTTTTGAAATTAAATGTTCAACAAGCACATATGGGTGTGCTGTTTCTGTTTTGGCCATGTAGTATATGTATATGTATATGTACGTTTATCTGTTAAGTGTG
The DNA here is from genome assembly GCA_900497675.1 of Arapaima gigas. Taxonomy (NCBI): domain Eukaryota; kingdom Metazoa; phylum Chordata; class Actinopteri; order Osteoglossiformes; family Osteoglossidae; genus Arapaima; species Arapaima gigas. Next base: position 244,397 of record UFQX01000019.1, read on the forward strand.
TTAATAATGTGTTTTATGATGCCGAAATGTCTAATGACTGCTCTTTCACCCATGTTTTATGAGCTTAATGACTGTTCTTGTTTGTCCAGTTGTTACAGGTAATATGTGTCACATGATGCAGTATGTTTCCTATTTAATTACATTTTGTACAACTGTATTTACATGGTGATGAAAGCCTGAGGCCAAAATGTATCTGTTTTGTGTTGTTTCTTTGACAATAAATCCATCATAACACTTATTGTATTGTCCTATTTTCATCTGTCAAAACATTAACTGCATCTATTCACACCAGAATAATGTGGTCAATATCTGATATGAACGAGATACAAACATCGATGTTTGGCCTTTCAATCATTTAATCACAATCCAATTCTCAGTCATAAGTTCAGGAACTGGAACCATTATCAGTCATGTGTCTGGATGGATGCTTGGTCTTTGTTCACTGGGGCTCCAAGTTTGCAGGAGGACTCGCACCTGCAGTCGAATAAGGGTGTTGAACAACCCTGTTGGGACTCTTTGAACAAGATAGAGGTGCACGTGGAGCGGAGGTGGGTTTATGAAAACAGCCCCTGCAGGGCAGAAGTAGGTTTGCGCTTATATGCATATTCGCATGACTGACTGCATGGCCACAGTTTCGGTGTAATACTTCCCTCCCGAAATTATGTTCTATACAAACTTCAGTTAACACAATCTCTGGCATTATTGTTGGGATGAATGTGTTTTTGTTTTATCCCAAGGAAAACCAGTTACAACATTTCAGCACTCATTTCTTATGGGACTATTCAGCTTTCAAAACAATGCCACTTTTACATCTTTAAATGTAATAACACAGGTGAGAAATTGATATTAATTACTAGGGCAGACCAAACATTCCAAGACAGAAATGCTGACACCTTTAATATATCTGTATATTAGTGCTGGGGTAGCACTACAATGTATCTTGTGGAAGTGCCTCACTTGTCTTGGGCTGTCACTTAAGACTTGGGTTTGAATACGGCTCATTCTATGTGAAGCTGTATGTTCTCCCTGTGATTTGTGAAGGTTTTCTCAGGGCTTTCCTAATTTTGCAAAAGATATGTGTTTTAACTAAATTTGTCACTCTAAATTCTGCATGTGAGTGAATGTGTGTAATTGCTATGTTTTCTTTTTTTAACCACGTGGATATTTTTTTGAATCTGTCACATTAATTCTTGGCTCAAGGGAATGGTACTAAAGCCTCTCCAGGGAATTTATTCATAGTTTGAGGTCACAATTTTATATATTTCAAATTTAGCTGCTGTTACTTCAAATTCAACATATGATAGTGTTATAAATTGCTTTAATGGGGAAATCTCTTGTGTCCTGTGAAAAGACAAATTAATTAATAGTGTGTGTGAATCAGATGGGAATCCACACATTCTTCAAAGTACCTTGTGAGCTATGGTCTATTGGGCATGAGCAATGAGGTTGCAGGGCAGAAGGAATTCAGCCTGTTGAAACCTTGGGGACCACAAGCCACCTGCTGTATAACTAATACAGTTTCACCTCATCCTGGTCTCCTCAGCCACCGCTTTGCCTGTACCAATAAACAAAATGTCTGTTGCCATGTCTGTCCTTTCCATTCTCTGGGTAAGATTTCTACTGAACATGAACACAGTTTAGAGCCACCTAAAAACTCAGATTGTACAGCAAACATCATATATAATATCATATACAGTACAAGTCCAACAGTGAAAATTCACCTGCTCTTTAATCCATGTGCACATAAAAGTGAATGAATGAACCATGTCTTTTTAAAAAACTGCAGGCAAAATATTTAACTGAGGATCTGGACCAATATGTCCCTGGTCAAGCTAAAGCAATTAATGATAACAGGTGGATGGATGGATGGATGGATGGATGGATGGATGGATGGATGGATGGATGGATGGATATTTTGCTGATCTGCAAAATATGCAGATAACTTTTTTAAAAGCATTAACAAGAGATCACCAAAAACATCACTATAATGTTCAAAACACAAGTCTAACTAAGTCATTCTCTTTACTTGTGCATGTACTTTCATATGTAGACACACCTTTAATTATTTTTTCTAACAACTGAGATATTCTTATACTTTTGTCTGAGGTAAATTTCAATGAAAAATGTGTATACTAATCTACTTAACTATTTACCCTTTTATACAGATGGCAATTTCCACTAGAGCAATTTAGAGCAAGTACATTGCTCAAGAGTACTACAGCAGTAGTGGGGCTTGAACCTGGGTCCTTCAGCTGGAAGGTTATGGACCAAACTAGTGCACGACGATCAGCAGCCCTAGTTACATTTTAGCATTACATTTTCACATTCTAAGAATAAACACCCTTCAAAAAATATCCAAAATCACTCACCTTTATTGTTGCTCACTTGTTTAAATTTAAAGTTCAAAAGACACGTAACCATTGCTTCTTTAAGTCACATCATTGGAAAACAATGGCTATACACATGACAAACTGTAAAATTATGCTAAAACCACTGACTTGTTTGTCATATTCTTAACCATATCATTCAGAAATCACCCATCAAATCAAACGTGTTTACTCAGTGTTCCCACAGAAAATCAGCAGTAGGGTATATATGAAGAGGGAATACAGCACCACAGTGTTAGCCTTGAATTCTGACCTTCAGTGGAGTGCTGCAGTCTTTTATTCCCGTTGGTTAGCTTTGCCGCGATGGCTCATTAACTACTGAGATAGGCGGTAACGCGTCTCTCATTGCACTTGGCTGCCCAGTCTGCAGCCAAGAGCTGAACCAGCACAGCCAGTTGTTTACAGAGTTGGCGTTTCTGTAGAGATGCAGCACTGTCTACATCCTGCTGACAAGTCTAAACAGATATTGAAGTAGATGTGGAAAACAGGCACTGCACACAATACTGTAGACTAACAAACAAAACATGTCATCTAAAACTATTCAAAACATTAATTTTTGCAATTTTAATGTTACATTACATAAATAATTAGTTTGCGTTTACCTTAATTTATTTTCTCCAAAGTGACTGACAGTGTTAAGCTTTACACCAGTATTCAACAATTTGTACAGTTGGATAATTTTTATTTTTTCAATATATGGCAAATATGTTGCTCAAGCGTACTACATCAGGTGGTGGGATTGGAATGCGTGTTCTTTGAGTTCAAACGTAGGTGTTCTAATGATTGAAACAATAAAAGTGTTTTGAATATCACACGTCTATTTTCAGAGGAAATGAGAGAAACACTACGACTAATGACTACCCACATAATGTATTGTGCAGACTGATTTTTCCATATTGCTGAGTAATATCTTTCTCTGTTCAGTCACTGCTTCCTGGAAAGCTTGAGATCCCTGCCAAGGGCTTCTTGGGCTTCTTGAGCTTCTCTTCCTAACCTCTGACACTTCTTCAGGGACACTACATGAAGGGAGTCCACAGAGTGCGGAGAGGCAAAAACCATGAAGGCATTCAGCTGTCCCCTGAAACCCATAAGCACACTCAGTCTGGTTGTTGAGATCACGCTCGAGGCCAACGTGCAGTATGGCTATAAACAGCTTATATACTTAGAGGTGTGTAATTCTTACTGATTCTGCTGGAAATTCACTGACGGGCAAACAAAGAGCTGGACAAGGTGTAATACAAATGAGTTTACATTTAGAATGACTAAAGGGTGATTAGAAGACTAAGATTCACAGCTTTCATCCATCCTGTCTTTAAAAAGGATACAGCAGGATATACACAAGTCTGATGACTGAGAAAATGTCCCCCTACAGTAATAGTAATGGAGAAAAAGAACAGGCATTATGGATAAATGGATTTTTCTTAAAGTGCAGGATGTGTTTCCTAGCACCTCCACTGCGCTGTAATGAAAAGGATGTAAAATCACCAAATGAACCAGCACTGCATACTAAAATAGTGAATAATTAGAAGTGCAAATAAACACTCAGTGGGTGCTTGTGAGTGTGTGTGTGTGTGTGTGTGTGTGTGTGTGTGTGTGTGTTTAAATTTTGTGAGAGCTTGCTTTAGTTTTATACCTCTCCATTTCTCGGAGTTTCAAAATCACCCCATAAATGTTACGTTGAGTCCAATGGTGAAAAGTTCTGGAAGCTGGATCTATTTTAATTCAACCAGGGGAGGAGAAATCAATGCTCTTACCTAATTAATTGAACTTCATGAGCACAATGTTATTAGGGGGGCCATGAGTAGCATGCTGACCCAAGGGCCCAAGTGAGCGCATCTCCTTGCATGCTGCTCTAATCTCTAGACAAAGCTCCTCCCAGCCGCAGCCTTTCAGACACGGATTTGGCGTTTCAGTTCACTGAGTCCTCCATTGCCCCACACTGAGAAGCTGATAAGGGCTACAAAAAAAGCCTATAAAAGAAGACAATGCCCAGAGAATTGGTGGTACAGACTGGTGATCACATACTGTAATGAGCAGGTTGGCTTTCCTCAACAGCATGCAGTTCAGCCACCATGCCAGGATACAGCTGTGTGGAAGCTCTCCATAGATGACCTCCAAGAACACCTCTAGTATACGCTCTTGCCAACTAGATAGGAGGGATATGAAGGCATTTTTGCAAGGCAGGATGCTCCAGATGCCTGGTATTCCACCCTAGCAACAAGGCAGTCTGTTGAGCTGATGGCAGTCAGCAACAGAACCTCTTCTAATGAAATTGTTTTGGAATAAGACTTCAGCCTTGTCTGATAAACTGCAGCTGGCCCCATTGCAGACCTTCTAGCCTTAATGTCAGGAAGAGGAGGGGCAGGCAGTGAAGTAATAAAAGGGGCTTGGGATGAAGAGGTGGTTTAAAATATGAGCCAGTCGTACTAAATTCAGTGCTATCAGCCAAGGAGGGAGACAATGCGCTCATCAACTCCAAGGTTCTCAGTGGTGGCTGCAAGTCAGCAGATAGTGTAGCAAGAGATTGCAAATTCAAACAAGTGATAGCAGGAGACAGCAAATGTTGCTCCGGGGACATTGTATTTATTGCCAGTGTCTGGGCAGTTGGTAAAGTGGAAAAATGGTCTTTTTTAGCCAGGACGATACCAATAATAGCAGAATGTGATGTCTGTGCAGCCTGGCTGGATTGTTTAAAAGGGTAAAAAGAAAAGACAAACGCAAAGAATAAAAACCCTCTGAGGTGGATTCTGTAGGAAGGCAGGGGGGATGATGCTATCACAGCTAAATCCTCCCAGCCATCTCAAGAAGAATGTGCGATAAATGCTGCCGCCCCAGAAGGTAGAGTCATTAATGACCTGGTATGAAACGTGGGGAGAAAATAGGATTGTTTCCGTATTATAAAGGGAGCGATCTCTGTATTGGGTTATAGATGGCTAAGTCAGGTATGCACACTGAAATCAAGGAGTGGTGATGTGGATAAACTCCCTGTAAAATCCTCCATAAAGCCAGAGGAGGTTCTGAACGACTGGGAGGGGATTAACCGGGAAGAAGTGAGGGACTTAGAGCCTCTGCTGCCCCCTTGTGCAAAGAAGATGTAAATGCTGAATCGCTTGGGTTCACAGAATGAGAAAACTGCGCTCATTGTAGGACCACCTTTGTTGTGCACAGGCTGCAGAGTAGCAGTTCAGTTTAGAACAGGCTGGTAACATCCTGATAAACAACTGCACCGTGTGACAAATAAAACAACTGATTCCACTATGACTTGTGCTTTTCAGCGAGTTTGAAAGGTGACCTGTAAATAGTGTCCGATTTAAACTCCCTCATAAAGATGACTGCTCTTTTGCCAGAGAGCAAAAACAGATTAATATGAAATCAGATTCTAACATTAATATGTGAAGCATCCGTCCTAAACATCAAGGTTTCCATCTTAAACTCTGACTCCAGTACAAAAGGCTAAACTAAAACAGAGACTTTCTAAGCTGGAAAGAAGAAGCATAGAATGTGGTTTGACAGATTCATTTGTAATTTCTTCCAATTATGCAGAAATTAAAATGCATCTCTAAAAAAACTCAGACATGTAGTCTGCAGTGGCTGATAATGTTGTTAAAAGAGGAACATTAGTCTGTCCAGAGATTTTTTTGTCCCCTCTGACAGTGTCAGTATTGTAAATCTGAATGAGGTTCCCCTTATTAGCGGACATAAGTTCCTATGAGGGTCCAGTATTTCCAGTATCTTGACTGACAGGGGAAAAGGGTTAAAGGATTTTTCTAAACCTGCTGCTTCTTTTTCATTTTAAGAGATTAAAATCACTGGAGGGTGTTCCTTTGTGCACACTCACAGAAAAGTATATGTTCCGTACACTTCATTATGTTAACACAGAACGCTCCGCTGTTGCTTTGCAGCTATAGCTCTTGAGATATGTGGGTGGAATCAAGCCAAGGCTGTGCATTGGGGAGGAGAAGTATGTGAGCAGTGAACTTTTCCAGACAGTTTCATACTGGGCTATGTGTGAAATTATAGGAAGCAATTAAAGGAAGCACACTGGGAATAACAATCTCCAGCATTTAGCAGATGTTGTGTGTAACTGAAGAGAAAGATTAGCTTTTGAGCAATTTGCATGGTACAACAGTGGATCAGAAATAAGATGTACATGCTGACCACAAAATGATCCATGTCTGTACCAGATAATGCCTCAGCTTAAGGTCCTATAGGCTTGCTAACATGTTTATGTATTCTGGAACGCAGGCCTGGAACCTGAATACAAAGGGAGATTATCTTGGTCAAATGTAAAAAATAGGATGCTCGGTACCACAATGCACTCTGGAGATGTGCCCGACTGAAGTGGAAACAAACTATGTTATTATTGTTCCTTGTATGCAGTACAACTCAGTACTGCCAATGACTCCATTGAGAAGAGCTTTACTTGTGTATTTCGAAGGAATACCATGGAAAAAACATTTTGAAAAGTTGCAAACTCTTCCCATGCCATATGCTCTGATGGAACTGACTGACATTAGAATAAAGACACCATGTGTAATCTGTGGAGCTTTTGGGAATTTACCTTTCATTTGAAATTGATTGAAAAGAAATCAGGGGTTTCACTGGTTGAGGTCACTCTCCTTCAGTAAAAAAGATAAAAAGGTAGACCAAGCAAAACTGATGTCTCCACATTCATTTTAAGATATATTGGATGGTCCCAATATTTTTCCTCCCTCCACACCAAGAAAACTGTTTATCAAGTAACAAGTTATATATCATTTGGACTTCAGTTTAATAAGTCAACTGAATTCTTCATCATTAGTGAATTCATGGAAGCATCAGGACAAAGCTTACGGGATACTAATAAAACCCATTTCTTTTGAGAAATAAGTGAACAGTGAAAAGGTATCCCAATGTCAGATTCAGGGATTATAGGTTTTGCCCACTTCAACTGGTTATGCGAAGCACTGGATGTCTTTTTAGATAAAATGATTTTTTTACCTCAACAGGAATTTGTGAAGATCTTGTAACTACAATTAAAATCAAAGCTTTTCCATTTTATTTAAGCGAAACATGGGTCTGAGAAACTATCCTGGAAAATCAAGCTATCATATCCACTAAAACACATGAAGTTAGCATCAGTTTAAAACCTGTTTTAGAGCAATGGTACCTTTCCATTTTTGTCTGGTAGAGAACGTGTGAGTAATATTTGGATTAAATTTTAAATCAGCAAGAATCAGGGAATATTATACTTGAGAGGCACAGATCTGAAAGAGTAACTGAAGTTTCTATACAGGATTTGCTACACTGGACATCAGTATTGTACTAGAAGTGCCATCAATATCACTGATGTCCAAGGCCATTAGAGAAACGTTTAAAGTCTTTGCTTCTCCATTAATCTCGTCCCATACAAAGAATATCAGTTAAGAAGTCTCAAGGTTAGAATTCCTAAGTGCCCTGCTGTTTAATGTGCTACTATAATGTATAAATCTGAGAGCCACCGAGTGCTGCAAGATCATCTGTAATGCTACTGTATGAGGTGCATTTGTCTGCTGCCATACACATAAGACCAGGTCACCAAAGGAGTTGAAATGATATTTTCCACTTGCTGATAGTGCCAGATAAAAGCACAAACCTGACAGGTTGTTGTAGGGTCAAGCATAAGGTCCAGTAAAGTTCAATCAATTTCAGCACAACACATGTGGAATATAGGCTTGCAAAGAGAGGTCAGTCAGAGGAACCATGTGATACAAAGAGGAAACCACTAACCTACTGTGATGGATATTACAAGCCAACGTTATCTTTTTGCTATCTAAACATACATGTACATAAGAAGTTGGTTGTCTGCAGATTTGTAGAAAGGACTTCTCTGACAAACTTTTTTTTGACAAACAAGAACACATTAAGTACAGGCGTCTCTCATTATCCAAATTTAATCCGTCCCTTGAAAACACGTCAGACAGCAAATTTACTCCATATTTTTAAATGGGGAAAAAAATGTGTTCACAGCCCATCCTAAAAACTTCAACCCATTTCACCAAGGATTGCTGCATAATATAAAGCATTCAAAACACCAGTGCTTAGTAGCAGGTATGTTTGTGTGCAGCATGCAACCAAACTGTACTGAAATGCATGCTCTCCCCCAGACTAGAAAAGTGATAAACATGAACACATATAACACACACAGCATCAATAAGCAAACAACAAATACTCCAAAAATATATTAGGTGCAAAAATCAGGCAATATATACAAGGGTTTATAAAAAAAATACTACGAATATAAAAATTCTTAGAATTTTTTGGTCACCACTCCTACAAGGACATGTTAGGTTTTTTGTGCAGCTGTCAGTGTTGTATATACAGTACTGTGCAAAAGTCTTAGGCACCTGTGGGAAAAATGCTATAAAGCGAGGATGGTTCCAAAAATAATGCCATGAATACTTATTAATCAATAAACCTTCTAAAAAGTGCAGTAAACAAAAAAACCTCAATCAAATCAATATTTGGTGGGACCACCCTTTGCCTTTAAAACAGCATCAGTTCTCTTATGCAAACTTGCATGCAGTTTAAAGTAGAGGTTGGTAGGTTCTTCCAAGCATTTTGAGGAACTGGCCACAGTTCTTCTGCAGACTTTGACTGTCTCTGCATGTTCTTCCAGACTGAGTTGATCATGTGGAGATGAGGGCTCTGTGGGGACCATACCATCTGTTGCAGGATTCCTTCTTTTTGTTGAAGATAGTTCTTTATGACTAAGATTGGGTGTTTGAGGTCATTCTCAGGCTGCAGAATGAATTTGGGACCAATCAGAAACCTCCCTGATGGTAGATAAGAATCTACCTGTATTTCTCAACAGACATTGAAGTTGCATGCCTAAGACTTTTGCACAGTACTGTATAATCTTACGGCACGTATAAAAATAAACAAAAAAATAGAAAGAGTTGTTATAGTTTCAGTAGTACAGTTGTCATGAGGTACATTCAATAGTGATATTTAATGGGCAAAAATGTGTTTTGTCATTTTTTATCAAACATTTTCTAGGGTTGTCTGCAAAAAACTGAGTGCACGTACGATGCAGCTTCTCTTTACTCCCAACATATGTGAAGCAAAATAAAAGTAGAAGTGCAGCAGGTTAGAGCCCTATGTAACATCACATCAATAATTTCAAATGCATTCTTAGCAGTGCCCAGCACAGCAGCAAAGAGTATAAATTCTTCAAAAATATGCTTATACTATTCTGAGTGTCACAAAATATTGCCCTTTTGTCTGTAGACCAAAACCCACTGAAGACAAATGGAGAATCAGGTCTATAAGAAGCAGTTTATTTCAAATGCCTTTGACACATCCAGGATATAGAAAACCCTCTACTTAAAATGCGGTGTTTTCACCCTTCAATTTCTGAAAACATCCTCTGCAATGTTTTTTTTCTGAGAACGATTCTCGACATCTGTGAAACAGACAAATTTTCTTTCAAAATAGCTTTCACAAGGTCTGCAGAACTTGAAATGAAATAGGAAACACTTCACTGTAAGAGATATCATTCCTTTTGCAAATCTGCTATTAAATATTTACTTGACCATCACAGAGAATACTGAAGAAGTCTCGATTTTACCCAGGTAAAGAATGGTGATTTATCACAGTGATGAGTTCTAACATCAACAATTGCCCCATGCTGTTCTTTATTACAGAATTAGTGTAAATTAGGAAAGTAATACTATAAAACATTAAGATGCTTACTGCATTTCATTTGTACGTCAAAATATTCTTTGCACATGACACCTTACTTTTTAATTTGATTCATTTATATTTTACACATCCATTTCAGAAAAGGGCAGCACAGTAGGTTTGAATGTGATGTTAGTGTTAACTCAGTTCATGTGGCTTTCCTCCAGGTGCTCTGGTTTCCATACACACATCCAAAGGCATGTGTTTATGGTGAACTGGTTCCACTTTTTTGGTATAGTGAATAGCACTACTATGCTTAGATCCAAGGGTTTCAAGTTGAAGTCCCATCTCCTGTTGTCGTACCTCTAGCCAAAGTATTCACCCTAATATTGCTCCTCCAATAACATTATGGGTATTCCACTGGTTTTGGGAAAATCACTTACATACCAAAGCATATGCATTTAAAACATACACGCATTTTAACCAGTATGAAAACTACATAACTGATTGTGATTTATCATTTTAAAGTAGTAACTACATACAGAAATACACTTTTCAACATACAGTGGTATAAAAATTATTCTAATCTTTTCAAGCAAATTAAATAAATAGTAAAAGTTGATGCATTAGGAATAGTTCTTCAGCACCACAAACAAAATTAATTAATTAATAATAATTAATATCTAAGTAAAAGGAACTACAGTGTTTTTGTAAATGGCTCAAACTGGCACAACCAAATGAACTCATTTTTGGGTCCCTGCATCACCGAAAGGGTGCTGAGTACACAGCTCAGACCCAAATAAATATTTATTTATTTGTGATTATTTTGGTTGTGGCCCCTGACTTTTTAATAATAAAATTTTCTCACCAGGCAAATCTTTATCTATAAGATGTGGGTTTTTCTGTGTCCACGCCACCAAGACCACACACTGCTTTCCCCCTCCAGAGTATACAGTATATAGGGTACATGATCTCCAGAGTACTTTGTGTTACAAATATCAGCATCAGTTCTGGCCCCCTCTCTTCAGTCAAGTTACATCACCTTCAAAACAAATGGCTGTTAGTAGGAACAGTGTCCAAATTTGGGCATCTGGTTCCTATCCCATTTTTTCTAGGTTTTAAGCCTATCCATGGTCTCCTGTGCTCCTGCTTCCTGCTCTTCATCTGCTGCAGTAATGGCTTGGACAGTCCCTTCCAGGAAAAGTTAAATTCACATGCTGTTTCTTTACAGTGAATGGTGCAATTTTCAGAGAAGACAAGACAACAGACATAGAAGGAGGCAGTACCAAACGTAAATCAGACAAAATATGGATTTTATGCATTTATGCTTGTCTCCCACAACAAACAGAAGGCTCAGCTACATGTACACAATGTGCAGGAAAAGCTTGTCTGATTAATACCATCGTAGTCATAGGCACATATTCCAGTAGCTGTCCACTAAATTGATGTATTAATGGGAGAACTGATAGATGAAAAGTAGCAGGTGTTGAGGGACTAACTTTCACAGGCTTCAGAAGCTTAGGAGGGAAATGGGTACAAAAGAGATTTGCTCTGAGATCCATCCTGAATGCTGGAAGGAACAGAGTTTATTCCTCCACACTGGGAACACCACTGAGACCTGACAGCCTTTTTTTGACATTAGCCCCCTTTTTAAGATCAGGTAGCCAGTGATGGAGATGCATTCTTGCTGAGATGTAGAAACGGATTACACTCTTCTTATATCTGAATGATAGGTCTTTGACTGCCTTGTAAGCCATGAATAGAGATGGCCATTGGCTGATTATGATTATGATGATTATGACCTCTTGATGTGGCCAGCTACAGGAAAGAGGACAGAGACAAGGAGGGGAGAAACATGGGCACAGAGGTCAAACATAACTTGTGCTGCAGCACAATAACTGTTGAAGAGGCTTGATGGCTGAGGCCAGAAGACTGAGGGTGGTAAGAGGTGCTGGTAGGTTAGATAAATGACAGAAAGGATTTCTCTACAAGAGTCTGATATTTTTTGAGTGAAGCAAAGACTACAGCCAGTTTTTGTTCCCACACTTCTGACTAATGGTAAAGATGACCTGAGCTGACCAATGAGATAGAAAGTTCTTGATAAGAGGAAAGGCTAGCAGGAGGTAGAGGTAGAGGTGCTGGGCAGGTTACAGGTTGCCAATACAGGCATTCTTCAAAGTGCAAACTCTCGCTACACAAAATTTTAGTGTCAGTAACAGCTCTTGGCTTTATATTCAAAGAAAAACCAGTATAATGAAACTTATCTAAAGTGTGTCTAAAAAAAGATTGTCACGTCATACAGGTAAGGATTGTAGTTGGTGCTAATGCACCATTGCCTGTTAGTTTCTGCTATGTTATGCTATGTTACATTATGTTGTGGCTATTAACCATGGTGTAAATGACATGCAGCTATGGTCTGGTGAACGTGCATCATTATTAAACACAGCAGCACTACAGCCATTTCTGTCTTTGTACTCTGCACTCATTTTGCCTTACTTATTCCCAGTGTACTACTGTGCAGTACGGCAACTTGTATAGAACATACTTTGCTAATACAGTAATTGGTTGGTATCCGAATCTGATTTGCCCCTGAAAATGCGTCCAACACGAATTTGTCAGATACCAAGTGCCTATTTCTCATTATTTTAAATGAGGAAAAATAAATAAAGAGCTCCCAGTCCATCAGAAAACACCTATATAACTATCAACCCATGATAAAACACTGTAAACACCAGTTACCTAATTAGAAAACACTTAATGTTGTCATTAATTTGCATGTTTATAACACATGGTGCGGTAAGTATAGTACAGAACATTTCACATTTTAGTCCCCCCCAGTGTCAGTGGATCATGGGAGATGTAGCCTTGTTATGGGGTTCATGTATGGAAACTGTTTTGTGCCATTGCTTCCCCTGCCTATTGGCATTGTTGACTCTTTGGTCCCCCCAAACAGCTCGTAAACCACACATGAAATGATACTCTTGTTAAACCAAGTAGGCATAACTGCTCCCAAATATGCAAATTAACAGTCCAACTGTGTACATTTCAGTTCCTAGGCTCTTAGAGCAGGTTTGTACAGGAAATTCCAGCATAGTGGATGCTAAAAAGCATTCAAAAGTAGGCTGGCATTTTGTTATTTCAAATAACCAACAACACACAAATGTTTCCCTATAAGCTCTGTAAGATTAATGGTATAAGACTGTATATATAGTAGTTCTATAGTGTTACCTTATGCAGCAAAACAAAAGGAAGTAATGTGAGGGCAAAAGGCTTAAAAGGTCTTGAGCAAATGGTGTGTTGGATCTCTGTTTTTACATCCAAAACAAATCTATTAAATGTAGCAGTTTTCACTAAGGGCAAAACATTTTTCATATTTCTTTTTTTAGAATTCGTAAGGTGCTGACCTGCACCAACTTAGAAAGTCCTATATTACATCAGTGATGCCATCGCACATCAGTCCCACTAGAAAAAGTACTGTCCTGCAACATGTAAATCTTTCTTCTACCTAACAGCCCACTTTCCAACAATATGACATCTCCAAGAACATCTGTAATTTGAAAGAAAACAACTGGCATGTTAGTCATCCCACTCACGATCCTGATCAAGCAGCTGGAATTTGCTCCTAAAAGCGTTCTACTTTCCCTCTATGTGCAAGTCTAGTGCCACCTGGGGTGAACTTTGGGAAATAGCAGGCAAGCCAGGTCTCAAACCTGACTGTCGTAGACGAGGGCTCTTCGTCAGTGAAAGAGCACTAGAAGTTCAACATAAATACCTTCTGGCCCCAGGAGTCCATTCTCTGCCTTTGACTCGGAGGGCAGATGACATCTGCCACCAGGGAGCCAAATCGTGGAGCGTGTGTTACTGGCATTTGGTGGAGAGGGATTTGACTTTATTTCCTCCAGTAATTTTAGATTTCTTTTTGTCAGAAACATTCATTTTAGTATGGCTTTATTTGGTCGAACTTGACCAGTCAGCATTTAGTTAACTCACCGTTTTAAGTTTGGACTTTATTCTGATTTTTATTAATTATGTTGTTAGTACATCATAAGTGTGTGTAACTCTCAGTACTGACCGAGCTGCCTGGAAAGGATAAGTTTTGTTCACCTTTACATTTTATCATCAGCTTGTCCTACTTCAGAGATCTCAAGAGAAGACTAAAGATTTTAAAAAAACTACATGAAGTATTTGACTACTAATCTGGAACTTAAGATAACACCTGGTACATCTTATAATATGAAATATAGAAGGAGGAAAGAAGAGAGCCTGTAGAAGACCTGAGGATCCAGGCAGAGCACTGCAACTGTCCTTCAAGTAAAGAGTGCACAAAGCAAACAATAATGAATACATCTGTTATATTAACACTTTTATTGTAGTTTTTAATGATTCGGATGAAATATAATTTTATTTTATGAATTTAAAATTCAAGACTAGAATGTAAGTAAATAAACATTTTCATCAAATGAAATTAATCAGCTGCTGAAAAAACACTATACATATTCAGAATGGAGTTAATCAAAGTACTAGTAAATCAGAAAAAAATATAATAACCCAAGTTTCTTAAAAAGTAAGGAAAATGTTTAATTACAAGTAAATTATTTTAGCACTGTATATACATACAAACCCCTTCATCTGGATAATTAAATGTTTTCCAGAGCAAGTATGCAAAAACAAAACCCCTAACTATATTAATTTAAAAAAACCCAAGGTTGTTATTGGAAAAAAAACAAAGTAATGTAGCATGCCCATGAAGAGATGTAGGGGAACCTTTGGCAAGTCACAGTTCACCTTGTTGGCACAGGATTGAGATGGTTAGAAAGATATTTTATGCAAAGGATATGGTGGATTAAGCCAACTGACTCTGCCTACAACTTCTTCCTGTGAATTTCTTGAAGCAGTAACTGCAGCCTGCGAGAAACTGGATCATCAGAATAGAAGTCGCACGATGTGTCGTAGATCAGTAGTTCAAAACACATTCAGCACTCAGGCGCGATCAGAAAAAAATGTACAGTTTTGCAATTAGACTCTACATTTCTAAAACAATTCCTGCTGAACTGTAAAATATATACGTATATATATATATCTATATATAAATGAAAACTCGTTCTGTATTTATTTAGCGTGTCTTCATTTGGTATCTTGGGTGTTCATTTTAACGGAAGACTTTCGTAATATTACTGCACTTCTGATGTTTTCATCTTTATTTTGAAGGTTCATGTTATTGTTTTGGAAAGTCTGAGAAACAAAATTACTGTCCTTTAATTTAGCAAAACCTGGCGTCATTTGCATCGTTCTTTGCTTACATATTTAAAGTGCATTTCAGTCATTTTATTTATGAATCACGCTACAATCAGACAAGATGAGTTTTTGTCACAACCTTTTGTGATGAACTATCAATGTCAGTTTGGCTGCAGAGCTCAGCACTGGTACTGTTTGGCTGCAATTATGGTTGTTTTCTACATTCAAATCTACCATAGTTACAAAAAACCTTCTGTGTCAATGACTCTTTGACTCTGCATGCAACAAGCACGTTTCTATATAAAATGTCATGCCAATTACATTAAAATATGTATTTTAAGGATATCACACCATTGGCTATGTGGTAATGGATTAATGGGATTAGGTTTTTTGCTTATTTTTGTTATGGTAAGCACTCATTAGCCTGCTGTATATCAAGGCATCCCGAATATAGAAATCACTGGTGACTATACTGATATTTGTCAATTTAAGTTCTAGTCACTTCAATCGAAGTTACAGTTGCACACCTTGTATATTAGTACTAAATATTTATCCTATTTTCATAAGTTTTTGAATGTAAATTACATAAATATTTCAAAAGAAATTAGACTTTTCCAAAATGAGGCTAAAAAAAGTGAAAAAAGAAAATAGAGGACCCACATTTGCTCCTTTTAAAAGCTGTTGTAAAACGTGCCAAGACAGATACAGTGTTCCTACTCGAAATAGCTTGTGATAGATTGGGACAGAAAAGGTCTTGTGCATTAGTGGTCAGCAGCCTTTTTCACTACAGTCGTGATAGCCGTAGGTTTATCTTGCCCTGTCCCATCCTTCAAAGCTCATCTTTCACACTGGATTCCAAAAACCAAACCATGTTTCATCAATAGGAAAAATGGATTTAGCACTGTGGGAATCTCTCAAAAACCAACTTATATCAATGAAACGTTACCTCTAAGTGACAATTTCTGTATTTTTTAATTATATTCTGCATTTCTTAGACACGTTTTCATATAAACTGTTGTTTGAACCCCTGACATATTGGAAGAATGTATTGCTGGTATTAAATGAACTGTATTATCTCAAAGCAAAGATTCCAGTAAGGAGCTTCTCTTGTTCAATAATGTGGGACCACTTGTAGAATAACTGCTGTCATTATTGTTTTGAAGGAGGTCATAAGAAAGTTAATGAGAATTGGTACTTTAGTACAACAACTAGAAACAATTAAGCATTAACATTACAATTGTGGAAACTGTAATCACTCTTAAATTTAATTTTTTCGTGTTCTGTTGATATTACACTTGCATACATTGCTTTATTCGATTAAAATAATTTTTTCTGATTTTTATTTTAAGCAAAACACTTCACTTCCACACTGTTGATGCATTGTTTGTGTAAAAGGTTTTTTTTAAAATCATATTGATAAAGATATTAAACCATTGATCTTTTTCACTCAGATTAACGCTTGTTTTGCATCAAGTTTCGTTGTCACCAAGCATGTCACATTTTAATCCCTTTTGGTGTAGTAATATCTGTCTGGAGAAGTTGTTCTTCCTAATGTACAGCAGGAATGGTAGACAAATAAACAAATGAGCTCTTTTTGATTATTTGCTTAATTGAAACACACACCAAAACCACCCCACTGCTGGTCAGACTACATTCAACAAACTCTTCATAGCCAACCATAGCCATGCAAAACACACGTTTGGTTTTGCCATTTTTGTTGACTGGGCTGCTGACTGATGTTGCAGAGTACTAATTTCCTAAAGTCTTGAAATAATGATAAACTAATCGGTTCAATTTGTATTCCGTAATTGACAAGGTCAGTCGTTCAGGTGCACATGTCCACAGTAAACTGATACACACTGTACACTACATTATTCAATGGGATGTGTGCCAGTGAAATATTTGGTATTTTGAATTCACACAAATGACACCCTTGATGTATGTTGAGCAGCTTTGCATGTGTTCAGCACTGAGTTTTCTATGTTGGACACCAGTCTTGATTATCACTGAATGTCGCAAAGCTGAAGAAAGCATGTCAGCTACACTTCTGTCAACAGACCCCTCAGCACAGGGTTTCTGTATGTTGTCTTCACTGCATCTGCTACTTTCCAGGATTAACAGTAACTGTCACATGAAGCTTCTCAGTGGAAATTGTACAATGAAATCGCACAACAAAGTTAAGGAAAGAAGTGGTTGGAAATTGAATTGACAGAGAGAAACAATGAGACAAAATTGAGCAAACAGTAATCTTTCGGAAAATGGGACAATTCCAGTCACTTCTCTGCCCAGCCTGGGCACGAATACAAAGCTGCAGTGTGACTTTCTCTGCCACAGTACATAAAAAAGAAATTAGACTGGCCCCTTTGTCTCTCAGGGACTCTAGACCTGGAACTCAAACATATCTGTCTGCTTCTTAGCCAGCTTGGCCACCTCCTCGCGGATGGCCTTGACCAGGGCGGCTGTAGAGAGGCTGCTGAGAGAAGTGTTGGGAGTATCTGCAGTGCCCGTGAGGCTCTGCTGGGAGGCAGCAGTGGATGGTGTGGGGGGGTTGTCCGGGGCGCTGTGTGAGGACGAGGCCTGACTGTACTGTCTGGGCAGTCCGGGGGGGCTGCCCTGTGGGTAACGGGGGTGTGGAAAGGCCTCCGCATAGCCTGGCAGCGGCACCTACAAGAAATGTTGGGGCAAGACATCACTACCTCGTCACACTATAGACGTATATAAACTTACTGCTTCTTCCACAATTTTTCTCACAACTAGCAGTGGGTTATTTAACTTGCACCTGTTTTTTTTTCTTTTGTACCGTTAGTCATAAATGAATGGTTTAAATTATTTTACAAAAGTGGGGAAGGGAAAAAGGCAAAACTTTCACAAAACTGATAATAAAAGGAAAAAAAGTGTTTCACTATCTGAAGTGACTTTAAAATGTGCTGTCAATTCAAACAGAATGTTTGAACTTTGCAATGAGTCATTTTGGATCTGAGCATGAGATGTGTGTGACTTCACAGTTACAGTTACAGACTCCAACAAAAGATGGTATCGTGGTCATTTAGGAAATGTTGCTCAACTACCCTGGTATTTTGCTGTGTCCACTCAACGCCATCGAAAAATTCAGTTCAGCAAATGGTTTCTAAATGACACTGGTTCTGTAAAAAGACACTGCATGAAGGCATTTGGTTGCAACAAGCAGACAAACAAGCAAAAGAAACAGTCCATACAAAGAAGGAGGCTAAATGTAGAGGTCAGATCAAAGCGACGTACTGCAGGCTCAGGAATGAATGGCACCCATATTTATAGAAGAAATGTAGCTAAAATTGCCAGGAGAAAGGAAACTAGGCTGTCTTACAGAGTCGGCCCACTGGGAAGGAACGTCCTCGGGTTCTGGAGGGTAGGACATCCAAGAGGGGCTCCGGTAGGAGGTTGGGGGCGTGGAAACAAGATAGCCCATATAGCCAGGGCGGTTGGCTGGTATGGCGTACACTGCTGACATTGGGTTTCCTGCGGAGATCCACAGCAAGGGCACACATAACATGACTCTGATGGCAGTGAGTTGTGGTCAGCCTGGTCACACTGCACTTCACTGTGAACAAAGTCCTCGTTCTCACAGAATACTGTGTTCACAGCTTTCAGCTGCCATTATTTCTGGCTGCTATACTAGAGGCTTCCTGTGGGAGGCTGTCCAAAAATATCTGCTGGCGCTTGTTTTCCCCACATGCTGGACTGAGAAAATAACAAATAAATTCTAAAACAATTGGTGGATTGCTAACTGCGTGGTTTTTGTTCATTCTATCTTTATGGGACTTGTTTCAATTTCAGAATCAGTTTTTCTGATATAATTGTCAATCAAGGGTGAATATATGAACAGTTCCATATTTTATGATCCTAACTCCACTTATAAAATGCACAGAGAACTTTGCTGAAGTTTGATTTCAGTGTATGAATGGTCCTTTAAGGATTTTTACATTATTCACTTAGTCATTTTTATTAAGTAATGTAATTCGTATGACCAGAACCTATCCCAGGATCACTGGGTGCCAGACAAGGAGACAATACCCTAAATGGAACACCAGGTCATCACAGAGTGGTCTCTCACACACACACACACACACACACACACACACACACACACACACCTTTATGCTACATTTGTAGTAATACTATGCATAATGTGCAATTTAGAATCACTATTTAGCCTAACATTTTTCTTTGGACAGTGGGAGGAAACCAGAGCACATAGAGGGAATCCATGCAGAAACAGGGAGAACTTGCACATTGCACACAGACTGAACTGGGTTCAAACTTTTGCCTGAACATATTTACATTATTTTTTATTATTATTATTTTTAAAGCCCACGACTGATCTTGCGATAAATTCATTGTGGCCTAAACATCAACACAAAGATTCCTCAACTTACACAACTGTTACTGCAGGTCATTTGTTTTGTCTGTAACACCAAACACACTTTTGCCCTTAAGTCTCAATCAATAAAGCTACTTATGTTTATAGCCAATTTTTTTAAAAATGCTTTGCAAGATTTCAGTTTTGATATTTTAACTTTAACCTGGATTAAAATTTTAATACAGAAAATAAAAATACCTGTTTTCTACAAACTCCTACTGAGTCCTAACTGTTGACAGGTACATTCCATAATGATAATGTCAGCTTCAGACAAAAGACTCCAGTGATGGAGCCTTCCAGCCTGACTTTGAGTGCTGGAATCCATTCTGTAATCATTTATTTTAAATTTCTAATAATCTAATTTGAAAAATTTAATCAATGTCATTTGCACATTAGACTGGTGCTTTTTGGTTTCCTCAGATCGATCCCCTAAATGTGTAATGTTTGTCCTCTCAGTACTGATCATAGACACTGACAGCACATCAGACATGCAGTGTTTTGTAAGCAAATTGAACTGTCAGCTGCAAACCAACTAAACCTGTTCTGTTGCATTGCGTTTGTGTGTGCGAATACAGGCTGCTATATATAGAAATGCAAATATCTATTTGCAAATGCAAATAGATCAGCAAAGACAACGGTTAAATAAATTAGTTGGAAAAGGGTTTTAGCTTTCAAAATTGTATAATTTTGATCTTCTTAACAAGAGTCGGTTTGAGTTAGTCGTTCTATAGATTATATTATAGTATACTTTACAATTTATTCTGACATTGCAGTATGAGTCACCGCCCTCAGAGCCAGACTCTCACCTGAGTAGTTTGTCATGGGCAGATCAGTGGGGATGGCCGGGAGCGGTGTTCTCGTTATTGGCAGGTAGGGGGCGCTGTCCCGCTGAGTCTGTGTCTCAGGGCCAGGGGGCTCCGCGGCCCGCGCCTTTTGGCCGATGTCAGAGGAGGAGCTGTGCGCAGAAACAGTGTGAGAGTCACACCACCACTAGGTGTCAGTGGTGTCCCGGGGAACCACAACTGCAGCCCGCCAACGCTTCTTCCGTGTCATTGATATTCATGTCACTTTTGTTAAACTGATTTAGGATTCAAATTTATACAAGAGTATAGTATGAAATCACACCAGGACTGCCAAATTTACATTTACTGGGAATATTCTGGGGTGTTCATAATGAATTCCTGCATGTGCAGCAGGAGGTGCAGTCCAAACAGCTGAAGATCAGCGAGCATCCAGCGAGGGTCCTACCGCCTCAAAGAGGCTCCAGAAGTGGGTCCAGTTCTGGGGGGGATTGGAGGCGGAGGGGAGTTCGTGGCCATGTCTGGAAGCTGAGTGAACCGGAAGGCCTTCACAGGTAAACATGGTGAGAGAAAAGGCAACATTCAAACCAAATGTTGAGTCAAATGAACAAGAACCTTAATAACCCTCATCCATTTTACATAATACGAATAGTGCCTCTCAGTTTTACAAACCAGCTCCACAGCTTTGCTCCACATATTTAGCGTAGCTGAGTTAGGCACTGTGGAGAACTTGGAAACACAGAAACTCACTGGTTTCGGGAGGCTGCACTGGTACACATCTGGTTTGTATGCTGGGACCCACTGCAGCCCCCCGCGAGACCTGCTCATTGTCCCTGGGGCGCTGGTCACCACCTCAGAGTAGGGCATCGATTGGTTCCCACCAAAGGGCCCGTGAGAGTGATGGTGGTGGTAGCGGCCAGCCGTGGAATGACCAGCCGAGGCTAGACTGAAGGCCTCCTCGAGAAGCAGATGCATCTGCTGTCGCACCTCATCGATGGAGGGCTGCGAGCTCAGAGTAGATGTGTCCGAGTGACCTTTGACCTGCCTCCCACCACCACATATCCTGGGGCCGATCAGGCGATCCACATTGGTTTCCTCGATCAGTTCTGGCTCCGTCTAGCACACACATACACATAGTGGTGTTATTGTGCTATAGTACACATTTAGGGTTCTCCGTATTTACCAATTAAAATTGCTACAAAGTCTTGGCTATTCATAGGTACCAGACTTCCCACTGGAACTGTGAACCAGCACATATTAATGTTCTCCTGCACTGAATCTAGAAAAGGAAATGATGGAAAACTTAACAGTTTTTCCTTTCGTTGAAGCCAAGTGAAACGATGCCAAGATGCACCTGACTGTGCCATATTGTGCACTGTGTCTCCTGGGCGGCAAGATTCTGGAAATTTTTAGCATAAGCCTGTTGCTCAAACCCTCAACCCTCCATGTGTTTGACCGTATGACGCAACCTAATTCTGCTCGCTGCCAGACCTAGAGCTGGGTTCATAAGGCAACTTTTTATTTATATCCATCTAAATGTCTGTTGAGAGTGCTTGGTGTGAACCCCTTTAGGTTCAATGCCAGGATGACAGTTTATTGTATGCTTTGTTTATATAAGGCTTGCCCCCAGGATTAATTGCTGTGATAAAAAAAATCTCTGCAAAGAAAATTGTAGAGAAGTAATTAACTGCCGCCGTGGAGTGCTGGAGGTTTGCACCTCTCCCCCTCACATTCATTCATCGCATCACATCCCCCATCCCCTTTCCTTCCATCTCTCACTCTCTATCTCTCAGTTATAAATCAGAGGGAGGCACTGGTGCCCTACTTCCTGTGTGCTGCTGGAGGAGAGCTGCAGAGGACCTGAAGTGGTGAAACACATAAATCAGCTGTCCCTGCAACACGCGCGCTGCTGATAAATAAGTCCTCGAACAACACGGACAGCTGAATCTGCAGTGATCTCGCCCCCAGCAACACCCTCTGGCTGCCAACCGTGGTGCGGAGCCATCACGCAGGAGAGGATCGTATTCTTCCCTTGTTCTTGCACCACAGACAGCCAGTGCTGCAACCATGAGGCCGTGAAGTTGATGACAGCACTGAGCAGCATCTCAAGGTGGCTATTACGAAGGTGTCTAATGAAACTACCAAGACTTTTCTTTTTATACTCTAATACTATTCATTCTGTCCAGTACAAGTAATTGCATATGAGGATTATACCTTGGTGCTTTCTGCACCTATTTATTACTGCTTGTAATTACTTTGCTTTCACTTTGAACTACAGTCAGGCTCTGGAACAAAGGACTGATTCTCTCTCTGGTGAAAGTTTACCCTTTAAAAATCCCTTTGCAAGTTTAAATGGATAAAGTCGGGGTGAGTTGTACACTCTCCACACAGCAGCCTGCAAACAACCATCCACACCCACTGAGAGAGACTTACATCATAGCCACTGTTCCGGATCCCTCTTCTGGGTTTTTCTCTCATGACCAGCAGATCCATCTCTGTTCCGCCCGGACTGGGGCTGTTCAGTGACTGCCGGCTACGGTAGATTGGGTTCCTCAGCTGGGAGTGTCTGTAATCAGGTCGTCGCCGTCATCGTCATCATCATCATCATCATCGTCGTCGTCGTCAATGGCATCATCATTGTCATCAGCATCAACCATTAGCAGCAGTTACAGCATGGAGGTAAACTGTTTTATCCTGCATTACTGGGATAAAGTTAAAAGCAGCTCCTCCACCTTTGCTTAGTACTTTATATTTCACACTAGGCGAGGATTTTCTCATTAAGCAAAAAATATCTCTTGATAATCTCTCTGGACCTTTGCATGCCCTAACACTCATGGGGTCTCTACCCAGTGTAATTTGTGTAAGATAAAGCGCAGAGCAGATGTACTGGAGAATGTAGCGAAGTGATGACACATCCACATTCCCAAACCTCCAAAAACATTTCATTTTTTATGTCATTTTTCAGAGACATGTGGGATGACTGAAGTACTTAGGATAATACATTTTGTCTGCTCACTAAAACCCCCTGCTGCACCACACACCCACAGAGTTTTTCATTTTGCTTGTGCCTATCTTACAACCAGCTTTCATTCTCATCTCGCGAGTACAACGCGTGTACGGCTCGGAGGATCTGCACAATGCAGCACTGGGGCACAAGCAGCAAACGTGTGGCTAAATCCTCCAGAGGAAGCCCCAAGTTCTGGGAAAACACTGAGGCCCTTATTCCTAACGTTTCTAGACCACTGCACAGCTGGCCAGGGATATCTGGGCACTGTCTGTGCATCTGGGCCAGTCTGTTGTGGGTATTTGCTGGACATAAAGATTCCTTGTGTGACCTCTGCCTAACAAGGCTGCTTACTGATCAAAGCCAACACTGCATTCGACCTTCTGCGGACGCAGGCGATCCAGAACGGTTGTCACCCAAAAGTAATCCGCATTTCACAAGAAGTGTGTTTCAGAGGTAAATTCCTCAAAACCTTTCACTGCATTTTCTTCTTTTTTCTACTAAAAAGTTGGCCCTGGAGTTGCAGAAACAGATGCCCCCACAAAGAGGATTTAGCATCATTTAACAAACCAATGTAATCCAGAAAAATGTAAGGTACACTTATAACCCCATTGAAAAGCCAGAGCTAAATAAATACATAATAATTCATCCAGCTCAAGTCATTAGACAGCATAAAACATAACACAGTATTAAATAAAAAACAAATTAATGTTTAGTAACAGCTGGCAAATAATTTTCTTATACTGGTACTTAAACTGTGGTCAGTGTTGGGTGCATTATGTCGAATTTTTAACATTATTTTATTATTTACAGTAATCCACCGGTATCCTAATCTAATTCATTCCTGAAAGCATCAGACACCGAATTTTTCCAGAATACAGTGTCTATTTCAAAATATTTTAAATGGGAAAAAAACAAATAAATTCACAGAGAGTGCACGAGGCTTGGAAACAAGAGAACATAGCTGATAAGATGCCGCCACAGGGGCACATTCCAAACTTTTGCTTCAGATAAGTTCATAACAGTATACAGTACAGTTTATTACTATACATACAGTCCTTTTTTTACAGTGAACTGTACGGTATTTGTTTTTTTAATTTGATTTTTATTCGCATTTTGATTTTTTACTGTGGATAAGCTTCAGATAAAAATTTGGTATAGGAAAAGTTTCCATTCAGATACTGATATTTAAGCATTAATTTTCAAGAGCCGTTGATGTACTTCTAAAGATGTCCTCTATGGATTTCATTATCTTATGGAATATGGATCAAAGTTTGTGGCCATGTGTTTTTACAGCCTGGCATAAATAACAAGTGTAGACATGAAACACACTGCAGCACTCTGGGCTGCCATTCGAGCAGGTTTGTAGCTAGATGAGCAGTCTTTTACCTTCCAGCAAATTAAGAACCTGAAACAAACCTCAAAGTTGTGCAAGAACTATCTGGAAAGTGAATGACAACTCACACTAATGATATGGATGTAAAACTCTGGTAAAATAGCAACCATATCATCAAGTATGGTGATGACACCACAGCTGCAGGTCTCACCAACAACGAGTCAGCGTACAGAAGGAAAATGGAGCGGTTTGTGGCTTGGGCTATGGACAACAATCTGTCTCTCAGGACCAAGGAGATGATTGTTAACTTCAGAAGGATTTGATCCACTCACACTTCTCTGTGTATTGGTGGTTCAGCAGTGAAGCTGCTGCACAGCTTCAAGTTCACCAAAGACCTCTCCAGAACCAGCATAACCCACCTGGTAAAAAAAGCATAACAGCATCGCCACTTCCTGAGGAGACTGAAAAGAGTTGTACTTCCATCCTCATCAGTTTCTACAGATGTGCCATAGAGAGTGCCCTGATCTCCTACATCACAGTCTGATATGGGAACTGCACTGTCTCTGACCAGGGAGCTCTCAGCAGGTAGTGAAAGCTGCCCAGTCCATCACCAGAGCTTCATTGCCCACCATCCAGACAGCCAATGACAAATGGCGCATCGGGAGAGCTCACAACATCACCGCAGATCCCTCCCACCCTTTCCACCATTCATTCTCATAGATGCCATCTGGGAGACACTATTTTGTGAGCCAAAACCACCAGGCTCAGGAACAGCTTCCTACCACAGACCGGCAGACTGACAGGCTGCTGCACTCTGACAACTCACATCCAATCACCACCATCAGCACCGCCCAAGACCTCCAACTGTTTATACATCCAAAATATATTTACAGTACTGTGCAAAAGTCTTAGGCACCTGTGGAAAAAATGCTATAAAGCAAGGATGGTTCCAAAAATAATGCCATGAATCATGGCATCAGTTCTCTTATGCAAACTTGCATGCAGTTTAAGGTAGAGGTTGGAAGGTTCTTCCAAGCATTTTGAGGAACTGGCCACAGTTCTTCTGCAGACTTTGACTGTCTCTGCATGTCCTCCCAGACTGACTTGATCATGTTGAGATGAGGGCTCTGTGGGGACCATAACATCTGTTGCAGGATTCCTTCTTTTTGCTGAAGATAGTTCTGTATGACTGAGATTGGGTGTTTGACGTCATTCTCAGGCTGCAGGATGAATTTGGGACCAATCAGAAACCTCCCTGATGGTAGATAAGAATCTACCTGTACTTCTCAACAGACAATGAAGTTGCATGCCTAAGACTTTTGCACAGTACTGTATATTATGTTGTACTGACATAATTTATCCCTTCAATATTACCTTTTTGTTTCTATATTAGGCTTTTATGTTTATATTATCTTTTTCATTTATTTCTCTATATTTACTGCTTTTCTTTGTTATAAGGCTACTGTTCACCATCAACCAAGAGATCTTCATTTTGTTCTTCCTGTATGCCTGTTGTATAAGGAACTACAGCCATTAATGATGCTTGGTTCTTTAATCATGAATAAAAGCTCCCATCCAGTGAACTCAAATTTTAACTGGTAATGTACACTGAGGTGCAACGAAATGCTCCTTCTATTATTGGTCAAAATAGGGTAGATGGATACTGAGTTTTAATGATGAAATCATATTTTCATTTAGTTAACAAGAAATGTTATAAAAGTTGCAGGAAACTTTGTACAAAGCAACCAATTTGTTTCTGTCACCAACAGAATCGTTCCTAAGATTTCATACATAGGCACACGTTATGCTGTTATGTTTTCCCAGCTTGGCCCTTACCTTCTCCTTGACTTGATGTAGGTGGAAGCCTTGTCCTCTTCAGTGTTGGGTGTCTTGTTGAGCTCCAGCTCATTCTTTCCATGGCTGTGCTTCTGCCGGTGGGTGGAGGACTGACGGGCGGAATCTGTAGCTGGGAAGTCATAGTAACCCTTCCGCTTGGCCTTTAGGCGGAGCTTGTTCCTGTAGTGCTCAATGTCTGACTTCTGTTTGAGGGCCACATTCACCTGCTGAGTGACACAGAGCACCCACATGCTAAAAATCAGTCACCCACAGTACTCTGCACATCAAAAACTGGCAAGATTTTAATGTACATAGTGACAGCAGAATTCTGCAGAGAGCAGTGATGATGTTTCAGCTGTGCCCTTATGCAGAACTTACCAATCTGCAAGTCCATGTGAGAGCATCTCGAAAATAATATGCTAAGCATGAAACAGGATTTGAACGTCATGATACTAGCTGGCAGAGAGCTGGTCTATGCATGTAAAGCAGCTGTATCAACTGCATAGAAATCCTTTTGTATAAACTAACTATTCCAGGTAGTTTATTATACAAAAGTACTGTTGTATATTGAGTTTTAAATTCATTATTTTTCTTTCTTTATAAGTTACTTGCATGTGTTCCACGAAGAAAAGGGGCTACCTAGATGTGGCTTTTCAGTTTTTGGTTGCTGCACTGTCCAGAGATGACAGATGCCTGTCTGTCTGTGCTTTACATGTAAATAAAGACCATAGCTTTACTAAATAAAGTGTGGCTGTCTAGAAATAAAGGATACAACATATGATATCCATACATCCATATTCTTATTTAAACAAATAGCATGTGGATCTTATCTCTTAATGTTAATTTGTTGCTTAGGTGACACTTAAGGATTTACAGAGTTTGACCCATTTATACAGCTGGGTAATTGTACTTGAGCCATACAAGATAAGTACTTGCTTAAAGGTACTACAGCTGATGCTAGAAATGGAGCTCCCAACAGCAGCTGTCAGGATACGAGTCTATGTCCTTAACTCTTACACCACCTACAGTTTATAGGTCTTGTCACAAATTTGTTACAGCAATGGGAAGACTTCCTTTTGCTGAACTTGGTGATGCCACAGTGACAAGTCAGAAGCAAATTTGTGCCCATCTGAGTCTTTGAAAAAGTAACTGAAAATTGAATTGAATCTGAAAATACTGTATAAGCAACCCCTTCCAGCCTGAAAGTTCCAGCCCTCACTGTAGAGCTGTTTTCCCAGACAAAAAATCATTAATCCAGAGCATTCCTCTGACTGCTGATTTCCTCAGTGAAGTTACATTATGTTAATAGTTTTTGTCTCAGAGGTGAAGAAGTTAAGTGTTTAACTGATGTTCCTCACTCAACCTGTCCCCAGAGAATGTGCAATTACAATATAGTAATTTCAACTATATACAAAACATTCCTCAGATCTCCCTTCTAAATAATAACTTCAAGGCTCTGGTGTATTGATGCTCACCTCTCCATTGACAATGGCTGAGTCTTGACTGCGGTCTGACGATGTCGGGTGCGAATAGCTGGGTGGAGCTGTCATGGGCTTGATGGAGATAAGCTGCAGGGAGCCGGAAGAGGTATCGTAGGGGTCTGCCAACATAACCCAATACCGAGTTAGAGTGGGAAACCTCCCACAACCTCTGACAGAGTAACTACAAGCTATCCCATTCACACGCCATCTCAGACAAACAGGCCCGCTCCTTAGAGACACACAATGAATGCATCATCATGTAGGAAAACAGTCATCTCTCTCTGAGATTACTTTATTACTGCTTCTGACTGTTTCCACTCCTTTACATCTATTACAATGTCAAAATCAGTTAGAAAAGTAATCACCAACTAGCAAATTTGCCATTATTATTTTGCTACTCAGTTGATGCTTTCACCTAAACAACTTAAGGTATATGACCCATTTTAAAGAGCTGGGAATATTTGCTTGAGCAAGTATCTTGCTCAAGGGGACTACAGCAGAGGCAGAGGGAGGACTCTAGCCAGCATCCTTCAAACTAAAAGACCATTTGCTTAATCAGTACTTCTATACTCAGCGCAAGAGCAGCTGAACCCACTCTGAGACAGTGTATAGTGTATCTGGCTGGCTGAAAAGAATCCCCTGAGAGGTGATCTGACACTGCTCATTTTATTATGCAGAAATCAGCATAGAACAGGGCCAGTGGAGGTCACTGTGTGTGCAGTCTGAAGGGACTCACAGATACACTGCAGGTCATCATGACACAGCGCATCATGTCACCAGAGGTCCTGCTGCTTATGCATACATTTATCTGGCCAACCCACCACTCCTTCCTTTTCCTGCTGAGTACCTGGTAGCTTTACTGTGCTTATAAAAAAGGTGCAAGCAAAAACAGGCAGATCACTATGCAATACAATCCGGGATGATCCACAGACATTGCGGCCTCCCCCATCACCAAATGTGAAAGTGCTGCTTCAGCTGAAACCAGAGTGTTTGGGAGAAAAGTGCTAAGATGAAGGGTCTGAGCAGGGTTTCCTATGACCTGCCCAGCAGGTCACTCACCGCTTCTCTTGGACGGCTCTTCTTTTGTCATTTTCTGCTGCGTTGTTACTTTCTTCTGAGCGGACAAGCCCCTGCCGGAATTGAGCTTCCCTGATTCGTTGCTGATGACGGAGCCGTCTTCGCTAGGCAACCTGCTGCAAGTAACCATAGCAACAGGAGTGGCAGTTAAGTTCTGCACATACAAGCCCGAGCAAATGGTTACATCGTTCTGACCCCCAAGCCTCCTAATATGTACCTGTGCAGACTGTAATGTCCAAGTGCACACAGTCTAAAAGTGAGACCAGAAAAACTGCCCAGGTAAACTCGCTGTTCTCACACCACACAGAAGGCACAAGAAGATCATCTCAGTCAAAACTGTGCATAACATAACTGATGCGATTATATAACATTCGTATCACAACCGTGTGAAATATGCTAATGCAATGAATGCAGTGTTTGTATTTACTGTGCAGCCCAGAAGGGGTGTGGAGGACAGAGTAAATACCCTGAGGTCTTTTCATACAGAAACCAGCATTCTATATTCTGTGAGAAGTAAGAATGCAGCCTGAGCAGGAGTGTGACAGAGTGCGTAAGTGAGATCCCCTGGTTGATACCACAGATTAGGACACAGCCACCCCAACAGAGGAGGGTAGCATCCACCAGTTACCTTACCCACCCAAGGGAGAACCAGAGCAAATATAGCAAACAACACCTCCTGTCCCCCTATTTCAGGCGCACACATCCTCTTGGCAGTGCCCCTGCACACATCAGCTTGCTGCCCGCTTTCTCACACCTCTGTTACTCATCTCCCTCTCACACCTTCCACACCATTCTGCTGCTCACTGGGACGCAAATGGTGGAAAAACCATGGGAGTAGCATGTCGGCATCCGGCTGGTAACCGTGTACAAGAACAGGGAGAGAGTAATTGGTCTCTCAGTCATAGCAGTGACTGCCATTGTATCTCCCGCAACCACCGATCTTTGCCAAAGCTTCTTTTTATCGCCATTAAAAAGCAGAAAATGAAAGTGCAAGAAAAACAAAGATTTAAAATATGGGGCTGAATGCAAATGTTTTACTTACTTAGGCAGTTTTCCATTTTTACGTATCCACACTGGACTGCAAAGCTCTAAGATCAGCTTAGCTTGTCTTACGAAGCAGGCAATTAAAAAGGGAGGATTTGTTGGTATGTAAATTTCATTCCTCAATTGTCTAGTTTGCATGTTTATGAATTTTGTCTCATGCAACTCTCATTTCGACTGACTCTGATTTGCGCTATAATGAGGATATTTTCTTCACTTCAATGGTCAGTACAAATTGTGTTGTGGTCCACAATAACAAACTGACATTTATAAATCTATAAAGTTATGGGTTCGAAGGCAACATTCCTCTGACTAGACTGCAAATAAGACTCTGGAATAACAGACAGATCAAGAAAATTGTCTTCTGCTATATGTGTTCTGTTATATTGCTCCTAAAATACATTCATTACATAGTCAATGTTTATACATTTACATCTTTCACTGTTAAAAAAAGGTTCTATAAATATTTTATAAATAATTCATAGCAAATAAAGTGTGTCCATGAATGAAGCTAAAACTACTGAAACCAAATTAATTTCCTCTTTTAAAACACTTGTGGGCTACTACTGCTCTGGTGGAAGCGGCACTGTTTCTGCATCACATCTTTTATTGCACTAGTTCCAGAAGAATGATGAATTTATATAGCATACCGTATATACTGAAGGAAGTAAAATTTTCTGCGCTGCAGTTTAACTCCAGAAAATAGAGTTTATCCAAGCTTAAAAGTTTTTGCTCTTGTATCTGTGTTTCCTCTGTCTTCGAAAGCTGACAGACAGTGATAGTCAAAATAAGACAGAGGTGTTTCAGATAAACAGACATTAAAGAAATCATGGATTCCTGAAGGTGAGAGAAATCAAATCCTGGCTTTCAGGGCCTCTTGATCAGAGGAATCAGGTCTATGTATGAAAGTAGAGCCTTGTTTACTTCCAGTAACTCCATCTGCCTGCCCTCTGTCCAGAGCTCTCCTCATTCACGACACAAGTGCCAAAATGGCTCTGTCTCCCTTCCTTTGAATTAACCTGATCTAATTTAGCATTTGGCATTAATTCCCCCAAAAGCCCTACTGTCAAAACTGACACAGAGACAATCCCATCCTTTAATGAAGTGATGTTTTAGTGATGAAGAAATTCATGATGAAATGATGAATTTCAGTTATGTAACAGTGTGTTTAATAAGGTGTGTTATGGGCAGATAGAAATCCCACGATATTTTGCTTTGTCCTCACAGGACCAATGTCTGTGTTGCCCTGGTTTGATAATTTATGCACGCTGGACCACAAAAGACAAACCTGTAAAGCTACCATCTACCAGTTAAGATCAAGACAAGCTTAAATTCATGACTCGAAACAAACTGTCTTTTGACTTCTTCATAAATGCGTTTTGCGCTCAGTAAAATATTTGTTCAACTAAACTGACAAAATTTCTTGCATTGCATGCAGGCACCTCGCAAAATTTCTTCTGCTGTAGCCATGCCTCTTCTCTAGAAACTCTGCTCACTTGTGACTTTTGCACAACCATCAAGAAAGTGCTTAGAGATACCTCCATGGCCACTCCAGGGAGGCTCAGGTGCAAAAAGCTCTGCAAGTACAGGACTCGCACACAAGGCTAACTCAAGAACTACACTGAATAACTTTTTAGTGTTGTCATGTATAGGTGTATGTTTTTTGTCGTTCCATTTCTTTGGTTATCTATGATGACAATGTTTAACATAAGTGAAGGATTTGTTTTTTAATTTTGTCATTTAGGTGCTTGTTACTGTGTAAAGTGTGAATTATTTGTTTTTACAGTTTAGGATATTTTAAATGCACATCAAGAAAGAGACATTAATATGTTGTTTTGTGGACATAGTATGAATGAAGGCTGAAATTTGAGTGGTATTAGTGGATGGTATTTTTTGAAACCAATGTTATCAACAGGTAGGTGTTGAGATTATGGCTGATATGATCTTGTTATACCTAGAATAAAAAAGGAAATGTGAATCTATGGAAACATTCCATCTGTAGGAACTTTGTACCTTTTGCGTATCTCGCTGGAGAGGGTCTTTCTGGAAGTGCTCCCATCTTGGTGCATTGGTCTCTCCTGAGACAGAGGGGCATCCCGGATGGGGAGAGGCAGGACCATTGTTTCCTGGGTAACAGGGAGGACCTCCTCATCACCACCCTGCTGCCCAAGGTGTTGCTTTGCATAGTCGAATCCTTGCACTGGCTGTTAGGGTTGGCGATAAAGATCACTTAGGACCACAGTTCCTAGCAGCATAATACATATATCATGTCAACAGGACAGAAAAGAGTGGAAAACCATGGGTGACTACATTGGTTGTTCCAGATAAAAAACATGGTTTACTACACCTTTAGCACTGACTTTTAATGATGAATGAACACAAAGCTGGGTTTCAAAAAGAGGTAAATTAATCATGTTCTAACACTTTTATGAAACAGTGTGGCAACCTGTGTGCAGCTACATAGCAAATTACACAGTAGAAAATGTCCAATTGCATTTTCCAGTATTGAAACAAATTAGCTGGTTGGAAATTCCAGAGTGTCAGAGGGGCTATGTACACTACACTTACCAAACATCACCCCTCTCTTACTAAAGAAGACCTCCGAAAGACTGTATTAATAAGGCAAGGGCCAAGGGAGACGTTAAAACACACACACACACACACACACACACACACAGACCTAAATGATTCAGGAGCCCTGGGCTGTGCCACAAACTGTCAGTCACACTTGGTTGCTTGCCGGCTGCCAAGTGGGGGAGAAATCGATACATGGATTTTTCTGCCTCATCACTCAGCATTCAGGAATGTATTTCAAATTAGTCTTCAGCTGTTTATCAGTTACAGATAAAAATTCTGCCTGCACTGTGTGGAACTCAGTAACAGCTGGATTAACCTTGAACTGGCTCAAATGACATCTGTTAGTAAGGGCCATGCAGGTAAAGCCTTTTTTTGATAAATTCTTAATAAATACATTACTTCTCCTTATATTTTATATTTTATATCCCAACAGGGCTGCAAGCTTCTCAGTTCTGACTTTAGTCTGATTTTTTCCTATGTATGAATGGATTCCAGGTCTCATCATGGGACAAGAATAAAGATTTTATGGCACATCACTGAATGTGTATGGAAAAACAAACGGAATCCACTGGGATTGTTCTTCTCTGCAAACTGCCAAATATTCCAGCTCAGTCTAGTACTACAGTCCCAGTGAGAAACTATTATTAGTACAATTCTAAAGGTAGACCTGAATGCACAAGCAGACCCACACCAAAACATACAAATATTAAGGTCACACTATTGACTGGTGTCCGTAGCCTACCTTTGAAAGATAAATCAATACTGTCAACTCACAATTAATAAAGCAAACACCTCCAATGGCCTGTGACCTGTATGTTGTGCTTTTTTGCTAGGCTTCTGAAAAGGTAAGTACCCAGGATGTAACTGGCCACATGAACCCCAGACAGGTAAGAATTTAATTCTTACTCGTAATTTATTATTATTATTATTATTATTATTAGTATTATTATTATTAAAACATCACTAGCTGAGTTACCCAGTGCTATCTGGATCAAATCAAAAATTTTAGCACTAGAAAGATAAATAGTAATAACACATGATATCTCACCAAACTGAATAGTATTAACCTAAGTCTTTATATTCCCCCCTTTCAGCTCTTCCTGTCATTAGTTCAGGTCCACATTTTTAGTTATTCAGAATGTTCTTCTGGTGATATCTGCTGTTCAGAGCATGGTCTTGTGCTGAAGTTACTAAGCTTTCTGTCTCTCCTTTAAGCCTGGAATTGCATAACCATGCCATAGTTGCTTCTATGTCAACTGCTGGCTTATTAAGATTTCTGAAGAACTATCCATGCAATGTGTACCCTTCAGCAATTTTCTCTTAGTACAGCTTCCCAGCTGTACTTTGGTGTTCTCAGCAGTTGCTTCTTGGAACAAGTATTTCTCTGAGCTGTTTTGCTTATTTTTTTGAGACAAGTTGATAAGGCTGATGATTGTTCTGTTATAACCAGGCTTTAGTTCAGTTAGGTTATGGCAGCATTTCTGTCTCTTGACATATATGCTTTTGATGTCAGCCTTTGGATGATGGATTCCTCCCATAGTGAAAAGTTTTATGACCAGTCTTTTGTATCTCATTTCACAGCCAGTTCACTATTTCAAAGCTGTAAACTGAGGCTGCCACTACATGGCTGTTAATCTTGTTCTTTAGACTCAAAACTATTGAGAATGTGCCTGACTTGATAATACTCTTGATCTTGTCTTTCATCAATGAATTCCATCAGGACAGCTGTTTCAAATAGCAGTCTCATCAACCATTTGAATGTTTTGACTTTTAACTAGCTTCCCATGGTACAGCCATGCACATTTGTCTTGGTTAAACTCAAGTTTGATGCTGCAACTGAAAACCGACTGTAGCGAGTGCTTGTTCTAGCTGATATTCATTCTTTGCAAACAGCAAAAAGTCATTCATGTTAAATAAGTGGTTGATCTCGTTCTTCTCTCAATTTTATATCCTTTATCTTGTTTGTTCAGCTTGAGTCAGTGGTATAAGTATTAAGCAGAGCAGCAAGGGAGATAAGGAGGCCCCTTGCAATATTCCTAGTTTGATGTTGATCTTTCCTGTTTTGAGGTGGCCCCAAATGAAGAAAAACCATATCACTGTCGTCCACTTCTTCATCAATGCTTTTTTGTCAAACTTAGAAATTTCTGGGTTTACTGAACAGATTTCCATGCCTCCTACTATCCAGGTATGAGGCACAGTGTCAAATGTTTTCTTGTAACCTATCCAAGCCTTACCCAACTCTCTGAGATGTTTCTTTGTCAGCCATATCACCATTTTATTCAGCAACAGCTGATCCTTACACGTTCTAGCTGCTATCCTGTTCATCTGGGAAGATACTATTCGTGAGCAAATGGCTGTATGTGCTGCTGGCCACTATAGTAGTGAGTATCTTGTACATTGTGGGGAGGCAAGTAGTGGGATAGCTTTTAGGATCTTTTGTATTTTTGTTTATGGGGAAAAGGAAAGTGGTTCTTGTTCTTAACCACTCAGAAGCACTCCTTGTGTCTTTCATTAACTCATTGTAAGCTCTTGTTAGGTCTTGGTGGAAATCAGTGAGGTGTGTTAACTAGTTCCACAGCTTGTCTGGGCCAGGCTGCTTCTAGTTTGCCAAATTGCTTTCTTATTCTTATCAACGATGAGGTCCTTCCAAACATCACTATATGCTCAAAATCCTTCTTCACCTTTGCATTTCATGGTCCCTGGCCATTATGAGCAACACTTTCCTGAAAGATTCTATGCCAAATGTTCTCTCCTTCCTATTGAGAGGGTGATTCATTTGGCAGTAAAACCTTTTTGTGCCATTGTCTTGTTTTGATGGTAACGGTCATTTATTTCAGTGAACCTCCTTAAGCATTAGAGCTCATCAATCTTAGTTTGGTTCATCTTCGATCTCTTTGGTATCTTATCAGCTTTGACTTGCTGCGTGGTAACTCCTTTCTTCAGTTTACCAAGTATGACTAAATCTTTCTTGTAGGATTCTACGGTCTTTTGTATTCTTTTCTTCCAAGTAGGTGCTCCTATAACAGCCCTGTTTTACCAAGTTATGCATATGCTGATTGCAGATGTGCAAATCTGATAGAAAGCCAGTTTTGCTTTTTACATGCTTTCTTTTGGGTTATGAATGAAAATCTGAGGACACTCAAGCTTTAGTATTTGTCAGCACATTTGTGCACCAACACATATTGAATACAGAGATGTATTGCAAAGCTCCTGAACTCATTTAACACATAGTTGGTTTATAATCCCCTTATAATTATAGTATAATCCCTTATTGTTACTAGAAATTTTACCGCATAGTGGATGGGGGTGCCAAAGAAAGTATCTACTCCAGGTGCCAAATACTTTGTGCACTCCCCTAAATCCGCATTGCCTTTTTAACATTTGCCTGAATCTGCTTAAGATCCATGTCTGTTAGCTTCCTCTATTCCTAGCTTACCAAGAGTGTTGGGGTTCATATTTGTAAATACGCCCAGATTTCTGTTTCTCCAAAAGCTGTCCGTTCCTTATATTACATCAACTTCACATCACCTAGTTGTTCTCTTGGGCAAAATAATAGGACTACATCAGATCCTTGCAGTGTTCTTTTGTCCACTGTTGTCTTTCTGTGTTTTGTTTGGGTTTAGACAAAGTTCTTCCTGTATCAGGAAGGACAGGTTGAGAACTGCATTTGGGCATCTGTTCTGAGAGCAGACTGTGCTTGTGAATTACAAGGATTGCAAAGGATGGCAGCTTGGTACACCTCATGTATTCCCCTGCCAGGCACAACACTATCCATTTAGATTATCCTGTTTTCACTGTTAAACTTGGTTCTTTTGTTTCATGCTTCCATATTTTGCTGCTCTTGCTCAAAAGCCAAGGACCCTTTCTTTGGCTGTCTGTAAGTCTAGACATCAAACCCACTTCAAATATGAGCTTTACCCTGGAGTTTAGTAAGACATACAGGACTTAATTTATATTAGGCAGTTGGTACCACAGAGAGGTGGAGGTATGGGGTTTACGATTATTATTATTGTTGTTGTTGTTGTTGTTAATACCTCAAAATTGAGTTTTAAATTGAGGCTTGGGTGAGAAATTTTAGATTCCCCTACCCTTAGCAACAATCTGTCCATCAGCCCATCACCTCCTGAATTCTGCAAAATGATATGTGTCAGTTGGGGTTGTAGCAAATTACATCATGTTCTGATGAAAAGTACACACCCTCCAAAAGAGAAATGTATGCAAGAATTCTCCTATAACTACTCCCACAGACTAATATTGCACTTCTATTGTCTGAATAATAAATAATATGGTCTGCTATGACATATACTAAAACACAAATATAGCTCAATATTTTCCATTACAATCTGTAATCTAACAGCAACTGATAAATATACAACAGTTTAAAATCAGAAGAAAAACTGTTGGAACCATGCAGTTAAAGAAAGTAATGCAGCATGAAAAGAAGCAGTGCAAACTTGGGTCTGAGACTGCTTTTCTGCACTGCATCTTGAAGTAGGTCAGTGAGGAGAGAGAAAAGATGAAGCGCAGAGACACATATGCCAGGATTATCACCAAGAGGGGGATATTCATGGAAGGCTAATAAACAGACAAAAAGATATGTGCAGCAGAAAGGAGCACTGCACATACACACAGATGCTTATACCATTCTTACAAGAGACCTCTTTCAAGACATAGCCCCACTAACCTATTTTTTCGTACATATCAGGGGAATAGTTGACCCTGTTTCCTCAATATCCACCACACACTTTTTCCACTATGCTAACTAGAAGAGGTTCATCAAGCAAGCTTTATAGAAGAGCAATGAGCAAGAAAAGATTACACAAATTATAACATCCCATTTATGTTTTAATGTTATTATTTAAATTATTTATAATATTATTATATACAGTTAAAGTTTTTAGCGTACACTTTGAGAATCTTTAAGCAGATGATATGGTCTATATTTCCTATTCTCCTTTTATATAGTTCAGCAGTGCAAACAGAATAAAGCTTTAGGTCTACTGATGAACCCCTGCCTGACAGCTAATGTTTAAACGGGTCCCTGATTTACACAGATTTTAAAGGGCTTTAACAGGGGACATCCTGATTACACTGAGAGGGACAGCTGTGAAAGAACCAGAATACAATCAGGCTCATTCACGTGCTGCTTTGATAGCACCCACATTGATCATGGCCAGACCCCATGCATGATTTCAAAAATGATTCAATCATTACCTGATGGTAATAACTGGCCTCCCTTCGATATGTCATCTAAACAAAAAAGAAAAATAATGTTACATTAGACACCACTTAGCACTTTCATTTCCCAAGAGGACACTTGACCACCATTGCATGCCATGGCTCCGTGTACATTCAGGGTGACATGGTAGGTAGGAGGACATGGAAGATGTTACCTTGGCTCTGGGGTTCAGGTTGCCCATGGCATCAGCTTTGAAGTCACCCTTGTTCTTCCTACACAGCACCGCTGTAATGATGATGATGATGACTGTAACCACAGCGATAGGTGCCAGGATGGCAGCAATGATCCATAGGTTGTTGGGTGGGTTTTTCACCACAGCTGTCAGAGCCCAGGGCAGAACATTTGTCAGTCACTTCTGCCAATCGTGTGACATTTATAGAAAAACCATCCATGATTATGCAGTATTAGGAACAGGAAAACAAAATGTTCATCTGAATCTCCAAGTTCCTAGATTACGTGCCTGCTCTGGGAGTGTGTTCTTGTGTAAGCTGGTAAAGACGTAAAGGAACTGCACCCTTGAGGAAGACAGGCAACCAGCATATTAGTAAATACATATTCAGTTGCCAAAATGTAGCGGGAAATAGTCTAGGCGGTTTTGATCTAGCTAATTTTTTGGTTCATTTTTTTCTGTTTGAATTTAGCCACTTATATTTTAGCATACAGTGAACGATTCTAAAGCTGAAAGTAGCTTTTGAGATGTGTGAATGAGGCCAGGCCTAATGAGCACACTCAGTTTGTTTGTACAATGAAGTTATCCTTTTATCTAATGTCTGTGCTGCCAATGTTCTCTGCACCAAGCCCAGATGTCTGCATGCACAGTGACCACGTTTTCTGTACATTATACACTAAACTAATTCTGTCTGAATCGACACCTGCTTTTAAATATGTAAATATTTAGGGTACCCTATTTTATGCCCTTGAATAATTGTGCTTAAATGGTCTCCTAAAGACTTTCTCACTTGGCCTAAGGGCCATAAGTGTGAATGTTAATGTCTTTCAGTGTTTCGGAGCCAACGGTGAGGCCATGACATACGCTCGGCTTGCAACTGGACAAAGTATCCCAGCGTAAGTGCCATCGTCTGGGAGTCAACTGTGTTGAGCACTTTGGCTGCTGAGGTGCCCGGTAAAGGGATGCCATTCAGCTGTACATAGTATGTCATTTCAGCCGGGTTCTTCAAACCCAGGACTCGCCTGATGCTGACCATCTAAAGCAAAAAGACAACATTCATCAACCTGCGTGTAATAAAGTGACATAAACACCACAATTCTGTTGCCACACACTTTTTGATCCTTATCATTTGTAGAAGGTTTTTAGCTTTTAAGGTAACCACCAGCTTCCTCTTAAGGTCAAGTATTCAAGTTTTTGGGCTTTTTACTCAGTAATTTTCCTTGCTTTAATGAACAAACAAAGCTCAGATATTTTACAGAATTGAAAATGAAAAGAAATATTGGCCATCTTGGATCTTCTGTGTTCCTGTTTTATTAACACTGGAAAGAAACATTAAACCAGCACATCAAGCAGAACAATAAATTAATACTGAGGAATTGCCCAGTGTGGAGATACTGAGGGCCTGTTTTGGACTCTACTGGATAAAAGTTGACACGTATGAACACATGAATTTACATGTGGCATGGTGGACGGTGCGTGCCAAAGCTCATCCTACCTGGACAGTGTAGCTCCCCACAGTGGTGGCCCTACGAAAGCGCGTCCCTTGCTGACTAGCTATGACAAAGACCTCTGCCAAGCACTGCTCCATTAGACTGGCAAAGCTCTGATAGTTTCCTTCCAGAGAGGAGTTGTCAACGTCCTGTATTACTGCAAGGGATTATGAAACAAAGATAGAGATAGAGAGAGATGAATGTGCAAGAAAAGGCACCATGGTTACTGATCTGTATGGACAGGACACACTTAGCATGACAGGTCTGTGAAATAAGAGGAGAAAATCCACAATATCACTCTAAAACCAACAAGTCAGATTAACACAAAGCCAAAAAATAAACTCTAGCACTTAAATGATTGGATTCTGAAAACAGTAACAGTATTTTATCCCACTGTGTAATTATTCCTAACCATAGTCTAAAGTTAAAACTGAACTGCCACCTAAACTGGGCATTCAATGAAATTAATAATAATAATAATAATAATAATAATAATAATAATAATTTGTACATGAAAACAAACATTTAGTTTTTTCAGTGCAATATGTTTTATCTTAACAACGAATTATTTATCATGGATCACTACAATAATTTAGAGCCACAATAACTTGAGCCAGTTCTATTAAATTACAGCACTACACTACACTCCTACACTACAGGGAGATATGCCTTTACACCAACAAGAGCGATATTTCACTGTTTTCATAGCTATGTGACACCTAATGCACAGTATTTTATTCAGACAATGTACAGGCTACAGCTATCATTGAGCAGAGTCTTACTTTGTGCATAGTTCATTGCAGAGCCCCAGAAGAAATCCAGAGGTTATAGCACAGACATAATGAAATTCTACTACATTCGAGCTGACCTTGGAATTGCAGACATTCTATTCCTGGTAAGGCCTGGAGGAGGAAAGTGGAGTACAGTCCCACAGATAAGCCCCACAATAAAGACAGCCCTTGTGTCCTAAACTGCTTGGATCTTATTTGATTGCCCAGAAATAAATGTCAGTAGAATATTAATAATTAATTTGAGTACATAGAGAGCCTGGAGCCTCTGCAGGTATGGCTTTGTGGGTTTTAGAAACTCAGCGTAAATGTGTCTGCACATAACTGGTAAATTTTATCCAGCAGATGCTATTGTTAGAATTACCTGTAATTACCCAATAGTCCCTGGTTGCAATGGATGTGTTGAGGTTGTGGTACTCCAGAGCTGTAAAGACAGAACAACTGTAATGTACTTCCAGGGTCAGGTGTATTGTGCTGTATTGCACTGTAATGGTGCTCATAACAACTTCTCTTTCCAAATGTATATTTTCTGCATGATTATGTTGTCAGGCAATCCATGCTCAAAACTGCATCAGTGGGCTTCCACAGCAGCTTCAAAAGCAAGTAGAAGCTTTTCTGTGAGGAAAGAATTCTGGAAAACCAAATGACTGGCTCAATGAAGGCCGAATGCAATTTGTGTCTCACACATTTTTAAAACATTTTCTTACACAAAATATAAGCAGTAGTAGAGGAAAAAATACAGCAGGAGGAAAAAAATACAAGATCCTTGTCGGTACAAAAAATGTTTTACATTGCAAAGAAACAACCTGAAATCTAAATAGAACACATGGTCAGAAGACTAAAAAATGACTATAAAATATAAAGTCATTGCTGTTGTACAATCACACCCTGTAAATATGGGCCATGGTGAGAAATTCCTGGACTCCTTCCTCACAAACTGGCCCAAAGAGATATCTGCTCTATGTGCTGAGAGGCACCACTGTTAATTATTCACTGCTGTGGTTGGCTTTGATGTGAAGAGCAACAAATGAAGGAACTCTCGTTTATTTGGGGAAAAAAAATCTAGAAACCACAGTACTGTGAAAACAGCATTACTTTTATTACCATCTCACCATGCATTTAATTATCCGCTTTTCCCCCATCAGTCTCAATATCTAGATTTTTACTTAACTGGTCCACAGTATTAATACAACTATTATTTGGTCGGGACTTTCATTTACCCAACCTGTGACCATGGGCCGTGACATTCTGAGCACAATAACCTGGAACCACATTTAAACTTGCACCAAACAAGGTAAAAGGCTGTGAGATGCATTGCATTCTGGGAACCATGTACCCATGCTCTCAACTCGTGGTCGGCCATTCTACTACTGTTTACTTGAGTATTTGCATGTTTGCATCTTCTGTTTCACACCATCATACTTTCATTATGTAAATATCATATGTAGTCGCTGTCTTCCTCAAGCTAGTCACTCACACAGTAAGTTTACTTGATGAAATCACATTTTAAAATTTATTATATATGATGCTGTTATTAATTGTTATTCATTCTATTTTCATATTATTCGCAATGTTTTTCTTGCGATATTATTCCTCATTTAAGATGATTTTGGGATAATTTCATATGGGTTTGGAATAAATTTTAGTTTTTCACCATTAAAAAAATAATAAATGATAATTTGTTTTTGATATTTGGTCAATTTTCAGGACTGACGTAGAACCAAATCACAGAGGATTAGCATACTACAGAAACTTTATTGACTCATTTAGTGGAATCTGGCCAGGTTCTCTTGGTTTGAGTCATGTCTCAGTGAATATGAGCAGTACACAATTTCATGAAAATGTCTGCATGTTAATTAATGTAGCATTAAAGTCATTATGACTCAATGGCTGGAATAAAACAGGCTTGCAATAAGGTGAGTCCTGTCCCAGGTGATACTGATATCTGTACTGTCTTCTTTAACCACTTGTTAAATTTTATTTGACAGGCCCAAACCCCTCTGAGCTCTAGGTCACTTCTCAGCCCCAAACAGAGCAGATCTCCCCAACATCAGGCTAAATGAAGGCTTTTCTGTCCGCTCAGACAGTTAGCCTCCTTGCTACCCTGTCTTTTTAAATTCCCTTTCACATTTCATAGCACAGATAAAAACTGAGCGCATACAGGCATTGTTAAGAAATGTTGTCCTTCTGTGGCATGGGTCAGCACACTATTTTAGCAAGCCACTAGGTCACTAATGTCCAAGTGCCTCGACTACATTTGTTAGCTTGATCAGTCTATTATTGCTGCTTTATTCTCATAGTAATGATACCCACATAAACAAAACAGTCTGCAGTGAAAACAAAAAAGTACTGTACTCACGCTCAGCAATGATGAGTGGGGGGAACAGGAGGAAATAGCCCACCAGCTCTGCAGTCAGTTGGTTGAGGAGATTGCTGGCAGCTGTGCCATTCAGTGCAGAGCTCCCATTCCACACCACGTAAATCACAGACACAGCTGGGGAGCCCACCGATTGGTAGGAACCAAGGATCTATCAAAAACAGAATTCATTTCAAGCCAAACACATTATTATTACCCATCCTTCCATCATCATTAACTGCTGAATTCATGAGTCACAGCAATCTGGAGCCTATCCCAGAATCATTGGAGACTAGGCTATGAAACTGCACCCTAGATGGGACACCAGACCACCACAGTGTGTCCACACACAGCCACACACACTATGGGTAATTTAGATTAACCCATTAACCTGAAATGCATGTCTTTTGGCTGTAGGAGGAGCCCCAGGAGGAAACCCACACAGATACGGGACAAACATGCAAACTCCACAGACTGAGCTGGACTCAAGCCCACTGTTATTATTGTCAGTGGCTTATTAAAAAATTAATGCATGTCCAACACATGTCCAATGAGTAACATGTTGCTTGTGAACAAGTTTAACAATGAGACTGCTGTGATTCTTGTCCATCTGGAAATGTGTCAAACCTGTACAGACAGCTTGCTGTGGGAGTTCAACACTTTCAACTCAGCTTCTGCAAAGGCACTCTCCAGTCGTCGTTCCATTGTCTGAGCAAAGCTGCAAGATTTTATGTTGTCTCCTGGACCCACAAACCTGAGGACTATAACAGAGGAAACAACTCAGAAAAATAATTCAGACTAATTCACAAGCATTACAAGAAGGTTTTCCTTTAAGTAAAGTGAATGTGTGCTAACTCAGCCACTTCAGATGACACTGTATGGAAAAATGGTCATTTTAGAATAGCGGAATCACCTGTCTTAAGCTGGAGTGAGATTGCCGGACTGGGTCTCCAGGGGGTTACAGGGATGGGCAGGGTCTGTACCAGGGGCACGTACTGCCTGATGTCAGCTATCAGCTTCTCCACACCATATGCACTGAGGGCCTCAACTACTACTGAAGCCATGTAGACCATCCTGCCACTTGACACAGAGTACCCCACTGTCACATTGGAGGAGCCAGTGAGGTTCTCCACCTGCCAGATGTGCAAGTAAACAAGAGATTCTGTGCTTGGTTTGTACAAATATGTGGCAAATATGAAAAAAACCGAACATAAAGCACATTTGATTAAATGAGGAAAACCACTATAAAGACACTGCCTTTTAAAATGCAAACTAGCAGGAAATTGGTAGTTGGTAGTAACTACAACAGCGATATATATATATGTGTGTGTGTGTGTGTGTGTGTGTGTGTGTGTGTGTGTGTATATATATATATATATAGTCCACCTTTTAGAAAGATTTTTCACTTTTTATGGTCTACAAAGAAAAAAAAATGCACTTTAACATGACTAATTATTTTGGAGAAAATGTTAATCATCACTCTTTAGGGTTATATATGTTTTTCATGGATCTCTCCCAAGTTATTTCCATCTGCCGCTGCACACAAACAAGCAGCTGTGGCTGACAATCCTACTGTAGTGTCATGATAGAAGACCCCTCATCATTCAGGGAATGCTATGACATTGTCTTCAGCCATCAGTTAGAGAGGTCAGTGTAAAAAGTACAAATATTTTCACAAAATATAATAGCATATCCATTCATCCAGATGCTGAGAAACCTAAAAAGGCAAAGTTTCATCTTTTTTTCTGGGACATAAGTGGCACATTCAGTAAAATCCCATTACTAACTGATTCTATTGCATAAACCTTATAGCAATAAATGGCATTTTACAGCATCTGCTTCTACATTACAACTACAGGCTATACAGTGGAATTTTTTTATATGTGTACCACGGTGTCAAACAGCATCATAAGCAAAAGCCACCAGTTCAAAATGGGAAAACTTTATTCCAGTTATTCCACTACTA
This sequence comes from Arapaima gigas, assembly GCA_900497675.1. NCBI lineage: Eukaryota > Metazoa > Chordata > Actinopteri > Osteoglossiformes > Osteoglossidae > Arapaima > Arapaima gigas. The sequence goes on from UFQX01000019.1 coordinate 289,216, forward strand.
TTGAATATGATATGTAGGATAAGTGAATCAAAGATTTTCAGGCAGTGGTGACTGAAATTTTTGGCACTTTCTTTGAGCACCTCTGCACTTACGTTCTGGTGAGAGCCTGAAATCTGAAAACCATCATGACTAGGCACTATCTTACCACAATTAGACCCTGTTGTGGTGGAACTGAACAGGGCCTTTATCAGGGTGGTGGCTGCCATTTCCAGCCCCCTGCTCTCCTGTCAATGTGTTATTAAGAGATTGTGTTTCTTCAAGCCCTGCAGTGAAGCCAAAGCCCTTCACTCTCTCAGTGCAGTTTGCCAGACTACTGTATATTCATTACCATTTTTTTCTTCCACTTTTTCAAAGTTTCAATCCCATAATTTAAAAAAATCTGGTATAAGGTATAAAATAGAAAACAAAAATCAAGAAACTGGGTCCTGAATGCTGTGAAAAATGAAGACAAGTTTGAGCAGAATGAAGATCAGCTTTTTAGAATCATTCATAAAACCAGTCTGCCATCGTGCTTCATCTTCTGGGCATCAACAAAAACTATCAGAAATCATTGGTACAATTTTAATTTAAAATACTTTAAACAGTTAATGCTTTTTGGGCACTTAACCTCCATTTAAGTAAAATCATTTTTGATACATGCAAGTCCAGTTTGGACAATACAAGTTGATCTTTTTTGCTGTATACAGACTCACTTGGGTCAATACAAGTTGATCATTATCAACCGTGCAAGTCCACACTACTGTAATAGTGTGTAGAAAAATTACCCCAATGTCAAGCACACAGATTCTTGCTGACCTGGGCATGAACACTGCTGCTATTGAACGCCTTCCTCAGGGCTTGAGTAAGACCTTTTGGGAGGTTTTGTTTCAGTGCGTTATCAATCCGGTTTCTCCTTAGGTGTACAGACAGAACTAAAGGGAGAAAATTAATGTGCATAAACAACAATAAATTTTCTTTCATTCAGAGCTCAAAGTAAGGACTTTGGACAAATCTAAGTTTTATTTTATCTGGAAACAATTATAATGAAATTACAATTACAGTCATTTTTAAGTTAAGAAACATGAAAATACACATTTTGTTATATTTTAAAGACAAACTGTACATGAAAAAAATGATTTCTCATACCTGTTTTTACCCAGATGGTTTCAGTAATGTTGCACTGCAGTGGTGGTACTTCAGTTGCTGAGGTGCTAGCTGTGGATACCTCAACAGCAGGGGCCTTGACCATTTCACTAGTGGTGATGATCACAGGGGTTAAAATGGTTGATGATGTTCTTGGGGTTGTCCTAGTCTTTTCTGAGGCTGTCAGAACCTCAGTCATGCTCATGCTCAGTTGACTGTGATTGGTCAGCTGTGCTGTGGCGATGGAGGTCGTGGTCCTCGGAGTCCCTGTAGTTAAGGCCACAGTCGTAGTACTAATGGTCATAAGTTGAGGCTTGCCTTTTGACGCATTCTCCTGAGTGGTTCTTGTTGCAACTGTAGATAGTACTTTTATTGGGGTTATTTTAACTCTGTCAGTCAAGGTGATGTTCCCCATTTGGCTGGATAGTGAACTGGTTGCATTCTCTCTTGCATCCATACCTCTGGATCGTGAGTGAAAAGATTCTGAAGCAGTAGATAAATCATCCTTTGGTGATCCCTCTGTAACAAGAGAATGAGTAACATTCACAGTGGCACCTTTAGTGTACATCCTGGAAATGGGAAATGTCAAATCAGACACCACTGCAGAGCTGGAAAATGTGACACTGTAAGGTGAATTAGATGATGTCACTGCTGAAGTCAAATGTGAATTTGACGATGTCATAAACAAACTTATGGAAGTATGGGAGGAAAAGCCAGGGCTAGGCCAAGATGGGTTGGTTTTATACATTTTCAATGAAGGCACATATACTGATGTGTTTGGCAATGTCACACTGTCAGCGTGTGATTCACCACTGGGATGATCAGCATCCTTTGTCATAAACAAAGCTGTAGACATTGGGAATAAATCAGGAGACAGAGTTGCAATTTTTATGTTATTCTCATTGGACTGGTGGTGGATAGTGTGTCCTGGAATGGTTTGGGTCTTTACCTCTGCCTGCAAAGTTTGGGCTGATGTTAGGAAACTTACTGGTACAAGAGATTTATACAGGTTATCACTGAAGAATGGCTGTACACTGGATATTTCTTCTCTGATCAAAGGAGTTTCTGTTGATGCCAATGCTAGTGCTGTCAAGGTTGTGTTGTTTATTGCACCTGAGCCTGAATGTGTCCCACTTGTGGATGGCATTAGAGGCATCTGTCCTGCTGACAACAGGTCATAATTCAGGGCCTTACTTGGAAATGTAGATTTTTCAACTATACCAGACACCACTGCAAATCCATTGCTCATTTTTTTTGTTTGTGATGAACTAGTTAAAGTAGGGAAATATGTCAAGTACCCATCTGAATAGGTTTTGAATGAATCTGTTAGTACTGAGCTATCTGCTGACGTTACATCTTTACCCACAGTAGTAGCATCTGATTCTGAGGAAACAAGCATATTGGCAGCAAACTTTGGTCAGAAGACATTATGCTGGTAAGCATTTGATTTCTGGTAAGGGATGGAAATGTAGGCAGATGAGTATTGTGATCAATAATAACAGAACTGGCTGAATTTTTAGATAGGAACGTATCAGTACCAGCAGAAGAATGCATAGTTAATACTCCTGATCCATCAGTCATCTCAGTGTAGGAATTTTTTGATATAGCAAAACCAGGTGAAACTCTATTGACTGCAGTTGATTCTGTGACTGTGTGACCATTAGCACCATGAATAGTTGGCTGAATTTTGGGTAAAGAGTAGTCTAAGGCTGTCATGATAGTACAACCATTGTTGTGACTGCCTCCTGTCAAAAGTCCCTGCTTAGATACCACAACTGAGGATGGGAATCTGCCAGTAGGTGGTAAAAAATCTGTAGATGTTAAAAATGGATGTGGTGTTGACATTGAGCTGAAATTGTCTGTTTTGTGAACATGTAAGTGATCAAGAGTATCTTCTGTTGAAGTGGTTGATGTTAAGAGTGTTAAAAGGATATTGAAGCCCTTTGGCATTTTGGGCGTTACAGGTTCTGTGTCAGAGTTGTTGAAAACTGTTGTAGACTGCAGTGGAAACTGGGTTAGAAAGTCAATAAGTTTTGACAAATAGGTAGCGTTGTGTAAAAGGGGAACAGCCTGATTTTGGCTGGATAAGGACAAGTAGTCATTGATGGTCTGATTGGACATGGTTCCTTTGTTTGCAATGTGCGTTTGAAAGAAAGTGTGTACTGACCTATTATGGGTGGGATAGATAGTCACCACTAAAGAATCTTGGTCAGGGTATTGAGAAAACATCTTAGCAGGTTGACTTCTGTGAGTAGAAGGTCCTAAAACTGATAAGAGACCTGTTGTGTGTTTTTGTTCTGTGATTGAGGCATCTGCAAGTGAAGATGGGGTACAGCTGACACTGGATGTATCGGTATCTGTCACAGAAGAAAACCTTGTACCAAATTTAGAGCACCCATCAATATTTTTAGTGGGCAATAAAGAACCTAATAAGGCATCTTTGACACCAGCTGTTACAGAAAGTTCTGATATCGTGCTTTGCTGGGACTTTGCTTGCAATGTTTGTTTTACCCAGGAGAATTTATTCACCATATTTGAAGAAGCTTTGCTAAAACTAGGTAATGACACAAAAGGCAGTTTTGTAGTCATAGCTAAGGATCTACTAGGAACATGAGTATTGGCTAATGAAGAGTATTGAATAACTGGTGCTGTCCTTGAGTCTTTGATGAAATTCACTGGAAGCTTTGTCATATCCTCTGTTAACTGAGTAGAAGTAAATTGGCCAAAGGATGCAATAGCCCTGGGTGATCGTACTGAACCAACAGTTTTAGCAGTTGAAGTAACATTCATTACTGTTGTTTCCAAACTGACATATGAATGAGATGCAGAGGGCAAAGGCTCTATTGATTTGTCATTGAATATCATAGAGCTTTTAAGTGTTTGGCGTAAGGATGGAATCCACTTGTTTATCGATGAAGTGTCCCTTGCTACTGAAGAATGTGGGAAACCAATTAATGTAGCTGATGACGTGAAAGAAACTGGTTGTTGCTTCTCTGTTGATAAGATAAACAAGTTTCCTTGAATCTTGAACAAAACACTTTTTCCTTTTGAACGAGCAGCCATTATATATGAAAATGATTTAGAAACATCATCTATCAGATTATTGTCAAAAACTTGAGTAGGAACACTGTGAGTTTTATTTTCATTGCTGAAAAATCCAGAAGTGGATGACACTGTATCAGTTGATACAGCTGGAGATTTCTGAATTAAAAGACTGGAGTTGGTAGAAGCTGCAACATTATTCATTGATCTGGTTCTCAAGGGAAAGGATGATGATGATGATGATGATGACGACGACGATGGAAATGACGGCAATAGTGAGGATGGTGATGACAATGATGAAGTTTGGGGATGCATGCTAGCAGTCAAACCTGAGCTCAAAAAGAAGTCACTGCTTGCTGCAGGGGTTGAGGATGAAAGTTCTGTTCCTTGGGTTGGATTGTCCAACTGCCAGACACTCGTTTGGTTGTCAGTGCTGGAGATGACTGGAGAGGCTAGAGACTGAACTAATGTCTGGGGCCTTTTGGCTGAACCAGTCAACACAGTCAATATGGAAGAAAATGCTGGCTCAACTCTTGTGCTCTCTTCTGCCCCTGGTGGACCTCTGTGTAGGGCTGGGAGCGTCACATTCTTGGAAAGGAATAACCTGGCAATGGTTTGTGATGGACCAGCCGAAACAACTGTTTCTTCTGGAGAGGCATAGTAACCCGATGGCTCATAATTCCCTTCATCTGAAAATAAATGAAAACAGAAAATTAATCTCCAATATATGTCCTCAGAATCTCTACTTCTGTCTGAAAAACATGTAATGCTAACTTAATAAATGTTTTGAAGAGACAAGACATTAAAATAATACCAAATTTCTTCAATTTATCATGTCTCCAATAATTTAAAAATTGTTTCGTTTTCCTTCAAACCTCACACCCCACAGTGTACTACAATATGAGCAAATCTGTAATTTAAAACAAAATTAAAGATACTTTAGTTAACACCCAAAGCAAGGGTCTCTAATAGGGCAATATAATTCACGTTTTAGAAGACAGTTTCCCAGAAGAAATACTGAATGAAGTTATAACAGTAATTCTAGCTGGAGCCTTTTCGAGAATTGTTTCATTAGCCTCTAACCACTTATGTGTTACAAAAACAAGCCATTAATTAACATCATGAACAGTCATAGAAATATCTAAGAATACACAAGGTGTTTGTCAGTGTTTTTCGATACATTCATTTTGACTGAACAGCACTTATGTCCACTTATGTTGCACAGAAAGGGAATAAACTGGCGGGTGCTGTTCTAAGAAAATTCAATGGCTAAACCTCACTAACAGATTGAAAACAAAGGGAGACACTGACAAACTGACAGTTGCCAGACTATTAGGCACTGCCTCCACCTTTCTAAATTCCAACAAGTTTTATGTGACATGATTGCTATGTATAATGTAAATCAGGCCAAGGGATGACAGGCCATCAGTTACTAGCATCAGTTTCTAGCATTAGTGTTCAACTGAGCATTGATATGAGCAACATGAGTGAGCTTAGTGACTTTGAACTTGACATGATAGTTGCCACTAGGCATGTTGGTTCTAGCACTTCTTCAACAGTTGTCATTCTGGGCTTTTCATGCACAAGCATTTTAAGGGTTTACTGACAATGGTACAAATAACAAAAAACCAGCACCAGTGATCACTGATCCCGTGGATGAAAACCGCTTGCAGATCAGAGGGGGAAAAGGAAAACGAGGAGAATTATGCAACCAAACAGATAGACAGCAACCAGGAGAATCACATCCAAATTCAACTTTGATGTGCAGAATGTCATCTCAGAAAACATCACATTTTGGACTTTGTCTCAAATGGACTACAACAGTGGAAGACCATGTTGGGTGCCGATGTTGTCAGCAAAGAACAAGAAAGCATGGCTCCAGTGGGCATGGGAGCATCAAAATTGAACCACTGATTAGTGGAACATTCCCTGGTAAGATGAACCCAGGCCCTATTTGGATCATGCTAATGGAAGCATCAGAATTGGTACAAGCAACATGAGTCCATGGAGCCCCCCTGTTCAGTGTTAACAGTACAGGCTGGTGGTGGCAGTGTGACAGTGTAGGGAATGTTTATCTGGCACAAATTAGAGCTACTGACACTGACCATTGTTACTGACCAAGTTCATTCTATCATGACTAGATTATCCACACTCGGATGGACACTGCCAGCATGGAAATGCACCATGTCACAAGGCACATATCATCACTGAATGGTTCCAGGAACATTCACTGCTTCAGTGACCTGAACAGTCCCCAGATCTCAACCCTATTAAGCATGTTTGAGATGAGGTGAAAAGGAATCCTTGCAGCAAAACTATGTAGCGGTTCAATTTTGCGCAGCACAGTCATTTCTGCATGATACAAAATTCCTGCACAATAGATCTGGGTATCTTAAAGGAATCTATGCCCAGACATATTCATGCTGTTCTTAAGACCAAAGGAAGTGCAACACACAACTAGATAAGTATATCTAATAAAACAGCAACTCTGTACATCCTTAACATACTTTTTGTCCATTCTCAAAACATCCAACCTAATCACTATTGTTTTATTAATTATAAGAATTTGCTATCTTATCACATACTATAATCCCAGAACAGATTGTCCTTCTAGAATTATTTCAGCACTGCTCATACAAAACCCAAAGTAAATTGCTTTTTAAATTAAAAAATGCAAAGAGTAGAAGATATCTGAAGTCTGCTATCAAACTCCAAATTAATGCCATGAACATGTTGTAATCTAGGTTGTATCTGATTTTTTAAAACATAATTCAGTAGTTTATTTTCCATTAAATGCAACACCCAAACTTCCAACTGCTAAAATCTACATATCTACATAGGTAGAATAACGTTTTACACACAAGGAGTCACTCAGTAAGCAAGCAAGTCAAAACAAGCACTAAAAGCTATTCATCCCACATACAGGCACAGCATCCTGTTAAATGGAGTGCAGAAGTATAAAATGTAAACAATAGCAACATGATGTCTAATGTTGGTCCTGGTCGGCATCAAGCAGTGTCAGATTGGATGAGAGAGGACTTTAACAGCACCCTACCTGCTCCATTGAAAGAAAATACCTAAATAAAGTTATAGAAGTCTTGTTTCCCTGTCCAAATTTGTAGTCTCCATGTGTGTCCACTCATACCAAAATTGCTCAGATTTTAGCTAATCCAGCCATTTTAAATGCAACAACACTAGTTCAATGGTGCAGGTATTACAAAGGCAGTTTAAATGTGTGTATTGGCAACATTCCGCTCCTGTTTTGTCACGTGTTTGCTCAGGGTTCTCTAATGAAACTATAACATCACCAAATTTTTGTTGAGTATTGAAAGTGCCTGCTGTCCCAGCACAGAGGATCAACAATCCCACCAGGATCTCCAAGAGGAAATGCAGAAATAATGGCTAGGCGTAAGTAAGCAAGGCTTAAACATTTTTGGTGGAAAGGAGGCATTGTTCTCAAGGATGATGTAACATGTAGTTGGCAGTACAGTGCAGAAGCAGAAAATGGGATAGACCTGAGCCCCACTGCTTATACAGTATAATATCTCCACTGAGTAGTGAGATCCAGTTTCACCAACACATAGAAGGCATCTCACACTACCTTTTTGTGGTACTTCTGTAACTACACTTTAAAATACAACTTCATCTCAAGATGTAAGAGACTAAAATCAGAGTAAAATGTTGATATGTTGCATAGAGGCACCTTCAGTAAAAATATTTGATGGTAGATGAAATATCTCTGAACATTTATATAGCTGTTTTTCCATGATGACATGCTAAAGCATTCATAGTAAAAGGTAGTCTTCTAATTCGTATTTAAGTTACCACATTTGAATGATGATTTGATTGGAGATCTGGCTGCAAAGTATTTGACAGACTGCTTTTTCTCTAGAGCACTAACTTCATGCAAGTTTTATGATAGCCTGGGTGGAATCAACATTTCCTTCAGTTTCTGGATGGATGCTTGCTCGGTGACACTGAAACTGAGGCAATGCGACAGAGATGAGGCAAGCGTTCAGTGAAAGCCAGAGGCACAGCTACTTAAGACAAGCCTCACAGAGAGACATATTGGCAATCCAAACCAAGGAGGAAGCTCCTTATGTTCACTTTTACTTTGGTAAAACATATGAGCGGGACAGATTTACGTCTATGTTATATGTTTACTTGGATGGAAAAACGAGTCAATATATTAACAAATGCTATTATATAGTTTCAATCAGAGACTGTCATTGGATAATCAGTCATGTGAAAGATTCTAACATAAAAGGTAATTTAGCAGATGGAATCTTAAGGATTTCTAAACACTCGCTTGCCAGATTCTTGCATCCACCTGCCATCTAAAGCTTGTTCAATCAAGCGGAACTGCAAGTTGTTCCCTTTTATAAGGCCAAGCCTGTGTTTCAATGTTTGGGTACCACATTCTATAAAATATCTTAATATATGCTGCAATAGATGTTTGCCCTTGTTTTGGTTATTATTTATTACCGCATTATTTCTTTCGAAATACACTTATCCCTCCCTTACAGTATTGTTTTAATGCTTAGTGGATCATTGTTTAGAGCTAAAAATATTTTATTTGCACATATAGTCATAGTTATTTGGCAAAAGTTCTTTGAGCCGCTCAAGCCAAGCAAATCAACTAAATGAATACACAGAATGTAGTTAAAGCTGCAGTGTAACAAGCCAACTGTGGTGTAGCTTGCCTGGCATGGAGGAACATACCAGACCAGCACGAGCACAGCCCTGTGAGCACCTTTGATGGACCAAACTGTGCCAGGATCTGCCAGACTGCCATGCAGGGACCAGTCTGCCTCAGTAAAGCTGGATGAGCTGAGGGTCTCTCCTCTAAACTGTAAGGATAAGGAAGGAAAATCCAAGAGAAACTCAAAAGCAGATAGTTTTTTAGCTGAGTAACCTGTAAGGGTGCATCACTGTGATGTTTTTGCCTGATCAGAGGGAGGTGAGCTGACCACTGGACCATTACAGAAACTGCTTGTTAAACAGTTTATCATAAAAGTACATGCCCAGGTGGGGTGGGCATCTAGTTGGGCCCTGATCCTCAGAGGTTTTATTTCCTCTCCTCAGCACCATTCTGGCTTTTCTCCCACACTGACATTTAAATGTGATGTTATTGCTCATCTTAATTGTGGTATATCTCTGTATTTTTGCATTTTTGTTCTCTGTTTAGCACCCTGAAGCAGCTTGTTGAGAAGGACGGTGCACAGAAAAGCTGAAAAGAATTTAATTTAGTTTTGTTGAACTTGGTGGGGTGCCAGCAATGTGTCAGCATTTTTTGCAATTTTTTCTGTTTAAGAAAATGAACAGTCTTTCTCAAAGAGACAGTCCTGAGGCAGAACAGGCTGCAAAGTGCAAATCGTTTCAGTGGAACATCAATGAAAAATCTTGTGACATTTGAAAAATACTGGAAGTTGGCATGGCCAGCAATGTGGCCAGGAATCAGCTCAGAAGCTGCTTAATGAAGGCATACTTCTCCAAATTCTCTATCCCGCAGCCAAGTATGAGCTTAGTATTTTACAGACTGCCAAAATAAAAACTGCAAAAAATATTCTCATTCTTTAAAACTTGAAAAAGAAAACTTGTGTGAGTGCTACACATCAGAAGTGCATCTGTATTTGTTTTGAAGAAGCCAGCACTATGATGCTAAATTACTTTTTATATGCAATCTTCAAAGATTAAAGCGTATTTGGTTGTGCATGTGAAGTTTAACACCTTGGCATACGCTAAATAATAAACTGCTTCTCAACAGTTAGGATGTTTCATCACAGTCAGTAATTCAGTGACATAATGTTCTCCTTAAACATTGAATTCTTCTATGTACAGATTTCAAAAGTATACAAAATTCTGTAATTGCACATGAATCTACTGGATATAATTACTTGAAAAGAATCATGATGGGGTGAAATGTTTGGATTCATCCAGAGCAAGCCAGCTGGTCTTGCACTCTGCCCTAACTGTTCAGAACCATAAATACAGGTAAAGAAACTAAATAGCTAATATAGAATTGAATCAACCTTTCAGCCAAAGGCAGCCAAGAACAGCAACTGGAGTGTACAGGACAAAAGGTGAGGAGGATTATGGATGAAGGTAAGAGAGACTGGTACATAGAACAGCAGGAAGCAGAGTGGTAAAATCCAGGCAAAATGCACTTTAGTGTGTGTCGTTTGGATTCACAGAAATTAATGTGAGTAGAAGTGATGGCCATTGTTCCCCTTAAACTGCATCCTACAAGGAGGAGGTGATCTGTGCATGGCTGTAGATGAGTTCACACGTTCCCCGGAGGCCATTTTTCATCATAACCCTCCCCAAACCCCAACTTCACTGCAAATCCCCTGGCGTGACCCTATGGAAAGACCATCTACACAAAAAAAATTGATCACTGAAGTCAAAACGATGGAGCTGAGCCAGCATTGCTGAGCTTTGTAAGGTAGAAACAATGTACTCTTCTTTAGCACAAAGCAAGCACCATCTGAGCAAGTCAGTCTACAGTTTATTGCAACAGCGAAATAACCTCATTTTGTTTTTAAATAGGGTAAAGTCTGCAGTACAAATTATCTAATATACATTGATGACATGTGGTAGCATTTTCAGGAAATACATTAACCCAAGGGTATTGTAATGAAGCAACCAAATCTAATTTTCCTGAAAATTAAACACCTACTGCACATCTGCTGTAGTGGTACTAAAAAAAACACATACATATTCTAAAGTGCTGATCACAAACCTTTATAACACTGAAAGAAATACATTCTCAAACCTGAAAGGTGACGAGTGAGAGGCAATTTTAGCACATTTTTTCTGATAATATCTTCTGACTTCAAGTGTGATTGAAGATTAGAATCCAAAGTACTTAAACTAATTTGTACACTGTCACAAAATGTTACACGTGCAAAGTTAATAATATAATAAATATATTACATGCTTACATATAATAACAAAGATAACTATAAACAAAACAGAAAATACCCAAATAACTGATTCAACTGAATGTTAATATGATACATCACAAAAAAGGAAAATGATTGGTCATACCATGTTCCACTTCTGCAGGATGAATAAGCTACCAGGAAGATAAAAAGAAAGAGGAAACCATGGCTATCTGAAACATCTACACATGGCAAGGGTGTCAGCACAGAGCAATAAAAGGCAACCACATCATACTAACCTACTTTTTAAGGAGCAAACTGGAGGAGTGATGGCTAACAGTTATTTTTTTCCCCATTTATGATCCCACTCTCATTCCGTGCTGAGTCAGCCAGTGAAATACATTCCACTGCCTCCCAATCAAACTGTTTGGCACGTGGGCAGACTAGACAGAGCACACAAACGTACACAGAACACAAGTAGGAAGAGAGCTTATTGCATAGATAGTATACGGCGCACAGAAGACAAAACACGTATGTACGACATCATGTATGGAACATTGCGCGTGCACAACTATACCAGCTTGCCATGCTAGTAAACATGCCACCCTAACACATATACTTACCATCATTTCCCAATTTAAGCCCCTGCTTAATAGTGAAAAAGGGACTTGACCTGGAGCAAGAGATGGAGTGACTCTCTTCTCCCCCACAATTTGCCCATCCTAAAGTTTAAAGAAACCTCGAGCTGGTGTCCTCCTGTTTGGCAAACCAGGCTGTTTGTCACAAATTGGTTTATTCTTCTCTAACTGGATCAGCAGTAGGTAAGTCAATATCTAATCTACAGTAAAACGCAGCCTACCAGAGGTAGTTCAATAAAGTAAATTAGGGTCAGCTTCTATACATGTTAAATGTGGACAGCAAACTATAAATTGTATATGCTGACCAATATGTTATAAATTTTAAAAGAAGAAATATACTTTTGTCGTGGTAGTAATTTATTTTTTGCACAAAATGCAGCACTACATGTGCATTTTCTGATTTACATTCTTCATCTCACAGGGTGGCACTATGAGCACAAACTAATTCTTATCATCTACTGAACATATCACTGGATCTTACACCTCCAGCTCACCCTCCCTTACTCTGCAATTCCAATTTTAACAATATCCAACATAACCTTTTTTAATGCGCTGGTCCAAAGCAGTGCATCTACTGCAGGAAAAAAAATGATCAAATGTGATATTTGTTGTTGTTATTGTGTTGTTGTGGGTGTACTGTTGACTTTTTTTCTCACACTGCCTCCTCTGCACCATTCTGCCTTTGTTCGGTTCCTGGTGAAAAACTGATAATCTAGTTATTTTGTGCCCATATTTAATTAAAGCATTAATTTTATTTGCTACAACAACGCATCTCTGTGTTCTTCGCCACATGTGCTTCACAACAGTCGCATGAGGGGTCACTTAAAAAGAATGATCTGTGCAGACAATGATGAGTATTGAAAGGTTAGAATACACAGAAGCTTCAGTGGCTGATGAATGAGTTCAGTTTAAATACGATGAAGACAATCCTCATTCTTGCCACTGTCTTATGATTTACTGGTATTTTTACCTACATATTTTGTCCATTTGCTATACAAACCTCATAACTTCTTCAACTGTTAAAAAAAAGTCTTACTGCTTTAATGCAGTCAGCTCAAATTAATACCAAGTCTGAAAGATTAGCATCTATTTTATACCCCAGGATTTAGTTTAACTGCTGCCTGGTTACTGAAATATTAAGCTTAAGTGTATCTCTAGTTAACTGTAGTTTATGGTTAACAAGCAACAGCCTGGAACCACAAGCAAGGTCAAAATATCTCTACAGGTTGCAGAAAAAAATCTACCGTAGCTTAATTGAACTGTTCACGCAATTCACAGTACAATCAAAACAGACCGGAGAAAATGAGCTATAAGGAATTTAACAGATTTGCACCCTGAGGGCTGAAAAATAAAATATCCATGAGGAATTACAGACCCTTAAGCAAAGAGGAAGTATCTTTGCAGAAAAGGAATCTTTTTTCAGTTTTAGTTCAGAGGGGTGATAAAAAGCACCAGGTGCTGTGCTTAAAGCCAGACAGTTGCCTCAGAGCTACAGCACTCTCATAAAGCACAGCAGACATACATAGGCGGCACTAGCCTGACCCAAATGAAATGAAATCATTTACTTCTTTAGCTCAGCTTGTTACTTAATGGAATAAAGCCATCTAAAAACACCATGAATAGAAGAGGATAATCCTATACAAACATCACAATGAGCTACCTGCTCCAGGCTAGAGGTCAAGAGGTGCTGTGTGCTGGACGGTGGTACATTGGAGGGGTTTGAAGGGTTGGAGTGTGCAAATTTGGGATGGCACATATGAGAACAATACACACTTTATTTTCTTAGATGGCTAAGGTCTTTTAATGTATGCAACAATGTCCTCCACATGTTCTACACCATAGTTGCCAGTGTAACCTTTTGTCCCATAGTGTAGGGAGCATCACTTCAAATGAGAGGCACTGACTCAAAAAACTCACATAGTAAGCAAGTGCTGTCATGGATCAGAGATCTGATTTGGTGGAGGATGGGGCAGCAGCCGCCATGAGGAGGAAAGTGCACGTCCCCTGAATGAAGTGATCACCATGAGGTCTTTTAGCAACCAGGTTATTCAACTTAGATGCAGAAGCACTTCTGGGGATCCTTCATACTAGCAGCTGTCCATCTCCATAATGATACACAAGGACCTGTTGGCATTTAGACTTCCGCTATTTATTTTTGTTATTTATTGGTTATTTATTTATTACTTGTTTTTGTTATTTGTTTATTATGTGCCTTACAACTACCTTATGTTATGTGTCCAATGTGTCAAGCTGCTATATGGCAAATTTCTCTGTAGGAATTACTAAAGTGCTATCCTATCTTGTCCTGTCCTATCTTATGAGAGCGTCCCCCATATCTCCCTTGCCCATCTCTACCCCATTGGTTTCCTGTGGCTGACCACACCAAGTTCGAGACTCTGCTTACAGCCTACAAGACATTGAAGACTAGCACCACAATACATATAGGGCCCGAATGCTCCCTGCAGCAAAGAAAGAACACTGTGCTCTGCCATCTCTGGACACTTAGTAGTCACACTCACAAGGGGTCCATTACTAAACCCTCAGGTTCTCAGTTTAGGCTCTGAAACATATTAGAAATATTTCCCTCTCTCACTCAGAACTGCTGAATCCCCTTCATCATTTAAGACCTAAGAATTTTTAGGTCTTAAAAACTAATCCCTTTCAAAAACCATTTCCCTTGTCATATGTGCCAGAAAAAATTACACCATCAGATAAAACTGTGCTTCGATAATCATGCGTCTGTATCTAACACTGTCTGCCTGTCGTGAAATGCAATTTTTTTACAGTGAGCTGTAGCATTCTTTAGAGGAAAAACATCTGCTAAATGAATAAATGTAAATGTGCATGCAGAAAAGTACATGCACAGTTCTACTCCCCAAATCACACAGCACTTCCAAAGCAGAAGAGAAAGCAGAGGCCCAGGTTCATTGTGTGTCTCAAGATTCCCACAAAGCATAAGGCTGGATTAACCCTTTTCGTCCATGCTATTTATGTATAAACCCTTCTTCTTAACTGGTAACTGAGCTGTGAACCTTTCTGATGCCTTTTGATAGCTTTATAAAAAAAGAAACTTCTCAGCCTTAAATGTCAACCAAACTTGTTCTAACACAGTGGGAAGCCCCCAGCAACCCAAGGGAATTAACAAACCTGAGGGAATTTACAAATGAGCCTGATGTTTATCACAGTTCTGCATTTTAACTGTGTATGGCATTGAGCTTCTAGTCATGAGGCACAGAAAAATGTTTTGGGGTATTTCAGCACATGAGGTGGGGACCACAATACACAAAAGCAACAAACCAAAACCTGCACCTATAACAACACTGGTTACCATACCTCCCAAATACATGTACCAAGTTACAGTACATAGACATGTGATTGCTCAGTTTTCCTGTTTATACCTCTGCTTCGCAGTGAGAGGGGTTGACTGGCACAGACAGATGAATTAAGAGGCCAGAACCTCTCTGAAGTTCAGTTCTTCACCACACTTTTGCCTTTTAGTTTGCCTTTCTCCCACTCCGGTCCCATAGCCTTGCAAATAAAGCCCACTCTTCAGTTCAACAAATCTGAATCTATGCTTCATTCTGTACAAATAAAGGGTGCCATAGGTAACTACTGGTAATAATACTACAATCTCAAAATAGAAGTGCACCATTGTAACTTCAAGCTTTAGAAAGCTGGAGATGAACTGTTTTGTCGTTGCAGAAGTGCACTGAAATGTAGAGCTTTGCCACAACCCAATACCTGAGAATGCATTTTTTTAACTTGCTACTCAAAAGTCATCTAAAATGCCCATATTGCTACACTATATTATAAGGAAATATTGTCCCAAAGTGAAATGACAAAATGTTCCTGAAACAAGTTTCTAGCACACAGACTGAAACATCCCGTAGAAGAAGCCACGACATACGGCTGTCTAACCTTGTTTGCTCTGCCCGCTTTCCACAGCGTGTTGAATTAAATGCTGAAAGCTATGTCTGTACTGGCCCACATTGTCTGAGAAATAATTTCTACTATCATTCTTAATCCTCTTCCCTTCTTTCACTCCCCTCTGTTTTCACTACAAGCCCCTAACATTGATTGCCATCATTCAAAATGTGAAATATAGCCATGCCCTTCTATACTTCTGAGGCCATTCACTGAGGAGGCAGCCCACTTCAAACAGCTTCCAAGAGGCAGGCAGCACCTTGGTGTGTGAAAGTAATGCCATTTCATAATCATTAATCAAAATCAGTAATCTACAGGACATTGTGCTGATCTGCAGACTGTTTGTCCCCTCTTAAGAACACATTTGTTAAATGACTTTCCAGTCACTGTGGAAGGCCATGCAGTTTTATCATGCAATGAGGGAAGGGAGCCGCTCCACTGCTTCAGCTGGATTTCCCATTCATTACAATAATGGGCTTCGCAAAGCAGAGCAGCCACTCTTGCAGGATGAGCAGCAGGTTTAATCTGCCTTCCTCTTGCCGCTAAGGGTCGTTTTCCTCCAGTAAATTCAAATTTACGGGCACACGTGATCGCAATGAGCCTTGTCGGGCCAGCCCATCTACTTCAAGACGAGAGTGCTGGGAGTAGCCTTATGCACCCAACCAAAAGGAGACCATCCAGACCTCTCACCTCCACTAACCATGCGGCACACATACTCATTCACTTTCGTTAACCAATCGCCCCTGTCAGGGTTGCGGCAGTCTGGACAGCATCACGGAATCACTGAGCACCAGGTGGGGGGCGGTTTCATGGTGAGACCATTAAAACTAGTTAGTTTGTTACCTTGTGTTTGTGCTGTGCTTGTTTTACTACTTCCTCTCCTTGAGTATAGTTAAACTCTTGTGTTTGTTGTACTTTGGATTAAGTATGGGGAAGAAAAACCTGCCCTGAAGCCTCCCACACCCGTTCACTTGCTGGACCTGGCAGGCTACACACATTCACTCATTACAAACAAATCAGAGTGACCGGTTAACCTGAAGGAAGAAACCAGCATACCCAGAGAAAACCCATGGAAATGCACAGAGAACAGGCAAACTCTGTATAGACTAAGTTGGATTCAAACCTAAACCCAACAGGTTAAGGCAGTATGAGGCAGCAGCTCTAATTTTTGTACTACTCACCCACACACGCATTAAAGAATTCCAGCCTATGCTTCTGATCAGTAGATATGATCAGAAGAGTGAGCATATGGATGAGAATATCAATCACTGTCACGCTCCTTAACTAGAGGCAATCCAAAATTAATCTGTTAGTCTTTCAGACAGCGCTTTTAATCAAATTTTTATTCAGGAAGACTACTTTGCTCTCAAAGCCATCACTGTTATCTAATAATCAATACCAGAAAAAAAGGCCCATAACAGACACAGGCTGTCATATGTCTGTGATGGGGTACACTGGGGAGTAGGGCTGCTTCCTGTTACTGTCTGCACTGCTGCCATTGTGCATAGAAGTAATAAGCGATACAGAAAGCTGGTCCTCAGTTCGTGTGGACATGGCCACTCTGGCAATCTCCCACTAAATTTTAAATGAGTATTTCAATAAGTACCCACTTTACTGACATGAACATAAGTGGTCAGTCAGGTCAGAGAGAGTGCTGGATAACTTAAAGCTACAGTAATGGGATAATGTACATTTAGCAATGACATTTCACACAATTAACTCGATATAAATTTAATACAAATACAATTTATACAGTTGTAATTCCACACGTTGACTAGAAGACTCAGATTTTGGATTAGTGAGCAAAGGAATATTTAATTTGCATATATTGCTAATGACACTGCATATTATATTCTTATTTTGTTTTTTTTCTGGCTGTACATTTTATTGTACTTGTCCTTTTACTAGAGTGACATGCAGATTTCTTTTTATTTTTCCCCACTTTCATTAATCGCTTTTTCAGGGTCACAGGGGTCTTGAGCCTTTCCTGGAAACACAGGGTACAAGGTTACATCTTGCACAGGACCCTTTTCCATTGCATGGCAATCGCAATCAGTCACACACACACACACACACACACACACACACACACACACACACACAGACGACAAGAAATTTTAGTCACTGATTCAGGTGACCCTGTGAGAGGAAACTTGAGCACTCAGAGGAGATAGACACATACAAGTGAAAAACATGTAAACTGCACAGACTGAGCTGGATTTAAACCCTACAGTCCAGGAGCTGAGACACCAGCACTACCTGCTGTGCTGCACAGTGGACATCATATGAGGTTACAATAGCCACAGAACTTCATTTTCTGATTGCTGTTTAAACAGGGGTGAAAAAAGATGTTAAGGTATATAAAATAATAATAAGGAAGTGCACTCAAATAGCAAATAGCACTCAAATAGTTTATTATTTGCAAATCACTGTGAGCCAACTTATGGGTATTAGATGTTGCCAAATACATTAAACAGGCAGTCACACTATGAGAGCACATTTAAGGTACAATAGCTCAATAACATTGAACTGAGACAGACTTGATGTTACATTTCTGGCAGCAAGATGGAATGGCTGAGCAGCCATGTGGTCCATTTGAGTTTCAGTCTTACTAGGACAGATGGTGCTTCCAGGGATCCAGATGTCAAAGATGTAGCATTTTTGAATAACATCAACAAAGTTATTTCTGCTGAATTTCAAGCTATAGGAGTTGGGGACCAACACCCAGTTAAACACACAATAAAAAATACACATTATTTTTAAGCAAGCTTCATCACTTGCTGAAAACAAAAACTTAATTCAGCAACTCATTTGAAGCTTAAAATGTACGTTGTGCTCATCCTTTTGCTAATATGACAAAGTGGCATAGTGCTCTCAAAAGGCCAACAGCAACAAAAACAACAGATTGACAACTAATTAAACCCCCAGCCAAGGGTGAAATAAAAATCAGGATTTAGGCAGTGACAATCTAAATTTCTCCTGCTTTCATTTCACCTGAGATAACAGTGAGAGGAGGCTATTGCATAAAAAGAAACAGAACAACTTTATTCACAAAAGAAGCTTCAAGAGAAGCTTTATCAGAGTATGATAATAGCGTCACAAGCACGGAGAAGAAATAGATGTCCAACACAGAGTACCTGTGATCCCTGCCTTCAGCTACTCTCACTAGGCACCAGCAATAGGAACTGAAATTATTCATAGAATGAATTCCTCCTGCAGACTGACTGAAAGCATGGCGTGTGCCCACAATTTTAATAATCTAAAGGCTGATGGTCCTCTGACTCGATGTTTTGTCTTCCCCAGCCACCTGTGCTTCTCAACCTACACTTGTCAGGTCCTCATAACAGTGTAGGAAACTGAAGATCCCAACCACCAAGGTGACCTTTTTGTGACCCCAGGGTTTCCAGGTTTTATTATTCCATGAAAGAACACATGGTTGCTTGGTGACCCAGCCCTATGAATGGACTGTCTGGAAACAGGTAAAACCCTGGCACAATTCCTCGGTCCTCTGTCTCTAATAACTGACGTAGATCTGTCGCAAACTGGTTTCGATTCACCTCACCCTTCATCGTCTCCTTGCGTCTCTGGTGATATTAAGGTCCCATGGTAATTTGTGAAGCATAAACATACAGCGGGGCTGTGCCACGCTACAGAACACAAGAGTAGCAGTGAATGAAACTTCCCTGGTAAATTAATATTACGTAAGCACAACAGAGGTGCAGTTTGAAATAACAATGAAAGAATTAGACCTGGGGTACCAAAAAGTCGAAAAACAGAGACACAGTTACAGCTGAACTGCGTAAGTAAACATCACTGACCTTACAAGGGAAGGTAGGTAGGTAGGTTGACTTGGCTGCTAGATACTAAACCAAGCTGAATCTGTCCACTACTTTTGCACTGGTGTCCAAGATACTGCCACTAATACTTGGGTACTACTGTTAATATTTTTGGTCTCCCAGTACCTGACAAGTGATTTTGCCCTTAGTTAAATATCCACCTTAAGATACTGGAGAAATACAAACCTAAAACTGTACAACTTCAAGATAATGAGTGAATCTAGCAATTGAACGAAATTTGGGTCTATCTGAAAATTATTGTATGTATAACTCAACTCCGGTCATATTAATATTATTCCCTTCTTATGTCTCCACTCCATGTAATTGTGATATTAACAGAAAATCTGTGGCTCAAACTCCAGTTTCAAGGTGATGGTGGCATTGGGAAATATGGCCCAATGGAATAACCAATTACAGACAGATGTGTTGAGATGGACTGCATCTGTTTTGTTAAAAGGAAAGTATACAGAGGGAAGCCATTTCCCATATTACTGCTCTTCTTTTGGAGAAGATGAATTATGAATTCTGACATTTCTTACATACAGCTTTTTTGTTATCCAGACTACTGAAAATTTGATTTAAAAATTTAGGCATAGACTTTTAAGGAATAGACTGTCTCAGCAAATAAGTAATCATACCCCCTACATTTATGACATGAAACAGACTGTGAACCAGTTTTCTACAGATCCTAAAGTTCATGATTTAACGCACAGAAACAGCTTCTGCTGAAATTGTATTTATTATCGTTTCATTAAATTCTAGGCTTTGTGTGGTATGTTGCTTCTATACATAAAAACATAAATGACACGTATCAAGGATTGAAATAAAAACAGCTAAAACTAGTCATATAAAATACTTTTTGCATCTCACTGGTATTTTTTTTAACAGATTTACTGCTGGCAAATTGTCACAGCTCTTTATCAGTAACAAATAGAGCCAACAAAAAAACAAAGCAGGCATGAAATCTATGTGCCTCCACAGAGTTATAGATTATTAGTAGTTTACAGCTGTTAATACTGTTCCAGAAGGGCAAAATTATTTCTCTCAGCAAAACACCATGAGAAAGTATTTCACAGAAGAAACTTACTATAATGGCCAGGAAGGAATAAAACATCTTAAAATCTAAAACATCTAAAAACCTAAAATCCATATCATGCATTGACAGTTCCTTTCACCTAAAGCTAAATTTGAGCTTCACAGTAGTACAGAGCTCAGCATGGCCCTCACTTGTCCTTGGTTGTGGGTTGGGGCTTAGGATCAAATCTGTCTCAGTCAACCTGAAACTGATGTTCTTGTGGATTTTCTCTAGGTGCTGTATTTCTTTAAGTGTGCATATGCCTGTAAGATTGTACAACAATGGTCTGATGTCCCATTCCTCATTCATTTTGCTTCCAAGATAAGTTCCAGACCACTAAAGTCCTGCATTGAAAAAGCAATAACGGCAATAAAATGAACAAAATATAGACTGATAATTATTAACTGCCACTCAGAAACAACACAGTAAGTTGTAGTTTTCCATTTTCTATGCTTAACAATCACTATCATCCACAACAATCTAAATAGCTTACATTTTCCAGACGTTAAGCACGCATCTAGGTATCTTGCACGTGAGTACAAAACACTTGCCTTTTGTGATCCAAACCGGCAGCATTTTGATCATGAGTCAAGCTCCTCAACTACAGTCCCTGCTGAATATGATCTCATACAAAACAATGTGCTTGTTGACAGCCCTACTGCCAAGTGGATGAAGCACTGACTGCTTGCTTTGTGCCTCCTTCCAGCCAGTTGGCATGAGCACCAGCTCTGATGATGGAAATTAGTCATTACTTTTTGCATTAGGTGAGGTATTAAATTGCAATCAAAAGCGGTTGTGATTGGATCTTGCTGACAAATCATACAATGACATTACATATATACTATGGCAGACTCATCCATGCTCTGTCCAGACTGACACACTTGTCACCAGGTACTCCAACCTGAAACAATGAACTATAAACAGGGGGTCATGGAGCCCTAGGGAAATTGTTGGAGTGCTAATTTGAAATACATTACATTAAATTCTGGTTAATGGCAGAATGGTATAGCATGTTACTGACAGGGGTCAGGTTTATGATTCTTTTATTTATTTATTTTTTAATTGGAAAGCTCTGGTTTGTGTACATGGAGTTGCATGTATAAAAATAGCCAGAGGTTCAGTCATGAAAGCCTCATGTCTGGCCACTCCTCAAACCTGGAATGCCTTAGCATACCACATACATGCATACAGAGGTGGCCAAAATTATTAGTAGCTTTGCAATTTTATTCAAATAATGAATCAATCTTCCTGAAAAGTGTTTAAATTAAAAGATATTTTGTCATCCATTCATGCATTTCTTTAGTTTGCAGTAGAGCAAAACAAAAAAAGCTGTGAATAGAACTGAATACTTGCTTATTCTACAAAGACATTCTGAAATGGCCTGGACAATATTATTGATACCCTTCAAAAGTTATAAGAAATTACTGTATTGTAGTGATACTTCAAGCAGGTTCTTCACCAATAATTAGAATCACAGGTGTCTTCAGTCTTATAATTACTTGTTCAGCCAGTTTAAATGGAGAAAAGTCCTCACTCTGCCTCTTTGTGTCATTGTGTGTATCACGTTAAACACGGACGAGAGAAGGAAAAGCAGTGTGTGTCTGAGGAGGTTAGAAAGGAGGTAGCAGCCAAGCATCTCCAAAGAGCTTGATGTGTCCTGTGACCACTGTTGCTAATATTATCAAGAAGTTTCAGGGCCATGGGACTGTAGCCAACATCCCTAGATGTGGCCGCAAGAGGAAAACTGACCCAAGATTGAAGAGAACGATTGTTCAAATGGTAGAGAAAGAATCAAGGAAAAAACCAAAACAGATCCAAACTGACCTTCAAACTTAAGGGGAAACAGTTTCAAGTTATACCATCCGTCACTGTCTGAATGAGAGTGTGCTTCATGGTAGAAGACCAAGCAAGACCTCACTTCTAAGAGAGAAACACAAAAAAGCCCAACCAGAGTTTGCCAAAATGCATGCTGATGAGCCACATTCCTTCTGGGAGTGTCCTTTGGACAGACAAAACAAAATTATAGCTTTTTGGTAAATAAACACAACTATATGTCCACAGAATACAAAACAAAGCTTTCAAAACAAAGAACACCATCCCTTCTGTGAAACATGGAGGAGCTTAATGAAGTTTTGGGGTTGTTTTGCTGCCTCTGGCACAGGGTGCCTTGAATCTTTGCAATTGAAATGAAATCAGAAGATCAAGGCACTTTGGAATGAAACATACAGCTCAGCATCAGAAAGCTGTGTCTCAGTCACAAGTCACGGCTCTTCCATCATGATAATGACCCAAAACATACCTCAAAAAGCACCCAGAATGGATGAGAAGAAAACACTGGACTGTTCTGATGTGTCCCTAATATTCTATTATAAAGGCAACATTGAGTTTTTGATATATTTGTCCTGTTTGTTAGAACATGTTGCTTTAAACTCCACCATTAGCAAGAGCACGTCAAGCTCACTAGTCGTACCCAGTAAATGAAGTTTTGCTCTGTCTGAAAATAGAAAATAAACCACATGATTAGCATTATGTAAACATAGTCAGTATCAATGCCAATCCCCTCAGGTGGTAAACATGTCAAAGATCTGTCTACCAACTTGGAAAGAGGATTGAAAATCATGCAAGAATCCAAGATGCAACAGTGAAAATAACAAATTCTGCTCCCATCACATTGGCACTGATATAAGTCCTCACCTGAGACATTACACCCTCACCCACGGCAAACAAAAATTTTGTCCCCCTTAATCACATCACCAAACATTACCCGAAATGTCTAAAATTTGTCTTGGTTCTGACTTTAATGTTTAAAAGTCAATTTATTACTGTCATGAACTTCAATGATCACAAAACTTCTGAGTTCCTCCCTGCAAATCTGGCCACAATCATACATGCAAGGATACCTTAGGAAAAAAGTCAGCAGCTGCAGCCTTTCATGGAGTCTAGTTTGTCACCTAGCCAACAAACATCTCAAGATCAGCTTCAATTGAGATGTGCTAGAGTTTCCTTGAAACCCCAAACACACTTGTATGATCATCACTCTGTGTTCATCTGAAAATTCTTCTCACTGCGAAGGTGGCACTCTAGTCATTGTAAATATCTGGATTCAGCTTCCATCCATTGCGCACTATCATTACAGTATAGTCCTACTCTAACACAGTCCTGCTCTTGGCAGATTTCAAACCCCATTTTCCCAAAAAGCAAAGCTTCCTAATTGCATCAGTTATAAAGATGCTTTAAAATGGTTTAAAAAAAAAAAAAAAAAAAAAACTACTGGTCACTCATCTGATCATCCACTGTACTTTAATTTGTCAAGTGAAACAGTTAGATCCTTACAACCACTACAGCAGCGCTTTCTCCAGCAAAGACATTTAATGTTGGCTCATTTTGATCAATAAATGAATGAAAATGTGTAACATTTTGTGTTTTATTTTGTTCTCTTTATTTTTATGGCTTAGGTGAAGGTGTGATCATTTTTTAGGTGAAATGCAGAAATTCAAAAATTTCTAAAAGGTTCACAAACAAACCTTCTAGCACCACTCTATTTAAGGATAAATTAGAACAATAAAAACTGGGGTTTAGTAACTACAGTACAGCAGTTTGAGGAAAACACATTTAGACATAATGTTTGTCTCAAGGGAGGAGATCACTGAAGCCTGAAGGTTAATTTTAATGCACCATCAATTTAATGCAGAGAAAATGCCTCACATGTCATTCCTGAAATATTTAGATCAATCGATTGCCCTGCATCTTTTAACAAGCTAACAATAATTTTCTCCACACACACGTTATTCTCATGGTGTTTGTGACAAAGGAGGCTCCTGCCCAAACTTTGACCCAGTTGCACCAACACTTCAAACAGGCACTTCATCTTAAGAACAGAAGAGACACCACCCCGGCTCAGTTCTACATTCCACCCCGCATGTGTGCCCTGTAAGGAATTCTGCAACATTTTCCAGAAAACGCTAAACTCCAACTATAACACAAAGACAGTTATACTTCTTTTTGTCAACACTGAATCCATAATTTGAACTCACAGTCCAGGGTAGGAAAAGTGTGTGAGCCCCTGTATTTTTATAACCGGTACAACCTCCTTTACAGCCAAGCAACAATCTGCTGTAGTCGCTCATGAGTCTTGCACAACAGTTAGGAGGAAATTTAGACCATTCATCCCACAAATCCTCATCTTCCAGATCCATCTTTCTAGGCCCTACATTGTAGAACAGCCACACCTCCAAATCCATATCACTCACATCAAGCTCTCCTACAACTCCCTGACCCACAAACCCTGTCCACCTCTTCCGGATCCACATCTCCCAAAGCTGTATTTCCCACGTCCACATCTGCCAGGTCTACTTCTCCCCACGCATTTTTCCCGAATCCACATCTGTGTTTCCCACATCTGTCAGTTCTCATCCTCATCTCACCCCAATCCTTCTCATTTCCACTCCCACGTAAGGTAATAATTATACCGTTGTTCAAATATAACGTCAAAAAAATCCATGCAGATCTCACGAATTTTTACTGATTTGTGTCAAAACGGTCCTTAAAAGAGGCGTTACCTGTTTAACTTGAGTGAACGTTTGTGCCACGCTGCAGCACTCGGTGCCAGTGGGTTACCCAGCACCGCCAAGCACCCCCACCCCCACATGAATACTGCATATATGTACACGAACATACCTGCAGTATAGTTCCTGAAGTTACTGCTTCACCGCTGACAGTGATGCTGGGTGGTCTTTTATTTGAGCTTTAGAATTTGAATGAGACAATTGACAGAATTTTAAAACACAGTCCAAAAGGGGGGATGCGCGACTTTGGAACACACGATCGTGTTTGGTGCAGACAAAACACACTGTTGCAACCACTGAATGAGTTTGGACAAAAGGCGGATTTTGAGCGCGGTAGTTGTTAGAAGTGGCCGTTGAGCCCTACCGTCTGCAGCGGCGGCGGCGGCAGAGCACAGTAGGAGCAAAGCCACCCCCACGGACCAGGGAGCCCTGCGCGCTCCCTCCGAGGCGCCGCTCCTCCAGCTTCCCGCCGGTACCTGGCGCTCCTTCCCACACACACTCCTCACACTCGAGGCCATTTGTGCATCCGAAATACGCGTCGAGCTGGCGGTCGTGAAAAAGACATTTGATCATTTGCTCAGTCCGTGCGCGGGCAGCCCACCGGTGTTCCTCGGCGGTGTGCTGGCATCTCCACGGACACGCGCCGCACGGGCAGGACCGCGCTGCGGCAGGGCACGGATGGCCCGTCCTCACACACACATTTCCCTCCTTTTCACTTGTTCCCTTTTCTGATGACGGTCCCCAGCTGCGAAATAAAACGGGTTAAAGAGTTCCCATCAGTTGCCGACGGATGGGCAAGGCGCGCGTGTGCATGGTTGAATGTGTGTGGGTTATTGCAGTTGTTGCAAGAGACGTCGTGTCATTGGAAAAAATATCACGTCTCTGACTCCAGGGTTTACTGCGAAAAAAGAGAGAGAGGTGGGGGGGGGGCTCAGAGGAGGAATCCGACGACCCCTGGTGGGGAGGGGGAGACACTGCTGCGTCGCGGGACCGCAATTTTCCTCTTTAGTTCATCGCCTGCAGAAACAGCGCTGTCTGCACCCGCTGCCCCGCGTCACCGCAAGCATATTGAAATGAGAAAGTTCCTGGTTCAAATCCCACTCCTGATGCAGTACCCTTGATCAAGGTATTAACCCCAAACTGATACAACCATTACTTATAAACGGATGTGTCGTCACAAAGTTGGTTATGTACGTCACCTCGGACAAAAGGAGATTAGTAAATATAAAGATTAAGCAAACTCCTCTCATGGAGTGCCACCACAGGCGGTGAAAAACACTCCGGTCCAGAGAAGAGCTGTGACACATGCTGCCTTCATACCGCAATACAGACTTTTCCAAGTACAGCTTTAAATACATCTAAAACACACGTGAGAAAAGCAAATCCTTCGATACACGCACTCTGTATCTACAATTCAACACACAATACACTTCTTATAAAAATGCTATAGCAAAGTCAGTATTTCGTCAGATTCAAATCTACACCTCTGTAAAAAATCACTCCACACACAGTGAAACAGAGAGTAAGTACCAGCTGCTACACTTTTATCACGTGTGTGATGTAACGCCAAATCACGGGAACGTTTCGTTTGTAAGGGAAGTATTGCAGTGTTAAAGAAAAACACAATCTATGCATTTTTCTACCAAACATGCTAACTATGCAATCTGTCGTGCGAGGAGAGGTTTAACAGAGCCTCCAAGTTAGCCGCTAGTTTACAGGCTCGGAAAATTTTTCTTTTCCCCCCTTTTACTATGCAACAGGCCACCACAAAAGCAAGCTATCTGCTCACTTATAAAACTGCGGAGCAAAGCCAGCCGTTCTGTGAAGGCGAATTTCTGCAGGAAAGCATGCTAGAAACTGCCGATATTCTTTGTCCAGAGAACAAATTTAAGAAAATAAGATTATCACGTTCAGTTTTATTCAACTGTAGTCGACCTGAAAGTAGTAAAAT
Source organism: Arapaima gigas (assembly GCA_900497675.1). Classification (NCBI taxonomy): domain Eukaryota; kingdom Metazoa; phylum Chordata; class Actinopteri; order Osteoglossiformes; family Osteoglossidae; genus Arapaima; species Arapaima gigas. The sequence continues at coordinate 316,253 of UFQX01000019.1, forward strand.
ACAAGACACTGCACACCTGCTAATTTTTAATCAGGGCAAAAAATGAGTCTCAAATTTATTTACCAAAGGAACAACAAAGCAGGTAACGAGTATGAACAAGTGACGTCACCGGTGAGAGCTGAACGCCACACACAGCTGTCAACCGACTTTGAGGCAAAAGAGGCGATCAGGTCCACTCCTGTCAACCAAGAAGTCTTTTAATTGTTTTTTTTTTTAAACTCTGAGCTTATTGTCGACCTTAAACTAATAAGCCCATGTTGAATTTTAAGTATAAAGCGCACACTCACGGGTCCACTCACCAAATTTTCACGAGTCAAAAGGTCCACAAAATGGCAGGTCACATGAGCGTTTGAATGTTGTATACAGCGGTGTGCAAAAGTCCCAAAAACTAAAGAACAATGTATAAAAAAAGTTTCATCATTAATGGGAGAAGTGACAACTTCTGTCTGTAAATCTTCTAAAGTTCGGCACAAAGGTGTGATGTCACGGGGAAGACCATGATATTTGTTCCTTAGTGAGTCTATTAGTTTCATACCATATATTCATAGTTGAAAATGCTGAGTCACAGCTAAAAACTTAGGCAAATATGTTAAGAATTTGAAGGGCCAACTTCCGCAGAAAAGGCACATTTACTGCAATGACCGATTTTGTCCAGAAAGTGACAGGGTACCCGGTTTCTTTCAGAGCAGTGATTTAATCATTATTCTGCTCCTACCTTGATATCATATCAGCTGTTTTACTCTTGTGGTTCTTACTTCAGTGCCCTGGGGATAGTTCTGTCCAAAAATTTGCGTACCTGGTGTCACGGTGTTGCTTAACGTGGCCACTCTTCAAAACAGCCACGGCTTCCTTACAAATTAAACATCGATGTTGTGCTTTCCTAGGGAAGAAAGAACACGTACATTTCAGTCCACTCATGGTTAAATGTGCGGGTTTTTTTGTCAACCGTTCATTTCTTTGTACTGAGTGATTCTAAACGTGTCATGTTACAATTCATCATGCACATTAACTGTTGCCGGAGTCAAAACAGCAGGCGGGCCTATGAGCAGCTGCAGCCACCGTATTGCACGTGGTCAGTACAGCAGGCCGGACCACCACAGTCAGCCTTTCTGGGAGGTACAGCGTGTTTCTGCATGGCTCAAGACTGCATCCCAGCTGGTCAGGTGAAACTGCTGCATCACATCAAAAACAACCACACACACCTTTTGTTCAGTAACTGAACCTGTGGCTGCCCTCAAATGTAGCACCTGTTTATGCCATGAGCAAATAAGTGCAAATTGTCTGGAAATGGAGATGATTTCAATGTCAGTGTTGTAGCTTCTGTGATCAGATCAGATATTAAACAGGGGTGATAGGCACTTTTTAATTAGCACCAGAAGGCCCCCCATACTGATTGAAAATAACCCAAATATGTTATCATATATACAAATTTGGTTTTATGCCCAGATTTAATTGTTCTTGAATTGGGATCAGATTGAGTACCACCTACAATAGTGTTTTATGTGGCCCTTATGTCAGAAAGTTTGCCCACCCCTGAAGCAGACTGTTTTAGACTAGATTAAATGAAAACTTTATCAACTCCAAAGGAAACTGCCAGAGATTATAGCTGCATTCATATAACCCGGTGACAGATGTAGAGCCAGATTCGGTAACCACACTAACTTCATACTCAGACAAGTGTAACAATTAAAATAAATGGGGGGAAAAAAATAAACAAAAATAAATACAAAAAAAGTAGTGCAAGTTCAGCATCATATAGAAACTGGTTGGTGGTCACCATTTCTTGGAAACTGGTACCAAGCCAAATGTTTACCAGCTCACTGGGACTGTTTCTGTAGTCAAGCTCAGACTGAATGTACACTGAGAATTTTATATTGCAGTACCAGCACATCTGTCCCCTGCCACTTACCCCTTCTGGAGTTTCCCCAGCACTTTTTTCCCTTGGTCAGCAGTGATAGCGAGCATGGAGAGTTACAATTACAACTACTGAGACAACTAAAATACTACTACAAATGCACACCTCATGTGCATATGCAAGTGTTTAAAAATTCCGTTTTCTTTTTTCAGCAACACTGGGCTAGGGTAAGAAAAAGATCAATGTATTATGAACACATAAATGTGCAGCACTAGGACAAAAACTGTAACATCTCAAAAGTGTAATCAAATTTTCCATTTTCCAAGAAGTCCACTGTTTAAAATTGTGTCCAGAGCTTGTAAACAAATCACCTGTATAGTATACAGTTTTCACAGAGAGAACTTTGGGTATGAGGATATCATAGGTCCTAGTAAGTTTTAAATATGGACTGATCTTCCATTTATTTTCAGAATATTTGGATAGATTAAAATATTAAAATCCTAACTTCAATTATAGTGACATCCCAGGCAGCAATTTCCGATTAAAAAAAAAAAAAAATCATAAAACAAGAATGCACCCAACTAATAGTTTGGTAAAAGTAAGAAGCAGAGAGATACCAAAACCCAAAATCTAAATCCAAAAACCATGAACCCACCCATCCCTCAAAGGCCTAAAACACATACATACATACATAAATCGGACTGTTGTTCACTGTCCCTGAAACACGGAAGCTAAAGGTGTGAATCCTGGGGCCATCCCGGGGTTTTTAGAATGATATTTTGTATTCAGCGACTTTAAATATGACCTGTTAGTGTTAGATCCCATGCAGTTATGACTGATGACAAATGGGTTTCTGCTTTAAAGATCTGTTACAGACTTGGTGGACATACAGGTTTCAGTTGTGCAGTTAGAGGATTAGTTTGGGTAGAAAGGAGCCGCCAAGAACGAACAGGGAGTGTCCCTGAAGGGTCCGACTGAAACTAACGTCGGAGGGTTTTTACGTAAGAATGTCTACGCAATAATATAATTTCAACGTTGGCCTGGTGGAACCACGTAAAAATGCAACTTCCTGTGCAAAACTTAACCTCTACAAACCTGCAGCATTTATGTTTTTTCATCTTGAAAGGAGCGCATATAACTAAGTTTGTGTTTTTTGACAAAACGTTTTAGCTATGTTCAGATACTGAGAAAGGTCTAATGGAAAAGAGATGCTTTAGCTCAATTCTCATTACTTTTTATGACAGACAACAATGGACTTCTCTGTGTAATATGTTCATCAGAATTGCGTACATTTTCTTTCATTATGCAACAAGTGACGCAACTATTCAAAACTCAAAACTGCGAGCTAAAGAGGGATAGATTCCATTCTTTTAAAAAAAATTATGTAAACGCAACAAGTCTGCAGCCACAAGATGGCGGTATAGACCCATTATCAAGCTTCACTTTTTTAACGCAATATATAAAAATATATTGCAAGCAAACGTTTTTCTTCTTCTGTATTGGAACGCAAAAAATTAAAACAAACATCAGTTTGCTGCAGCAATAGATATTTTTAATTCAAAGAGAATCTTGACAATAATACACCATAAATTCTTATTTTGACACTCACCAAAATAGTCACCTGGAAAACCCGCTTTTTGTGACAAAGTACAGAAGGCTTGGTCACATTTAAATCACTGAGAACTAGAGAGAAATACTATCGCAAACTGTAAGAGACATAACATCCAGAAATTTATTTTCCCAGTCCTCATATTGTAAATATTGCACAGTGCGATTGCTACATGGCAAACTAGTGTAGCATAAAATCAAAAGCAAAAAGAAAAAACACAAAAGAAAAAAAAAGCCACAAAATCTACAAATATTAAAACAGTAACAGTTCAAATTTAGTAATCAAGTCTATCTGCTGTGTAATCTAAATAGATTCCATAACTTGCAGCGTGAATTAACTCTTACTAGCACAGCTAACCTGAAGGAAAATAAATGTTTAAAAAAGATAAAAAGCAATCAAACCAAGTAGTAAGGATTTAAGATTAATACAGTAGCACATTGGATTAATACAAAGACCCTGAATTAACTTTGTATGCATCTTTAGGAGAATAATACTAATCAGATAATGTAATTTTGCAAACTAAAACAATTTTAATGGAAGTTTAAAAACTGCAGTGTTTGATTTTTCAGAAAAAATGCTTTGTCTGTTCATCAAATTCTTTTCAGATGATTAAATTGGAACTGTCTGTTAACTAAATTCAATTGCATTTGTCTTTAGTTTTAGCTAACATGGAGATTTTGTGCAGGCATATTTGCTGGTAGGTAACATCAGAAAATAATTAAAATACAGTTTAAGTTCCACATGCATATCAGACAACAAATATACAGCATGTGATTTGTCAAGGTCATGCTTTTTAAGTCAAAATGCCTACAGCAAACCTAACCACTCATTCCCAAAAATTTCAAATTGCATTTAATAAATAGCAGTACAGTGCTTCTCTCCATCTTAGGACCTGATCTTACTTTTTGTACTATAGGCCCGTACCCTAGTACGCTACCTGCATTGGTTGAGATCCCACAGAGCATTAAAGGTTATTCAAGGCAGTTTACCTTCAAAAGCTATGCAAACGCCAAGCAGGACTTTCTGCAAGGGGGCAAACCATAAATAGTCTCCCTAAACAGCATGTTGTACATTCACAGTGTGTAAGTAAAGCTTTCTGAATAGGAGACTTTATCGTGCCCTGTGTGATAAGCACTTAGAACACATTTCATAATTAAGATGAAAATTACTTATTTTCATTGTTATCAACTTCCCCCATGAAAAATAAATCAGTTTTGACATTAACAAATGTGTTCAGGTTTACTGGACTGAATGATTATTGATAACTATGAGCAAATCTAACAGCATTTGGCAACAGAACAGCCAAACGAGACAAATGAAAATTATTGTTATTTGTAATCCAGAGCAGTTTTCTTCCCAAAACGAAAAAACTTTATCCACCTACAAGTGCCTTTCTCAGTGGTAGGCCAGTGTGCAATGTGCTGCTGAGGGTTTGTAGACAGGCAATAACTCCTGAAATCACTGCAGAGACAAATGTCCAACGTATTTGCTGTCCCTCTACTCTGCTTGGACAAAATGCTTCTCAAAGGAGTACCAAGATATTTAGATCCCTGGAATGACAGACAATGCGAGTTTTTTGGTCAAACTGCAAGTTTTGGAGCGGCTCATTACTGTTGGTTTTGCAATATGGATTTTTTGCTGCCCCCCCTTCCCACCCACTCTCCCACACCCATCTCCATCCAGTGGTCTAAGTAGGAAGGGGGAACAGGCAAGTATTCCCTTCAGTGCTCTAAACCACCGATTCTCAAGGCACAAAGACAGTGCTGTTAACACTGTTGTTAATAAATGAAATGGAGTGGTCACTGAATCACAGAAAGCCCACTCAAGACATGATAAAGGGGCAAAGAGTTTTTTAAAAAATGCTTCCTTTCCTAACAGACTGCCTATATATTTAAGCAAGAAGTTACATTTTTTTTGTCTGACTGCAAGAGGATCTATAAAATTCCCCCTCTAATTAAAGATTACACAGAACAGGTAAAAACGATCTGTAGAAAATGTACAATTCATATACTGTTGATAAAAATGGGTTTAAAATCATTTTCAGAAGGGCTGAAACAAACTGCTAGCACAAAATTCATGTCACTGACAAACATTTTCAACACTGCAATTTCATTTTCAAAAGGAAAAAGGCATATATATGATCCTCACCTTACCCATTTTTAGCTTATTGACAGTCATACAAGTGCTTAGTGGTGTGTAATATGAAGAAATGTTATAGGATGCCTTGGCTTTTCTGAACCACTGTACTGAAAAGATAATCGTATTGTACAGACTGGAGTAAATTAACCATGTTAGTACATAACTGCCACAATGAAAAAGTTAAGTCAATCCTGCAAGCTATAGCTTTACATGTCTACAAAATGCCAATAAGAAAACATACAAAAATTAAGTTACATCAATACATCCATTTATATGCAGTGATGAGCCCAAAGGTTAATGAAGATAAAATACTGATGCAAAAACACACCCCCAAAACAACAAATGCAACTAACTTCCAAAATCTGCAATACAGTAGTTACAATGACACTCCAAACATGAAAGCAAAATTTTAAAATCAAAACCCACTTCTATTTCAGGTAATTAGACTGATACAAAAATAAGAATGCTAAGATTAAACTAAGTTAATCACCTAATTTCACAGCTATTTGAAGTGGCAATCATTATATAGCAGCTTATCTATGATACATTCAAGATAAAGGATACAACTTATTACTCGCCCAAAAGCTAAACATAGCCTCAACCATTTCTAAACACCTTTGTTTTTTTAAATTTACCCCATTTCCAGGACAGCATATTTGAGGTCTATGCAAAGAGTAGCTACCTTGCTTATGAAATCAATTACAGTCTTTGGTGCTGCAAAAGCAACTTCATTTGAAAGTAAAGACAAAAACTGCACATACTAGCAAACAAACAAAAAATGCACACAGCATATATATATATTCTCCCTGACGGAATGTATAAAATAAGCAGTCAACACCAACAAGCCTTAACAAATGGTATAATAAAAGGAAAATAGTAAAATTTCATCACATGCATAAATGAGAAAATTGCACACAACTCACACCTTTCAAGCTTCAGCACTAAATAGTTTAGGTCTATGTTTGTTTGTGTGTGTGTGTGTATATACATATACATATATATACACATATTATATATATATGAAATACACACGCACACACGCACGCACACACACACAACCATATCAAATACTGCATGGTTTGCTCAAGCTAAGATAAATCCAAACCGTGAAGAGCTATTTAGCCATTTGCATTTTTGTCTTTATCTAACCAAAGCCATGCCCACCACAAATCTAAATCTCAAAAATAAAGAAATCCAAACACAGGGAAAAAAAAAAAAAGAAAAAAAAAAATCAACAAGTATTTAGATTGTATTGCAGTTTCATTAAACAGTATAAATACTGTTAGTAAGAGTATACTAAATAGAAATTGATTATCAAATATTAAGCAATATTTAACGTCTGCTCTTTGTACACTAGTTCATTCGGGAACAAAAAACAAAAAACATACAGCAAACATTTGCTTCTGCAAAGCATGCCGTCTTTCCAAATGGGACAAAGACCTTGCCATTTCTCAAATATACTGTACAATGAACCCAAACATAACCATTGCTCGATGCAATACATAGCATCTGTGCAGATGTATGTGTGTTTGTACACAATGCTATGTACACCCACAAACACACATGCACAGACCGTGTCGACAGATTTGAATTTCAAGTGCTGCAGTCCAGTACATTAATATATAAGTAGTAACATTAACAACCTCAAATATTTAAGGCACTATGTGTGGAAACAAGTTACAATGCAGCGTCTCAGGACAAGAACAATAAGAGCAACGTCTAGGCATCTTTAATTTTTTCTGCCCATGCAAAAGACATGCAGCGTGAGGAACAACCTCTTCTGGTTAAGTGACTCGACACTGAAAACACTAAAGACACTGAAAAAGTACGAATAGTCAAACGATTACACCGCACTGGAGACAGGTGTGCGTCTGTTGCCCTAGGACTAGATACTGGGATGGCTTTACAAATGGAGATGTGTCTTGCACAAGTTAGAAGGCAATATAGAAAAATAGTGGGGGCAAAAGGTGACTTCCACCCCATTATTCACCTGTTTTGAAGAGTAACCATAGAAGATCCAATGGGAAGGTATACCAAATGTGCAAAACACATTAAAAGTGAGTTTTTGATTTATTCATCTTTTTTCTTCAACTCTTTAAAGCTCAAAGTTTCAATTGCACTCAAGTCTACAAGATTCAAAAAATATGTTTTTCTGTTGTGCCATGGCTTTAGAGATGAAAACCATGTTGTTTTCTGTGACCCCGACACGTTTCATTTAAAAGGCTGGTTAAGGACGGGCCGCCTGCTTGTGAACCAGCCCGGAGCTCAGATGTATGGGTACTGGTTGAGTTTGGGGGGACTGAGGGGGAAGCCAGCGTAGGCAGGAGAGGCGATGTAGGAGTGGGGTGGGAAGAGGGGCTTGAATTGACTCTGGTGGATGGTGGGGGAGGGCAGCAGCCGGTGGTTGATGCCCACAGTCACTTGGTGCACGATGCCGGCTGGATGGGAAATGCTGTAAGCCGGCTGCAAGACAGGCCGTGTGGTGCAGGGCGATGCTAGGATGTGGGCCACAGGAGCTGCCGTAACCAGGGGCCCGGCGGGTGGGTATGAGAGAAGGGTGGGCTGATGCCCCCCCACATGGGGGTGTGCTGTAGTGTGGTTGGGGCTGCTGTGGGGCAAGGCGAAGGTGTGCCCGTGCACTGTAGGTGGGATGTAAGCCTGCTGGCGGCGGTGGCTGTAGTTTCCGTTCCACTCCTGATGGCAGGAGCCGTAGTGCTGCACCTGGGTGAGGACAAAGTAGGGCAAAAACTTTGTGAGGAACCAGTGCGCATCGCTGCTTAACAGCAAACCCAGTATGGGAGAAACCACTACATTTTAGCAGAAATATGTTTTCAAAATGTTGCACTCCCCCTGAGAATGAATACTAAAATTGCTCCTGTAAAATATCCAAATGAAAAACGTAACTGCAATGACCATATCCTAAAATTAAAGATAACTGCAGACTCATATTGCTAATCACTTTTAAGAAAAACACCTGTACTTAACTTTGTGTTCAGTTCAACTGATTGACCACTGTTGGCTTCCAGAACTGACCTGCCCAAATCCCAGGTGCTGCTGCTGGAATGCAGATGTCACTTTCTGCTGGCGGTTGAGGAGAGGGGTGGAGTGGTGGCTCAGCCGGCCAGGGGCGCAGCGCCCTTTGGACTGGCATGAGGAGTCTAAGCCTGCGGAAAACACAGCACAAGATCAACAGGCTGAACTGATTATTTGTTAGGATAAAAATGAAACACAAACTCAGGGCTGGAATGGACCAAATTGTTTCCATTTTCCAACACCAGCAGCCCAAACTGGTTGAAATCAGTGCAGCATCTTGGGACAGGTAAGAGACATTTTGATTCAATTCCAGCCATAATCTGCATTTTTTAAGAAAACATGTTTCTGGGTTTGAGACATTCCCTGTTTTAATGTGCTGTCAAAAGGAATATAAGAACAGTATAAGCCAATTAACCACCAACTATATACCTGTTTAAAGAAGAGTTTTCTAAAGTTACTGTCTAACAAGCTAAAAGAGCTTGTGCTGGGCCTTTTACAGTCTCTGAAATGCAGGGCTTCTTTCACAACAGCTGACATCAGGACATATCAACTTCAGAGAAGGTTTGCAGTTGAAAGAGATCTATATATTACCTGCCATTCAGAGGGCCTTAAAACAGTACTAGCACAACAGGAAGACTTAGCTTGGTAACAAACAATGACATGTATGTCTTACTACACTCCCTTTTAAGTGCATGCCACAAAGCCTATATAAAGCCTTCAGGGTGACTGACAGACATTCAGAAATTGATGACAACCAATTATGGCAGCTGTCAGGCAGTACTTAAGATTGCTTTGTTGTTATGACTGCTCAAACATTTCTGAATGCTTATGTCAAGTATTAAGAGGCAATATATATGGTTTTGTGTGATGCACTTTGAATAGCACAGCAGTAATATATACATATATATGTTCCACAGAGTGCGCAAACACAAACACACACCCCAGAAGAAACTGGACAGCATGTATCATTATAAGTGAAAATGGGTAAAAGACAGTGAAGGGATGTCCACTCAGAACTGTGAAGTCCACGCACGGAAACAGGCTGACTGACAGAGCGCACCCATAATCACCTGTGATAGCCTCTTTGACCTACAATGTTGTTATCCCCTGCCCTTCTCAAGTGACCTGCAAAGCAGACATCAGCACTGGTGACCCCCTCTCTGACAAACATGCTGGAATGATCCATGCCTGCTTTCTGACCTGGGAAGCAGCACTGTTGGGACTTGGGAATGTTATCTTACAAGGTAGGTTAACAGTCACAGTCATTGTCCTGCCATTCATATGGGAATGCAACCAATAAGTCTGCTATAGCACAACATTTTTTGGTAGCTTTATTTTAAATAGATCAAAATGAGGGTGTGCTTCAGCTCTTTAGTCAAAAAGAAGGAACACCACTCTGGCCCTGATAAGTGCAGGCGGCACATGATACTGCACTGCTAACAGGAGAGAAAAAAAACCCAGCTGTGCTTTACATGGAAGGAGCCTCGACGCATGCAGTCACCTGTGTTTGCAATCTGCTCATCAGCAATGGAGTTGTTGTTCTGCACCCTCATGGGGGGCACCACCATGGTGCGTAAGTTGGGCTTGCTATTTTCCTCCCTTGAGGGAACACCAGCCTCGTTGCTCTGGTGGTTCTGGTTACCATCACTTAGGTATCGACGTTCCATAAATGGGCTGTCACTCTGACCTGAAGAATCTGAGGGTGGTGACCCATCCACCGTATCACAGCCACTCTCCTGTTCGTCATCTGACATGCTGCAACAAGTCAGGGAAGTTAACCTAGAGCTGTACCATCAGGAGAAAATCTGGTTCTTCTTCATTAATGCAATGTAGCAGGCATCCAAACCACACCTCCAACTTAAGAATACATCTTCAGCAGAAACAGTGTCAGAAGTTTTATAGGACATTTAATGCCATTTTTACTTGGAAAATAAAAACAGAAAAGTAGTACAGTGGCTAAAGAATGTTGCAGTAAAGAGGTCCTAACACAAAGCTACCTGTTGGCCCTCTTGCAAGGTGAGGGGCTGGACTGCACAGAGGCTGATGAGCTGGTGCTCAGGGTGCTGTCTGGGCTGCTTAGTGAGCACACACGTTCCATAGTCAGCGTACTCTGACATGCTTCACAGTCCGGGTTGCCTTTGCACCTACAGCACCAAGTTCCAAGTCAAACACATTACAGAAAGCACATGCTGCAGGTTTATAAAACTCAGTAAGTGGCTCTGTGACACTGCTATAATATAAACATTATAAAAAAAACATCAACTTCACCCTTTCATTCAATTGTGTCCTAAGTCAGAGCACTATAGGTTTCTAGAATACATTATGTTTCAGTAGAGAGTGGATCAGAATTCAGCTGTTAGCTTAAATGACAGGAAAACACCTTGTAAATTCAGCTGTGGCATGTTTTTGGTAGAAAGGCCACAGTGACAGCCATTCCACATGGTCGGGGTGGGCAGCTCAAGGGGCAGGATTATAAAAGAGGGGATGAGGCCAAGAGAGGAAAACAGATGAGGGTGAAGTTGAGACAAGAATAACTACACAGTGCAGATTTAAAATTACCCCATCATTAACAGGGCACTGGCTGCAGAGGGAGCACTAGAGCTTGTGTGGAGAGTTATGAGGAACCATATCTGAGTCAGGTTGTACTTACTCCCCTAGCGAATGTCTCTGGGTGTCTTCAGCCTCCTCGTCTGTGTCACTGCTTATAGTGATGACGCTGATGGTAGGGCTTGGCGAGTCTGCAATGACTATAGTCTGTCGCTGCTTGTGGGAGACTGTCAACTCATCAGTCTCCTGCCCTGCCTCACAACAGTTTGGTGCCTCCTTATGTGGTTCTGGCTCCACCTCTGGCCCGGTGTGCAGACAGTCTTCTTTCTCCACATTCTTTATAGTATCTGACATCTTTGGGGACTGGCATGCTGAGTTTTGGGCATTGGTGTTCTGTACAAAATTGTTTGTCCTATAAAGGGAACATAAAAAGATGCCAATCACAGTCATGGAGAAACAAAAAAAACAATAAAACAAGAATGCTGTTCCCAATAAGGAAGACTGCTCATAATACAAGTCTTCAAATTCAAAGCCAGAAACTTAAATCTTACGTGTTTTCCAGTGCACAATGATCAATAATGAACATTTATTTGTAATCATTTGATGACAAGCAATTAACAAATAAAGCAGTCTTTTACAACAAATGGAATTTGATGGACCCAAATGTAAAGGAAAGGCAAAAGTACATGTTTGTAGTATTGGTGACACAGCAAGCCCCTGACCTGTTTTGACAGGGCCTGTTCCGCTTGCTAGCAGCTGGCTGTGGCCAGACCACATGTGCAATGCCTATACTTATTGGCTGGTGGGCTGACATGGTCATTTGGTTAGTCAGAAGAGGCTGGGGCATCATGGAATTGTAATGATTGCCATGGGGCCGCACTTTCCTGGAAAGACAATGAACAAATGAAGTCAGTAACAAGAATCAGAAGTTGTGCCGCTAATTTTTGTATATAATTCCAGCAGAGATCAATCATTTGTAAAGCCATCTTCTCACTCAGCAACTAGTTATCAGGGTGTTTTGTATGCCCCTCAAATTGGCAGTGTCTGTCACAGCTGTTCCATGCACACCTACTCCTCCTCATGTATTTTTGGCAGTCATGTTATTCTTAGTATAGCACAGTTTATTTGTAAAGGTTATAGTATCTGCTACAAACTGACAAGCAATCGTTGTAGATATTGATATAGATTGACTCCTCAGGACACCACAGCAATATGTGAACGAGATAGGACTGCAGAACTAATTTTTCCAGTGTCCAGTTTTCAAGTCATGAGATCAAGAGTTGCTACAGAAGTTGTAAAAATGTTTGTACCGGTGTTCTTAAATTTGTCTCCAGTTGTATTTTTGTGGATAAGTTACCACATAGTTAAGATGTTTTAAAAGGTTATTGTTTTATTTTACAGTAATGGGGCACTGTACAGGTAACAAACACAAGCACTTTTTTCATCATTCTTAGTATTTCTCAAGGTGTCTGTTATCGTATTTTGATTTATTATTACTACTTTTTTCAAATTACACCCCTTGAGGATTCAGTATTTCATGTTTTAATCCCCATCACATTGTGTAATTTAGATGCAGCTCAGTTGGAACATCTACATTCTTGAAGTTAGCTATATATGGCAGCATACACTATGCAAATACCCCCAAATGCATGACTCAATGCCAATACACATTGTATGATCATAATGTGTGTCAATAACTCACCCCCAGTCTCCCAGTCTCTGTGGGCCAGCCACAGTATCAGATGACAAAGTTGTAGGAGGGGCAGGAGCCACTGGTGCCACCTGCTGCCATGCTGGGACCAGTATCTGCTGGGCCCGGTTAGACCACGTCTGCTGCATGGCACAAGCATAAGCCAGCGATATCATCAAAAAGATCATATTCAAAACCATAATTAATCAGAAGACAATAGCAAAACTTCACAAGTTGAATATGACACACAGACAGATCACCTGTGCAATGACTCCTGGTCGGATCTGTAAAGGCTGTATGGCAGGGGCTTGGGTCACCAGTGGCATAGTATTTTCCATTCTGACTGGATATCCAGATGGCTTGTTTGGATTTGGGGGAACTCCTGAAGGTCAAGACAACAGCATGATGGTTAAATACAGTCTTGTAAACAAAATTCAACCGTATAAAGCCCTAGGTAAGACCCTACTGTAGTACCTTCACAAATGTCCATAACTAAAACTCCAAAAGTTAATAAAGGCAATATTTACTATATTTAAAATTGAGCTGCATTGGAAAACAGTACATGTAAAGTAAAACAAAAACAGCATCAAAAAGCTGTTTGTTATAATGCAAAATTCAGTTGTGTAATTTTAAAAATTTCCATTTCGTTAGCAAATAAATTTTATGCTACAGTCAAAAATTGATATGGCACTATTTTAAATATCTGCATATAAATGGAGGAAAAATTAGCACCAGATCTTCAGATACTTATACCTTGAATAGCTGGGGGGCAAAGAATCAATGCTTGCTGAAAGGAATCATTGCAGCCAAACTGAGCGCTTCCTGTCTGCAGAGATATCCCAGGATGCAACACAGAGGGAGCAGACGGTGCTAAAGCCTGCAGGAATGACAGGGGGAATGGGAAGAAGAGGGGGGAGATCAACCTCTGTTTGGTGCACAGGAATGTTAAAAAAGTAGCAAATCTATTCTGAGAAGAAAATTTATATCAAGGACAAAACCAGAAATAACTGTACTATTACAAGCAGCCCAACAGATGGCAATACTGTAAAGCTTAATGAAGATTGTAGGTGGGTAATGTAGAACTTAAAGGTATGTTTGTACAGAACAAAAGTTTGCTCATATGCCTGCTAGCTCCTAATCTACTGAATAACTGGTAGATATTAATTCTATGTGCTGAAACAATCCATAACTCTGAAAACTGCTGCATTTAGTTATTCAGTAAGCAAAGGTACTATATAAATGTATGTTTCCCATTTTGCAAATAGTTTCCATATATGCAAGTGTCAGGCTTGAAAAAGAAATTGTTTAATAGTACCCATGATTACCTTAACCACGTGTCATTTCATCTGGTGTATCAAACTCAGTGAAAACAAAAGAATCAGTCTAAATTTAATTCAAATAAAATCCAAACTGTTTTGTAACTATGGCATACTTAGTAATTAACCCCCAATTTTACATTTTTTAAAATGCTTACAAATACTGAAGGGAAAACACTAATATGTACAACAGATTAGGAATACAGAGCCTACATTTGCTCCCTTTTGAACTGTTGAAAAGTAATATAAATAATGCACTCAACGAATACAGGCACTCTAGTCATGAATTAGCAATTCCATACTGCAAGTTTTATAAAGTGTTATTTGACTACAACAAAACTGCAGCATGTCATGGGGCTGCTGGACTGTAATGACCAGACCAAAAGGCAAAAGAATAGGAAACTGCATTTTTAAAAAAAACAAATAACAGTATTCACTATCTGAAACACATATTCCACAACAATGAAAATTAAATAAGCATAGCATTTTAAACATCACATCTCATACTGTGACATGGAATAAACTGGGTCTGTTCTTGTTCAGATTGTAGAGGCCCTTCAAACATGAGCAGGGTGGATACAGTACATTACACAAACAGTGCCATTAACAACAAACACATGCATATTTCTACTATAGCCAGTTATATGAATCCTAATGGCCTGTTTTTATTTGCAACGCATCCTACATAATGGTTTACTTCATTCACATGCATCTGCATGCTGCACTCCTAGTCACCTCTGCACAACACCTGGAGAGAGTGGCCACCCACTCACACAAACTTATTTCCATAACTGGGAAAGTGTTCAGCTCCATGAAGTCCCACTTTATTATAGTAGTGAAGTGAAAATAACAAGGGGAAGGGTGCAATGTAAACACTGTGCTCATAGCAAGAGGCTGCAAAGTTTAGACTCCAAAGCACACTTTGACATCACAAAATGTAACTGAGGAGACTTACTTGTGTATGGACAGTGCCCATCTTGTTGAAAGTTACGGTTAGACTGCCCGCATTGGTTGAGCTGACAGGCCTCATGAACGGTGTCTTATTGCGGTTGATTACATCATATGTGTTGGACCGAGATCGGCACACATCCATGATGTGGAAACATGATTTGACACTGGGGAATAGCAAAAAAGGAATATTGTTTAAAATTGATCAATTAAAGGGAAAAAAAATCTTTAACATTTTACCTTTGGCAAAACCCATTCACATAAGAACGCCTTTCAAGTTGTAGGGATGGAACAAGATGCCACCCTTATTCTGCAATTACGAATATTTTAACTTACACTGAGTTGTCATTTTATTAGGTACACGTATCTAGTAACATGTTTGTCCTTCAGAACAGCATGAATTCATCTGGGCATGGATTATACACGATGCTGGATCCACTGTGCAGCAATTTCGCACCATGCAGAAACGATTGTGTTGTGTAGTTACTATGGATAGTGCCATTGTATATAATATATGCTGTACCATCCAGATGTTTTCAGCAGGTATCAGGGGCCTGAAAACATTCCCCATACTATCATATTAGACAGGCCAATTGTAGCAAATTCTGATCCTTGCATCAGCAGTACAGTTTTGATGCGCCTGTGCCCACTACAGACATGCTTTCCCGTTCTTTGCTGACAACAGCCAACGTGGTCTTCAGCTTTTGTATATCATTTGTGACAAAGTCTGCTAAGTGCTGCATTCTGTTGACAATCTGCACATCAAAGCTGCATTTAGATGTGATTTGCCTGGTTGTGGTCTGTCTGTTTGCTTGCATTATTCTGCCCATTCTCCTTTGACCCCTCTTTAAAATCACCAAAATCACTGGTTTTGCCCATTCTAATGCTGAACTGTACGGCTTAACAATTAACTCATGCTAGAAATAATTGTGTATATGACTTATACCACAAACCGTAGTCACGTGACATGTAACTTGCTGGAATTTACAATTTTTGAAGTAAGTGGGGTGTGTGCCTAAGAAACTGGCAACTCAATATATTCATTTGTCTATCAATTGTTTTCAAGTTAGAAAAGCATATCCGGTGTCTGAAAATTTATAAAATTTGCCCAGCTGATTTCACTTTCACTGGTATGGTCTTGAAGAAAAGTGGTGAGGACACCTGCAATGTTCGTTATGATGCAGGTCATGTCCCACAAAGTCAGCTGAGAGAACAATGCTGCAGCACTGCAACACTCTGCTTGTGCACTGGTTGAGAAGCAAGAGCAGGAGGAGCAGGATCTTACTGGTTGCTGTGTGGGAAATCTAGAAGGTGCTGCATTGTGACAAAGGGATGGTTCAGAGCTTCATTTGGGGTGATCCTCCTTTCAGCATCAATCCACAGCATCTTCTTCAGCAAGCTGACAAACTCTCTCCGGTCAGCCTTCTCTGCCAACAAATCACTTCCCTCCAAGTTCATTACCATGTTCACCTGATGAAGCAGGTTGGCAGAACATGAGTAAACTATGAATTGCACCTATATTTCCCATGGTCTACTTTTACTGTGTTGCACTTAAATCACATTAGGCTTTGCGACAAATGACAATATACTTTAAAATATGCCAAGACAGCAATTAGGCCAAAACATTCAAAACATGAAGTCATAGCATATGCAGGATGTTTGGTGGTTGGTCAGCTTATGCAAGACGTTTTCTCATGTCTACTTAAAGTAACTAATGAAAGCTTAAGTCCAAATTTTATCTTTTTCAGTAGCATAAATGATAAATTCTAAAATTGTGTATGACAAACATGAGTGTTAACAGTGGAAAATAAGCAGCATTCATGGTGTTCCCAAGGCTGGCTTCACAGTGGCACTTACGTGCGCTATATCATCCAAACAGCTGAAGATGTACTTTCTGGCTTCCTTTGATTTCATTCCTGTCTCAGTCTCGTGTTCTTCTGTTGTCTGCAAGTCAAGAACAGTTCAATTCAGAGAAATGTGGCTGCTTTGGTCTCATCCAGAAACCAGACTGTAGGTCCCTAGTTCAGAAGGCATGGCTGCAATGGAAGGGGCACTCACCTTCAGCCTCCAACTAGCATAGGGTGAATCCGACTCCTTGCAGAAGAAACGGGTAGTTTTTGTCCCCACATTCAACAGCTGCTCACTAGGTAACCCTTGGGTCTGAGAAATGTAACGTATCTATCAGAGAAGAGGGAAAGAATGAAAGTATACCTGCAATTATTAATCTCTTTAGAACAAGTCCTCACTAAGGCAGACTTGCATTCAGTTCAACTCAGTTCCATTTGTTTTCATAGAGGATAGCACACGATCACACAGAATACTAACCAAAGTTCCAAGGAATGGTACAGTAGAGATTTTTCTCCTCAAAGGTGACAGTTATTGTCAGTTCTTAAGACAAGCCAGCTGGCAGCTGAGGAGAATTTAAAAAGAACTGCAAAGTAGGGAAAATAAACCACTAGGGGCCCAATTAACAGTGGCTACCCACCCCACTTGAGTATACTACATGTATTACATGGCATAAACACTGCCTACAATGAAGGCTTTTAAAAAAAAATATTACATAGCAACAGGGCAGTTTTTAGTACTACAGTCTACTTGTGCCAAACACAGGGCTCCACCTCAGTCCTTTAGCAATAAGAACTGCATCCCAACTATACCCTTCAAACCTTTCACAGCTCCAAAGTTCAAAATATTCTAAGCAAAATGTTTTGAATACATCATTCAAGCTTCATGCCCAAACATAATGTAATACTTAAAAAATACTAATAACTGGACTAACATTTACAATTGCTGTTCCCAGGAATAGAAAATTTCAACTGAAAGTATAGACTCAGCCCTGGTAAACAAGACATGTGCCTTGAGTGTGATGTCAGGGTGATGAAGTATGGTTTAACAGTCAAGCTTGTGGAATCCATCACCCTGAAGAGACTGGGGTGTTGCAATTCAGATTTCTATTAGCAAGAAAGTGACACTCTGCACAAGGCAAGCAAGGTAAGCACTTTGGCATTCCAGGATTCTTTGCCATCTCCCTGTTTTCCACCACAGTAGCCATTTCAGTGAGCCCACTGTAACCATGCCGTCTTGAAGTTTCAGCGGTTTTTTTTCCCCTTTAACTTGCAGGCACTTGAACACCTATAATTTTACTTTATCTATGAGTAATGAGAACAGGAGCCTTGAAGGATGACTCTCGTGTTCAAGTCCCTTTTTCTACTCCTTTGGTTCACATCCAGGCTGTGAACCAAAACCATAGCAGTCTCCATAAAGGGTTCCCTATTTAAATCCAAAAGATGGTGTATGTCATTGCGATGTACCTACTTACAAGCTTAGGTACATAATTACTTCATTCCCTCTGCTCACAGCCCACAGGTGCAGTTCACTTGCACGGAAAAAAAGAGTATCGTAAAATCAAAATACACAGCTACATTGCTACTGCTACTGTCTAAATGTCCACTATCCCAGACACCCTCTCTCTACATTTGATGGCAACATTGGAGAAAAAAAAAAGTGGACAGAGTGTAGTAGAGACACTGGACATTTAACTGGTAGCTGTGACAATGAGGTCACCTTACCAAAAGAAAGTAATTTACATAAACGCTGAAAAATGTGGGTGGTGGAGGTTGAATCTTCTGAAATGAACATGCTGCCACGTTCAGCTAGAGCATTTCTTAGTGTGCCTTTTTTTTACGACTAATGCCTTACTTGAAAGGGGTGCAGAAGTCCAAGTCTAATCAAAGACATATCAAAAGGTCCCAGGTAAACTAGACCTGTGCATTACATGTTTTTTAAACACAAAACAGAAACTGATCTGCAGGCATTATGCCCACCCAGTGTCATGGTCTCCCTCAGCCCAGCTATCAAGGTCACTTGACAGACGAATTTGACTGTCTCATCCCTTGCAGTACAAGAAAAAAGTTAAACAAGAATGGCTTTATTGGAAAAAACATGTCCAGCTGTTTTTTCTCACTATCGCAAGCAAATCTAGTGCTAAACAAGATGTGCGGATAATTCTCAGAATGGAGCAACAAAGGTGTAAGGGTGGATATGCAAGTCAAGCACAGTTCTTGTGAAGTCACTGTGGTCTCTGTGGACCCACCTAGCCTGAGGTATGCCTGTGAAGTGAGAAGATGTCGATCAGCCTGGGCAGTGGAACCCTGGCACATAACTATAAATACATTCTGCTGTGTGGGGTGCAACAAGAGCCTCAGTAGAAACGGGGGCCAGGAGCGCTCAACCCATCCAGACCACTCATGGGTGATACCCCACACAAATAAAGAGTTTTCCTTGGGGCTCTCCTTGGAAGATACTGATATACTTAAACAAGCAGACAAGGGGTATAATTCAGACTGACAAAAAATATGAAAAGGCCCTCTGCAAATGTGTGTGTTCATGTAGACATACCTAAATATGCATAGATATGGACATAACAGAAAGTACATATATTATATATAGATTATGAATGAAAATGCAGCTGCAATAGTAGTTCTTATTATACTACAGCTATTGTTGCTGGCCACTGGTTACAATGAAAATAGCAAAAATTAATTAATTAATTAAATAAAAGATGCTACTTCAACAAAACTTAACACAGGGTCACAGTATGGTGCAGATAGACAACACAGCCCCCAGGTACCCAAAGAGTGGTATTCACTCTGCTACAGGTAATCTAAAACCCTGGATCAAGGATGCAGCCTTGAGAGGGGTGAGCTAGGATTGAAGGCCTAGGACACTCTAATAAAGGGCACATTGCTAATACAGCAACAGCTGCCCTTTGGATCAGACTGACTGCAGCACTGACCAGCCAGATATGCAACTCTTGCACAATTAGGGACACAAAGAAGGCCGAAGAGGAGCTAATCTCAGCCTGCTGTGTGTTGCGCTCATCAGCACATTCACACTGGGGGAGGGGGCATCACGCTCAACTCCCCTGGCTAAATTCCTCCACTACAAGAAGTGACCACATATGTAAGGCTTCACAAAATGGCTGATTCCTGCAGTAAACCTTAATTTGTGTCACCAGAATACATTTAATATGACTGGGTGCCTTCTGGACTGTTGGGGGTTCAAACAAGCATTATTTTTTAGTATGTGCAAAACCAAACTGGAGGGGGCTAAAGCTGCTGTTCCAGCTTTTTCCTGAGGTGGAGGACTATAAAAAAAAAAGACACCAAGTTGGGCACATTGAAAATATTTTCGTTTATACACAAAAGCCCTGGAAATCAATGCAGGACTGAGGTGTAATGCATGGGCTGCAGATTGTTCCTCATGGCCAACCACTTGAGATGAGGTGGAAATACTTTAAAATGAAAACATTGCAATGACTCTGGCAGGACCACTCCCCAACTCCCATGTTGCAATATTTTACACAACTTCCCTGCTTTGGCATTTAAATGAATTTCACCATAGATCACCTAAATGTCCTACACTAAATTGGGCCTGTCACAACTTATCTTTCTATTCACCTCCCACCCCAACCCATGCCAACATGCACACGCACGCCAACACCCACACATGTGCACGCAAACACACACGTCTGTAGACACGTTTCTTAATAGGTTGCTGCCTAAAAAATATTTATTGATGTAACTAAGAAAGAATTCCAACAATTTTTAATTTCTTTAAACAAAGATAAGCCCACATATGTTTGTGTGTTGAGAGCAGAAGAAAAATAAAAATTGCTTTTTTTATAGAAACATTTTGTATTATTAATCTGTATATAGAAAAAAATCCAAGAGGTTAGACAACGTCTGGCAGTTCTACCCTGTTCCAATGTGAAAAAGCATTCCACAGGTACTTACAGGATGAATGACTTTTTACACCATGCATTTATACAAATTGTACATAAGGAAAGGGTTTTCTAAGGATCCTTGAAGGGTCTGGTACTACTGATGAGCTCTGAAGTATTGAATACCTAACTAAGCAGGTAATTCATGAAAAATGCAGGCCTGCGCAACACCTGCACAGGGCTGCCAATAAGCAGTGCAGAAAAGGGAGGTGCTTCCTCTGCATCCATCCAGCCATTACCTGATCGTACTCCAGTGCCCCTGGGTACAGCGGCCATCCCAGGAAAAGCTCCGCAATCACACAGCCCAGTGACCACATGTCTATGGCTTCACAAAATGGCAACCCCAAAATGATCTCTGGAGCTCTGCAAAACAAGACAGAAAGAAAGTGTACTTAACATGGTTATAACTTTCACCTATTGCCTACAGTAAGCCAAATTTGAGTATGTTAACTGGGTAACACCTTTAAAAAGTGTGTACCAATGTGACTCCTGTATGTTTAGTACATATTATATTTTTCCCCATTGGTCATGACATCTCACATTGTTATTTTACCACAGTTGTCACAAAAGGAAACAACTTTAAAGCAAATAGGGCTGTATAGTACTCCACAAAGAGATTGCTTCAGAGAACATATCATACTGTTACTAAGCAACCAAGTAACAAAAAGAAAAAACAAATGGTTCTGCAGGTGGGGCTCAAGGGACACCTGTGACACGCTGATAACACTGCCACAGCCCCCCCCCACCCCCCTTCTTCTCTTACAGGCCTTAAGTGCAGTTAAGTCAAGCAATTCTAGCTACTCCCAGCTTTGGATTTACATAACAGCTCCCTTGGAGATATATACTGTATTCATAAAGTATTCAGACCCCATTTGCTTTTTTCACATTTCGTTATGTTGCAGTTTTATGCTAAAATCTTTACATTCATCTTTTCGCACATCAATCTACACTTAATACCCCATAATATCAAAGTGAAAACAGAAGTTTAGAATGTTTTGCAAATTTATTAAAAATAAAAAAAAACTGAACTATCATATTGACATACAACTCAGTACTTTGATGAAGCACCTTTCACGGCAATTGCAGCTTTGAGTCTTCTTGGGTTATGACGCAACAAGCTTAGAACACCTGGATTTGGGGATTTTCTGCCATTCTTCTCTGCAGATCCTGTCAAGCTTTGCCAGGTTAGATGGGGACCATCGGTGGATAGCCATTTTCAGGTCTCTCCAGAGATTTTCATTTGGATTTAAGCCTGGGCTCTGGCTGGGCAACTCAAGAACCTTCACAGAGTTGTCTGTAAACCACTCCAGTGTTGACTTGGCTGTGTATTTAGGGTCATTGTCCTGTTCAAGGGTGAACCTTCAACCCAATCTGAACACCCTCAGAGCATGATGCTGCTACCACCATGCTTCACTGTTGGGATGGTGTTGCACAGGTGATGAGCAGTGCCTGGTTTCTTCCACACATGACACTTAGAATTGAGGCTAAATAGTTCCATCTTGGTTTCATCAGACTAGAGAATCTTGTTTTTCACAGTCTGAGAGTCCAAGCGGACTTTCATGTGCCTTTTACAAAGGAGAGACTTCCATCAGGCCACTCTACCATAAAGCCCAGACTGGTGATGTGCTGCAGTGTTGGTTGTCTTCCTGGAAGTTTCACATATCTCCACGCAGGACCTCTGGAGTTCAGACAAAGTGACCAGTGGGTTCTTGGTCACCTCTGATACTGAGGCCCTTCTCCCCCGATTGCTTGGTCTGGCCAGGTGGCCAGCTCTAGGAAGAGTCCTGGCTGTTCCAGACTTCTTCTATTTAAGAATTATGGAGGCCACTGTGCTCTTAGGGACTTTCAATGCAGCATAAATTTTTTGTAGCCTTCCCCAGATCTGTGCCTCAAAACAATCCTGTCTCTGAGCTCTACAAACAGTTCCTTTGAACTCATAGCTCTGTTTTTGCTCTTAATATGCATTGTCAGCCAAGAGACCTTATGTAGACAGGTGTGTGCTCCTCCAAACCATGTCCAATCAATTGAATTTACACTAGGTGGACTCCAATCAAGGTGTAGAAACACCTCAAAGTTGATGAAGAGTGGTGGAATGCACCTGAGCTAAATTTCAATTGTCATAGCAAAGGGTCTGAATACTTGTGTCAATGTGATATTTCAGTTTTTTATTTTCAATAAATTTGCAAAACATTTTTAAAATCCTGTTTTCACTTTGATATCATGGCATACTGAGTCTAGTTTGATGTGTGAAAAAAATGAATTAAAAAAATTTTAGCATAACACAGCAACATAAAATGTGAAAAAAGCAATGGGGTCTGAATACGTTCTGAATACACTGTAGGAAACATGTGCTGTTTGAAGGCAAGAAAGAAACTGTGCTATTGACAAAAATTAGAGCACCAAGATGTGGGCCTACCCATGATTTCCAGGTGTCACATATTTCACACCTTCACCCTCAGTGCATACAGTGATGACAAGATAACCAACCAGCAGAGAAAGAACCTCTATTCACTCACACCATACCAGACACAAAAATAACCATAAAAAACTGCAATATAAAGGTAAAAATCAAAGAACCTTTAACAGTTAAATGTTTTTCGTGCACAAGAATCAGTGATTTGAAAATGACCCTTGCCATAGCAGTTAGTATATTGCTCTGTTTAAATTCTAAACTGGAGTTGAGAGACAATGTAATTAAAAAGAAAAAAACAGATTACATATATAGGCAATGTATTATAAGGATGATGTACAGCTATTTTAGGTACACGTTTCAATGAACATGCCTCTGAAGACAAATGGTTAGTGCTACATGCAATAGGTACTTTTTCAGTTGAAAAATCCCAACCAGGGGACTATGATGGCTTTTCAACAACTGAGCATCCCTCTAATGAGGCCAGGGTAGAGAGTCCTAGCTAGACAATGGAAGAAGGTGGGGAAAAACTAAAGACAGCTGTGATACTGCTGACTCTGCATCAGCAGTTGTTGGCCAAAAGTCAATTTAAAACAGCTGACAGTGCCGAGAATATAACCCAGCAGCTGAGGGGATCTTCTAAACAAAATACTCAAGCCACAGGAAATTTTCCTTTTTGGCTAAAAGCCCACCTATACTATTTGAAGTCCAAAAAATTAAGACAGAAGTAACCAAATATAGTTGGTATTCCAGTTGGAACATACTATACTAGTGCTCCACACTTACACAGCATAATCCAGTCAGGCAGGGAACTTCCAATGGGGCTGGGGAATTGTTACAACACATCATTATGCATAAAGGGCACTATTAAAAGAGCCTCTCACAAAAGCAAATATGTATTCTGAATTTATGGCAGGAACATCTTAACTGACCCACTGGTTCAGTGACAAAAACCTACAGAAAAAGGTACAGCTTTTGAAAGAGGCTTACTTTCTTGTGAGTCAAGCTTACTGTTACCAAAGTACAAGAGACAAAAATATGCAATAAAATAACTAGACGTTTTCTAGAGGTTATTAGTAATCTATTGTTGATTACACCTGTAATGCAGTATTCAGGCTTGTGGTTTCCAAATACCCAATATAATGAGCTGTATATACAGCAATTACTCAGTTTCCGAAGTCATTTGTCATTACTGTGTATAACCGAATTTTTGCTATAACGGATCTTGAAAATGAATAAAGGTGTCCAAACAAAAACTTCTGCTATAAATTTTTTTTATCTGAGCTTATCCATAAAAAAAGAAAAAAATTCAAAAGGAAAGTCAAAATAAATTAAAACATCAACAAATGAATATCGTGAAGGACCACAAAGCGCTGTGTAATAGAAAATAATACTGTATGTATTGTAACGAACTTTACTACATGCTATTATGAATTCATTCCATTTGAAATGCGTGAAGATGCACACCCATACTGCTGTCTAATAAGGTGTTTCCTTACTTGCTTGGCAGTCTTGTGTTCTTTATCATGTTGAAATAAGTATTTTAAAGTTTTTGGGATATTGTGGAGAAATTAATTGGGATTTCTCACAATGGAACAAATAATTTTCCCGGTAAGAAACAACAGAAAACAGTTTATAGTCAATATGTGAGCTTGTGGTATTCAAGTCATTCCTAGGAAACAATTACATCAGGGTACAGGTGTACTTTCCAGCATAGAGTATTTCATGAATGCTAACAAATTAAGACAAAATAAGAAGAAATGTTTCAAACATGTTCCCTGGTCAGTTTTACCCTGTATGAGGTCTTGTAGATGTAACAGATCTTCCAGAGAAACAAACATAAATTTAAGAAACCTTAAAGTCAGCTATAGATGAAATGCAACACATTTTTTGAGGACCCATTTTGTAGCCCATAATCAACATACATTCCCACAGACACCTTCAGGTAGCCACAAGCTTGGTCCAACTTTCTCAAGTGATCTGAGGTTCTTGAAAGACAACACAGAAGAAGGGGTACATGTAGCTCTGGCAACTACCTTCTCTGAGTAACCCCTACCCCCATGTCCTAAATATAGACCTAGTTTCCACTGCTTATCATGAAGGCAATAAAAACAGCAAAACACTAAAGACTCATTTGAGTAAATTCTGTTAGTTTCCAAATCTACTTCTCAAATTTGTGTCTCACTGTTGAGGGGGGAGCGGATTCCACAAAAATCTTCTTCACCTTATCCATTAGAGCAAAACACAGCCAGTCAGCCTTCAGTCAACTGACAAGTTGAGTTCTAGTTCAGAGATATATACAATTACCACAACTACCAGATATAAATTTTCCACAGTGTTCAGTGCCCAGAAATGATGAAACCACAGAACAGAATTATCCACGGTTCTGAAGAGGTAAAACACACAAGGCAAAATTGCAGTTTCTGGTTACTGCACTCTAAGTCACCATGGAAACAGTGGTTACCACCAATTTACCAATGCCTGTAAAAAACCAAGGCCTGTAAACTGCTTAGAAAGAAAGGGTTGAGAATGCCAGGAAGGCTAGTGAATGATAATGTGAAGACCCCACATTCTGAATTATAAAAAGAAAGAAATAGAAGCAGCCTTCAAAGGCATCTAGACCAGATCAAAAGGAAACCATGAATTGAAACTTGGCTACAAGTTAGGGGTTTTCAAAAAAAAAATGCAGAAAGTTAAAGCCTGCAACTATGTTTGCAACATACTGCTATATGAAGTAAAGTCCACACAACACACTTATGACAAAAAATTTATATCCCAAGAGGAAAAGTGTTACTGCTGTAAAAACTAAACCAAAGAGTGTACTGAGCGTGAAAGATCAGGTCAACATTATCAAGTTAGAAAGGAAACTGTACTTAAATCTTTCCTTTCTAAACTACTAAGCATCCAAATATTATGAATAACAATGAAAACAGACCTTGAGACCCAGCTATAAACTTAAACCAATTATTACAGCATTATGCTTGACAGAGGACATTTAAGAACAAACAAAGCTTTCTTCTTTCCACAATCAACCAAGCAGGGACACAATTTGTGCCATGAGGGCATCACCAAGGCTATATTTCGCACACAGAAGAAACGTGCGCCCTCTGCTTCCATGCACTGACAGACAGAGCCTTATCCGGTTGCTTATCCTGATTTAGAGTTCTCTACGGTACATCTAGAGGTAAGAACGGCCTGGGCTCTTCCTGTGGACATTAAAAATGGGCTTCTTACTGGACTTGATCAACCTTGCAGGTGGACAGCAAAATAGAACAAAAGCAAAGCATGCAATTAGCCTCCCACTCACAGAACCAAGAGGGAAGACCAATAGCCACCTTCACACGACAAAGAGCCCCGATTATGTCTGAGTTTTTGGTAGAGAGCAAGATACACAGAGAAAAAAAAATCAGCCAAACTAAAATGTGATATGCAAGACAACAAAAGGGGCAGAGTCCAAAGCCAATAACATCAGCTTGTAGGGTAAAACAAAAACGAAAACTGAGTATGAAGAGAAACTCTTCATAGCTCCTTTAGTGCAAAGCACGGCAAAGAGTCTCCCCTGTACATGCCAGGACCCAATGTACCAAATGTGACTCCCTGCATTCATCTCCAGCAGGCCCCGTCCTGACACCCAGCAAGAACAGCAGACCATTCACAGCCGGCTCTCAGCAACCGCATAAAAGCCCTGGCACCCACCCTTCCAGAACCAGCATGTGTGCCCACACAGTGTATTCTGATGTAACTCAGTTCTGAGGCCATGTAACTAATTCCAGCATTAAAACAGACTAGGCCATTCACAGACAGCTTTCCACTAAGTCTGGGGTAGGGGTGCAGGCAGCACTGTCATTTTCAGAGAAAGCCCTTCTACCATACCTTTGCATTTGGTCAAAGCTGGTTAAACTGACCTGTGGTGTACAGTTCTATATGCAATAAATACAGTGGAGGACAAGATAAACATGGCACTATAAAACTTCACAGGAACAATTACTGTGCAAATACAAATCAGAAAATAAGGAAAAATTCAAACTATCCTTTTCGCAACAATTTTCACAATTCTTCTGCTTTTTTGCAACTACATGTTTATTTCATGCCTAACATTCTTTCAGGATAAGCAGGTTGTTTCTAAGTGTTCGACCTATTTGTAACCACAATGAAATGGATACATGCACAGAAAGCAGATGATTTTCCCAAGGAACCCAAAAAGCACCACTAAAGGCAGAACTGCAACTATGCAGCACTTAACTTTAAATAGGAAAACAAAAATTGGTTGCTCACATTAATGACACAGCAGTTAATTCTCCTGAAGAGCATCTGACTCATTAAGAGCATAGTCGCATCACTAGCAGTTATTACATTCTGATTAGCAAAGGAGCAATCTGCTCAACTGCCCACAACTTAAGACATATCAGTCATCTTATTTAGAAAAAAAAGACGCCAAACCTGTATCAATCATGAAGCAGGTTTTAATCATGCAGCCACAGGCATCTCATCACTCACTTTTGATGACATGTACCAGCAGAGGCACCTTTATGTCCTCTACATACGACTACACCCTTAAAAGGTCTGCACTGAAATGTTGACTTCCCTTCTAACAAGAATAAGTCAAAATCACAAGATAAGGATGCTACCAGACAGTTTCTGTACTCTGTGATTTGAAGGAGAATGAGAATCAAGATACCATCTTTGTGATATGCACCTTCTGGATTCATGCCAGCCCACCTGGGCAATGTCAGGTCACAGCACTTTCAGACATAATGCACAGAGGCCTTAAAGTCCACTGGGTATTATGGGCATAGACAGGATCTGCCATGGAGGATGTGTGGACGTTCCTCTACTAACTGAATACTTCAGAGATGTCTCAAACAATGTCGTGGGTCAAAAATCTGTTTTTCCTTACAGAATGACATACATTGAGAGGCTGAAGAAGTCCAGGTACCATATGATGGATGATGCTAAAATGAACAGAGAATGGAGCCAGGTTACATTCTTCAGCACAGATGTTCATGGTATCACCCCAAAAAGTCCCCTGTTGATGACCCCATCATGTGACTCTGATGACAAGCAGAGGCTACAAAGAGGGAGACAAGATAGCTTATTTTGGATACTACTGCATACTGCACAACTGCAGCTCAGCCTAGGGTAAGAATAAACACTATGCACTATATCGACAAAGAAATTAGTACACTGCACAGACAGAAAAGTCCATGTTCTTTGCTCTTTGTAAGGAAATGGACTTCACAGCATGAAGTGGCAAGGCAGTGTATGCAGGGTTGGACCCCAATGTTCCTGACACTCCTCCACTTCCAAAATTTACCATCCAGGCTGCATCTGGCTTTGCAAATACGAGAAAATTGTGGCTGACACTAGCTCACATCTCCTCAAACATCACCTCGTTTTCATATTAACTGACCAGCTATTTGAGTTAGTACACAATTAGGCTGACTAGTTTCCAAGACAACTTCTGGCAGCAAACTATGATGGCCTGAAATGTACCCTAAATAATGATAATACAATAATATATAAAATGCTGGTATAACTTGACATACCTACTAAATAGGTTAATGATACTCTTGGATCACACAGAGCTGCAAAGGGAATATTCATCCCAGACAACACACCAACATTGTAAACATCTGTGCCGTTTATATTTAAAGTAGATTAAAAGAACATTAAACTTGCAGTTCACCTGAACACAAACTGGAATACTACTTGCATAACACAAGCTGAGAAAACAACACCAAGATCAGCTTTCAAGCTAAAAAACAGGTGCTTGTGAAATTCCTAGGTTGATGGGTGGGGGGAACCCTTAAGCCTCCAGTAGATTCATTACTGAATTAGGCATGTAAGAACTCCCCATCCATCAAGGCTACAACTGTTGCACAGACTTGAAAAGGGGCTTTATAACCAAAGGTGGGGCAGAGGAAAAAATGGAAAACACTGCTGTATAATGGGACAAGGAGTGCCAGTAACCAAAGCTAAAGGTGAAAATTAAGATCAAAGCTGGTGCCTGACTTTTTTGTTTTGTGCAGGTACCATCTGGGGGGGAGGGTTCTGAAGGGATTGGTGAGTGAAGGGGTCTTTCCCATTTCTATGAGTATTCATATGAACACTAGAGGGATGGGGGGAAAAAATCTCCCATCTGGAATGGAGGTGTATTTACCTTCTATAACTCCCCAGGATAGAAAGACAGAAAGTAAGGCACTCGCTGTTTGTTGAGCTGAAAATTAAGCACAAGACAAGTTTCTTGGCAAATGCAGGCTCAGTTTTCCAGCCTGGAAACTGTCAGGTCTCACAGAAGTACAGAACTTCGGCATAACCAGTGAACTGGAGTTCAGTAGCAGCATTTGAAAGCATTTTTTGTCCTAAGGGGTCACAAGTCCCTGTAAAATTTAAACAAACTGCAAAAGAAAAAGATTATGCTAACAAATGCAAATGTATGATTTTATATTATTCCTTCCAAGCAAATGGTACTTTTAGGTGCTTAGGTAGACACATTCAAACAGCCACTATTTGGTCCCCAGGACAAGGAAACATGGGTGTCTGTTAGACATACTTATCTGTCCTGAAGAACCACTGTGCTCCCAACCAGCTGGCTTCCTGAACAAATGCTCTTCTGTTTATACAAGACTATCATCAGACTCAGTACCATGCAGTCTTTTGCCCTTCTTAGTTTTATTATCATTTTCAAAGATATTATTGTAACAATGCAAATACTATGTTGCCAGTTTCATTAATACTATCATTAACTTGTGTTAATATTACTTTTGCCTGAGGATAAAAGTATTCAATATTTATAGTGCAATATTTAAAAAGAAATTTCTGGAATCAGGGCTCAGTTTCCAGGCTAAGCATGTCCTAAGCATGACTTGGCAGTTGGGAGGAGTCTAGCAGTGTCAGCAAGATGGCTGCATGCATCCAGCTGCAGTTCTTCAGAAAACAAAACACTGAGCCAAAGCTGGACACCAAAGAACACAGGAAGTGCTGATGGTCATAAATTTCAAGTTCTAACAGAAAATCAAAATGCATTTAAGAGCCCTTTGAACTTGAAGTTGGTTGAAATGGGCTTCAAGACTACTGAAATGCAGAAATGAACACAACAGAAAAGGTTTAAAGGTCAGTCTAACCACAGCCTGGCTACAGTGCCAATTCTCAAAACGCATCCGTACATCACAGACCACGCATTGATTAGCACGAGAAGAATTCTGCAAGCCAGTAATATGGTGGCACTAAAAGGCTAATCCGAACAAAATGAATAACTTTTGATCATAAAAGTCAAACATAATATTCTCTGTAGTCTTGTGGGGAGGCCAAGCCTCGTCACCATGCAAGCCTTTAAAATCTAGTGGTTAGCAGCACTGTACTAATATCGGCTTTCTTAGCTATCCTTTCCTGTTATAATTAGACACAAATGTGTGGTTGGCTTGAGGGGTAACCTACATTATTTAATACAAAATGAAGCGTATAATGTTGAATGGGTGTTGGAAGACAGCCACAGGTATCATGACAGCAATTTACAATGCACTTTTCCTAGGTGCAACAAAAGGTAAGAAACCAAACTACTTCCAAACTGCTTGCAATATGGTACAGGGTTCACCATAAAAGCCACAGGATTCAATGGGGTGTTCAAGTCAGGAGACTGCTTAAAGACTAAATGAGTTTTAGATATTTGCATTTTTAGTCTTGGGAAAACTCTTTGATTATGTAATGGAGGAGAAAAGTACAAGGCTAGCATTCTGTTCCAGGATGTCTGGGTCAAGAACTTAAGATTCAGTGTGGCAATGCGTGACAAAAAAAATCACCCTTCAGACCAAAATGATCTAAAAAGACCATGACAGTCATATTTCCAATATGTCTACGATTGTCATTTTACTGAAAGTAAATTCAAACCATGTTTAATAACCTGTGCAAAATGGCTGCTGTTTGCTTGCAGGACGGCCTGAGCACATCCACACTATTAGCTAAATGGGCATGCATGATTTGAAAACGTGATCTCATGCTTCAGAAATACACTTCTGGTCCACGCTGGTGTAGGTTGCAGCGTTCTGCTTCAGAGAATCTCTGGGTGTAGAGTAACAAGTGCTCTGCTCACAGAAGAGCTGAACACCTTTTTTTGGAGATGGGTGACATCACACTCACTAAGCTGGCCTTGTGCTGCACCAGCACACAGGTCAAGGAAAACATGTCCTGCTGTGGGTCTAAGTTGACCATCAGCCTTCATAAAAAGAGGAAGCTGAACAGGAGTATATGGCAACAACCTTTCCTAACGCGAAATGCAATCCATATACCTGGATAGCATCCTACATTATTCAGAAACCAGTTCTGGCACCACTCTGACCGAAGGTCAACCACTCTACTCAACAATGGAGAAAAATAAAATAACCCATACTTCACACACAGTACACACTGCCAAAACTATTAGCTGAATGTTATTAACAAATGTCAGATAGTTGAGATATTTCCTACTCAGTAAATTCTGCACAGTACGTCTAAAGGCTAGAAGACACACCTCAAGACTAGTGAAAATATGTTTTTTTCTGAAATCTACCCACTCAAAACTGTTGTAGTGGTGGACTCTGAATGAATGAGTATCTAAAGCTGACTAAGCCCCATCTACCCTGATGCACATAAAACCCAGTACTCCTTATATTAACCTTTGGAAAACTGAAGAATACTCTGTGCAATAAAAATACTCTTCACAAAGAATGGATACTATGCTTATTAACCATAACCCCACAGGCTAAAAATTTAACAGTTAAAGAAATACTTTTATATACAAGACAGACAACCATAAAGTTGTGAAACAAATGGCCTTTAAAACTGTATTACTGAATGTACTGAGTTGTCTCCCACAAGGGTGAATTCCCTAATGTCCATTCAACGTTCTTAAAACAGAATGAAAGAGAAATGTACAAAGAAGATGTGAAAACTCAGAGAAAGAACATTACTTTTACTTCTTACAGGTTATGCACTGTAGCAATGCAAGCCTACCAGCCCTGGCTTGATACAGCCTGGTATCAGTACCCCACAGGTTAACATAATGCATACTTGTCGATCCTACAAAAACAAGATGTTACAATAAATCTAGTTCAGTTACTGTAAACTGTTACTAATACTTTTGTTCAACATAACATACAACAATAGGACCGTACACTAAGCCATTTAAAATTATGTACCCATTTATAAAGCTAGGTGATTTTCCTGGAGCAATTCTGGGCAAGTACCTTGATCAAGTATACTACATAGAGTTGGGGGACTCCAACTGGTAACCTTCAACTTGTAAGATGATGGCCCTACGTACTGCCTTCAGTCCCAATAAATAAAGTCAAATTCTACAAACTCAGACAAAATGCATAATTGTGTTTCAAATGCATAGTAATATTTTCTGGTCACAATTACCAGCTAGCGTCATATTTACACTATAAAAGTAATACTCATCTTGTTTGCTTCTCATTGCCAGTGAATGTAGCGCACTTGTGTTTTCTGTTAAGACAATTAACTTTAGACTAAGCCATTATAAATAAAATTAATACTGGTACTAGACCAGACCAGTCTTCAACCATCAGGTCTCAGAACTCCTTCCAGCCATATCCATGGCCTCTCTTCTAATTTTTCTACTTAGGAACCTTTCTAGGAGGGTCAGCATGTTCAAAACAACAGGCTCAATGTGGCAAACAAACATGCGATTCAATACAAAATTCCTTTAAACAGCAGAAAGTCTACCAACACATCTGGCTTAAAGAAACTTTAAAAAATCAAAAATGTTTTACAGGAGCACGGGAGGTCCACCCACTTACTGGTAAAACCCAAGCCTGCATGCTCAGCAGGCTCTGCCATCTGCAGTTACAAAGGCAAGATGAGATCCGCTCTGCCATCTGCTAAATAAGGGTGCCTCGCATAACCGCCACCATAGTGCAGCTGCAGAATGCACAGCCATTATACCCAAACTACAGGATGTTTTACCAGTTTTATATACACACACATATATTTTATTATTAATCTTAAGTTACATTAAAGTCCATAATTCAATTGACAAGCATTATACCAACAGTTTGATGTCAAGAATAAAAGTTTTGCATTTGCGTTTCTTTGACAAATGATTCAATGTGCCTACACCACAGCCATAGACAATGTGATATGGAGGTGTGTGTGTGTGTGTGTGTGTGTGTGTGTGTGTGTGTGTGTGTGTATATATCTTTTTTGGCCAGTAACATCTGTATATATAAACATGGAGGCCGTTTGAGCACCCATATGGGGCACATTTACCAGAGATATAAATTTACAAAATATCATTAGATTTTATTTTCTCATAACACTATTTGGTGATTTGAGTCACTGGATCTCATGTCAGATCTTTAATAGCTACTTTATAGCTACTTAATTTGCAGAAAAGTCCTAAAAATGTTCCCTTGCTGTCAGAGTATCACATATTCACCATTGACATGATCACTTACAACTGGCCAAGAACCCCAAACCATTTGGCAGATCACTAAATAAAGATATAAGTCTTTCATAAAGAGCAGTGAACTACAAACAGCCATTAAGACCTCAACTTGAGGTTAGGAAAGCAGGGTAACACATTTTATTGAGGCACCTTGAATTTCCCTTCGGTACAGAAATTCCTTTCTCTGAAACATGATTTAAAAAAAACACTAAGAATTACTTGAAGCCTCATGAAATCTTAAAAGTCATGAATAAATCATTCACTGATCTCCTCCAAATGATGAAAAAACCACAACTAAAGGTGACGCAGCCTGGTTGGTCATGAGCTTCCCTCATACAAGCTCAGCTACTGAACCTGGGATAGTTAAATTCCACTGAAGTAACATGAGACTTGCAGTGGTGTCTAAGAAGTCAAATGAAAGGTCTAGCTACTCAGTAACAGTTTGGTAATTACCCCTAACACAACCACCAAAAAATTAAACTTCACCCAACAACTTTATGTAAGAAAATAATGATAATTAATTGAAAAAATCAAATGTATTCAAAATCATATTACAGATCACCGGACCCCAACTGGAAAGCTCGTTTTAACATAAAAAATGTTTTTGCCAGTTTTGACTATTTCAGCTATTAAATTCTGCCTATTCCACCATCTAGTCAAAAGGACAATATACTACTTGACTGGTGTTTTCTGATTTCAGTACTAGATATGCACAACATGACACTGCCCCTTTTCTGAGGACTCAACACTATGAAGAGGACTGATTATTCAGAAGAATGTTTAACACAGTAAAACACAGGTACTTCAATATGAAACAAAGGAATAAACAATAGGGCTACGTATCTACCCCTGCCTAACACAGAGACATGCAGCCGAGTGCATGTCGACAGAACCTTGGTTGGATCAATTTGACCACTAACTGGTAGAAAGAATACACCACTTACCGTTTTTGAGATCAGCTGCACCATACTGAAAAGAGCAACAGTGCACCTGCTTTGAAAGAGTGGCAAATAAAATGGATAGAACTCAAGTAATTCAGAAGTAATGAGAGCAGTTGACTCAAACCAAAAGCATTTTTTGCCATTTTGAATGTCACCACTCACTTTCAGTGCAAGCTTATAAATAGTAAAAATAGGCTTGTTCACAAACACTCAGGGGACTGCAGCATAATTAACAGTAATTTCCAGATCCTTGCTGGCATTTCTGTTTTAATGTGAAGACAAACTATGTGATTGAGAGGAACAAACAGCTCAAATAAGAAAGAAAAATCTGAAACTGTAAAACTATTCATGATGGACAAAGATGCTAAACCAATGAAAGAGTTTCTCTTTAAGGATTGTAAACTTGTCAGTTTGTGATCAGGGGACACCAACATTACATGATACAAATAGAGCTTTAATTAGAAAGGCAGGGAGGAGAACATGGCAAAGTATGTGGTTGAAGGAAGACTATCTTCACATGAAATGACAGAGCTTCTCCTTCATCCCTCCTGCTCCGTGCAGTGCCTCTGCCCTGCCGCAAGAGCAAACAGGAAAAAAGCTGACATTGGAACATGCTGACCTTGAACTAGAGAGCGACCTCAATAGCATTCAGGTTCTGTCTTATTTCCTTCCAACTGCCAGAGAGTCTCACCATCTATAGTAGTCAACAGGCCTTGGCCACCTCCCATTGGCTATTTTAAGGAGATCCCCAGTGAGCTTGTGTACCGCTCTCAGTGGAGGAGTAGCAAGAGCACTTCTATCATCAGTTATGCAGGCAAAGGAAAGGGGAGTGGGGCAAAGGAAGGAAAATCAACTGGATCTGTGGAATTCAGGGTATTTTCTCAAGGCCTGTCAATCCCACAGTCTGCCTTGCCCTAGTACAAGTACACTCTGACTGAACAGAATAGAGTCTACAACATGGTTTCACTGGGACTCTTTCAGTGCTGAAGCTACTACAGAGACAACAGTTGTGGTTTGTTAGTATAATTAAAAAGCTGAAATGTTATCATGGACAAGAAAGTTTATAGCTTCCATTTAATAAGTAAAAGCTAAAATGGAGCCATTTAACAGAGTAAGTTACATGAGTAACAAAAATATTTCAAACTCTTTCCTGGTTTCAGAAATTGCTATAAAGTAAGTGAAAAACTATTTGTAAACATGCCCATAACAAACTAGACTAAGGGAACCTCTTGATTTCCATTTCTACCAGTCACAAATGAAAATACCCTACTGCAGCGTGACTATGACTGCAATAAAAATGGGTAATATGAATAATTTTGCAGATTTCTGAGAATGATATAGATAAGGTTAATTATTTAAAGGACAAATAAAATGCCTTACTGTTGAACAACAAAAACAGCAGCTAGTTAGCACCACTGATAGGTGTTAACTTAACTTGACTTTTGCCAAGGAAAAGAGCCAAATATTAAAATCAACTCTGAACATTTCCTTTTTTGTGTCATTCCTTAGTATGGGCTTACAGATTGTTAGTTCTGTGCAAATTAAACGGGAATGGATTTATATAGTCTAATAGACTTACATTTTATTTGTAAGTGTAGTTTAAACATTTATTCTTCCAAGAAACCATCATTCAAAATGTATCAAGCCAAAACACCAGAAACTGTACAGGACACTGCTACCTGACTCCAAGTAGCCTCCCTTTCCTGGAAGTAGCGTTACCATTTGCGGACTCAGGGTTGCCATTTTATTCCAAGGAAACACTGATTCCACTGAACTACTCGTGTCCCTGCCTGAGAGATTCTGGTGCAAGTTGTAATGCAGTACACTGTACACTGCAGTACACTGATATTGCTTACAATATGCAGGTAAAAGGATAGCAGGGCTATACCACAGCATGCCAGACTGCCTGAATGCAGCATACTTTACACCTATCAGCTCCAAGGACCAGTGTAAGTCCTTTTTAAATTAGAGTATTCTCAAAAGGGCATCTTCATTACCAGCAGAACGGTTAAATGCATGCAACATGCTGTACTAGATGGATATCAGGGGATTAACTGGGCACAAAGGAAAGGCCTAGCAGACTACAGCTCACACCAAGCAGACCAGCTGCACATTCCGCACAACTTCCTCCTAGTCTTAAACACCAAGTACAAGTGTACTATTCTATTTTGAGTCATTTCCTGAAACATTGTGTATTTACCAGAAGTGATCAAAAGAGGACACAAAGTGCAACACTGGAAGCCTTGGGCTGTCTATTCAGTTTCTGGTAGTTGAGCAAACAAGCTCTCTGGAAAATCCTCCTCACCAGTGGATTTTACACACATTCACCAATTTAACCAGTCTTTTTTTTTACTTTTCATATAAATCTATCAGGTACAAGAGTACAGCACGGAGATTAGTGGTGAGTATGTCAACTTTTGCACTGCACATTCTCCCTCTAAAATAGTCTCATCCAATGACTCCATTCTTATGTTTATCCAGGTTGTTTAAAAGTGTCTAAAAGTGTGTTTAAGTACCTAGATGATCACAGGTATCACTGTGAGTAACCAAAGGGGAAAACCCTAGACATCTAAGAGTCCTTGCAAGTGAATTGTTTTCCAGAACATATTCTACAAAGAGGCATTGTGTAGTATCTTGGTTAAAAGCATCTAACTGGAGTTGCTCCAGTTACACAGCCCGCTATTAAATAAATAACACTTTGATAGAAGCACTAGCTAAACAAAATTTGTGAATAGTTTTACTACTACTGCCTACACCACATATAGGTCAACCAAATCCAGATAAAAACGTATACTAAAGTTTTATTTTACATATATTTACAAATCTATTAAACATTAATTCATTACAACTTGCACCAGAATCTCTCAGGTAAGGACACAAGTACTTCAGTGGAATCAGTGTTTCCTTGGAATAAAACGGCAACCCTGAATCCACAAATGGTAAAGCTACTTCCAGGAAAGGGAGGCTACTTGGAGACAGGTAGCAATGTCCTATTTCCTAACAACAGAGACTTTGCCATAGCATGCGGTTTCTAGATTTTCAACACAACACCACCAACATGAGCTCCAACAACTCAAGTCCATTTACGCAAGCCCAGCAGATACATATAGCAAGATTTTCAGTTGGGGGAAACATGCATGTCTGCATTACAACAGCATCAATGTTTCAATGTGTACAGTGAGAAATAAAGTATTTTTGCTTGCCATGTTTTTCTATTCATATAATGCAACCAGACTTATTGGACAGAATTGAATTGGTATAGTGTATGTATGGGTAGTAGTTTCTCACACTTAAAACCTGGTCTAGCCAACTGTTTTTCACTCCTCAGCTACAGCCTGCCTATCAAGTAGGAGAAGCCAGTCATAAAGCTGCTCCCAGCCAGCCAATCATTCCTCAGAAGAGCCATCAAAGAAGCAGTCCCCAGGCTCAGTGCTGCTTATGTAACATCTCCTGATTCTAGCACTTCCTATGGAAGTTCAACAGTGATTGTATACATACTGAACAGCCCAGGACAATTCCCAGTCTACAGTCACCATACTATGCAACAGTAATGACTTCTAATCATTTCAAGACAACAGAAGCAATGAGAGGAATGAAGTTTGCTTTAATGTAGTGTAATAAAACAAGTAATGTTAGAATCATTTAAAGTGTGGATTTCAAACAGTCTAAGCAAACATAATATTAAAACAAATAATCTTTCAACTTTAACACTTTTCACAGTGACATCACATCCAACTTGGCAATTAAAAGAAAGTCTCTGAAAAGATGCAGTGGCCTTACCTTTAGTTTAATTTTAAGAGTGGCAAGGGAAATTTAGTTGGATTATGTCTATATCTACTAGTCTCAAACATTTAAGCCTGATTTACAGGTGTCAAGTTTCCAAACTGGTGAGCAAATCTATCTCACAAGAAAACATAAGCAAAACAGACATTAATATCCGCATCACTACATCATTAGGGACAAAGGGCTATAAGCCTCAAAATGTTTTTATCCTTAGCACAGATATAAAGGCAGTTTTGTTGCATCTCCAGGTAGATTTTTAGAAATGGGGTAACTGACACTGGACTAACTATTACTACCATAAACAGCAGTTTTTCCATGAGACAGGTACATTAAGCTGGTTGCACAGAATAAACTGGCACACTCCAAGGGGTAGAAGGAAGTGAGAACAGAAAAACAAGGACAAGTGTGGGGACCCTCTGCTATATTAGGCTGCCAGCTGTCCTGGTGAAACCAGGCCTTTGCCAGAATGGCAGCAACTCTGGCTGACCAGTGAGTCTCACATGTCGCATGCCACACACATCACAAAAACTATACCAGGCTGAGGGCATGGTGGATTTAAGTATCCAGTGTGTCAAAGCAATCACTAAATACACCATGAATCAGTGCTCTTGTCAGGCTTTTTCTCACAGAGAAAATATACCATATTACACCAGATCTTTTTAGTATGTCTCACGATTGGCTCTAAACATAGAATGGATAGTCAAATGTATTATACCTCCTGCCTTTTGTAGATTGGTCTGGACACAAAATCCCCTGAATAACAATAACCCCAATGCATAGGTACTCTTTTTTTTAAAGACTATTTCAGATACTGTCTCCAGCTGACAGCTTCCCTTTTCTTCCTCATAATCATGCAGAGCGGTTCCTTAGCAACAACAGAAGCCTGCCAGTCCATTTCCCTTCAAAGGAATGAATACACTACTGTACACATGTAAAGAGTATTATTTGTGCATACCCAAAGCAGTTTGTTATATACATGACCAACTCTAATATCACACACATCAGCCTACAACACCCAGGAGACCAGATTCCCAACAGATAAAAGTTATGAAACTTTGGGGCTGAAGGCACACTCCCTGCAAGTTCATACCACAGCCAGGTTGTGAAACATTTCACTCATTTAGAGACAACCCATACTGTAATGGTGGACTGTCAGATGAGAGACTATAATGACCTGGGATATATCCAATAACTGTGGGGAGGGGGGACGCACTGTGTAATCATCTGACCCAGCAGTGAATACTTGAAAAAATTGTTAAAGTTTAACACTATTCAAATCTGTATGAAAATCTTGCAACACAGAACAGATCCTTTTGTATGAACAGCACTAATGAGAATCCAATCTGCCTAAAAGACCATTAACAACTTGCAAGCATTAGAATATGACTGATGTATAAGGGAACACCAATGTGTCTGGTATACGTACTCTTCTCTATGCTTCTCCAGGTCCTTATAAGCCAATTAGCAGTCCTGACACAAACCTCAGCCAATTCAGACAGAGTATATAAGATGTTCCCAAACAAAACAGCAAGACCTCAGGCTCTTTCCAAACAGACACACAAAACAACTCGTTGATGGGGAAAGGCATAGTGTCCAAACTACATGGTTACAAAGCACAGGCACCTATGTGCCTCACTTGCAGTACTCAACACTCAACTATCTAGGCCCATTTTTGCATGGACCCAGGCCAAATGATGCCTTGCTAGTTTAATCCAATAATCTGTGATGCCAGGAACCGGTATGTTAGCACTGACACAGCCCAGACTAATCACAGGCTGTTGATTCAGGGGATCATACTAATCACAGGGCACACACATCCTTCTTGTCTCAGAAATCTTCATAACTTGTGCTCGCTTTCTATAGCTCACAATCACATTAAAAAGCAAAAACTTGGAATTATTTGCCTTGCATTAAATATTACGATTAAACAAAAAATCCTGGCCAGAAAATGTTGTTTGGCCGAGGTGGGCAGACACCTCAACAGACATAATCAAAAGGGGAAGGTGACACTTGTTTAACACTTGCAGTAACAGAGCATTTTCATAAATTAAAGCAGATATCAAGCCTTGGTTAATTAGAGACAGGAAGCTCACAGAAAGTCTATACTGTGCACTCTGAGGCACAGGAAGTGAGGAAAATGCAGCTTCCCACCAAACCTGTAGCATTTACCACAATTAATGGCAATGCGGGAACAGCTGGAATCCTCAAATGTAACTGTCAGAGAGGAGAAGGGCTAAACAAGATAGTCAGCTAGTGCCATGGCAGAGCAAACATAAGATGTGTAAGACACGAATGCCTTGGAGTCAGACGTGAGCCAAAAGCAAGCATGTTCTACAGAAGGAGAACTACATTCCTACTGTGTTTACTTCGAACATTCTTCATTGCAGCACAGCCTCTCAGGCACTAGACAGAGAAGGGTAAAGCCAGACAAGTGGCCATGTAACACAGCCGAGGACTGGATCAAACTTTCCATTTGCCACTACAGAAATATG
Organism: Arapaima gigas; assembly: GCA_900497675.1. Classification (NCBI taxonomy): domain Eukaryota; kingdom Metazoa; phylum Chordata; class Actinopteri; order Osteoglossiformes; family Osteoglossidae; genus Arapaima; species Arapaima gigas. The sequence continues at coordinate 357,239 of UFQX01000019.1, forward strand.
TAAGACATGAACAAATACAACTTTATATTAAACATATCTCCTGTACCGACCATTAATATAACAAAACATATTTGGTGTGACTATTTCTTGCTTGGCAGACATTTGCTTCAACTTTTACAGAAGAGGGACAGATTAAATACTTCATTCTGCTTTGAGGAGAGTAGCTTGTAACCAATGTATCTATTTTCTAACAACTAAAACAAAAGTATTTTTGCCCTGTAAAAAGTCCCCAAAGCATGATTATAGGCATTTTAATCGAAACACTGAAGAACAAGTCTAGAATTGGAAAATATAAACTTAGAGATATACTCTGCTGATTGATTTTCAGATCTTAAAAATCTTACGATAAGGACCACAGACAATCTCATCACGTCAAACCTCCTATTTCCTGCTGACAATACAGGGTCAGCTACTTCAAACTTGTGCAAACATGACATTTTTTTAAAACTTCTTATGAGAAACTTCTCAGAAGGCTGCTTCCTTTCTCAAGCAGCATGGAGGATGAGAATGGTTAAACCCCAAGGAAAAGGCAGAAAATCACATGGTTCACCTTTTCACTGATCAACAGTTTCTTACTATACAAAATGCAACTTTTTTGCAGTACTCTCCTTGCTTTGGCAGTTTTATTTGGATACAAATAAGATGTTTCACCATGAACGAAACCCTGTTAACTAGAAATTAACTGCTTTCAGTATCGGCAATATGCATAATTCAAACTGGAATTATTCAAACAGCTATCCAGTAGGTACAAACACTTTTTTGATGATAGATCTGAATAGTTTATTAGGCCAACTGATGCTAAAGCAACTTTGAGTCATGGCATTCACTCATAGAATCCATGGTAAGAAAGAGTAGAATTACCTGAAGATAAAATTTAAAAGAGATCACACATTTGGGGGGGGGCAATCCCAGAACTATTCAGAGTTGGGAATCTTTTAAAATTTTAACCACCACAAAAACCTCTATGCAGAATGTCCACTTACCTATAGTACCGTGACTGCAAATAGGTGGAGCACACAGCCTTGGAGACATGGCTAGCAGAGCCAAAGTCAATCACCTTCACCCTATAGGGCTGCCGTACCGGGTCCACCAACATGATGTTCTCCGGCTTCAGATCTGCATGTATAAGGCCCAGACTTTTCAGCTTCTTCAGTGCTGTGGCCACCTGCTGCAAGATGGGCCGAATCACCTTCAGAGGCAATGGGCTGAACTTGTTCTGCTTCAGGAAGTCGTAAAGGTTCTGCTCCAGCATCTCAAACACCAGGCAAGTATGGCTCCGGTGCTGGAAGCACTCATAGGCCCGCACCAGGTTGTGCTCATCCGCATTCTCACTGCTCAACTGGGCCAGTATACCTACCTCTATCTGGCCCTGCCGCGCATACGATGGATGGTTCTTCAAGATCTTGACAGCCACAACCTCACCTGTGCCACGTTTCCAGCACTTCACCACCTGACCGAAGGTGCCCCGGCCCAGGAAGTCCAGCACCTCATAAGTGTTCTTCATGGAGCACAGCACCTCATGTTGAACCAGCTGATAGTCCCCGTCCCCACCCCCTACACCACCCCCAACTGGCTTTGGCCCCGCTCCTGCAGCAGGGTTCCCCACATTTGTTTGCAACATGGCAGGCAAAATGGACAGGTCCTCCACTATCTGCATGGCGCTTCTTCGGTTCTCCAAGTCCTCACTTTTACGCTTTAGCCCGCATCGCTGGGCGCTCTCTGTCGAGTTCAGGCCTTCTTCGTTATCCTCTTTGTTGTCCTCTTCCTCCTGCTCCCCTCTTTTTCCCTGGCCACTATTACCTCTGCTGCCTCCAGTTCCAGTACCCACTGCTGCACTGCAGTGCCTGACAACCCCCTGCTGCTTCCCTTTACCCTGTGAGGGGATCCCTCTCTCCGGGGCCTGCTGACCACTTGCACCGCACAAGGCTTGCAACAAAAAGTTCTGCCCACCGTGGGGTCTGCCACGCACCAAGTCTTTTGTCTGAAAGGAAGGAACGATACTGGTAGGGTGCACAATGCTGAAGCTTCTACCATTCAAATAGGTCCGTGGGTAGGCTCTCTCATGGTAAACACAGCTGCTGATCTCTACTTTCAGTTTCTTCACACTACAAAAGGCACTTGTCTGGGTTTGATAAACATGTGGTGGGTAGACCAAGACTTGTGAGGCCATACCTGCAAATAAAAAAAAAAAATCATAAATTAGTACACTACTAACAAAAATGTATAGTATTTCAACACAAAGTCTGTTAGTAAGCACAGACAAGGCACCTGCTGAAGACACACTATATTCATTTCTAGCACTCATCCTAGGCTTGAGAACTGCATGTGTGTAAACAACTACACTGGTGAGCAGGTGTTGTAAATTCAACACACAAACAAGAACCTTGCTGAATTCATAGATAAAGATGCCTGTATGATTGCATTAAAAATTAAGCTCTTCCCAATATTTTAATGCAGATTAACAGTACTGCTAACACAAATTAATACTGAGAAATAAATGCACACTCTGGCTACATTCCTGTATTGAGGTCAGATGTGTATGTGCACCTAAAAAAATTAAATCATTCACATACTAATGGCAACAGCAGCATCTATGACTGAAACAGTTGAAAGTGTCACTTTCTGTTGTATGCAACGTTGCATGCAAAGAATCTGAAAGGAAACTGACATAAAACACTGGCTATAAAGATAAAGATGAAATATTATTTAAGGTATAAATAGAATCCATAAGCTGAACGAGAGCCAATAAAGCACTACCCACCTACTACATATGGTAAAAGCAAACTGTATTAAATGTTATAGTGTAACAACTTGGGAACTGGTATGACATATCAGCCAATAAAAAAAATTACAGCTAACACTAATTTCTAAAGTTGCCAACTCAAAGGGATTTTCACTTGCTCAATATGGAAAAGCCAGAGAGGAAGTTTTTTGCATGTACTTAAAAGGCAAGCTGTAAATACCAGAGAGCTGCTTGTCACATTGTACTCTGTATTATATAGAGCCGGACTTTCAGACAGACTACTACTGTATTTAAACATTTTATCATGGGTGAAATTGTTGAAAGGTGCATATAAAGCTAAATGACAAAAGACAAAATACAAAAGCTATCTAGAAAAAAAGTCAATAAAATATAAAATGCATCATCAAGCTACTTGTATTCAATGAAAACTTTTAATGTCTGCTGCACATGCATTAGTACTATTAAAGTTGTAATGGAGCTGTATTAAACGGATGGATTTTGACACTACACATTAATACATTTAACCATTGTTGTCTTAACAGAATGCCTGTGCTTAATTTCTGGAACAATCACCTAAATTAACAGGCATTTTTAGATACACCTCATACTATAAAAAGCCAGAGAGCTGACCAAAGAACTTTATATCTCATTAGTATGCTGGACAAATGGCAAGAAAGTCTTTGCACTGACACTACATTTCTCTAAAAGTGCTAGAAAATGTACAATTATTGAAATTTTTCTTCCTGTCCAACCTTGCCCATTTGGTAATGTTTACTTGCAGTATTGCATAAGCTAGCAACACATTTCAGCAAGTATCCCGGTGTTGACACAACATAAACTTTGATAAGCACAGTAGTCTGCTTTCCAATTACAACCAGGCTAGGCTAAAGGCAAAAGCAATGGTGGGGACATGAAATTCACATGACTTCTACAGCCAGCTCTGACGAGGGCAGCTCATTCATGTGACATCACTGCTAATACTCCTCAGCTCCCTTTAGCACCACAGCCTCCATGAAGATTAATAAATTACCCAACTAAGGCTAGTGGTTGGAAAACGACTCACTTCCAACAGATGACTGCAGCTGTGGTCAGGAACGGAATGACTAACTTCCAACTTCAAAAGGTTTGCATGACCTTTTACAGCTGGTTTCCTAGCAGCACCTTCCGAGTCTCTAGGCAACTGATGCATCGAATGAATGTTACTCAGCAAAGAGAAAGTTTGGAGGCAAGCTATGTCAACCAAAGCAACAGTGGGAATGCTTCTTTGTAAAGTCTTCTCCAATAACCTTAAGACTTTTTCATTAATTTACATCCCTGTTTCAAAAGAAGCAGAGGAAACCAAACATGATGGAAAACGTCATAGCAAAAGCAGAAGAAAAAACCACGTGTCCCAGCTTAGGGGCTATAGTAGGCAAGTTGTGCAACTCTGTTGTTGGGATGAGAGTTTACCCATTCCATGCCCTGGCACCCTGACCTTACAGACTATCTTTGTGCCCTGCTGACAGTTGACCCAGTTTCACTACTAGAGACAATCTTAAGGCCAGGTTGCATTTCAGTTCCAAAACAGAACCAATGCTCACACTAGCAGGGTTCTTAAAAAAGTTAAGAAACAATATAGGCACATGCCTGCCAACTTCTATTCCCCTCTGAAATAAAAGTATAGCCCATAGCAGTCTTACCAAACTCAGAACCGAAATAGTTCAAAATCATACGTTTCTGTATGGTCAGCGCTATAATTGCAACCATTAAACCAACACCCTTCTTAAAACCAACATGTCACAGGTACCAAAATCCCTCAGAAAGCAATAAGTTAAAAAAATTGACAGCCTACCCTTTAGTACTCTCCCTACCCTCCATGTTGGCTTTTGAATGTATAACTCTGCATGTTCATGGAGAGAAGAGATAGGCCTTCAAGTCAGAAACTTATCCATTCCTTCTCATACTTCCAAAGGAGAAGTGGCCATGTCCAGCTGCTTTGTTGGTACCACGGAGCCGGAGCAACTGAGAGGGAGCGAGGTACAAGCATACTCTTCAGTGGGTGGCCCAAGAACTTCCCCTCTGCTCGGCTGACTCTGAAGCTCACGCCCTCCTCGGCTGGTTTCCCACACCCTCCCCTGCTGCACTCAGAAGTGCACATTTCAGTTGCCTAACCACAGCAAATAGCATACCTCCAAAAAGAAACCATAATGCTGTAGCCGTCATCACTTGTATCAAAGTTCATCCGGTGGCAATTACACCTTCAGACATAAACCCCTGTACAAACTAGAATAAATTCAGTTTTTGGTACTGACAAGAAAAAAAGCCCTGACTGAGCACTTAGCTTTGGACTTTTCCACATATTTTCAAGTTCTACCCAGAAGATAAACGCACAAAAAAACAAGCCTAGACTGGTGGAAAGGTGTGAAATGTCAGACTGATATCATGCAAAGAGGCATGCAAGACGCAACTCCGCATAATGCATCAGTCTGTAACAAATGTTGGCAAGCTTAGAAATCTATTAAAAAGGAATTTCCTTTTTAACCACCCAAAAAAATGATGAAACTTTTCTCGCATCTAAAACCAGTCTACCACTGTCTTTAAAACAGTCACTATTCCATTAATAACAAATTAATATTTTATTAATAGATGGCATATAGAATTATACGCAGGAACAAAACACAGCATTTTCTTTCCCATATACACAGTTCCTTTATCTCTTAAGGTATACTAACAAGGACCCTCCTATGACTTAAATCCATCTTAGTAGTCAATTGATTTGTTCATAGGTAGTAAAATCAGACTAAACCACTGGAGGAAAAAAAAAAAAAAAAAAAAAAAAAAAAACTTTTGCCAAGTGACATGCTATTACTCTAAATAACACATCCTGGTGAAATTATGCAGGTATGTGTACACCAAATTGTATAAAGATATAAAAATATTTACTGTATAAGGGAAAATTATACACTGCATAATCACAAATGCTTAAAAAGAAGTTTTCACAACATCATCACAACCCTTCAAATGTATGCATTTTATCTTTTACTATGCTACAGCTTCCACATTCTATACATCTGTTATCATAAAAAAAACTTCCTTTATTAAGCAGGTAAAAATAAATGTACTTTGTGGAGAACACTGTCTAAGCACTAATAAAGGACTGTCAAATGTGGCTACAAAAAGATAGTATGTGTTACAGCCAATGCCTCTCATTGTGTGTAGGATTTTCTCAACTTCCGCTTCCACCAGAGACAGGAGGAGGGGCAAAAATAGTACCCATGTTAGGAATGTACTACCTGACCAAGACATGAACTCATAGACAACCATTATTATCAATTTTCAAACCTGCTCTTCTTATTCAGCTGTGAAAAACTGATCTATGAATATTTACTGATATCACATGAACCTGGCTGACCATTTTGACAACACACTTAAAGTACCCAGCTAAAAAAACATTAAAACCAATTGACACATCTTGATAGTAAGAAAGGGGGATTATACATGACATTCATGGGAAAGAGATGTTGCATATATGCTGCTCATTGTCCGCAGCTGAAGCTGAGCTACTGTCCATGCTGGTAATAAAGCAAAGTGGCTTGTTCAGTGGACCAGACTACATACTGGTAAAAATTAACCACAGTCATTAGCAAGCAGTACAGCCTGTTGTCAATGGAAAGCGATGGTGGAAATCTACAGATTGCTGCAGGAGGGATTTGGAGTTATTCGAGACTAGTGAAACCTGCATTTTTCTTGTAGGCCATTATGAAAAAAAACTAAACTTTCTTTGTTTAAAAACAATTGTGCTCTTCCTTAAACCACGAGTAATAGTACCGTTTCTTCTGCAGTTTGCCAACAGAAAAAGAATTAAAAGGAAATAAGTTTAATAACATTTGACTGATGAAGACTGCAACTCACAGTAAATCTCCAGGATGTAACTCCTTTCAGCATACACTGAATTCAGTGTGTTAATGGTATACTTTGGCATTTTTAGCTTTCAGTAAACTTAAGGTTCTGACAGTTAATAGCTTGGCCAGGAAATCCCCACTTGATAAAAGTAGATAGAATTATCACACAGTCCGTGCAACATGTCCACCAAGCCTTACTGTAATTTTCAGAAATGACAGGCAGAGACATGCCCTTGAAACAACTCACTCAACAACCACAAAAGCAAAAGTGTTTGCTGACTGAGCACCATTTCACAACAAAATCTTACAATCAACAGCATTCAGCAGCCAAGCAGTTCAAGCTTCAACTGTAGTAAACTGAAAAAGCCAAAATTATCAAAATTATACCCCATTTTAAGGAAACCCCTTGCATACTATTAGGCTATCTGCTCTTATGTTTTAAGCATGCAGCAACTGCAATCAAAGACCACCACAATCATGGCATAGAAGCCATGCCCATAGACCAACGTCCTGCAGAAACCATAAAAATAAATAAATACATATACAAACTTTGTCGAACAGACACTGGTACGTTTGAAAACAGAGACATGCAGATGGTAGACACTCCTCCCCCAGAGGCCTCTACCACTATCCTGCTGGCCCAGAAACGATGCTGTTCTCGACCTCACTCTGGCAGGTCCTCGAAAATCGGGCTCCATTTGTTTATGTGCGGGTGGAACACCAAAGAATGTCAGAGCTCCACAGTTGTAAACACAGGATAGAAACCACAGGAAGTCAGTGGAATTTTACAGTCCCAAACGCTCATCTGAACATTTGTGCTTATTTCTCCATTTATTTCTGCATTTAAATAAAGATATGAAAAAAATAAACTCACTGATGATGCATTCATAATAGATATAACAAAAATGTTTTGTCATGATGCACTCGTATTGTAATCCCCTTCAAGATAAGCAAGATCAAGTTGTCTTCCAGAGGACACCATTACGGTATAAAGAGTTGTTCAAATCTATCTTTTAGGGATGTTATATCATCCTATTAACTTCCTCCTGAGGAAGCACTTCACCAGCCCCTCTTAAATTTTAAGATAAATTTAACTAATTTTTACAGCAAAATTTTACAAAAACTGAAAAGCTAAATGAGATACATTTAGTCTACTACCGTGTTGAAATCAGAAATAGCATAAACAGCTTATTTCTTTTTTAAATATCAAACCTTCACAATCTAAACACATCTATGGCAAAGTTATTTTAAGTCATACAAAGAATGCACAAAGCATTTCACAATGATGGTAGTCATTTGGCTTCTGAAGTTTGCAGTGAGGTGTTTACCACAGAGGCAATAACAGAAACCACTGCAGCACAGAGTCTCAACAGACAAGTTAATTGTCAAGATCATCACGTTAACTTGTACTGCAGTGATGGCTAGGGTGACCATCTGCTGCTGGCCCTGATGCACCTGTATAGGCCCGACACTGTTGTCACTCTCAAGTTGCAGCTGCCAGCAGCCCTGCATGTGACAGGACCTTGCTAATAAGATGCTATCACAACACATGAACACCACCTGAACATGGCATGACCGACTGAACCATGAGCTATAGCAACTGTAAAGCATGTAATTCTAAGCCGCATCACAAAATAAGGATCTTATAATAATCACTAAATAACTCAATCAATTCTATAAAACAGATGAAAACTAACAAAAATTCTGAGAAAAATGTTTTAAAAAGTGGCGCGAATAGACACCAGTGCCGTTCATTTCAAAGGGAAGGAAACCTGACCTGCAATTTATACTTGATACTTAGCAAACCTTTTCCACAGTTCAGAGTGGATCACACTGTATAAGTTTACATGACTAGCCCAGTTAAATAAGGCGAGCCATAGTGATGTAAACACAAATGTGGATTAACACATGAAATAGTATTTTACTGATTTACTGAGGGTACAATAGGTTACATAACATGAAGGTCTAATAAGATAAGTTATGAGATATTGTTTTAACAATTATACATGTTTTCTTCAATGTACACACCACATGGATAATATGGTTTAGATAAACTATTACCTGGGCAAGAGGAAATTTACTCAGGAACTGCATAAATAGTGCAGAAAGACCAAGAGTCAAACCACGAATTGCTGAGAATACCCAGACCAGTGCATGGTTCACAAATCATTGATAATCAAGTTAATTTAGAAAAAAAATGTGCAGGAAATCAACAAAAAATGCTAAAAAGGATACTACTTTTTATATGTGGGCAACTGCTGTTCTCTTTAGCAAGGGAATTTGTATTTATAGGAGTAATGTGAGAAAACAGCTAGCAACTGCAGACTTCAAAATATACAACAGGCAATCATATACAAGTGTAAACAGCAAGAGTTCTAAAATTAGTAGGTTAAAAAAAATTAACATCCAAATAAACAGTCTTATTACCAGGCATAGAATTGGTATATCTTGCTTCACAGTGCAGTAGGTCAAGACAAATGAACCTGCCATTTAATTAGGCACCCAGTAATTTACTGAAGTCATATACTTTTCAACCAGTAACTAAAGACTGATTAAATGGAAGTGGCTCTTCCTTTGGGCTCTAGTCCCAGATGGTAGACCCATTATCATGTGACTCAATTTGACTTCCATCACAACTAAATAAGTTCATTCTTCTGAAACAGTAGCAGCCAATGTGTTTTTTTTTTTGTACAAACCATGTTGAGGAATTTGTTGGCTTTGCCTGAAGTTGGGCGGGGGGTGATGTAGGGTGTGGGTGTAGAACATGGGACAAACTTCAGCCACTGTGTCTCCATCATATTACACCAAAGACACTTTTCAGTCTCATATCATGTGAAAACAGCTTTAGCAATAACACGCATTAGCCAAAACATTTAAACAAAGAATCATTTATGTTTATTCTGTTAAAAGTTGACATGTAAAAATACTGGGCAAACTCAATTTCTCCTTTTTAACATCTGTTTCTTCCTTCATTTTTCACATCCACCAGAGAGACAACCAAAATTTTCATAGTGTCATTACTTGTGACACATTGTCACATACAGCTAGTCGTAATATCTCTCTAGAATTATTTATAGCAGGAATATGTTTAAGTTAAACAAAATTAACAACTCACACAATAAACTTAAAATGTCAGAAAACATTACACATGCCACGTCATCCTTATGTTTTTTTGGTAATTTCAATTAACTTTTACTTTAGAAAGATGAATAATTATGTGTAAGAAGTGTCATTTTTGCAAAAAAGAAATGCAGTTTTCCTTATGAATTGTGGCTGAATGTCAAAAGTGGCATTTGAAAACCTGAAAAAGGTTCTTCAACAGTGGTGTGTGGGTACAGCTGTTGGTGGAGATCTACAGAGAACACCCCCTCCCAGAAGTAAACAAGCATCATTTTGTACAAAGACCAATTAAGGTTCAAAGCACAAATACGTGGGGTTGGACTCATTTTCCATTGGACAACTTCTATAGTAAGTTTATTTTACAAATATCTCACAGTAATAAACTTTGCGGGAAGGCTAACAAAGTGAAAAACCGAGAAAGATGTGGGAAATATTATTAGAAAATGAGGAAGAGAATGTCAGATTTCAACATGAAAACATGAGTGGCAGAACTTTGCAATATAAAGCAAATGAAGGAAACAAGGTAAATAAGATTAACAGCAGCTCTAAGCGTTTAACAAACATCTTAAAATCATACATTACAAGATGACTGTGTGTTGCATAATTTTTACACCAACTTTTCTTTGGAAAAATTACTTTAAACTCGCCCCTGTTTCACTGCCCATTTTCATACTGCATATCAATGATTGTTGCCAGACTGAACCTTCTTTATTTGTACCTTATCTGCTTACCAAGGAAACACTGATAAACGAGACGTTATGGGCGGAGGTACAAATGACAAGGCTAACTGTTTTTTGGTAGAAGCACTCCCAAATTAACTAGGTATCTGTTCTCCTTTAACTACCTGGTCAATGAGATTAGTAGTTATGTGTAAAAGTTAAGTCGAGCAGGGTGCGGTAGTTTCCAAAAACACAGCAGTTAGTATCCCGCAGCGGCGGGTAGCCAGTTAGCCGTTAGCTTCCCCTCACACCCAGCGGGAACGAGAAGTAGTGAACCCCATGGGCAGCTTCACCGTGCTTTTCATCACTACATAACTTGCTAAAGGAGAAAATTATATAAAAAATCTTACATTACTTCCCACTAATAGGCCTACAGTACAGTGGTGTTAGCCTAATAAACGAACCAACTACGCAGCATTGCCTTGTAAATTGATAAAATGACATATTTCCATCGCTATGGAAAAAAAAAACCCGCGGACGACTTACCTTCACAGAGAGTAAGAACTGATAAAATCCAGGACTTCTCCGAACATGTTATGGAGTTATAGCGCAGCCATACCATGCTCAGTCCGCCTGCTCCGCTGCCATCTTGTCCTGGACAACAGTAGGGTGCACCTCGCTCGCGTCGAAACCACCATCTCCCACATGTCAAACTCCCGATAACTGTGGGACAAAAACATTCGGCGGTGTCAGAACGGACTCATCGTGCAGCTAACGAAGTCTGCTCTCCGAGTGACCATCTTTGCTGTTGAGTGGGAGGGCGCGGAAGCCCATTTTGCGATTCCGAAAAGGGACGACTCGTCCCTAACTCCCCGCCGTTCCTGTAGTCCTAACTGTCTCTAACATGTCTCTCTCCTCTGCTGCGCGTGGAATGTTTGTGTTCGTCAGACCGAAGCAATGGATCACAGAGCTCGATCGATGGCAGCTTTCCGTCATACTCCAGTGTACAGGTAAAAGGAGCAGCAGTTACATACCGATGGATTGGGATAGCCAGTGGACTACTGGTACATTAAGAATACTTTTTGCTACATATTTTAAAACACCAGTTATTTTGCAAATAAACCACAAAACGGTATGTTATTCGGCTTATTAAATGTTTGGGTCATATATGTACATATAATACAGTAAGATAATACTGCAGACTTTAGGATATCCTTGTTCCTTGGGTTGCGGACTGTCTTACAAATTATCGAATATTACCTTGCCCAAAAAGCATATATTGTTCTTTCTGAACTAATGTGAGCTGTGTTTACCTGCAGAGCCGATAGATGTCGGTAAAACGCACACATACACAATAGCAGCCCCTCCACAGTGTTTCCAGCTAGTGTCTGGTGTTCGCTGGTGTTGACAGTTCTAACAAAACCAGTGAAAAGAGGCGTGCTATTACCAAGGAGACCTAAGTGGAGATAATAAACAAATCACAGAACTTTTATTTTTCTTAGCTGACGCCCTTGTACAAGACGATTTGCAGCGTTAGGTTTTCATACTAATGCTTGCTTATTTACGGCTGTTTTTGACAGGAAGTGGCAAGAAGATGATGAATGTTACACAACCAATAGGTTACTTTGCGATAAAACCTTTACTGACAAAAACTTGTTCTAACGAAAATTATGATCATTTTGATAGGATTCTATGAAGCCCACTTATTTATTTTGTAAGGCATATAATTTGCTTTCATAGAAGTATTATTTTATGAATTAAATTGAAATGTAATTTTGAATAGACCAGTTCAAAGTGAATTAGAATATCAAATACTGGTGACCCTGCTGTTCAAACCAGGCAATCTTTTTTAATAGACTGGCAAGTTTCCTGCAGAAAAATCATTTTAATCTGTCATTTAATGTTTCAAAAAGATAAAAAGAAAAAACTGATAGCGCACTGTAAGGAACAAAAAATGAAAAATCTGGTATAACATACATGTAGTATAATATCCATGATTAATGATTTCAGAGTGGTTGACAAGAATGGACATAAGCTCATATTCACATTTTACATGGACAAAATATTGCTTAAATCTAATACTTCTTGGGACTGGGGGCTTCAACTGTGCAAGGTATTGATTTGAACAATGGTACCAATATGCATGTTGCCAAGGAAACAGTCCTCTGTACAATAGAAATCCTTTGATGGATCATGTTGTCCTCGTGGGTCTTAATTTCAAATTCTGAGTGTGTTATGATAACTATCAAAATGAGTAATGCTGATAAATATGAATAGACACCATCACCACAGTAGCCCTTCCAAGGAAATATTTCAGAGATGTCTAAATGCAGCAGTCTGAGCTAGAACTCTACAAGAACATTAATTTAAAATAAACCAAAATACAGAATTTTACTGTTGTGTCCACTATTACATTTATTAGTCTGACAATGTCCATTATTGATTGAACACAATAACTTGCACAGTGAATAGGTTTTTAGAAAAGTTTAGGGGCCTCTTGCCCTTTACAAATGAGTTTAATTGTAATCCAACTAAATAACGTTAAATGCTATTTTATATAGTTTTGTGCAGAAATTTATTCAAAATGAATTCCAAGTTTCATATCAATAAAATTTGCAACCAAAATGGAATCACACAGTTGCCATACACATTAACATTTCACTTACAGAAAAAATGCACATTATACCAGCAATGAAATGCACAGTTTTCCAGAAGAAATATTATTTAACATCCATATTTCTGGTTAAATCTAATGTTCTCTGCTTGCAAATGCCAAATAGACTCATACATGCAGAGGTGCAAAGTAAATTTTCGCTCCTGCGCTGATGACACACATATCTGCTCAAAGGTACAATCTAGTAATACAGAGTCTGTAGCTGCCTCAGCAAACTGTCCTCATGAGTTTAAAAATAGGATGAATAACAACAATATGTTGGCTGGAAGAAGCAAGGTACACATTAACTTTAGATAGGCTTCACTTAATGAGATAGGAAATCATCCATAGGATATATTTGCTGGCCTCTTAGATATTGAGAAATCTGCTGTATACAAATTAATACACAGTGCAGTGCTACCTTTCCCGCATCTTAGATATTAAGAAATTAGTACTGTGTATAGATATATACTCATTTATATATGCCACACTAGAAATGTGCAGTGCTTTCTTCTCGGAAGTCAGAATAAAACCAAATGCTATTGCAAGCATTATAACAAGAACCATAAAGTATAACCTTACTATACTAGTTACCTGCATTAGTTCCTAGTAAGGTTTAAGACAAACATTAAAATATGTTCTTACGTATAAGGCTATGAAGGCTATATCCTACTTATTTATCAAAATACATTGGTAAGTATAGGCCACAAATGCACTGTAACATCACAGGATGCAGTGTTTTCTGGTAACTACTAGAATAAATAAATCAAATGGTGGCAGCTAAAATTTTCAGTTATAGGGCCTCTGAAAAGTAGAATAGTCCATTAGCTGATGTTAAGGATTTCCCAGGAACTGATGCACCCAAGTTTATTTAATTCTGTATTAATTGTTACAAGAACTACTTACATTATATTTCTCCTTTTTTACCATTTCATCTTAAGCTGTCTGTAAAATAAAACTAAAACTGGGAACAACTCCAACTTTTATAATGCTTGCTCAGTGCTAGAGGCACTGTGAACTAATTAATCTAAACTTTGGGTAATAAATTTCATGTAAAAACAATTTTCTTAAAGCATAAACTGTAAATAAAGTTTCAATACCTGTGCAAAATTATCCTGTTTGTTTATATGAAAAAAGGAGAAATAATAAACACTTACCTTATTACTTTTTAACAGCAAATGTCCTTGACTCGTTATGGAAGAAATCCTGGAAAAGTTAAAAAAGATACGTTTTAAAGGATTTCTTATTCAGGTCAGTAACATTCTGGTTAAAGTGTTGGTCAAAGTTTTTATTTAATCGATGACCTTGACTACATAGTGTTTGTTACTGAGTTACTGTGGGTTTAAAAAAATCCTGAGCTCAACAAAATGAATAGCTCCTGTACATAGATATCTTAATTCCCACAGAACATCAACATTTTTCAAATGACTTTTCTTCAGATCCTTTGTATGCAGCAGTAACATTATGTCAATGTATTATTATTATTATTGTATGTTCGTATTCTAAACCTGGGCTATGGCAGGCTAATTCAAGTAATGAAAGTCAGATTTCAGACGGCTCGTCATGTATTATGGACCCTGGCACACAAAAACTCTAATTTTAAGGTCTCTAATGTTCTAAGGCATTGAACAAGAGATGCAAACTGATTCATTGTAATGGCATATTATATGAAAAGTCTCAAAAAGTAAAGTCACAATGAATTACAGCAACAGTTTTAGAAAGATTCTTGGGGAATGGTCAGAAGCCTGTTTGTGAGCAGCAACATAAAGAGACTTGCAACACATAACCAATAGCACTACCTGTGGTTGTCTCTGAAAAATAGGACAAACTAACCAGCTGCTCCTTAGATGTTAATTGTTAAAGAGCCTTACAAGGCATAGTGGGGATTAGACTTGAGCCGGCTGGTCAAACCTGGCTGGCCAAATGGTCTTTTGGTGGTGACATTTTCTAATGTCATGCTTTTCAGGGACATTACCACCTGCTTACCTTTTTTATGACCTGTTCCTCAAATAGGTTGGTACATATTGTGCAACATTTTAAATCTTGATTTATCTGAGAAGGTGTCCTTACATTGAATTTTTTATTAAATAGAATATAATATCCCAAACAACAATAGCACACGTTATGGTATCAGGAACAATGGGAGATAAGAATATTCAATGAGTGTAAGGTAGCCTGTTTGGGGGTATTTTCTTAATTTGATTCCTCTGCTGTCTGATTCTACTGCATGGCACAAATGCAATATATTCTATTCATAAATATCTATTTCTTTTGATGTGAAACCTTTATAAAGGAAAATATTGTAGCAACCCATGTCAATGCTGATACTGACACAAGGTTCCAGAGATAGAATTGTGTGAACACAAAGTTTATTCTTGGGTTGTATGATTGACTGCAGCACCAAACAAGCACCATGACACACCCACCCACAGATCTACTGTACAACAACACAACTTCAGGGTCATTGCCAGCCCTAGACTTCCTACCACGGTTGGACACATCAACTATGTACACACAGCAAAGGATGATGGGAGCCACAATTCCACCCGATGTTACAATGTATATTGTAAAAATATTTCATTTCATTAATAATAAGTTAATACATAACTAGCAGATGCACAAATGTCAGCTTCTTAATTTCTCTTATTGTTTGTGATAAAAAAATTAAATTCCATCAATTACTTATTTCACTGATAATGAATATATGTTTGTAGCATAATCATTACTTATTTATCCCTTTTTGTTAAAGGTGAAATATTTCACAGAACACAAATTGCCTTTCTAAATTCTACTACATTGACATTTTTTTGAATCTTGTGACATTCAGACATCTGTCATCCTTTGATCCAAAACACAAGTGGAATAAAACATGATTGGTTTGCCTTTTGTGTCATTGCCCAAATCGTATTTTTAATGGATGAACTCGAGCAAATTTATCATCATACTGAAGGCGGAAAAATAATCGTTATTTTTTTGTAAATTATGTATATTAATTTCTGATTTCTTTAAAGCAACACAAAAACATATGACAATAACTGGATACAATTAAATGTAAGACTAGATGTTTAATTATGACATCGTCAAAAGGTGACTTTATGCTGTGACAGAAAAAAGAAATTCTTTTTTGCCAGTTGAAAACTAATAATCACCTGCTGTTCTCTTTAAATATATAGGAAGATATTTACTAAAGCCTTCCCCAGGCCAATAAAGAAACAGCTTTAAAGTGTTGTAAAACAGCATTTGTTTGTTGCTGGTGACTGGAACAGTAGTAATCTAATGTTAGTCCCAGCTGAGAATAAACAAGGCTTGGATTCAAATAGACAGCAGGTGTGGGGCATGTCTGTCTCACCACTTGAAGCCTTCAGTCTTCACAGGATCAAAACAATAATGTTCTGAAACTCAAGGAACTTTCAATGTAAACAGAATTGTGGGCATTATAGAGAATACTTTAAGCTTCACGAGTTATTCTTAATTCCATTCTACACAAGATATACCTCTGTATCAATGTTAATATAAGCAAAGCATAACTGGAGTTCAGTTCAACTCATTGGAAAAAGTCAAAAGCATAAATTCACTTTAAACTGAGATATGAGTTTATGTTACAATATAATTTTTTGTCAACACAATTCCTTACAGTATTGTTTCAGTTTATGTATATTGTTAGTGTCAAAATTTAAAGCAAAACACTGAACAAAAACACTTCCAATGTGCTTTCACTTTAGAAAAAAACAGATTTAGGCATGGCCTTTAAAAAAACTAGTTATCATTTGGATACATATACAAGTTCTTTGAAGATGATAACCTTGGATTTATCTGTATGTGTAAACTGCACATAGGGACAGCTGGATGAAAAGAGCAGAAACTGAAACGACAGTCTTCTCTGTAGGAGGTTCTCGCTGAGATCAGACACCCTACACTAATATGCAGTTGACTTCATAGCCTTTACACAGCACCATCTGCTTCCATCAATCACCTGAGAAGTGAAAACTGCTGTTTGAAAGTGAGAGCAAGCGCATGACAACTGCTCCTAGCACGTGTGTGTGTGTGTGTGTGTGTGTGTGTGTGTGTGTGTGGGCGGGCCACTCTGGGTTCCTTTACTACAGTCTGATCCTGCACTTTCATATCCCCTCTGCAGTTTTCTGTTGGGCAAAATCACTTACTTGTCAGCACTTCCAACTACGCTGGATGCAATACAAATAGACATTGCAGCACCTTATGAGATATTGATCCTTGAAAACTTAATTGTTCTACTACACTGTACTGTAGAATTGTACTAATTAGAGAAGGATTCCATCAGCGTGATCATTTTACAATCATTGCAAGTACTGACGGTTATTGTCGCGTTACTATTATTAACAAGTCAGAATAATTTTAATCATTGTTTGTGCTGCAAGGAGCAAAGTAAAAAATGCTAAAAACTTAAACTCTATAAATTGTTTTACATTATTTTATTTCTCGGTTATTTCTCATGACAACCGCTTCCTTGGAATCATAAGTACAGCATAATAAACGGAAAGTTTATTTGGACTTTCCGCCGCGTTGTGCAGGGTTGTCTGCAGGGAGCGCTCCTTCTTCCGCAAGATTCAACGCCGATACAGATCAATTTCAACTGAGCTACACACGCCGATCTGCAGGGGGCGCACTCACTTACACAGGAGGTAAATGCTGAAAGAGGCACATTTCAGCTGCGTTGCAGAGGACGGTCTGTAGGGGGCGGTACCCTTTTACACAGGAGGTGACGCTAAAAGAGACGGAGACGCCATTTTACTGAGTAGCCGCGACAGCACTCCAGGCATGCAGAAATAGGTGCTTTTTAAGCGCGTTTTTTGATTTACTGGCTGCACATCTACTGAGTTGTGCCGTTTGTGCACGGTTTAAAGTGGTCAAAAATGTCTGCAGAAGGAACATCAGACCAGGTAAGTGGCTGTTTCAAAACAGTATGAAGTTAACTGTTTCTGTTGTTCTGTCGGTTGTTGAGGCCTGTACTCGAGCTACTGAATTATTAGATGTTATATCCTTCCTTTTATTCGTTTTAAATAATAAAACCTACCCAGTTTCACCGTATAGAATGCACGACACCAACAATTTGATAGTGTGTGTACTTTCTCGGTTATATTTGTGTTTGACGAAGAATTGAACTGATTCGCAGCCTGTTTAGCTAGGAGAAAACACTTGGAACTGCCTGCCGTACTTTTAATACAAATTCGTCTAAGTTTATCACTCTCAGTATTTAACATGAATAAATCCCGTTCTTGGCCACTGTTATAACATTAATGTTTTTAAAAAATAGGGTTAACGAGGCGTTTCAGTCGCCGTTTTGTGTTAATTAGCCTGTTAGCAGTTAGCAGCTGCGCCGCACGTCAGCAACTTCGCGCCACGCGCAATTCAGCTTTCATGTATTTCGTTTTAAACCCACAATATGGGTCATTTGGTAGTCTTTAGTGAGAAGCGTTTCTTAGCCCGCCTCATACACTCGAAGTTCAGTTCAAGCGCTTTCAGACGTCATCATTGCAGAGAGCCATTAACTAAAAACTGACGACCAACTAACTAGCGACCACCCAATAACTAACCAGATGGAGTCTCTTTAGTTGAAAATAGTCTGTTGCGAATCCACATTTGTTTCCCCGCTGGCCGTTCTGTTCAGTCATATGGACTGACTACATGTTCTTCTGAGAACAAGTAAATAGATATATTTGTAGATTATTGTTGAGGCCCCACCCAAATCACGTGGCTTTAATAAAAACCATAAGGAGGGTGCTTAGGACGTGTTATATATACAGATTGAGATATGCATTTAAAAACGATGTCTTCCAGAGTGGACAATAATGATCAGGTGGATCTCAGAAGGATATACTGATCACAGTAAATTTATTAATTTAGCAAATGCTTCTCTCCAAAGTGAGTTGCAACCTAGAGAAGTGTATTTGTGTTTTGATGTATATTTTGTCCTGCTTCATTACTTACAATTATTCTATCTGTTTTCAGACAGCGGAGTATATCCCTGAAAAGGTGAAAAAGGCAGAGAAGAAGTTGGAGGAAAACCCATATGACCTTGACGCTTGGAGCATTCTGATTCGAGAAGCACAGGTTTAGTGACACAGGATTGCATTTCCTTCTACCTGGGTGGGGGGGGTTGGGGTCATTGGGGGCTGTCTCATGGTTAGGGGTTAGAGGGGTCTTTGGAAACGCCTGAATCACAACATGTACATAGCACTGGGAAATGTTTTTGGAGGGAGAAAAAAAGTTCTGTAAACAACCTCTGCTTTCTAGAATCAACCCATAGACAAAGCAAGGAAGACATATGAGCGACTTGTTGCCCAGTTCCCAAGTTCTGGCAGATTCTGGAAGCTGTACATTGAAGCAGAGGTTAATATTTTTATACTTATACATATTTTGTGTTCATGGGTATGTGTTTCAAAATGGTATCAACATTGTGAATTTCACACAAGTTGGACAAAATACAGAAAGGTTTTCAAGTGAAAAGTCAGAGTCCCAGGAAGTAAAACTTAACCATTTTCTTTCAGCAGCCCACTGTAAATGTTCCGGGTATTCTCCTGCCTTTTATATCACTTTGCGCTTTATGGGGCCAAGTCCACATCAATGTTGCATGTTGAATCTGCAACAGCATTAAAACTGTTTTAATGGTATTGGAGTGCTTTAGCCTTTTATTCACTTGTCGTGTCTATTTATTGCCTCCTGTGTCATTTCTTTGAGGTCGTTTTTTTTTTTTTAGGTTTCAATACTAGGCTCATACATGTGGTTTAATTCATTTTAAGAGATTTTAATGCAAAAACCAACATTTTCAGCTTTCAAGCACAAACATTGTAGT
This sequence comes from Arapaima gigas, assembly GCA_900497675.1. NCBI lineage: Eukaryota > Metazoa > Chordata > Actinopteri > Osteoglossiformes > Osteoglossidae > Arapaima > Arapaima gigas. The sequence goes on from UFQX01000019.1 coordinate 377,124, forward strand.
TTTTATGCATTTGTTCCTTCTCAGTGCAATTGCTCACATGTACATGAAGTGTGTACACATAGCAGTAACTAACTTGTTTAGGTTTTGATCCAAAAGAAGTCCATTCCAGCAGCCAGTTTTTCAGTTTAAGGAGAAATACCACTAAATTGATTTGGGTTGTCATTTGCCTTAGTTAAATTGGGTAATGCTGAACTATCCAGTCTAACTGGAATTTTAATAATACTAAAAATGTCTTAAGCAGCAGACAGATAACCCTTTTTATTGGTTGGTTGGAACTGAGATTGATGTCCATGTTTAATTCCGTTATTGTAGGATTTGCTCTAATACTTGCGTTGTATAGTCACAGTCCTGTTTTTAGATTCCCACAGAGTGATGATGGTGTTTTGAGTAAACCTTTGACATTTTATTTTTTTATTTTTATTTTTTTTTTGCCATCAGTATGGGTGAATTTCACTTAAGCATAGTTATTGTGTAAAAATGAAAACATTTGGAAAAATGCACTTGGTAAGTATGTGGCTGACCTTAAAAAGAAGCTTTCAAAAAAAACTTAATTCACCTTAATCTACCAAGGTAAGACAGGTCGCATTCTCTCTGCTACTCTAATCAGCCTGCACTGATAAAATTCAGATGATATTAGCTGGCCTCAGATCTCTAATGCTGAAGTGTGGGGGGCACCTGGGCCTGTCTTTTTTTTTCTTTTCCTGCACAATATGTTTGCATTGCCTTCCTATTCTTCATGTTCATTCTTGAATTTTCACAACTGCCTTTTTCCACTATCACTACTTGGTAGGTGGTCTAACCCAAACCGTTTTGTGTAATGATCAGCTTTAAGGTTTGTATAGTGCAAGACGTTTTTGGTTAAAGATCTTACAGGAAGAAAGTCTGTTTCCATTCTGCAGCAAGTGAGGAGAACCTTTATGTGTGGTAAATGTATGTTTAGACAAATATGTGTGAATAAGGGGGGGGGGGGGGAATTCTCATTGTTTGTGATGTATCATTAGCAATCTTTGTATTTGCTACTTTCCCACCAAATAACGGAAGGGAACATTTACTACCTTGGAAATGGACGATAGTTCCCTGTTTTCGACTGATTAGGTTTCCATTTTATCAAAATGATGGTTAATGATCTCCATGTGCCAATGACTAACATCTAGTTTTTTCTTGTGCTGTCAATGCACTGTGTTTTGGCAGTGACTTATCCTCTCTTGACCCAGTCAAGTTAAAGTGGTTTTTGTAGATTGAATTTTTGATCTGTTTTTTGTATTTATAGGGTCTAATTATTCTTCCCATTTCCTCTGAATATTATATTTATAAATGAATCATTTGCATAAATGAAGTTAGTTCAGGTTTGCAGTCCTTTGCCTTTACCCAATACAGCCTGTTTTGTTTTTATTGTAGGTGAATAACATAAGTACAAGGTCAGCAGGACAATTGACTATTTTTGTTCATTTAATGCTTCACCTTTCGTCCTGGAATCCTCAGTTGTCTAGATTAAGATGTATATATTACACATTTGCAATCTCCTGTATTTTAACCTCTTTTGAAGTTGGTTTATGCACACTGTTACCGACACCCCTAATTGTCCATACAGGCTTTTTTTGTGTAGCACGTCACTTACAGTACCTGTGAAAGAATTGAGTACACTTGTTGGGAACAAGTTTACTCACAAGAATAGCCATTATGTCTTTTTCTACACCAATTTCCTGAGATTTAGGACAGATGCTGGGTTCACTTCAAACTTTTCTGTCCATTATATTCCATTCAAGTGTACTCAAACTTATGTTTGGATGCTGATTTCATTATTAAGCACGTGTCTTGCTTGTGGATGCTTAAGGGTTTGGTGCCTTTTCTGATCAATAGTAGTACCTTGAGAATGTTTAGGCTGAGTATACATACAGCATACTGCATTGCTAGAATCTGCACTTCACCACCACCGTTGCTTTTAATTTGGTGCCAACAAGTTCAGATACAGCACTTGATAAATCACTGGGGTCCAACCACAAATTGACTACCTTCAATAACGTCTTGTTTGAAAGGTCCTTTAAGCCTTACTACCAACTGTTATGCATTTCAAATCATCTTGTGTAAATACATTTATGCTTAATACTTTATGCTGTAGTTACTTTATCCTCTCCACCCCTATTATGTTTCAATTGTCCTGAATGTTTTTACATAAGTGCTACAGTTGAAGTATAAAGGTATGTAATAAAGAGTTACCTCAATTCTGCACTTTCATCTTTCTTTTTCTTTGTGGCACATAGTAGTAGCTTGCAGCTCACTATGTTGTATGGCTGTGTGTGGTGGGGGGGGGTCCTCTCTTGCTTTTTGTTTAGAGAAGTTTTAGCGGTCACACTTTAATCTTAAAATTTCACATAATAGTCAATTGCACAGTTAGCCCAATATTACCCCTGTATATTTTCTACTAGTTAAATTTTACTTTGACGATTTATGAAGTTGAGTATCGTTTAAAATGTATAAATCCTTGGTTCTGGTGTTCATGTGTGTGCTCAAGCATATCTGAGAGTGGTGTGGTGTGGTGAAAAAAGAAATCGGGGATTGTGTCACCTGTAAGCAGTTTTTCATGTACAGTGTTTACTGCCTGAATGTACCATATGTATGTATTTATATTTAATGTGGCAAAGAAATGCAAGACACTTAAAAGTGGATAATGTATACAAACTGAATGTTCATTCTTTTCATTCAGCAGCCATCTTTCTTGCATATTGTTTCCAAGACCCAACACTGAACCAGTTCTTAAAGTGCTGTCCATCAGTTTATTTGGTGTAGACACATGGCATTGCAGATTTTATGGATGTTTCAATATTTGGAGGTCATCTTATAAGTGCTGTTATGAATAAATAATGTGATCACTCATCATGCAGTCTAACACACAGAAGGCCACAGTTGAAACTATGACTGCTGTAATGGGTCAGAATAAGGGAGGGGTGTCAAGTTTAAGCAATATTGACTGTAGCCATTTTGATTGATTGAATAAGTGAACAAATGTGTGTGACGACTACTGTAGAATTCCCCCCTTTCCCTGTGAAGTTTTCTCCCGCATTTAATGTGTTCATTGTCTGAGTATATTTTGACAATAGGTCCTGTATATTATCTGATTTCTTTCTTAAACAACAGTGTAGGGAAAAACAAATGTTACTGCTGTGCTTCATAATTCTGAAGTTTGTATTTTCACATTTTCCTGTTTGTCCTTATTCAAAAAGTAAGGGTACAAGCTTAAATATTTTAACCTTGATTTACATTAAAGGTCTCAATACATGAAATTTAGTTTTGTACTTCATATGTGCTTTTGTCAAAAATAATGTTTGATTAATTCAAGGTTTTGGACTGTGTGGATTATTTTTGGGTGGGGGTTGTGCTGTGAATCATGGAAACATTTTTTAAGTAACTGAATATTTTGGTAGACATTTCCTCAACAGGTCACAAAACCTTGATTATTCTTTGCACATGCTCTGTACACATGTATAAGACAGCTCTCAGTGTTCAAGAATGTATCAGCTTGGTTTTGGCCAAGTGATCAGGATTTTTTCATACAATTTGTTCCTGAATTTATTCTCCATCTGTCTTGAAATATTTTGACAGATATTTGTCACAGTGATACTCTACATACTTGCACTAAATCCATAAACTTAAACTTGCCCCGAAGATGTGAAGACTCTAGTTGTTTACTCTTGTAAAGAGTAATTTTATTTGTTAGTTTCAAACCCTGAATGCAGGGAGATCTAGCAATCATCATGCTTTTGTTCAGAGTGTAATATTCTCAGCAGTGATCTTATTAAACTCTCAAAGGATGCCGCAAGCTGCTCTCCTCCACTCATGACTCATTTTGTTTATTCTGGTACGTGTAGTAGCCTCGTGTTCCTGGTGATCTCAGTAAGCCACCAGTGGCTTGTGGGTAGCAGTGGGATGGGCTCTGGTGCCTGGGGGACAGAGAGACCCACGTTGGGTCTGTGTCAGCCCTGTGGACTCGGTTCTTGAAGAGTTAAGTGACTGCTGTGCACCACAAATATAGACACCTTCTGCTCAGTACCTGCTGATGAAAAGGAATCGTAGTATATAATTTGTACTTCATGACAAATGCTACATTCCTGTATTTTACACTCTAACTGTTAACATACTAACAGATATGCAACGATAACCATTTTCCTCGTGGTTTTTAGCATTTAAATTAACAATATCATTTAAGCACGATCTCTTTTAAGCATTTCAAATAATTCTCTATACTTTTTATATTATCTGTCAGGAGGCAATAAAGTTATACTTTGTGTCATTCTCATTAACCAACGCAGAAAGGGCAGCTGATATGGTGGAATTATTACTTGTATCAAACTTGTGAGATTTAGTTTTGTCAAGAACTTTTTTTAATGAATGCATTTTGGCCAATATTGTGTGAATTTCACTTTGTTGATCGAGTGTGTCTGTCTGTATGTGTCAAGTGTATGAATGTTACCTCTGAAGTAATGAAGTTATTAGCGTACTGACTGGATTAACACTTCATTTAAAATCTTGTTCACAGATCAAGGCTAAAAACTATGACAAAGTTGAAAAGGTGAGTGTCACAACTGGTTCAGTTTTGAAAACAGGATGATTGTACTGCATAAGCCTGTAATGTATGTTATTCTGTGTTATGACCACATGATTTTTCTCTTCCACCCTCCACTGTCAACCCTGACTGAATATTTGGTTTATGCAGCAGAAGGCACAGCAGGTGGAGGGATATCATTGCCAACAAGCACACACATGCAAAACGCTGCCCATAAACTCTCACCTCTAAATCCCACTGAAAATCTGCTGGAACCTGTACTGTTAACGGAGCTGACATTAAAATTTTGGTCATATTTTAAACAAATAAGAGGCAAGGTTCCACTGTTTTTTTTTAAATTATTTTTTGAATATAGTGCAGTTGTCTAAAGCAATAAATAATGGTCAGCTTCCATTCCAGGTTCAGCAGTGTAACTGATGTGAGTGCATGCTGGGTTTTCTGTTGCCTGCTGTCTGCTGGGGTTGTGATGGTGGGGCGGTACAAATGGTGTGATGTAGGAACAGGTGTTCGTGCAGAAAGAGTTTGCAGTCTTGGGTGGGGGCTGGTCACATGGTGTATTGCCAAGTCACTGTCGTGGTATATAGCCATCAGACCCACCCCACATTTGGAGAATCAGTCAAAGGTTCAAAGGGACACGAAACACATCTTGTCCACTGTCAAGCATCACCTGCCAAATTCTGGCCCACAGGGCATGCTTGGATAGACTTTTCCAACGGCACCAGTTTGGGTACAGTTATGGAACTGTCGTTATTTTGAACCTGGTTTTTATTTCCACCAGGAATGACCTTCAGTGGAGTATTTCACATGCCAAGAGAGCTCAGATAGGCCCATCATTTGGGACATCATTTAACAATGGATTGCCTTGTCTAGTAGAAATGTTTAAGAAGTGAAATTCAGCTCCCCCCCCCCCCCCCAGGATAATCTTAAAAGCAATATCCAGGTTCACCATTTCAATTAATAACCCCAGGAACGGTGTTTAAAATCTCTTGTAATCTGAAAAAATCATTTAATTTTCTTGTTTTCACTATTTGTGTAATTTATTTTTGTGAAATGAAGGAGAAAAGATTTTAGCATTGCATGAGTCCAAAATCCCATGCAGTAGCTATCTAATCTTGAAGAAGGTATTACATGGGCTGCACTCGCTGTCATTTTACTGCACACACACTCACTGTCTTGTAAACCTCTCCCCACTTAGCTTTTTCAAAGATGCCTCATGAAAGTCCTGCACATTGACCTGTGGAAGTGCTACCTTTCATATGTTCGAGAGACCAAAGGCAAGCTGCCAAGCTATAAGTAAGATGGCCTTTTTTAATGTGGTTTGTCTTGAATTTTTGTAATTCTCCATTACTGTATGAGTTTTGGTAAAACTTCGCTGCAGCTGCTTTGATCTCGTTGCACAGCTCTGCACAGATTCTAAAATTTCACTGCAATCCTCTCCATAAATTTGAAGGCAGCTTTTTTCTTCATAATTTGTTTGAAGACTGTTTTTGTTGTTTGAATTTGTTTCCATTACCATTAGTGATTCATCTTGTTGATATAGCAGTTGTACAACACGTAATGTGAAATACTGCCAAGAAATAAATGGTTCAGTTAGAAATTAAACTGTTGGGTAAACTTTTTAAACAAAGCCTGCTTCTTCCAGAGAAAAGATGGCACAGGCATATGATTTTGCCTTGGATAAGATTGGAATGGAGATCATGTCGTATCAGGTATGGAAATGTATATCGGTACCTTGTGACACTGGTCTTCACTTTGAACCTGCACCTTAAATCTCATATGCGCCCATCTCTTTTCAGATATGGGTTGACTACATCAATTTCCTCAAAGGAGTGTAAGTGTACTTATTGCTGCTATGTCTGTGTCAGTGTTCTTCACCACCTCCTCTAAGCAAACAGCCAACATTTTTACTCCCCTGTCCTCAGTGAGGCGGTGGGGTCATATGCAGAGAACCAGCGAATCACGGCTGTGCGGAGGGTCTATCAGAGGGGATGTGTCAATCCCATGATCAACATCGAACAACTGTGGAGGGACTACAGCAAATATGAGGAGGTAGGAGTCCTGTTGTAAAACAGACTCAGGGACTGGTTGGTGGGCACCATGAAGGCTCTTGTCCAGAAGCCTTGGCTTGTGGATTTAAAAAACTTAGACAATGAACATATCTTGCTTGTTAAATTTCTGTGTTTCAGAGTAACAACTTGTGAGTGGGATTCAGATGCAAATTTGTCAAATTTTATGTCATTGTACATAGGGTATCAATGTGCACCTGGCAAAGAAAATGATTGAGGACCGCAGCAGAGACTATATGAATGCCAGAAGAGTGGCTAAGGTGTGTCCACTTCTCTCTCCTTTCAGTAGTTACATCAGGATAACAATTCAGCTCTTAAATTTGAATTTTGGTTATGAATCTCCTTCAGAGTGGTGATTGGTACATCTAAATTTTTCTCAGGTTTTGTGTATGTAGTATCAGCTCCTTAGAATGACATAGAGGAAACAATTCACTTTAGTATGGGGGTAACATTATGGGGCTTTTAAGATGTCAAATTATATTGTTGTATGTTTTTACGGCAGTATACTACTTTCAAGGTCTTCCCCTTTGTGTTTTAGTGACGTTATATCTAATATTTTCACAGTGCCTACTGGACTGTAGAAGTGCTAGATGTTGATGGCTTAGAATGTGTGAAACTGGTGTGCCTGTGTCTGCAGGAGTATGAGACTGTGATGAAGGGCCTGGATAGGAATGCCCCCTCAGTGCCCCCTCAGAACTCCCCCCAGGAAGCACAGCAGGTGGAAATGTGGAAAAAGTACATCCAGTGGGAGAAAAGCAACCCTTTGCGCACTGAAGACCAGACTCTCATCACGAAGAGGGGTGAGCCTTGTCAACACTGACTCCAGAGCAGTGCTCAGTGTTCTGAACTAATTTCAAAGAGAGTGAACATGAGTGTTCGACAAGTCTTATCACGTACACTGATTTGCCGCCCCCACTTTTGCACAAATTGTAAATTCCAGTAAGTCATATGTTACTTGATTGCATTGCATTGTGTTGTGTAAATCAGGCAGACCAGGATTTCCAATATCAGTTAGTGTTCAAATGAGCGTTGGAATGGGCAAAATAAGTGGTCTTGACAGCTTTGAGCATGAAATGATAGTTAGCGCTAGGCATGTTGGTTCTGGTATCACCCAAACGGCTGTTGTCCTGGGCTTTTCACGTGCAACCATTTCAAAGGTTTAACAAGAATGGTGTGGAAAAAGGAAAAAGTACCAGAGATAGACAATCCTGTGGTCAGAAACAGCTTGTGGATCAAAGGGGAGAAAGGGGAACGGTGAGAATCGTGTAAGCAAACAGACAGGCCACAACCAGGCAAATCGCACCCGAATTCAACAATGGTGTGCAGAATGTCATCTCAGAACACACTTCTAAATGGGCTTTGTCTGGAATGGGCTACAGTGTTGGGTGCCGATGTTGTCAGTGAAGAACAAGAAAACTTGTCTCCAGTGGGAGCAAGAACATCAAAACTGGACTATTGGGGGCAAAAAAACTTCTTCTTGCATCCTGTTGATGGAATTATCAGAATTTGGCACAAGCAAAATAAGTCCATGGAGCCACCCTGTTTGATAACAACAGTACGGGCCAGTTCTGGCAGTGTGATGGTGTAAGGAATGTTTTTCTGGCACACATTAGGGCCCCGGATACCCACTGAAAAACACTGTGTATCTGAACATCATTGCTGACCAAGTTCATCCTTTTGTGGCTACAATTTATTGACACTCGGATGGAAACTTCCAGCATGATAATGCACCACGTCACAAGGCACATATTGTTACTTAATGGTTCCAGAAGAATGACAGTTTTCATTGCTTCAGTGGTCTGCATAGTCCCTAAATCTCAACCCTATTGAGCATCTTTGGGATGAGGTGGAGAGGGCTGTTCATTGCAAGACCTTACAGCCATCCAGTTTGCAGCAACTCTGCAACACAATTTTTTCTGCATGGTGCAACATTCCAGCACAACATATCCAGTATCTTGCTGAATCCATGCCCAGCTGAATTTATGCTGAAGTCCAAAGTAGATGTAACATGCTACTAGATAGATCTACTTAATTACCTGGCAATTTGGTATACTTCCTCTTCAGTCATCCATCTATCCTTTACCAGAAATTACTTGTTGAGTTCATTGTCATGGTGGTCCAGAGTTTATCCTGTATACATAAGGCCTGAGGCAGCATACAGTGTGGTCAGGACAACAGTCCATTACAAGCGAGTTACGCATATATTCGCTTACACATACACATAAAGGGCAGTTTAGAGTCACCAATTCACCCAAAACACATCTTTTGACTCTAGGAGGTAACTAGAGCACTCAGGAGTAGACCCCTGTGAACACAGGGAGGACATGCACAGATTGAGCCAATTTGAATCCATGTCTGAACCCATAGCCCAGGAGCTGTGAGGCCCAGAACTACCTCTTGCACCACCATGTTGCCCCTCTTCTTCACTCATTTTTATTCTGTTGTATATGAGATAAGTTGGGTAATGCTACCCTTATAGCACCAAAATGTCAAAGTACTGATATGCCAGATGTGCATAGAAATATCTCCAGGATGTTTGGTAAGTGGGACCCTATTTTTTTCTGCAGTAATGTTTGCCTATGAGCAGTGCCTCCTGGTCCTGGGCCACCACCCAGATGTCTGGTATGAAGCAGCACAGTACTTGGAGCAATCCAGCAAACTACTGGCTGAGAAAGGGGTAGGTGTCCCCAAGTCCTCTGTAATGGGTAGTAATTGGTCAGGAATACCCAGAGAAAGTGTTTGCTGTATGTGTTCGTTTGCCACAGGACATGAACAACGCCAAACTGTTCAGTGATGAGGCTGCCAACATCTACGAGCGTGCCATTGGCAACCTGCTGAAGAAGAACATGCTGCTCTACTTTGCCTTTGCTGACTATGAGGAGGTGAGAGCAAAGCACAAGGAATGATTGAAGTTGTGATGCACACAGTATTACGACAGTTGTGCTATTTTTTTCCTCGGCCGTGAATATTCAAATGATACTCAGATAGGATGCACAAATAAAATAGTATTTTAGAGTTGTATTTTAACGTGGTCCTTTAGCCTTTTTGCACAAAAATCCTTTAAAGTATTTTTAGATCCTTTTGAGTAAATATTTCCATGTGAAGTTTTCAGTGAGTATATACATTAATGAACACCACCTCCTCAGAGCCGGATGAAGTATGAAAAGGTGCACAGCATATACAACCGCCTCCTGGCCATAGAAGACATTGACCCCACATTGGTAAGGTCCTTCAGTGTGATTAGTCCGTTTTTCTTCTATGCCAAGTGCCCAGGAAATCTAATCAGTACTCAAAGAAGCATACATTTTTCCCTTTTTTACTTTATTATCTATTTGGGCATGACTAAAAAGTAGGCGGTGTGATTTTGTATTCACTGGGCATTTTTCCTACTTGTTAGTATTCAGTTCTATTATATGTTTTACTCAACATATCTCAAAGTTTATAAGCTCAGAATAATTTTTGAAGAGATACTTTGCAAAGAATTGCACTTTTGTTAAAATCCAGTATTTGCTAGCTATTTTGTTTTTATTACGTTGTATGTTACTGTATTTATTTCTAATATTCGTGTACAGTGTTTTTATTGTATGTTGAGCCTAAATTATTATTATATGGGGAGAAGCCAAATTTGCACTACAGTGGACAATAAAATGTACTAAAAATTATTGTTTGTTTTGTATAAATTTGAGTTATATACTATGCTGTCTCTGTATTAGTCACATTTTTGCACCTTGTAATGTGTTAAAATAAAAATGTTCAAAAAACTTTTAAGAAATATTATTTTAAGAAAGCTGAATGTAAACGTGATGTTTGCTTTAAAGATCTGAAAGGAGTCTTGGCCTTAATCATCACAGTACAAATGCAAAGCGCTGATGGTCATTGCAGGTTTACATTCAGTACATGAAGTTTGCAAGGAGAGCAGAGGGCATCAAGTCAGGGAGGACGATCTTCAAGAAGGCGCGTGAGGATGTGCGGACGCGGCACCATGTGTATGTGTCCGCTGCTTTGATGGAGTACTACTGCAGTAAGGTGAGACTTGTTTGGGTGGGTCCTTCCCGAGCTGCAAGCTTATCAACTTAATAAGCAAAAAGGACAATTAAATAGGTTAACTAAAGACAAAATACTGCCATAATATTTCACGTAACTGCCAGTAATGCTATGCGATGAGGACGCTAGCAAGCTAAAAGGAGTCCAGGTTAATCAATCAATCGCTTATTTTAATAAAGTGCTCTTGACAGTGTCACACAGGGCATTGAACAACTGAGCATACGCAAAAGTGATGAAATAAAACAGTGAGACAGAAAGAGATAATGGTTTGCGATCAGTTCGTAAGAAAGCCAATTGGCAAACGAGGAGAAGAAAACAATTCCAAAGAAATGTAAGAAAAATAAACATCTAGTATTCCAAATGTCAGTGGCCGCTCTCCCTTTCTGGGTAAATTATTGCTACAGATTAGTACTAATTGTTGCAATTCTTCTGCATTTTGCAAAAACCGATTTTGCACATGGCATTACTTAGTCATTAAAAATGTAACACTGTTGCATCACACAGGACAAATCAGTGGCCTTTAAGATATTTGAGCTTGGCTTGAAGAAATACGGAGATGTACCAGAGTACATTCTGGCGTACATTGATTACCTCTCTCACCTAAATGGTAAGTTTCCATTTCTCGCATGTTATCCATTGTAGCCACTGTGCAATAATACCATTTCAAATAAAGCTCTGGGTTGATGTGAATAAAGTGGCTTTCATATTTGCTGCATTCAGCAACGATTGCTTCACATTCAGTCTGGTGTTCATGTATTTCAATTTGCTCACTGGTGTCTGTATTTAACTTGGTCGAGGTCCAGTAGCCTTTCATGCTACAGCTGATGGTGGATAATGTTTTAAAAAGCGCTTATCAGTCTGACAACCCATCTCTCATGATTAGGACTAGAAAAGACAGTCTGTACAGTAAACAACAGGGTTTCGTTATCTGCGAGCCGGCTTATTCATTTCACACAAAGTGCCATAGTGTTTTTCCTTAAAATAACACAGAGGAAATGAATACACAAATGAGACAACCTGTTTTATTTTCCCATTACCCTCTGCACCATTAACAGAAGACAATAACACCAGAGTTCTGTTTGAGAGAGTTTTGACATCTGGAAGCCTGTCGCCTGAAAAGTCTGGGTGGGTAAATCTCACAGTCTTTGAAAAAGTTCTTCATCGACTGACCGCAGAAGTTTGTGATAACACTTGTCACACGTTTGTGCATTGCAGGGAGGTCTGGGCTCGGTTCCTGGCCTTTGAGAGCAATATAGGAGATCTAGCAAGCATCCTTAAAGTGGAGAGGAGACGCTTCACAGCTTTCAAAGAGGAGTATGAGGGCAAGGAGACGGCTCTGCTGGTGGACAGATACAAGTTCATGGATCTCTATCCATGCTCCGCCAGTGAGCTCAAAGCTCTGGGATACAAGGTTGGCCTTTGCAGACAGCAGATTTCTGGCAAATTACCAGCCAGCATTTGGGTTGGGGGGGCACTGTGCCACAGAGAATTAGAGTCCATGGTCCAATTTCAAGTCAAGCTGAAAAGTTTTAAGCATGTACATGGCAAGTGGTTCCATAGTTATTCCATTCTGAAAAGTAATCTTCAATCTAAAAGTATAATAGATTTTGCCAAGAGCTGTAATGAACATTTGTTCAGTTGTTGTATATGAATGTTTTATCTGGGGAAAAAATCAGTTTGTTAAACTATCTACTTTATAATAATACACGTAGTAAAGGTCTCTCTTGTTCATAGGACGTGTCCCGTGCCAAACTTGCCTCTCTAATTCCGGAAGCTGTGGTGACACCATCTGCACCCATTCTGAAAGATGAGGCAGACCGGAAACCAGAGTACCCCAAACCTGACACTAATCAGATGATCCCTTTCCAGCCCAGGCATTTGGCCCGTAAGTCATGTAATAGAGTTGTATTTTTGGTCTTACGGCTTCTGCTGTTCCCAAGTTTTATTATTTGTGACTACACTGAAGATATGCCAATGTTAATACGGAGCCTTTGGCCTGCCCTGCAGCTCCAGGATTGCATCCTGTCCCTGGAGGGGTGTTCCCTGTGCCACCTGCTGCCGTTATCCTCATGAAGCTGCTGCCTCCACCTGTCTGCTTTACGGTCGGCAATCCCCAGCAGCACCTCCCACTGTCAGCATGTTTGGTTTTCCCAAAGGTCTTATAAATGCTAAAAATATCGTTCTATATTTTCTGCAGGGTCCTTTTGTGCAGGTGGATGAACTGATGGAGATTTTCAGGAGATGCTCGCTTCCAGACAGTAAGTTTACTTTCAATATGTCACTGGGCAGAGCATTCAGTGACTTCCCAGCCCATTTTACAAATGCTTATGAGATGTTTATAATAAGTATACAACAGTAGTTTAAATGTGTATTTTTTTTCTGTCTGCTGTCTGAACCAGCCTCTGGTACTCCAATGATAAAAAGTTGTTTAGTGGCATCGGTGTTTCAAGCATGATGTGTAAAGATGGAATACAATGTGGTAAGTGGCTACACACCAGCTCACCACATGCTGTCCCATTTGTGTCTCACACAGCAGTGGATGCTGCAGTGGAGATAATCACAGGGAGACAGCCAGAGCTGTCCAGCGAGGGCAACGGCCCAGTGGAGAACAACACCATCACCAGCAAGGCCTTAAAGAGGCCCAATGCTGACTCTGATGAGGAAGAGGAGAAGGGTGCAGCTGCACCGCCGGTGCATGACATCTACAGGGCACGGCAGCAGAAGAGGATACGGTGAGCTGATGGGAGATTGGTGCCTCCAGCCCCTCTTTCTGTGCCATGGTGTCTATCCCAAGGACTTTGGCCTCTACCATCTCTTGAGGACTTTTGATAAAATTAGAGGCTGTGTCTCACATGTGACAGACCCACTGAGAGAGGGGGGCCACCTGCAGCACACATCTCCTGTTCACTTGAAACAGGGGCCTCACAGGTGAAGATTACTTGACAAGGACATTTGGTTCAGCCTCTGTAGGCTGTTCCTTGCATCAGCAGTCTTCAGTTTTTGTTTTTTTTAACAGTTTCTTTTAAAACAATTCAGTGGCTTATTCTGTAAAGTTTTTAAATGATACACCTTTGTTTGACAGCAATGGAAGTTTACCACATGTAGTTCAGTTACTGGTGGCAAAGATTGTTCTTTCCCTGTCAGAGTAAATTCAGTTTCTTCCAATAAAGGGAAAAATCTGAGGGTGGATGCGCATTTATTTGTTTGAAGCTGCTGATTTTAAACCCACATTTGACATAAACTTCAGTCAGTTTCCAGTTAAGTGACAACATACTCTCACCTACATTGTAGATGAATAGCACACAATCCTTTGGCCAATAAATAGAAACTAGCACATGGTGCCCACCTAAACCACATTCCCTCTTAATATTTCCATCAAACAAACTTGACATTGTACAGGATAACCTAAGAAATCAGATATGCCTAAGAAATCAAGTATATTAAATAGTGCACTTAAAAACAAATAAAACAACATTTTCTGCAGTAAAGGGCCAATGCAATGATAATTCAAAAGCTAACTAAGTACAATATCCAGTATATGTAGTGTATCTATCTTAAGTACATTCATGATTATGTAAAATACTGGTCACCCAGGCAACTCTTTAAGATGTGATATGCTTGTACAATACAGAGTAGTTTATCATCTTCCACTACAGGTACAGGTACACAACAATTAGTGGATGATTCAGCATTTTTTTAGGCAAACTCTTACCACGAAAGGTAAGATTTACCTACTTTTACATTTTCTATTAATATAAGCTTTGTTATGTTGATGCATAAAATGTTTAATTACTGTTTCTTTAATTTCTTAATGATTATTAGAAGCTTTCTAAAATATGTTCACAACAAGATTACCATATGGCACCATCTCTGCTGAGATACCAGTGATACCACACATAACTCTAAGATCTCATACAGTATTCCAACTACAAAATAGCATTAAAACTGTTTATAATAGTAGAACTACCCTTCTGTGGATTAATAATATGTTGTGTTAATATTCTTGAAATAGCAGCAGAACCAAAACACACAGCTATGGTAACAAAGCAAAACTGCTCTGTCTCTGACAGTATTTATTGAGGACATACCATAATAAACAAATGCAGTTCAGTTCAAATTAACTAGAAATGGCAATGACTTGATTATGAATTATCTAGTACCACCTAAACACATGTGTAAGGCACCAGTCAACACCTTCTGTGACACCGTGCACATTATCAAAGCTTTCGGCCATTTAGTTGGAATTCATTCCCTCCCAACTTTTTAATTCAAACTCAGTGTAATTACTGATAACACAAAGGTAAACGTTTCTTCAGCAGTTGTATCATTCTGGGTAATTAAAAAAAGCTACCACGCAAGCCTACTGCAACTCCTTTAAAAAAGCTAATGTGTTTGTCAAATCTAATGGACATACTGTACCCTAGTAACATGTTTGTTTTTTAACCAGAGGGGTAGAAACTGAGTTTTTTCTCCACTGCTGATTGGTGGTTCTCACTAAGACAGGTCCATGCCACCTGGCCAAGAGTTAATATTTATCCTGTCAAATGCCTGGTTTCTGGCCAGCCTTCCCCACCAAGAATATCCTGCAACATCTTCTGGTAGTATGGGGCAAACACCAGCTTGTTGTAGTTGACCAAACGGCTGAGCTTGACTGCAATCTCCTCCAACTCTCTCTGGATGGGGGCTAAGCCACTGGGAGGGGCTGGAGTGCACTTCTGGGGACTGGACTCCAGAAATCCCAGCAGGAAGCTCTGGATACGGGAATCTGACGTAGGGAGACAGTTCAACTGGTCAAACTTATCTGACAAGCTGACAAAAATTAAAACTACTACATCACAGGCATAATCTGTGTCAACTAGCTCTTTGGATATCACAAGAAAGAGGATGCTGCTGAGTTGACAGGTAAAGTTTACCAATAAGCCTGCGGATGGAGTTGTCAGGGAGCTGGACCGCAGCAATTTGGCCTTTCAGGGAACTCTGCTGCTCAACAGAGAGTGGGGGGAAGCCATGATGGGTCAGACAACCTCCAACCTCTGCACACATCTTCTCTCCAATGGTGGCAAAAGCCTCCTCTACACTGAAGGAGCTGAAATCAGGTGGATAAAAAAACCATAAACCACACTATTCTTGCGTTCTATTCATTGCATTCATTGTCATTCAACAATTCAGAAAAGACATGAGGTCAAAGCAATAGTCTACAAACACATGACCCTAACTGTGTAAGAGAAGTGTATTTTGTAAAATTGCCACTAGGGAGCAACACTACTGCATGTGAAACCTCAGCTACACTTGCATAACTGGGTATCGCAGACTAGACAAAGCAAGAAATGTGGAACTAGACAAATGTACGTATTTTACAAGCAGTTTAATCTTTGATTAATGTATAGCAATTGAACCCATGTTCTCCTCTGTTTTTTGTCAACAGAAGACCATCATAAAAAGTCCTTTGTTCTGCTAGCACTATGATATTGAACAACATGAACCGCCACATGGTTTCAGTGTTGTTCACCTTAGCTTAGTGGCTGACTTTTGTACCACGAGATACAATAAAAGAACACAGCACATAATAGGAGTTTGTTGAAAGATAATCTTCCAGGATGTAGTTAGATACTATGAGGGGTATGACTGCCCATTGCAGATGGTGTATGTGGATCTACACATCGGATTGTGTTCATGTGCCCAGGTGCTGGTCTTTCACGTACGGTGTATGCATGCCTGCCAATAACACCAGAACGATGCCCTTCAGTCTCCCCATGACATCCGGCAGGCCAACAAGGGCTGGCCCTGTGCTGTTGTAGATGATGAGCAGCACTGCGGCCACCGTATTGAGCTTTTCCAGCTCCAGCTGCAACTCCAGAAAGCGAGTCTGATCCATTAGAAGAGTCTGCATTTCCCAGAGAAAGGGGGGGGGGTGCAGGTCATGAGGAGTTGATAATGAAAGCTGAAACAGTGACGGAATCTCTGCTGCAATTTCCTGCTTACAAAACACAGTGCAACACTCAAACACATATAAACAAGAAACAAGCACAAAAAATTACATGTTGGCAAAACTGAGTTTTTTCAAATTATTATTATAAACATTTAAATAATCGCTATTTCTGAGTTTTTACATCTTTCAGTTGAACTCCTGCTCCAGAATATCCTTAGAGTGACCATTATTAAGTTGAATGAGACCTCAACATGCATTTTGGACCAATTCATCCTTACAGCTGTTCTGGAATATTCGGGAAATCTTTCAAAATAAGCCCCACAGGGACATGTTACAAACAGACTGGTGGTTAACTGGATGTGACACTGGACTAAGAAAGGGTTTTGTGATGAAGCTGGTCCAGTCATCATACTCTTGTGCAGTGTGAAAAGCCCAAAGCTGGTGTGTAGGTTACCTACCTCAGGGAAGGGGCAGGAGGCATGATCCCACTTGAGCAGTTGCAAGTAAGCATGGTTGTGCACGGTTAGTGGGTGTAGTGGAGAGAGCTCAGGGCCAGCAGCTCCAAAACACAAGGCTCCGTCCTCCCTCTTGCAGCTAAACAAAGTGTCTGCTGTGTCCTGAAGCCATTTCCGTGTGAAATCCAGGGCATCTGAAATGGTTTCTATGTTTTATAGATTGTTTTCTTTTGCATTCTGGTCACCCCTCCTATGGGTGAAAGGCCAAGATGCTGCATAGTTGGACCTTTACCCGCTCTATACACTATATATGAATCAACATAAAAGAAGTTAATGCAGTAGCAGAACCATAACAGTATTCAACTGCTCACAAGATATAATTGTTTCTTTTGCATTACTTCAACCTTGATGACATCAGCAGATGAACAATGAAACTGGACTCATGCTATATAGTTCAGAGCTCAGGACAAGCGCAACCATCTTCATACGTCACACGCAAGTAGGCAACACTCACTGGGTTGTTTTTCAAGGAATTCTTGAAATTTCTTCCTCTCATACTCGACAGATTGCTGCATGAGGTGGGGTCGGATGCTGCTGAGGGCAAAATTTGCCATGTCGATTTTCATCAGATCCAACACTTGAAATATGGCCCTGCAAGATCAATCATGCGGTTATTAAGTTAATGGCAAGAAAGAACCCCATGATGCTGCTGTAATTTTTTTTTTACTAATGGGAAGGGTATTTACTGTATGTTGAACTGGTCTGATAAGGTATTTTTCAGTTGTAAAATCCAGCATTAACAGGTGAAAAAATGAGAGAACAATAAGTCAAAAAAGAAATGGAAACACTTGGTTCAGTTGTCTGTATGTATTCCATAGTCCTTCAGTACTCCATCATTTTCTGCTTGCTCAGTGTTTACAGTAGTTAAGCACCAAACCTCAGAAGACACACCAAAATTTATTCTGCCCTTCACACGTCACCAATTCTGACAAGACTCCGGTGCTGTCCTACCTGAAAAGGGGCACAATGCCAGTGATGTCTCTCAGCTTCTTGATTTCCTCATCCCTGGAGGGGGCGCACAGCATCCCCATCATTCCGATGATGAACTCAGCCACCTTTCCGATGTCTAGGGCTCCATTCACGGCCTGCTGCTGAATCAGCTGTAAATCCAGCACCTCCTCGATTTGGTTTCTTAGGCGCCTGTGTCCCGGCAGCAGGAAGGACAACAGCGTCTGTAGATAAAAGATGAGTAATGGGAGTGATATGCAGAACTGTCTAGGAGACTACAGACAGTAACGGAGGACTGGTGTGTGTTCATTTGAAGGCTGCTCACAGGCCATGTCACTGCAGAACTTCTGTGTGCACATCTTCTAAACATTAATCACTGTAACTTCTGCTTGACCATTACTTCCACATGCCACATTAAGTTGACTGTGTTTGGCAACACTCTTTTATAAAACATGATTCTTCAAAAAACAACTGATGATATACCTTACTCAATTAACCTCCATTACTCAAATTTAACATTTTTTATAAAATAAGATATTTTTCCTGAGAGCTGCATGGAGGGAAGATACTATAGATACTATGCAATGTGAGAAGCAGCACACTGGCATATGAAACTTGGGCCAGGGCACAGGCCACCTGAGTTGAGTCCTGAGTTGCAGGTTCCCTCTTGGCTCTGTCTGTATGGAGTTGCATGTTCTAATCATGTTTATGATCAAGTGCCCATAGTGTGCACAGTGTATGAGTGTGTGCAAGTGCCCTCCAACAGATATCTAAAAAGTATTTCATCTGGCAAATGGAAAGGATCTATTAATGTAACAGTGACAGTTGTGACACTTGTGACAGTTTTTTGTAACACTAACATTAATTTCACTACATCCTGAAGCATGACTGCCCCCCCAGAAAGTCAACTGTCAGGTCTAAGTATATAAATTAAGAGCTAATACTGCAGTGGCATTTTTTTCCCCAAACGAAGATTACTTCAAAATCTTGCAGCATTTTTTAGGAATTATCTAAGATCAGAACTGACATGATTAGTTACATTTTAGATAAACATGTTATAAGTCATTCAACTATCTAATTGGAGCTGCCACTGAATAAATACTGCTCTCAGCATCTCAATTTCACCTGAGGTCATACCTCCTTGATCTCCCCCAACAGTTTAATGGCGTGGTCATACGTGGGTGGGTCCTCCTTCAGCTGAGCTTCCAGACAGTCCCAGAATGCTCTGTGCATGATATCCTTCACTCTTTTTTCCAAGCTATGGATCAGATAATGATTACAGATTCATACAATGCAAGTTAAAACCACAGCAAATGGTTCAACCTGGCCCAAAATTTTCAACTTATACAAATTTCAGCAACAATTTTTAGGCAAACGTCTTTTGATTTTGTCATTTTTAAAATTACCTAAGACCTGTTTTTCTATTATTCAGACTCTTAATAAAACATTGTAGTTGACAAAAAAATTACATTAGAAATCTTCTCAATATTCAAAGACAACAGCTTTTACCCCTTTTCCAGTGATGTCTATTACACTGTAATAAACCACTGCTGACTCACTTTAGGAGCATTTCCTGTCTTTAAATCAATATACACCACGTATACCCCCCACTCTCACACAAACTGTACATTCAAACAAGTCATACATCACATGACTGCGGTGTGTCATATAAATTGGGCAGATCAGCATTTTTAGTATTAGTTAGCATTCAAATGAGTGTTGCAATGGGCAAAATAAGTGACCTTAGTGATGTTGAATGTGGCATGACAGTTGGTGCTAGGATCTCCTAAATGGTTTTTGTCCTGGGCTTTTCACACACAACTATTTCAAGAGTTTACAAGTACTAGCACATCAGTGATCCTGTGAACAAAAACAGTTTGTGGATCAGTGGTGTCAAAGGAGAATGGCATTAATCATACTAGCAAACTGACAGGCCACAACCAGGCAAATCATTTATGAATTTGATGTGCAGAATGTCATTTCAGAACACAGCACTTATTGGACTTTGTCTCAAATGGACTACAACGGTTGAAGACCATGTTGGGTCCCTATTTTGTCAGTGAAGAATAAAAAAGCATTGTCTCCAGTGTGCAGAGGAGCATCAAAACTAGACCCGTGAGGAGTGAAAAAAGTTCTTTTTGCACCTTGCTGATAAGAGGTTCAGAATTTTGCACAAGCAGCAGGAGTCCATGAAGCCACCCAGTTTGGTACCAACAGTACAGGGTGGTGGCGGCAGTGTGATGGTGTGGGGAATGTTTTTGTACACAACAGGGCCACTAATGCTGATCACTATTTCCTGCCCAAGTTCATCCCTTCATGACTACAGTTAATCCACACTTGGATGGACACTGTCAGCATTGAAATACAGTTACAAAGCATGTATTGTCACTAATTGTTTCCGGGCACATAACAGCTAATTTTCATTGCTCCTGTGATCTGCACAGTCCAAGGATCTCAACCCTATTGAGCATTTTTGGGATGAGGTGGAAAGGGCTATCTGCAGCAAGGCTGTGCAACCATCCAATTTTAAATGACTACACATCAACTATTTCCACATCGTACAACATTCCTGCACAAAGTATCCAGCATCTTGCAAAATACATGTCCAGAAGAACTTATGCTGTACTGAATGCCAAATGAAGCGCAACACACTGCTAGAGAGGTCTACATATAAATAGGCAACTTAGTGTATTGTGCTGATAATGACCCTTTCTTGAAGTCTTGTCAGCATAATTTAAAGAGTACAGGAGTGTACATGATGACTTTCAGCTACAAGGCACAAATTTTAAACAGAAAATTGAAGACATTTCCTCATGAAAAGTACAAACAATATTATAAAGCAGAGGGTAACAAAACTACCAAACATTGTGAATAGCAACGGAATGGTATCGCAATCCTGGAGATGGTTCCTGTATACATTTGTAAACAGACTCTGCACAGCTTCTGGTCCAGGCCACGATGATAACATATCTAGACTGCTGCATCTCACTCCTGTCTGCTCTTTCAGCATCTGTCATTAAGCCTCTACAATTTAAACCAAAAGCCATGGCTCAAGTTGCTTTTGACCTGCCAGAGTGTTCCCATGTTATCCCCCATGACACCTTTGGCTTCCTGTAGCAATTCAAGGCTCTAGTTACGGCCCACATGACAGTTAGAGGATCTGCACCACAATACCCAAAGGACCTGATCACTCCATGGATCCTCAGCAAGAGCACTGTGTTCCTCCACCTTCAGTCACATAGTGGTCTTATGCACAAATGGTCCAAAACTGAAGGCCCATCAGTCCTCAGTTTTTGGCCTATTGTGAGTGTATGAATTCCCTCTGTCTCTCAGAGCTGCGAAATCTCTTTCAGTATTTAACAAGGGTCTCACATCCCCTCTCTTTCACACGCATTTACCTCTTGATCTCCTGAAAATTATGTAAATTTGTCCATCACCTTTGGCCATGATCATCTACATAATATTCTGTGAGTATCACTCCTGTAGACTGCTACTTGAGTAGTGGGTTCCAGCAAAATTAAATTTGAAACAACCTACAAAAAGGCTGTATCTTAATCCTGTGCCTGTATCTAAATGTATTTTTATATTCTTATTTGAATGCAGCTTTGGAGAAAAGCATCTTCTAAAGCAATACAGGCAAATAAAAACTGAACTGTGAACACATAACAAAATTCAGCCTTAGGTAAGTTGGTACATCAAACAGCTCAGCTTCTCACAAAATAAATAATGTTTTGTAATGAATGTTTGAGAATTAGACATTAAAGAATACCAAAACAGTGACCAGAAAAAAAACTATAAATATTAATTACAAAAAAATTCTTATTAAAACCAAAGCTGCGTGGAGCTTAAAACATTTTATAACCCAACTGATTACATTTTAGGTCACTATCAAGGTATGTTTAATACAAGGGACACTGAATACGTTTAGTTATATCTGCAATAGAACATTTTGTAGTGTTATTTACTCAAATGATTCATTATTTCAGCATTTAACATATCCTCCCTAACCCCACCGTGGGAAATC
Source organism: Arapaima gigas (assembly GCA_900497675.1). NCBI lineage: Eukaryota > Metazoa > Chordata > Actinopteri > Osteoglossiformes > Osteoglossidae > Arapaima > Arapaima gigas. The sequence continues at coordinate 399,211 of UFQX01000019.1, forward strand.
TCCCAATATACCTCAGATTTATTCTTCCTCGATATAGTAAACAGTTCAAGCTGTTTTTTGAGACACACATATCAAACTGTTCCCCAGAATCTGCTACAACCAGCCAGGTACTGTCTGGAGCCCAATCCCATGATAAATGACAAATGGGTACAACGTACCTGCCTTCTACAGGCTGTGGAGGTTTGACTTGGAAAGCGCCATTCACAACAATCTCATGGGCGAGGGCCATGTTTGTAACGCCCTTGGCTGTTGCCATCAGCTCCTCCACTGACACAAACCTGGGTGGGCTTGCTGTGATGGGCAGCAGGATAGGGTTTTAAAAGGCATTTGACACCATGAACAAGAAAATTATACAAGTGACAGCAAGATACTGAATGTTAAATACAGTGGCGCACACAAATCACATGACACTATATAAATACATACTGTATATGATGCAGGACAAAACAAACCATTTAGCCTCCTGTAAACAGTACACCGTATTTTTATAAATATAATAAATATTTTGTTTTCCAGCTAACTTAACCAAACCTTCATTTGATTGATTTAAAATGCTAAGAGCAATAAACAATGAAGGCAGATGCAACATGCATCTTCCAAGAGCCACTGCAATTTCTCATGGTTTGTTTTGTGCCTACTGACAAAATCAGTTGTACGGATGCTTTACTCAGTCTATTAATATTCCTAGGGACATAAGCATCCAATACGTAGAACTGAAAGAATAAGCCAAAAGGCGTGAAATTAAAAACAATTTAAAAATAAAGTTAAAGGTTTTTAATCTGCCAGTTAAAGTGAAGGCAACTTACACTGTGGGGTGTCTCCACGGTGTGGACTGGGGGATCTCTGTCGGACCCCTTTCCTCAGAGAGCGGTCTGAAGGATCAGGGGTCTGGGGTGTGGGGTCTCCTGCTGGACCAGGACTGTCTGCTTTGTTTTCTTCACTTGAGGGCTTCTCGGGAAACTTAGGCATGATTAATCTGACAAGGAAAGATCAGATAAAATACAGATTTAAACATCATCATGACATTAACTATAGCAGGGAAGTCATGGTTTAAAAACATGCAGCATCATTCTTCATTCAATATTTAGTGCAATATTCATTTCAAGAGAAATCATGCTGACAGCATATAAGTACTTTGTGACAGATATATTCATTTGTAGATCAGTACTATGAAACTTCTTTTTTGCCCCCATGGTACCTCGTAAACATGATACAACGTTTATTGCTGTAGTGAATATGGGCAATATGTATTGTAAAATTAATAACTATGAATGTCTGAAAAATATGCTACACGGTTATATTATAATTAGATTCTTATATTTAGAAAATATGTGAACAAGTCATTTTGCAGAAAATCCTGAAAATCAGGGGAAGGCAGAACATGTTATTTACATCCAGCAAAAACAATGACTTCATCCTATGGCGCACAGCTCCACTGGGAAAAACACCATGTTGTCAACAACACTAGGTAAGCGTTCATTGGTACTCACCTGTATTTCACCTTTGTTTTGGAACCTTTTTCATGAAAAATGGGAACAATGTCCACGCCTTGTATCTTGTTACACTGTTAGACTGCTAGCTTATCGGGATGTCATTATCCCAATTATCGGATGTGGCATGAAACCCTGGCCACGAGATGCTTTATCAGCAATATAATGCGTGAATCAATTGTAAACACAAGTTAAATATTCACTTTTTCCAAGTCTGAATAAATACACTACATTAATAAATTCGTCGCATCCCCCGGACTCATATGCCCAGCTGCGGCCATCTCTATTTACGGAAGTAATACGACGGACAGCACGGCGTGATATTTGTAGTTTTTTGAGAGTGACCCAGCAGGTATTTGAATGGTGCAGAATGACTAAAGAAACTACAATTACCATACGGAAGTATTACCCGTCAACTATATTTCCAGACACTTCTGCCCGTTAGCAGTCGTTTCCCCCTCTTGTAGCGTCAATCTCGTTATTAAATGAGTCAGTTTCACAGTTTTACTTAACAAAGGTTATGTGGTTTTCACTCGTCGGTACCTAGTGAATGTAATTGCTCTTTGTTCTTTTTGTATATTTAGTTAGTCCGTTAATCTTTTTATAGGTTTTTTTATTCTGCGTTGTTTTTCTGGAGCTACAGTCTGATATTATGTAAACAATGTATAACAAACACCTTCGACAGGTGTTGATATTTTATTGACAGAAAAGCCCCCCACCAACATTCTAGAATTTAACTTATAAAACACTTCATATAACTGATGTACAGAACTAACCTCTCAACTGTAAAATAAATTCGTTCCTCGAGTTACGAACATTCCATTTTTTAATTTTTGAAGGTCTCTTTTAAAAAAGAAATGCATATTTTCTTCGGTAACGTGAAGTCTAATTTATGTTTGTAGCGGAGGGATCGTAACCTGTGATTACGCGCCTAGTCGACAGATGTCAGTAAACGGCAGCGAAACAGCAGAACTGTGTTCCGTCTCAGTTGAACTCGGTGCTTAGAGCCCACACCCGGTGTCCGTGAGTTTCAGCGGTTCTAATAGTAGCCGCGGAAAGAGGCGTTCTGTTACCATGGCGATAATACACAAAGCTGCAATTGGCATCAATATACATAAATCGCACTTGGAATCACAGTGGTGACTAAATGCAAGCCCTTGATTTTGCTGCAGCACCATTGCAAAAGGGACTTACCCTAAATTGCTCTGCTTTATGTTAACAAGCTGTGTAAAGCAGTAATACTTTAAGTAGCTTAGTGTACAAACAATGTTGTAAGTTGCATTGGATAAAGGCATCAGATAAGTTCAAAAATGTTAACGATTTATTGCAGTTCAAGTAGATTCTTGAAGTATTCATTGTGCCTATAGCTGAGATTATTCACAAGCCACACAAACTGGACGTTAGCATTAAACCTTTTATTGACCACAACTTAGTGTTAAAAGTGCCACTGGTATTAGGAACAAACTTCTGGTCCCACTTATGATGAGGACCCTGTGGCTGGGATGGAGAAGACAAGCTAGGCTTCATCATGCCTTTTCAAAGAAATCTGTTCCATGACTCCACATTTTGACCAGTATGAGCACTTCTTCTAGGCACCCCCACCGCATCCTGAATAGAATTGAAAGGGAGATTGAAAAGACTTAAGTAATTCTAGTTAGGTAAAAACGGTCATATCATGTACCCGATGACCCTAAAAAAAATTTCCTTCAGAATCTGAAGAGAGTAAATAAAAAGGCACTGGTTAGTAAGTAACTCAGGACTGAAAAAAAGTCACTATTATTAATGTACAGTTTATTTAGCTGACAGTTTTAGCCAAAGCAACTTACTTGTATGTTATGTAGAGCAACTACCACACCGCACAATGCAATGCACCAACACACAGGAAAGTCAATTAACCCAAAAGACATCTTTGGATTGTGGAAGGAAACTCAAACATTGGGGGGGATATAGACCAAGCCAGAATCAAACCCATATCTGAACACACCACCTGCTGTGACACATTGCCTTGTACAACATAAAAAAATTTTTATTTAAGCAATTAAGTTTAAATTTACATAGACTTAGGAAGTTTTATATACAAGTATTAACTTAGATAAAATTATGCATTTACAAGAGAAGTTCTGCTTTCAAAATACTTAATGAAAATCTCTGGGTGTCCTTTGTAAAACTGTCCAAGTAAACGTTTCTTCTCTTTGGCAGAAAGCTTTGGATTTTCATGAATAGTCCTTAGCAAGGCCCACAGCTCTTCTTGCGTAGTTTTCTGAATGTTTTCCATGTAAGCTTTGCTTGTAACTCGCTGACAAAACATAGAGCCTGGGAATAACAGGAAAGACTAGTTATTCATGTTAAGTTTTTCAAGTAAGAGGTTTTTATAAGAGCAGTAAATCACAAGCAAGCACTACAATGTCATATGAAAGATTTGAAAAGAGAAATACCCGTTACTGCATCTGGATCTTTTCCTTGTATAAGATTTGCAAGTTTATCACTGACCAGCTTGTGCAAAGATCCAGGAATCTGTTGGAGGGGAAAAAAAGTCTCAATTTCTGTACAACTATGTCTTGACATGAACAAAATGGTCACCACCAGCATGTTCAGAACAGACATTGTGTGGTTCCTCATTTTTAACATTCTTTACAGGAAGGGTAAACATGCCAGAGGTAGGGGGTATGCCCTTCATATCATCATTCAAGTTCAAGCCCACTGTTTGATTTGGAATCCACTGCTATCTAAAGTAAACAAACCACGTACACAATCTCTGTAGTTTTCATTGAAACATATTAAACCTGAGGGTTTTTGGTTCTGCTAACTGCTTTTTGGCATTGATATACTTTTTAACAATTAAATAAATTACCTTGAAGACATCAGAATGATTGTCAAGCATGAAGAGCACCAGAAGATCCAGCTTCCCCTTAGCCAGATTCTTGTTATGAACAATGGCCCTGGAAAAGGCCCGTTTTACAGCCATTCTGTTCTCTATCTACAAAATGAAACAATTCAGTTTATTTTTATACAACATTAAAAAAAAAAAAATCTATATAAAGGTAGTTCCTTTCTGTGTTAAGGATTGTAAGTTTTCCAGGTCCTAAGGAGGAAAAAGGAAAGCCCTCAGAAATGTGAAGAGGGGGAATTAAACTTTTGGGAGTTCATGTAGCAGTGAAATCATTTCAAAATAATATTCAGTTATAAAAAAAACTTGATGGGCAGAGTTATGTACATTTGACTACAAAAGGCATGATCCTTAAAGGTCAGGTTTTGGAAAACATGACCATAAGCTAATATGACTGATCAACAACAGCGATGCGCTGATGACTGATCATATAAAGTTCTCCTAGAACTGATGTCAGTTCAGACAATAAATGCTATGCCATACAACTTCACCTCTTTGTGTAGTTTAATCTCTCTTGGGTCTGCAGCTGCAGCCATAAAGCACAGGAGTCTACGCAACTCCTCACGACTCCGTGCGTCTAACAGCTTCAAACACAATTGTAGAGCTTCCAAGGCTTGTTCCAGCTTTCCATTCACTGTAAAGAGAACAGGCCCATTTGAAAATATACTCTACAAAGTACTGACTGCTGACATGAAATCTGAAATGCAGGAGAATTTTGTGTTCCAGGAACAGACATCATCATAAATGAGTAGTTTTGCCATTGTGCTTGTAGCAGAGAAAAGGGAATGGCAGAGGTCCCTTCCTACAGATTTTCATTTCCACTTTGTTTAAAAAAAAAAAAAAAAAAACCTACTGTCACTAAAGCAAAATCACTCTTTATATCAACTATAGCAAATGCAAGAACAAGAAGCTCAAATAAACTCAGTGTCATACCAGCCACATCTTCAATACAAATTCAGAAATAACACTTTATTCAACCACTCAGTTAAACCTGTAAGAAAGCCAACACAGAGGATCCACAGAACCAGAGCTTCTTCAAAAAGGTCTGAAATGGTTAAGCCAGTAAAAGGACACCAGAACCTCCAAACCAAGGAGTCAGTCTTACCCAGTAGCTCTGTGATCCCAGTGTGGATGTCAAACAGACGGTTTGTGAGCAGTGGCGGTTGCTGCGACTGGTTGTAGTGCTTTGCTAGGACATCGAAGAGGAGCCACTTGCACTGCTGGGAATCATCTGAGCACTTGGGCAGCCCACGACTGACCTCCACCACCAACCGGTCAGGCAAGAACTCAAGACAGTTCACAGCAGTTGAAAGCCAGTAGTCTGCCCTATGGCACACAGAAGTTCATATGCGTTCAGACAGCTGTCCTCCAACTCCAGACTGCTTTCACATGGCTCAGAAACCACAAGGTTATTTCCTACAGTATGATATCAGGATGCTGCATAATACTAGTCTGCATGTGTATTTCAGTCTGGCTCAGACATGGCAGGATGTGCTAGATTCAGTGCCCAGGATTTAATATCCAGGTTTGAAATTAAATTTGTGAAAAACTGTTCACAATGGTCTAAAGAAAACAGCTGATAAGCATTTATCAAGAGGTGGGGGGAAAAGTGCATAGTCGAAAGCTGGTTGATAAGCAGCCTTAGAGAAAATGATGCAACTTCATGCATTCAGACAAAGGTCTACTTTACATTATGTACAGTGCTGCTTCTCTGTAACCAAGTACTCTCACGTACTGCGAGTCACTGAAGGCCTTGAGGATCTCTCGGTCCAAGTAGCTGCTGGTGTAGAGTAGGTCAGAATCGCTGTCCATGCTGCACACTGGGGGCTGTGGGCTTTCCAACAGGCTGTCCAGCAAGGGGAGGTCTATCAGCTGCAGGAGGCGCAGCACTGTCTGCTCCTGCCACACTTCATTCACCACTGAGAAAGCAAGAGATCACAAGTCACTCTGCCACAAGGTCACCACTAACACTTTCCTCAAGTAACCAGTCAGATAATCAGAGTAGAAACAGTGCCTGGAAGAGCTGAAGATTGGACCAAGTTCAGATTTGCACTGCAAGTTTACTTAACCTTGTGTGTGCACATGTGTAGCTTTCTCTCTCTCACACACATACACACACACACACTATGCAATACTGGCCAATTTAAAAATCAATCACTTCAACAACTCAATTACCTGAACATTCTGTAAACGTTACATGATGTCAACTTTACTCAGTTGATTAAGGTTACCTTGTAGTGTCTCTGCTACATGTTTTGCATTCCATAGTGCTTAATAGTAGTAAAGTGGTTCACTGATATGATTTAGGGTAGCAAGGCAGCACCATTATATTTCATAGCTCAGTATATTTCACTGTTAATTGCTTTATTTAGGCAATTCATGTGTCGTAGCTTATTCAGTGAAAACAGCAGTTTCCATCAGCTTTTAACAGAGAGTTGTGATATTTCCCTAAATAGGTTTTTCAGCAGGAGACATTGTCTAGATGTGGGATTCTTGCACTGAACACATAAGAGATAAGTCCACATTATGTGAGCAAACAAAGTTTCACTTTAAAACCAATATTTACTCATTTAGCTTCAGTCCCCCCCAAAGCAACTCATGTTTGGGCTATACATTAAGTTACCAACCTACTGAGTGTTGTACCTTACTCAAGTGTACTAAAGCAGGAAGTGGGATTCTGCATATTCTGATTGCAGAAACAGCTCTATAAACTACATTATCAGCTGTCCTCATTTTTTTATAGACTTCACAAACTGAAGAGCTGCCAGAAGATATACATCTGTGTCAATTTTTTTTTTTTTTTTTAAATATCATACTGTTAGAAGCATGGCAGTACAGTCATGTCTAATCTGTAGGCATGACTGCCAAGGACTAATGAAGAGAATGTACTTTAATAGAGAAGAACAGATACTTACAAGTCTCTGATAGTTCGGGGTTCATATTGTTTGGATTCAGGTTTGTGTTCCCCAGGAGGTCCTCCAAAGACTTGTCAGTTTTAACAGGCACTGTGTTTGAATACAATGGTTCTTCTTGCCTAGAGATTCAGAAGAACAAAGCTTCTGCCCAACAGGTTTTTTCAAGATCTTCAGAACATAAGGTAATAAGTCTGATGCTACTCTGGGACAAGCTAATTAAAATAAGTGAGGTGATAAACCCTACCAATCATGCCAACCCCCCTTCCTCCTCAAAGTAGGTGTAGGGTCACATTCTACCCATTGTAACTGCAATTGTTTCCAGAGGTCATCAGCCAAAGAAACCTGCAAGGTCTGCTACATATGCATCTGAGAACCTAACATATCTGCATCCTCTTCAGAGTGGATTGCCACCAGCACTACTACAGCTAAATCTACTGCACAATTACCCGAGTCGAGTATGCTGCCGACAGCCTACAGAATGGAGAAAAGCATTTTCATTATGCAATGGAAGGATGTTACCAAGATAGGAAGCATGAACAACAAGACCCATATTATTCAGTTATATAGATTAAGCCTCAGTGATTCCATTTGGAAGTATTTCTTAATGACCACATGAGGAAGTTCCTTTTTAAGATGGGCTACTGTGTAAACATTTCATAATTTTGGATGCTTTAGATAAACACGGGGGAAAACTATGAACTAGTTAGGAACACATGTGAACAAAGAGAATCAGAGAACCATACCCTGTGTAAGGTGTTGTATAGATTGTTCTTTGACTGGAAGAATTGTATCCACTTTCATGACTGTTTGTAGTTGAAGTCTGGGTGTTCAGAAATCTGTAAAGACTGCAACTGCTATCCTCGAACGTAGCACGTTTCTTCTCTTTGCCAAACACCTTGGTGCCCACTGGCTCAAACACCTTGCAGTCCATTAGGGCCTGGCACACACGCACAACCTTGGCCCGGGGAATCTCAACATCCCCATAGAACTTGTTCTGGGTCAGGTGTGCCAGAATGACATCCACAGCCTCTGAGCCAACGAAGCAGTCATTGTGGACCTTGAGGTTGTGGCGCCTTCGTTTCACCTCCACTCTGGTCTGTAGACAGTTGATGATACTGCTCCAAATGAATGTTGCCCGGAATGGCTTGTTGGCCATCCCATTATCTAATTGAGGAAAAAAGAACAAAATTAGCACAAACAGAAAGCCGAGCTATTAAAGAAGGCATCTCTCTGGTCTGAAACATAAGGATTGAGAAATTCAAGAACCATAGGAGATTTGTCGCAGTCCAAAGTAAAGAACCTTCTGTGCCAAAACTAATAACACAACTAGTCAGATGACAATACTGGGGGGGCTAATCATCTCTTGCAGGCCCTTCAATCACCTTCTTAAAATCCAGTACAACACAATGATGAAGCTGTGATAATGTTTCCCAGGCATCTCACATCACAGTCAGTTGTTGCACAGGCAGATGGAATTGGAGACCCACCCCAGGTTCAGAAGACACTCAAAGGAAGGCCCCAGTTCATTCTAACAATAGCCTGCTGTTTAACAAAAGAGCTTTCTTGTGTCAGCGACCATAGGCAAAGTAGGGGTGGCAGCTATGAAACACAGGAGCAGCAGTTGCCCATTTACTGTTTTTCATACATTTCTTGGGGGGGGCGGGTCTTCAAACAGATGTTAGCATTTAACAATGAGGTGGTACTGCAACAAAAGTGGGATTACATTGGATTTCTCAAACCAAGCCCTTCTGCATCAACCAGGATAAGACAATATCAAGATGGAGTTTAACCATCTCATACTCCAGTTTTGGATACGGTCACTGGTGTTAGCATGTCCTTTAGTTTAACAGATAATTCCTTCCATTTACAGAACACTACACAAAATAAACATTGAAGGGGCTCTACATTCAAATGCAACTTCTAACACTAAAGTGAGATTCTAGTTATGTGCATTATAAGTCAGAAAATTAAGCAACAGCAGCAAACTCCTAAGCATAAACATAAATTTAGGGACTTCTGAGTATTCTGGAGATGCAAATACTCCTATACTGCATTTATAACTGGGAATATCCTCAGCATGGGGAGTTTGACTACAACAGGAGTCAAAAACGTAAAAAAAGAAACGTATTTAGTTTAATTACCAAATTGACACCATAAATGATTTACAATGCTAGCGCTGTGTAGTAAAGAACAGTGATTTACTCATTCATTTGTACAGCACGGTATACTAACAGTATCAGTCAGGGTTAACTACACTGGTCAAAGACAGGACAGCAGGTGTGGGATTCAAACCAACACCCTTCAGCTTGTAAACCAGCATCATTATGCTCACAGTCCCAGACCCCTGGGAGTGACTGTTCCTCACATTTGTCTCCAGTTGAGACTTAAGTGTTCATCCAAGGGTAACAACAGGTAGCGTGTTTGCACAACAGGTGGATAAATAACCGCGCTGGGAGTGAAGTCAGACTGCGGGCTCTACGGCTCACACTGTCACGCAGGTAGCCCCGCTGTCGCACCCTCACCTGGACACATGGTGTCAAAATGGCACAAACCGAGCAGGATGTATTTAACACACTTTCACATACAAATTCGGTGTCCTCGGAAATCCAGGCACTTCTGCAGTAATCTGGCTCATAAATTTAATACCCAAACAGACCAAACGAGTGTGGGTTCGGAGTAAACGAGAGAAAAACCCGCAGATCGTCTGGAACGACTGACATCCACACAGATGGAGGCTGTGAGAAGGATCCGCAGAACACCACCTCTGAAGCAAAACTAAACTGGTCATTAGAGTGACAAACACGGAAAGACGATTTTAGATATGTACCTACATTTCCCTTACGGAGCTAAAGTGCAGTTATTACATCCACACGTCTTGACAAGACTCAAACTAGCAATATCATTTTTAAACACCCATTCCTGGACCGGTCATAGACCGTCAGTACAAAGAGAACCAGTCAAGGGGGTTCGAAACAAAGTTACACCGTGTGGATCAACACCGCCTGCGCTGAGTGCTGCCGATCCAAAGTGTGACGCTGTGATTGATCAAGAGCTGCGTTACCTGGTGTTCTGTGCAGGGGGGCAAGCGCCGCCGGGGACACGCTGAGGGCCGCCGCTTTCTCCCTCACTGTGGCCATAAGAAAGTGAATGCGGGTGTGTGTGAGAGAGAGAGAGAGAGAGAGAGAGAGAGAGAGAGAGAGAGAGAGAGAGAGAGAGAGAGATCCGCAGCGCTGTGACGCAACAAGCACAGCACAAGCACAAGCACAGCACAAGCACAGCACAAGCATTCTTATAGACAGCGCAGGTGCCGCACAGGTCCACGGCGGTGCCGATCGACATGTTCGATCCGCAGATGCTGATTGGACGACAGATCACAGACAGATTAGGAAAGATCAAAACGAGACGCCCGAAACGAACTCACCCGAACACAACACCCGCGCCCGGCCATCAGTTTCGTGCTATAATCGTGTTGCACATCGGTGTCTTGGTTTGGCGCGAAAAGCTGGAGCACCGAGTTGTCCAAAAACACTGTGGTTGTAAAAGTGTTTCCAAGTTTCCGTTTATTTGTCTTGCGTGAAGCTAACACGTAAATGTGCAAATATAGAGGAAGACTGGTATTGTGTAGAACGGCGTGATTTAAACATCTTCTAGTTCGTCTACATCAAAACTTGTATTAGTGAGGTGGCGTCGACGATCAGCGATTTCAGGACTGAGCTGGTACTTTATCAGCGGACTTTTGCTACATATTAAGGTAAAACTAACAAAGGTGGCATTACCAGATCAAGCGGATTTACTAGAATATTCTCACAGCTGGGTTGAAACCTGGGGTAGATGAGGGGAGGTAAATGTTGCTGACCTGTGATCCAAACCCAGGAGAAGGGTGTAGCAGTGCAGTGGAGTCATACAACAGCAGCAGAGTTTCAAATGTTGGCTCACGGTGAGTGTTTTTTTATTTTAAATGAATTATAAACGTGCCAAAGGGGTTACAGGGCTGAACTCTCACGATCTGAACGATAAATACCTTGATGAGCTGAGAACAATCCTGGCCCAATCTTTTTATGACCTGTGATACAACCTGCCAGGCCTGCATCTTTACCACCATGACAATCATCCTCACTGCCTCCTACAGAGCTGTTCATCTGCTAAAGGACATGTACATGTTGTACTTTAGATGTTATATAAACAATTTTTATTAAAAAAATGAAAAAGATCTGAGGCTGGCAAATGACCTGTCTCTTGGTAAAAACCTGTTGATCCCACAGGGGTGAAAACCACAGGCCTCTGCATGAACATGAAGACAGAAAAGTGGGCAAGGACTTCCCTTCCTGAATAATAGCTGCACTATTACAGGTATAGCAAGGTTAAAGGTGAGGATAAAGGGAAGCGGGTGGAGAACCGGTTGGGCAGGAGTTGCATACCTTCCTGCGTGTCGTCTTCATTCCTGAAGGCGTTTTGTCGTAAAAATTCCAGTGAGAGATGAAAAGATTTACTACCTATTGTAAAGCTCAAGATCCACTGTAAACACATGTTGAAAGGCTGGATTTATAGAGAAATGTTTACTGGTCACATTAGGATTATGAAAAAAGACTTCAGCACAATGTCATAGATGTAGTGTGTAAAAAATTTCATTGCTGTGAAAATCAAGGTACAACAGATTATGCCCGTTCCTGAAAAAGGTTTCTGATAATTGGATCATAGAACGTTTGGGCTTTGTCGTAAATAGATGGTTCCATATTTTAAAAGTTCTATTAAGTAGCTAATATCAGACTATGTTTTTAAAAGAAGAAAATAAGGCCAGTGACTTTAAGAAAACAGAAACTGTCTCTGAGAGTCCACCCTGGAAATATCCAAATGATCAAAATGGGTTTCATTTGCTGTATCCGGCATGGAGCTGTTTTGTAAACTGAATGCTGTTGTCAGCATCAGCTGAACAAGGTTTCGCACTCATGTGGATACATCTGAACTCGACGCTTTTCGACAAACCTATTTGGAAATGCCTTAGAAAATAAAAAGTACAGGACCAGTGTCGGGTCTTAAAGGGGTGCCTTATATCAGCTCTCTTTATAGTTCTTTTATTGGTATAAGGAAATTAGTATGGTTTTTGTTCAGCTTCATTCCATTTAATCCTGTATGTTTTTTAAAGTGAATATTAATGTTTATTTGTAAAAAAAAAAAAAAATTTGTTTACTGCATTTTTTCAGCAGTCAACAAAATTCTGCCCTGACTGCAATTTTGCCTACGCCTACAAGAGGTTACCTAGTTCAAGCCTACTTTTGAAACTATGTGTAAAACTGATATTCATGTGTCTTCAGCTTCATCCCAGACATTTGGTTCTTAACAAACATCCACTTCTTCCAGTGAGCACAGACTGGAATTCTGAACTCCCAGCTTGGAGGAACATTACCATTTCAGACAGTGGTCTCGTTTATTTGGGGGGCTTGGATGACAGATGTGCTTTTGTGTATGGGTCCAGGAAGCAGACTGCATTGTGCCATGCAGTCATATTTTATTCAACAGATCATGGACTCAGACTGAGAACATCCTACAAGACGTCCTCAATTTTACGGGAAAAAATTTTAAAATGCATAATTCCATGGAAATTAATTGCTGGAGATGCTATAGTCTGATATCTCATGTCCTAACAATACTGGGTGTTGTCTGGCGACAGAAACAAAAAAATTACTTATTTAAGTTTTAACATGTTTCAGATGCTTTAAAGGCCATACAACACTCTTCATTGTGAGTTTGGACACTGATCTCTTATTCCACACCTGAACAGGAAATAAGCTTTTGTTTCCAGTTATGAAGCAGAGTTCAGTGACATAGCTGAGGGTGCAGTGAAACTCAAGCACAGGAGGAGGAGGAGGAGGCCTGTGAACCCCATTAGTGAGTTTCATCACACAAGTGTTAACAGTCTGATCTGATGGGACGCCATTGTTACAATGGTTACCTTCCTTGGCTCCTTGCTATTGTAACTTAATGCACTATCTTTCAAAGGAGATGTCTAATGTGAGAATTTACTAAAGTAGAAGAAAACTGCAGAACATTGTAGTTTCCATTAAATACAGTGCAAACACATTTAGGGAAATACTCTAAGTGAAACCTGTTATGGTGCAACCTATTCTTTTTACAGAGCATATCAGTGGTCTGATATACAGTGGTCAACTGTTCTGTTGCTTTGTAGTGGTTTAAACTGTAAAATGTGAATATGCTTTTCTACTTAGTATGTTACAACTTACTTCATGACAATAACCTGAGAATGTAGCTAGACAATTACTTCTAGGTCAAGCTGTTTTTGACATTTTTATTGGCTGTTGAGACTCTCACCTCTCATGCAATGTGCTATGCCAGCTTTTGGTATATAATGCAGATGAGAACCAAAAGACTTTAGTTTAACCCGGGTTGGGCTTTGGGCAAGCCTTTGCATTTCCCCCATGTGCATATTTCTTCTCCAATTCCTTGATAAAGCATTAATAAAAAAAAACTACAGAATTTAAAGTATCTTGTATCTGGTTCTGTGTGTCTCCACTGTTCCAGTCACATTTCAGGTTATACCACCAAACAACATTTGGCTTACAAATACTTAACTCCTACCAGGCAGCTGCGTTTTGTGTACTTCAGTGTGATGTCTGAAGTGGACAACGGCAGAAACTGACACCCGCAACATCAGAGCACCTCACCAGCTGTTGTTTTGCTTCAAGTTGCCTTGCTGCTTGCTATGGCACAAACAGAAATCAGCTATCACCAAAACTGGTGGCAACAACTCCACGTCATCACAAAGGATCTGACGTTTGCAATCAAACTGAAGGCCAGATTATGTAAGCAGAGACCTTCTAAGAAGAGTAACCATAAAATAATGTAGTCAGCAAAGGCTCACACAGATTTAGGAGGTTTGTAACCAGCACCATCGCTGTACTTGGCACAAGACTGAAGGAACAAATAAGGCCACAATTTACAGGTGGTCTTGTTTAGTAGGAAATTTATTTTCACATATCAGAAAATAACTGCAGTATGTAACAAAGCTACACTTGAAAAGCAAAACTAATTCAATACTGTAAGCTTTTTCTGGTTAAAATTGAGGCCAGCTTTTAATAACAAAGATTATCTTATGATATATAGTATACAATAGGAAATCAACATATAAATGTATATGGTTTTCTTTTTTGGAAAACAATAAAAGTATTACAAAGGAACATTGAACAAACTGGACCACAATATTTTCTCCTGTGAAAAATACACCTATTAGTGAATAAAATGTACATTTTTAAAGTATAAAGGATTTGTTTTTTTTTTTTTTTTTACTCAGAGAAAATAGTTTAGGTAATTGCATTTCATTACAATAAAAATACATCACCAAAAAGCATTATTAGAATTGCACCAACTCCATTTCCTGATTTATAACCAGTGTTATATAATCAAAGGAGTTTTGAAGCACAAAAGGTCATTTTCTATATTACCATTTGTAAATTTATTTCCTTTTAAAGAATATACTGACAAAACTTCTCTTTACATAATATACAATATTCTACATTAATTTGGCACTCCATTGTAGGAATGGATGTTTTTCCATACAACATACATGTGTGTATGCAAATAGAAACATATGGACATACTATATCTACACACTTATCTTGTCACCAAAAATCATTGTCACAGTGGCAATACATAGTGATGAGACAAAAAGACAAAAAAGAAAAAAAAAAAAACACAAAAAGTTCATTTTTAACCGATAGTGTCGACTCCTATGCTTCATCTGTCAAGACTGTGAAAATAAAGGGAAAACAACTGACAAATTTCCACCTATACAGGCTTGCGAGGCCTTGACAGCAACGCAGCAGCCCAGGTGCAGGCCTTTACCATGTGTCCATTAGTGCTTTAACAAAGCTTAAACAAGTCAGAAGTGCCTGTGTTTCAGTCTCTCTGGCTATGTCTCCTTTCAGCTACAAGCAGGTTTGCTGCACCTGTGTGAGCAGGTGTCCAAACTTCTCAAAGAGGCTCTCCACCCAGTGACCGTCCCGCATGCACAGCTGAACCGTCTCCTCCTGGCCCAGGTCCTGACTCCCTGTTTGCAGAGACGCAATCTGGACAGAAATACAAATCTCACACTTGCATTTATTCATTTAACAGATGTTTTTCTTCACAATATTGTAAACAAATTGCTACATTCTCTATATAAAAGCCTCCTTTTCACACACTACAGTAACTCCTTAAAAATACTCATCTGTCTACACACCAGAGCAATTTAAAATACCATACAACTAAACAACATGCCAGTGTACCACAGCATGTGTGGGCAGGCACAGGCACACCGTCTGTGTTGTAGGAGCAGGTCCTAGGGACAACTGGTGTAGACAATACCTTCTTAGGGTACACGTAAAAGGTAGCACACTGTTGGGAGCCCCGAAGGGGGGGGGGGAGGGGACACACACACACACTCCTCACCTCGTCTTTGCACATCAGGTACGTGTGGTACTTGTAGTGCTGGAGTGAGTGATACAGTGATATCCACTGTGTCTTCTCCTTTTCCACTGTGTATTCCTGCAGAGTTGGGTACAGACACATCTTGTATTGGCCACACACACAAAAGCATGCAGTTCCCATTTTGTACAACATCAAGGGCTGTGTGGAACGACTGGGGAAAACCCATACTACAGTACAACTGTGTTTTCAAACAAAGCAGTTGAATGCTTATAGTGACAGAGAACTTGGGTAAGAACCACATTGTGAATGACCTTAGGGTTGGTTCCTCTTTCTATTCCAGGGTGATGGAATTGAGTGACATGGCTGCCACCTAGTGCCAAAATCTTATAACTGCATACACATTCAGGGTAAATCATTGACAATGGAACTTAAATTTACATTCATTCATTTAACTGCTGCTTTTCTTTAGAGCTAATTAAATGTAGTTGTTATCTATACATACAGCTGGGTAGTTCTTACTGGAGCAATTCAGGGGAAGTACCTTGCTCAAGTGTACTACTGCAGTAGGTACCATTTGAACTTGGATCCTTCAAGAGGATGGAAGCAACATGCTACCTACTGCGGCCCCACTGACTTATATATGGTAATATTCTCTCATACTGTGTACAATTACACGTCCAAGGTTCTGTCTGTAATTGCAGATTATAAATGTTTATACAAATGTTGTGTTTACCTTGCAATTTGTTTCGGTCTATATTTACATTAGATGTCTAAACTTTTGAGTATCAGTTTTTGGTCAAAGTCTAGTAAGTCTCGTAAAAGGCAAGAGACTTTACCAGTGGCAATTTGCTGGTCACTTTGGAAGGCCTCATGGTTTTCTTGTTGTATGCTTTTCCACCTAATCGCACTTTAAATGATGGTGTTTCTCCATCCTTCTTCAGTTCAGTCACCAGTGACAACTCTGGGAAACTGTCCAATGCATTCTGGGACACAGCAGTAAGAAGTGGAAAGTAAATTTGTGTTTAGCAGAAAAGAAAGAAAGAAAATATGGAAGAAGAAAGTGTGTTGTGTGATGACATATGCTGCCTACAGCTACACAATGCATCTAATTCATCAAATAAATGGAAATTTCTTGCAGAAAATTCAATCTTTCCCTTTAATAATTATGAAATAGAAACTATTTGAATAACTTGAATTCATTTATAAATTTAAATGCCTATCAAAGCCTGTGTCTGATGTTTATAACATACACATGCACACCATGGAAACACACCTTGAAGAGCTGTCCCATGCGAAGTTTGGGCAGCAGCCTCCTCCTGTTGTCCGTAATCATCCCATCGACCTTCTTCACGTGTGGCAGCAGGAGCTCATCTGGATGGAATCAAAGCAGTCAGTGCAGTGAGGGGAAGGACTCAAAAGTGGCTGGGTCACTCGTAACAGAGGTCACTATGAAACCTTCTACAGAAACACAATCACTTCCACAAACACTGTGCTTCCTCTTTCTGTAACACAGACACCTAACAACAGCTAAAAAGACTAGCATAGCAATTCTCTACATCCAATTTTTTGCTTTTAACAGCTCTGGAAATATAATAACCTAAATATCAGCATCAGAATGGAGAATTTTACTATAAAGATTTTTATCCCAAGTGAATCCATTAAAATAAATAAAAAAACAAACAAATAAATAAATAAATAAAATGTTTTAAAAAAATCTACAAGTACCATACAGTGTACTGTAATAAAATAACACTGCGTGTATTGTAATAAACTATTTTGTACTGTCACTAGTTTATCCAAAGCCAAATGCATGCTTGTATGGGTGTCTAGTTTGGCTTTGCTTAAACATTTTAAACCATGGAATTGCTTTTTAAATTTTTCAAATAAACCTATTTATTTACATGCCAATTGTGTTGGAGGAAGCAGCAGGTTACTTTTATACACGTCTTCATTTCCTTTATTCAACATCTCATGGGGGGGGGGGCAACATCTGAAATGTACTATACATACTGTACCACGTGTTATAAACATGCAAATTTAATACAACATTAAGTATTTTCTAACTAGGTAACTAGGTGTGTCTTATCATGGGTTGATAGTTATATAGGTGTTTTCTGATGGGCTGGGAGCACATTATTCATCTGCCCCTTTTAAAGCAACAGGAAATAGGCACTCAGTATTCAACATGGGTTTAGGGACAAATTAGATTCAGATACCGAGCAATTACTGTACTGTTATTTAAAAATGGATGAATTCATATTTAATGTTGCTTAAAACCACACACACACACACAAACACACACACTGCACCAGTATTGTACCGACAGATGCATATATAACATGTCTAGAACATAGAAAAACAAATGACAGCAGTACTGGCGTTATATTAGAAAACCAATGTTTGACTGCAATACTGCCTGGTTATAAGTGATGGAAACTTCTGTTAGCAAGGTTTCATTCGCTTTTCATCATAGGACCTCTGCAACAAACAAGTCCATACACTCCAGACACCTACC
Organism: Arapaima gigas; assembly: GCA_900497675.1. Taxonomy (NCBI): domain Eukaryota; kingdom Metazoa; phylum Chordata; class Actinopteri; order Osteoglossiformes; family Osteoglossidae; genus Arapaima; species Arapaima gigas. The sequence continues at coordinate 417,439 of UFQX01000019.1, forward strand.
ATTTTCCCTCTCTAGTGCATCCATCACATCTGGATCTAGGGCCAAACTAATTAGCAGCTCCACAAAGTTCTTGAAGGTCTCTTTCATTGTCCTTGTGTTGAGGAAGCGTGAGGCAAAAGGGACTGGAGGAGTGAACTCTGGAACATAAAACCCAAAAAAATTAAAGTTCAAGAGTTGCTTAGTAATATTTAATAATGCAAATAAACTGACTGCTCTTAAACTGAGAGGTGGAAAACAAACCTGAGGTGACAGTAAGAACTTACATTAAAAAAAATGTAAACTCCTCCTCAAATGAGAAAAATGGTTGGAATATTTATTATGTCCAAGGTTTTTCCTGTTGGTTTGTAAACCAACTTGGAAATTCCACTAAGAGCCTAGCCTTGTCTATGAAGAAGTTTGCTCACCATCATCTTCACTAATGGCCTCTGGGGATGATTCAGACGGAGAGGATGAGAACTCTTCTTTCCACTTTTTCCTTTTTTTGGGTGGAGGCTCCACCCTAGCCTTGGCCTGCTTGGCTTTGGGTTTGGAGGATGGCCTGCTGGCCACAGGTTTCTGCACAGGCACGACAGTAACTGCACCAGATGCCACCTTGTGGCTGAGTAGAGCTTTAGCCTGTGAACCCCTGGAAAACAGCAAAACAACATAGAGAAAATTCATTTCTCTAAGTAAAAAAGCAGCTGAACCCATTAAAAATATACTCACTTACACAACCATTCAGATGTAATTCTGATTCAAAAAGCTAAAAAGTATACTAAAATGTCAAAAAGCTCAGCATAAGCAGACAGGTGATTTGAGTATTCACAACACTCTTGAAACAAAAGTGTTCTGGAAAAAAAAAAAGTTTGCAAAATTTATACGGGAACAAGTACCTCATGGAGTGCATTGGCTTGCACCTTGGCTTCCTGCTGCAGACACGCACATACTCCCTCTTGTTCACAGTATCGATGAACTTCACATACACTCGCCTGTACATGGTCTTTGCATCACCAAAGTAGCCTAAATACTAAAAGTGAAAAAGACAAATAGATCAAATTAATATTCCAACTAAAATTCATTGGGTAGTTTGCCAACAAAACAAAATTTTCTAAAAACTTAAAACTGAAGGTGTATGCACAACTGGCATCAATTAGGGGTGGAAACCATTAAAATTATTAACAGTTTATCACTGACAGTGCATGGAGATTACATACAGTATTTGCAGTCACTGTAAATGTAAGTATCAAAACCTGGTTATTGTAAAACCTTTATTTCAATTGGTAGTGAGACCATGTGATGCATGTAGTTAGCCAATGACTGTCATCCTTAATACTGTTATAATATCACATTATAACATATTAAAGTTCTGTTTGCATTTAGTACAAAAGTATTGTTAGAGCTGTTGAACAGGTGGATGTAGCAGAGAGCAACACGTGCTGATTGTAAGCCAGTGGAAAGATGAAAGTAAAAACGAAATACATATTTTGTACATCACTAAATTTTATTACCCTTACCTCACTAGCATGTGCATCATCCTGTATCGTGTCATTTATTAATTTTTTACATTTCTACAAATTGTTACTTTCATTTGCACACATAATGGCTCCTATTGCTACTTGGCATAGTAGCAGTAACAGGGTTTTTCCCATCTCTGATACACCCCCCCCCCATCACCCCACCCCCTTTTCCCAGTGCGTATGTATAAAGTGTGTACGTGTGTGAGGAGGCCGTACTAATGCGTATGGAGCAGCACTTCTCAAACACCCCAAGGACTTTCAAAATTCCCAACACAACAGACCTACATATTCATAAACTATAATGACCCACCTCAAAGGTACTATAGACAGAATGCTTGGGTGAAAGGACTATGGGGCCATTAACTTAATTTCTACATATTATATGTGAACCACCAGTGCCCACCAAGCAGCATGACATGCCCACCCACCAGATTTCTTGCACTCACTGCTCACCAGGGCCAATACCTTCCCTGTAATTTTACCCACAGAGAACATGAAAATCAGACTGACAACACAAACAATCCCTGCCACAAGCGCACACATTAACTATTTACATACAATACCAGCTCTTAACTAGTGTAGGGAGGCTACACTGTGAATACACCAAAACAGACTCCATAACAGAACAGCATCAGAAGACTACTGTCAGAAAGCAGAGATAAAACACTTCCTATTTTAAACTCAACAAAAGGCGAGATAATACCAAAGCTCACCTTTCTTTACAGAAACTGTGCCAACCCCACTAACAACACACAAAGTCTCATTCATGGTTGGAAATATTCCCCACTATTCTTATAGAAATGCCACCAACTTACATCCAATTCCTGCCCCTACACCTAGGGGTGCCTTTGACCGGCATCTGATGCCGTATACAGTACTTTTAACTTTTGGAGATTTTCTAGTACTATCTAGTACTATCTGGGAACGTAAGCCAAGAACAGCCCACCAGAGAAGGTAATCACAGGTGAAAGGGTGGCTGATTGGGTGCTGATGAGATCTTAAGTATATTTAGTGCCTGACGCTTTCTGTCATTGTAGAAAACTCCTTGGGGATGTGTCTATCCTCTTAACTAAAAGCATTGGTCATAATTATTGCCTTTATTTCCTAAATTGGCAGTCAGTAAAAATTTAAAAGTAAATTCATTCTTTTATCATGGAAAGTGAAACAAACCAATATCTTTGCAACACCCCTGAAGCCAGCTCATGACAGTCAATTTGGAAAGTTCTGGTATAGTGTGAGTGCGGCATCCATATTCATGTCTGAAAGTGTATCAGCGTTTGTGTTTAGAGCATGTGCAGAGGCTGTGCACGTGTAATGTGTGTGCCCGTGCCAGATAAAGTGCATCAGTAGAACTTGAGGCGTCTGTGCTTGTGCATGTAGAGCTTGCACAGTGCCTGCCTTCATGTACATGCGTCAGCATTTATATGTGTGTAGAGCTGGTGCAGTGCTCGAGGCTGTGCTCATCTGCATTTAGGGTGTTTGTGATGGCCGTGCTTGTGTGTGTGGCAGCTGTACTCGTATTCGTGCATTTCTGACAATGCGCATGTAGAGTGAGAAAGTGTATGAGCCTCATGCTTATATTACTGATATGACCAGTACTTGTGGCTTTCTAAGCCTTGTCATAGACTAAATTTTACATTTTAAAGACAGCAAATGGCCTTTTTGGAGTTTAATGAACTTGACTACACCTCATGTACAGTAAGAATTAACACTGTGCATAAAGAACACAGACAAAAAGATTGAGCTTTATAGATATAGACAAGTTCTTATTGTGTAGCTACTGTTTCTGATGCAGACTTGTTTGCCATTTAGCCATCTACAGTTTGACCTGGTTTCCCAAACACCTGCAGGCTCACTAATGTTATTTAATAACCCACACTGAGGTATTCTACTTCTAAAACTTAAGTATCAGTGGACTCAGTGGTCTGTCCGTCAACTTACATTGAGTTTTGATTCAATAGCTAGACTATTTTAAACTAAAAAAAGGATATCTTTCCTTATGAAGTCAGATCAGCAATGAACAGTCACTGCTGAGCAAAACTAAATTCTCCAGTACACTGGTCGCTTTTTATAAATGGTTGTTTCAAATTTTTAAAGAGAGTTTTTTGTTGCTTTTTCTTCTATACTCCCATTTCCTAAAATTTTAGTTTGCAGCAGAGGGAACACATCCCATTTTTCCTTGGCATATGCAAGATTCAATCAAACAGAATAGGAACATGAGACTGCATTCAGCTCTTTTTCCATAATGTTTACAGCTTTTGTCTGATGTTCAATAGCAAGATTATAAATGTTGCATGTGTTTAAGGAATGGGTCACAATGACTGATACTGATTAAGATTTTGTGGACATGACATAACTTTATTTTTAGTGATTTTAATGTAGTTTTAGTGTAGCCAACGATATATTTTTAGACACATAAGAAATCTGAGAAAAAAAATTCAATGTAGTTTAGCTGCCAAGTTTACTATCGAGTTAATATAGTTCTACTTAAATTCCATCACTATGCCGCTGAGCAGAACATATTTCAATTGGTATATCTTTAAGTATGTGGATCAAATTCAGAACTAAAATACATGGTTTCAATTTTACCTGAAAGAAAAGTATGCTGGTGGTGATGTATGGAGAAGTAAAATGTAAGCTTTTTGCTTTACTGTTGCTTCATTTTGTGCATTTTTTTATTTGCAGAATATTTATTAGTAGGCAATATTTTTGTCTGATGAAGCTTTTTTCAAGATCTTGTATAGATCTTGGAAAAAAGCTAGGCCTGGCCTTATTTAGTGGCGTAGGAAGAACTTGAAAACCTTCTGGACTTGGCCTTCCAAAACCCGTAGTTGAATAGCCCATTCAACTACTTTCTCCTTGGGGCCTGGAGACCATTTTCTGGTACAACTTCAAAAAAACCAATGCATTCTTGTACTTACACTGTTCGTGGCTGAAAACACTCTGCTTCCATCCCTTAGTTCTGGCACAAACTTTTGCAGCAAGGCTTTCTGAACCTTCCATATAGCAGGGGGCTCCCGTCCTGCTTTAAGCGTCATCTGTTCAAACACAAGATGCCAAGCAGCGTCATATTTTATAAAAATGAAATGGCTGGATAAGGACATCAGTAACAATTAGCCATTTGTCTCACATGAAATAGCCACAGTAATAAACTAATGACTGCAGTGAAAACACATTAGCTAATGTGTATCATTGAGATGTGGGTCTCCAACATTATTTCAAACATTTCAAAGTTGAAAGTATCAAAACAAAAGTAAAAGTATCTTTATTTCAAACCCATTTACCTTCAAGCACTCAATGTCCTCAATTTTCACAACAAATTCATCTCGCCCCCGGTACATTCCCTCGCCTCCACTATCCGAAAGGTCTTCGTCCGTCAGCCCTTCAATGGCTACAGATGTCAGCTGGACTGCAAGTTGGTCCAGTTGGACATCCTTCAGAAGATCCTGTACAGAAGGCTCTGCAGTTGCAGTCACAGGTTGATCTTGTGCCACATGTACTGGGAGAGGCACACTTGGGGATTTTTCTGACTTTACAGTTTCACCTGGAATTTTATTCTCAGTAACTGTGGGAATGCAGGAATAGAAGGGTAGGGATTAAAAAGATGTTATTATTCCATAAAGCATGGGACAATAAACAGTAACACTATAAGGTGTTTTGGACAAAGGCATCAGCCAAATAAAGAATAATACAAGAGCTTGAAGAGTTCCTCAGGAGTGAATATTAGAACAAATTAATGATTGATGACAATATAAACATCAAAACCAAAAAATGAATCTGAAGTACAAGTTCCCTTTCTTACCTGACTTGTTCCTCTTCTCTGCAGTTTCATCTAGTGCAAAAAGTGCCGAGTTGATGCTCTTCTGAAGATCCTGATTCTTCCCCATAGAATCATCTTCATCAGAGGAGAAAGACGGCAATGTCTCCAGATTTCTATTAAGTTCATCATCCAGACGCTTAGATGGACTTGAGCTACTGGATTCCAACGATATCAGTGGAACAGCTGTAGGCTGGGGCCTAGGAGGCAAAGGTAGAGAACCTGAAGGGCGTCTGGAGGAAGATGATGACTTCCTAGAACGATTTGGCATTCTAATAGGTGGCGAAGAGAACTGCTGTTTGGGCCCAGACTTGAGGAAGTCCAAGAAGGATCCAATGAATCCAGTTTTTATTTCTGGCTGTTTTTCTTCTACCTCTCTGATTTTCTGCCTCATTCTCTCCTGCTGCTGATAGCCATCATAGCAACTGTCAGATGTCGACGGGGAGTTTGTGTCATTCCCACGAGAGTTCTGGCGCTTTCCTTGGCTGCTGCGCTTCAGAGGCTTATTCTCCTCTTCACCTACTGCTTTTGTGTATCCCTTGGATTTGGCCTTTTTCTTAGGGCAACCATTGTTTGGTGAATCTAAGGAATTTTCCATTTCAGCATTTTTTAACTCTATGCTCTGGCCCTTTCCTGTAGACACCTTGGTTTTGCCCAAGAGCCCCATGGGATTGGTGTCCTTGGTGGCAAGGTTGAAGTCATTTTCAGAGGTGGCACTGTCTTCATTGCTTTTCCCACTTTGGTTGAAATCCATTCCATTTCTGTGGTTCATTGTCTGTGTCTCTGGTACCTCCCTGTTCTCCACTGAATTGTGGCTACCACTTCTAGGCTTTTGAGTAGCAATTACCATCCGCTCACACATAGCCGAGGTGACAGATGTTGTCAATCCTGCCTGTCTGTGTGAGTTTAACAACCCAAGTTCTTGATGATCCTCCACACCCCCTTTAGGTAACAAGTGGATACTTGTATTCAAGTGTCCACCATTTTGTGACATTGTCACAGTCTGAGTGTTGGCAACAGTGGAATGCTGAGAGGAGAAACTGGGAGACATGTGTCTGGCCTCTACCAATTGGAAAGGGGCTTTTGAATCAGCAGGGCTTGCTAGCGTGGGCATCTCTCCTTCAGATGAAGTAGCCTTCACAAAATCCTGAGGAGTGACTCCACAGGCAGCAACAGTGGCAGCTAAGATGTCATCAACATTGGACAGTATGTTTCTCTCATCCCCAAGAAGCATGGAGTCAGAAAAACAGATGGAACTGAGGGCAAAATGATGCTTTCCATCATTATTTACTTGGCTGAAATTTTCTTTTGGCATGAGGTGCTGATGTAGTAACTTTGATGAATCTGAGAGATCCATTTTGAGGATGTCAGAGTTCTGAGGAAGAGTCATCTGTTGCTGGTTCTGTCCACTGTTGGTGCCAACAATTTGATCTTCAGTTTGAAGATACTGCACTGGAACCTGTTGCATCTGATTTGATCCCTTGGATGGGTCCATGCCTGGTGTCACAAGAGGCTGCTGCAGTAGGATCATTTGTAGGTCACGTTGAGGCTCCAGCAAAACTTGAGCACTGGGAAGCCGAATAAACTGTGCTTGAGGCGCAGCCTGAATCTGACCATGCTGCATTCCTACGGCTTCGTTCTGAAGGGTCTGTGGTCGGATCGCAAGATCTTTGTACTGAAGAGAGTGTTGCTTTAGATCTTCTGAGCTCATGGTTAAGTGGGAAGCTTGCATTTGGGGAGAGTTCCTCTTTGTCTCTAGTTCTACTTGACTGTTTGCACTCAGTACATGCTGTCCATGATGGGTCAAGGAATCCATTCTTCCATTCTTTTTGGATTCGGTGATTGACAGGCCTGCAATCTGGTCCTCAGGACGCAAGTTGCTCCGGATCACACTCTGCGAGTTATAACGATCATCCATTTTGGAGACAACATATACCATATGATGCTGTGCTCCCATATCACCACCCACAAGTGTTTGAACAGAAGCCTCCAGGGAGGTCTGTAAATCCTGAACAGAAAACTCACCACCCTCTTGTTTAGTGGCAACATATGTATCAGATCCCGTTTTATGTCTGCTATAGGATGGCTTCAACTCAGTAGAGGACCGGTTGTTCTGCAAAGCTTGTGAATGAGAGGTTGAGGAAAAAGGAGGCGACTGCACTGGATTGACATATTTCTGAGACTGTGGTGACAAAGCATTTTCAACCTTACCATCAGAGGAAGGGTGTGCAAGTATGTAGTCCTCAGCTGGCTGCATTGTAGGTAAATTGTGGGCACGAGTGGTGGAGAAAGAGAGGGACTGTGAGGTCAAAGTAGGAGATTGTCCTGAACCATAGCTTGGAGAAGGGCTGACTGTCACTAGATTCTGGGACTGTGCAGAATAACTCACAGTTGGCACATCCTGAGAGTGGCTGGAGGAATAGCTCTGGGAGGGGTTCCCTGGACATAGTACCTGTCCTGGAACCCCATAATCCTCTCTGTGTGTTGCTGAAGGGAGGCCCTGTTGCTGACTGGAAGAGTAAACAAGTGCCTGGCTTGCAGGGGATACACTACTTGACTGGCCAGTAAAAGAAGCAGGCATCTTATACAAAGAAGGCAACTTCTCTGACTGACTGGAAGAATACATCTGTGGATGGCTGATGCTGCTCGGTAGGCTTTGTGATGTAACATAGTTCTGCGAGGGACTGACAGACATCAGACTGGGCAACTGCGCAGATTTGTAAGCCTGTGACTGACTGGCAATGACAGTATTCTGCTTCTGGGCAGGAGAGGGGTAGCTCTGCATTTGCTGATCAGGAGAGGTGCTGTGAGACTTGGTGACTTCAGGGGGAAGGTGATTCTTTTTGGAAGAAGAATCACTGGTTGTTGCACTGGACACAGGTGAAAAGCTGGGCGAAGGAATGGAGGAGGAATAAGCCTGAGTTTGCTCCGGTGTGGATTGAGATGTTTTCTGCTGTAGTCCGCCAATGCTCACCTGAGTAGTATCTCCTGAGGGGCTGCAGGGAACAGCTGTCTGTTGCGTGGCATCCTGGAACGACGCCTCGCTCTCATTGGCTAGATAGCCCTGCAAGGAATGCTGGTTGCTGCTCTGCAGCTGTGCCTGAACTGACGGAGTACTGGAAGGCCGCTGATGGTGCTTAATAACACTACATTCCCGCTGAAGTGCTCTCTCGATGGAGCCAGTGAAGACAGAGGCATTGTAAGGCTGCGGGGCTTGCTGAGGTCCACCTAGGGCTGAGGGCAGCAAGCTGAATTGAGGCTGTAGAAGGTGGGGGGCTGATTCCTGGGCAGAGCGATAAGTGGAGGACTGTGGAGGAAGGCCTGCATTCAATGTAGGGGTGCCAAGACGATCGTACGCCAGGGTGGAGGGCAGTGTTCCTTGCGTACCAGACTTAATCTGCAGAAGAGGGTCATGAGGGGACAGTAAACCATTTGAAGATGTGCTAAATGTGGTATCCTGGACTGCAATTGAGGGGGTGGGCGCAAAACCACGGGTAGAAAAGGTGTTAGGGTGCTGATAGGCTGGGAGAGCTGCAGGTGTGGGGAATGTTCCAGATGAGGGGAGGGATCCAGTAACAAATAGTTCGGTAGTAGATGATGAAATTGTGCCTAACAGGAAGAGGAAAAAAAAAGACTAATGCGTATTTTTACACACAAACAGAAATCCATCTTGTATCAAAAGACAGAGACAGAAGATAAAACAGGTAGACACACTCAAAGCCTACTGTTACCTTCTTACCTGTCTGCCACGATGGTGTCCTGAACTGGGGGAGAAGGGAAGCAGTTGCAGGTCCAGCCTGTCCAGAACGGGACTCAATGGCAGAAAGTAAGCTCATGACTGACGTTTCAGTAGTGTTATTGCCAGCAGCATGTAAACCAGTATCAAAGATTCCAGGCAGCCCTGGGTAGTGAGAAACAACACATGCCAACAATCCTGAGTACAGAGGTATAGGCCAATGCCAGTTATACCTGGAAGTAATAAATTTGCTTTTGCTCATCTCACCTATGGGATGGTGGGTGGTAGCATATGAGGGAAGCTGAGCAGTGGATGTGTAGGTCTGCCGGTGAACAAGTTCCGTATCTGGGAGAGTACCTCCATAGTTCAAGCTGCAGAGATGACAGAATTATATTCTTTCATGTCCCTCTCTATTATAAATGCTGAAATATGGCCATAGATATAACAAGGCACAATTACTACTTGTAGATATTTTGTGAACACAAAAACTGATAACAATGATACAGAACACTTTCTTATCAAGACTTCACTATTGTTATTTCACTGCTTAGCTGATGTTTTAGCACCAAGTGAATCACAGTTATTCCCCTTAGACAAATGGATATTTTAATGGGGACCACTTAAATGTACCACAGTTGGGCCATTTGTACAACTTGAACCGACAACATTCAAGTTAAAAATCCCGATCGATTATGCATACTAAAACTTTTTTCACATTCATTCTGTTACATGGAAATTTGGCTTTTTCACAGCAATACATTTAACACATTTATAATGCAATGTTTTAATCTAAGCAACATTTTTCAAAAATGAGAGAAGCCACCCTCAGCTACTAAATCAATATAATACAGGAGAGTAATATAGTAAAACTCTTCAAACGGTTAATTTCCATATTTTGAAGATTTCATGTTACTTTTATGCATTCCCAAACCCGAAAATTGATACTGATTTGTGCTAAAATATGACAAAATCCCAACTGGGCACAACTAATTACTCTATAATACTTATAATACTATACTATAATATTACCTATCTGCAATCTAGCTATTATGTATCATACACTTAAATGCTCACAAATAAAACCTAAATACATGAGATAATAAATGTTTTGTATCAATTGCATGTTTAATGCAAAAGCTAAATAGAACAGTAAAGGTTTAAATAAATCTATGGGAACAATTTAGGTGAATTTACAATCACTGAACAACTTAATCATTTCAAGTTACTGGAGAAAAGTGTCTGTTAAACAAATTGGCATATTTCACATTGCTGAACCATCTGTATGTGCATAAAACTTAGTATCAGTTCTCAAACACAAAAAAAGCATCATAAGTCAAAGTCGGAGTATTAAATGAATCTTCTTGTAATGTCAAACTAGTCGAATTGGCAAATCTCGGAGTATGACTGTACTTTGTAGATTTTGCATGGATGTTTTCACAATTACAGGTCTGACTGTAGGTCTGTATGGAAGAGTTTTGCTTTTTGGGAATTTTTGACCATTTTATCTATGATAATTTGTTACAGCAATTTTCTGATTACACCATACATTTTAAAATCTTGTTCATTTGTGACTTTCTGGTGTTATCTGTGTGACTAAAATTAATCTGTATTACTTGACACCTTTTAGTGATTTATAATGCTAGACACACTACAATAAGCTATTCACAAGTATCCACTCATCCACATTACACAGCAATACAACACAATCACACACTTACACATTTTCACACCACAGGCAATTGAGATCCACTAAGTCACTTATCTCTGAACTGGGGGTAAAAATCTACAAAAGCACAAGGGGAATATGTCAACTGTAGACAAACAAGAACTGAATTCAAATCCAAATCTGAACACTCAACCAAAGTACAGTATCTCTAGAAATGTGAGTATTTGACTTACGAGTCTTTGCATACATATACAAGTAAAATTGAATGTCCTTTAGGGAGTTGCAACCAAACATGAGGCTGATTTTTTGCACTTATGAGTGGCAAGAGCCAAGCATAGGGGAACTTTAAAGTTTGCACAATAATGGCAATTATGTCTCTGACTTACAAAATTTCACCTCATGAGCTGATTTCCAGGCGTGCGTTACTCATAAGTAGAGGGATAGCTGTATTGTGAGGCACAAAAGCTACCTGTTAAGCCCAATATATTACTTCACTTTCAAGTAAGAGTACTCAACCCTCATCATATAATGTAATAATCTTCAAGAAAGTCTGTAACATGGCTTCTGGTAAACTCCAGGTGTGACATAATGCTGACTCCCATCTAATTACTTTCCCAAAGGGGCCAGATCTGTGTGGTGCTGAACTCAAAATGCCCTTGATCCCTGGACAAAAAGCTCTGCAACTATGTTGGTGTTGCAGCAGACCTTTAGCTCACTTTACTGACGAATGCTCTTCTCATTCAGGAATTCAACTAACCCAAAAAGTCAAGGCAATGTTTGTGTTGTGCCATATCGTTCCCATTTTGATACAGTGGAATTAACTTTGCTTATATCAAGATTTAAAGCTTTGCCGATCCTTTTATAGCATTCTGTACCATCTGCTTCCTAAAAACCAAAGCTCTGTGGTAGTTCCTAATTCTTTGTGAAAATGTAACTGTTCTGTTCTGCCATATCAGGTATAAGACTTGACAAAGTCAGCAACTGAACACCTGAGGTTTCCAAATTAGAAACTATTAATAATGTAACATTACGAATAATGTAATGACTCAAGAAACTAAAATACACTTTACTCAGTTTATATTGTTAACATTAAGAGGGCAAACACCCCTTAAGTAGGTAATTTCCAAACTTTTTTATATAGAAAAAAAGTATGGAATACTTTTAACACCACAAAACTATCCCATATACATATGGCATATTTTCATATATATTGATCTTTCAACACAGCAAAGCATTTTACGTGTCTGCAGTAGTTACACAGTAAGATGTATGAATAGTATTAACAAGTCTTTAAATCATAACCAATTTACAGCAAAAAAACCTTGAGCAATTTAAAAAATACAAGTTTATTTAATCACAAAAGGCTGCTTTTACAAACCATTATTAACATCTAGTAATACTAATAATTCCTAGAAAAGCAATTATCTGAAGCAAGTATCTATTTTTTTTAAACAATCCTGAAAAGTTCTTGGATTATTCAGTTGTTTTATTTTAAATGCTATGTTACTAAATTTGACTAATCAGATCAATTTTATTAGCTCTGTAACACATGACAACTTCAAAAAGATAATACATGCAATTAAGAATTGCAAAAGACTGTAGTATTTCCTTAACCATTCTGTGCTGCCATATGATACTAGGACAAATATTTATGTACAGTAATTTATGTAGCATACTGAGGATAAGTTCTGATACCAGGTCATTTTCTAATTTAAAAGATATAAGCCACTTCAAACAACAACCCACATATTTCCATGTCAACAGACTTAGCACAAACACTTAAAAGGTGGTTATAATCACTCACAGACTGTAAGGAATTAAAAAAATAAACATATCTGCCTGAATATAAATATAGAAAGTACAATAAAGATTATTAATGAAAAGAAGTGTGGATTTAACTGTTGCAAGCTAATAAATTACAATGGAGGTATTCATAACATCCATTTTAAGGAATCAACACCTTACTCTGGGCCAAAAATGAAACTGAAAAGGCCACTTCCATACAGCCATTATATATAAAAACAAAGGTCTGCATATTTGGGCATGATTCTTTTTTAGGGTAATTCAGTCAAACTCACAAAATGCATGGATATGCATGATATGTATTAAAGATTAGATCTGATGAACACAGCTTCTTTGATTATTACATTCAAAATTAGGCTCATAAGGTATGTGTTTAAGTATAGGTACATACACACACACAAAGCTCAGTCTCTGTTTTGTCACATTACACACCTTTGTTTTTGAAGCCGTAGGCTTCATATTTGGCATACAGGTTCTTCTCACCCTAAGTCAGGTTTTTGTGTCACTAAACAGACACACACTGCTACACACACGTAATCTGTGCCTCCAAACAGTTCCAAGGTAATTTGTGAAGATAAAGACAATCAGGCCACTTCTCCCTCTCTCTCCCTCACACACACACACACACACACACACACACACACACACACACACACACGGGGTGGAGGGGGGTACTGGAGGAAAGACCCAACTGGCAATAGGGAGTTATACATAATACATGGTACTGGACACATTATTAAAATAAAGGTAATAAATGCAACCCTTCTAAACGTAATACAGTTCAGTGGTATACGTGTTATTACTATTTACCTTTCCACTTTCTGACCTGGGCTGAACTGGCATAATATATGAAATATGAAACCAAGAGAGACAAAGATGTTAGGATCAGCATGGTAGTGTTGCAGCTAATACTGTGCCTCACTGCTTCTGGGCTATGTGTTCACATTCAACCCTGCCTATGTAGAGACTGCATATGCTGTCCATGTTTACATGAGTCTGTTCCCAAAGTACATGGTAATGATTCAGGTGAATCTGTGCCTCTAAATTACCCTTACAGGTGTGTATATGTGAGTGAATGAGTGTGTGCTACTAGCCTGTTATGGACTTCCCATCCAGAGTGAACTCTCTCTCTCATCTTATGTTTCAGAGATAGGCTATGGACAACTGTGACTCTGCATTAGACAAGTGGTTATTGATGAGGGTTAAAAATGCTTCAGACAACTGCAACTGTGTAGTGCAGAATTTAAATCCTTTCGTGTCGCCTTCAGTGCATATATCTTAATTGATGTAAATGTAAGATCACTAAATCTAAATCCCAAGGATCTTGTGTTCACTGGTTTCCATCCATATCCTGAAAAAGCTTTTAGCTCACTGACATCTCCACCAGACATCCATGTTCAACACTGAGGCAAAGTGATGTTTCGGCTCTAACTTCGGGTGTATGGTGTATTGAGTTTCATCTAAATGCTCTAACATGTATCAGGAGCTTGCATAGTAATGTAAATAAGTTGGGGAAAGCAATCTTACTGAATACTCAGAAGCACATAATGACCTTAGATACTGCTTAAATGAGGCTATTTAAGCATCACTTGATACTTTACTAAGCAAGTTTCTGGTTTGGTACACTGCTTCCCTAAGTCCTTCCTTAGACATGAACCAGAACACATCAGTTTACAAGTCCAAGCCATTATCTGTATACACTACCTGCTGTTTGACACTTACTGACAAAACCATGTCAAATTATTCTACTAATACACTCCTCATTTCATTTTACAACAGTAGTGAAAACAGAATATTTGGAAGGCAATAAAGACTGATATTCACAGAAACGGACAGGAAATGCTGGTGGCGTCTGGTTTTTAACAGACTCTACATTTCTATAAGTCTGCCCACATACAGGAAAAATAAAAATTAATATTTGTAAACCAATGTACTGCATATCAATTTATTGTATTTGAACTGGTTTGAAAGAAAATATCACTAAGCCCTCCACCACAGCAAACAGGCTAAAAATGAATATTCTTCTGATTTTGGTCAACTCCAGCTTAAAGTTTACACATATTAGAATAATGCTAAATCAACACATCTGTTTCAAATGCAACATTTCACCATTTTAAATTTTCAAAAAAAGTACACTGAGTAACAAGAATATTCAATATGTTTAACCAAGCTTAAAAACACAGATCTCCACCCTTAAGTAAATGTATGTATAATAACTGCACTATACTTAGATTTGTATAAATTTGTATAAAACTGCTGAAGTAGTTGTAAATCCCAGGAACAGTCTTTAATGCTGTTAAAATGCTAATAATATGAAACGTTGACTGAGCTGTATATTTTACCAATTTAATTTGAACTCCATTGCTTTCCTGATAAGATGACCTGTATTTTAAATATTAGTCAAGCAAACCTGGCTTAAAAAGGTAAGGAACCAAAACAAGTGACCCATAATGAAACTAAGAGGTCTCATTTTATAGACTTCACAATTCAGTGTCTATTGCAGTTCTCTAAAAACCGGAGAAAAGGTTGACCTTTCCATGTTCACAAAGAATAAAATGCACATTTAAAAGAACCAGCTCATGTCCAACAAGAACCACGCACAACCTTGGAATTGTAGAACAGCTTCATTAACAACAGTGTGTCTGTTACAGTTGTCCTCCTAAAAACATGCACCAAAACAAAGTGCTGTGCTTGGGTGTGCTGAATGCAGACTCATATTTATTTCAGACTGTCCCAGGGTTACACCTTTTCCCTGGTGTACAACTACATGCCAAATACAGAATCAGGTTTCACACAATATGACCTCACCAAGCATAGAATTCAGATTGAACTCAAAGCCAGATCTTTGCAAAATTTCAGTGTTCTTGAGGGTTATGGTCTTCCATCAGTTATTCTTGAAAATAATATCAATGAGACCCAATACATTTTTCTTTAGCAGTAAATGACATCATGTTTGATGCTGGGCAAACACAACAAACATACATCTAGATGAACCTTAAAAGTTTGAATTAACATTAACAAACGTAATCCAGGTATGGCACAGTGTGTAGGGCTGCTGCCACACTGCCTGGCATGTTCAGACACAGGATTAAATTGAGCTCAATCTATATGGGGTTCGCAAGTTCACCCTGTGTTTGCATGGGTTTCCTCCCCAGTGCACAGCAGTGTGCGTGTGTGTCTGCCCTGTGATGGACTGGTGTTGTGTTCATGGTGTACACTCACTAGCATGGTTGCTCAGTGGACATTGCTGGTGTAGCACAGGACCCAAGTTGTGGGTTCAAATTCAGCACAGTCTTCATGGAGTTTGCACGTTCTTGCATTCATTTGGGTTTCCTCCAGGTGTCCCATAACCAGTCTGTGTCCTAACAACTGACAGCGTTCTGCCCAGTTTGTAACAAAGTGCCCTGTTTGCTATACCATGTGACAGACATTTTTAATCTGTGACAGACTACCCTGACCACCATTTTAATAATTTCCCAAGTTAATGCTTTCTCCACAGACCTAGCAGATTGTTGAGTGGTTAGAACAGTCATCTTACAACTTGAAGGTTCTTAGTTCAAATCCCAGTCCTGCTGTAGTATCTTTAATCAAGGTACCCTGAACTGTTACAGTAACATAACCTGCTGTAAAAAGGGGTGAACAGTTTTAAAATGATTATCTCAAATTGTAAGTCACCACAGGCAAAGATTTTAGCTAGAGATTATAATGACATTAATTTTATATAACACATTTAAGAGTGGCTTTTTAAAGTGCCTTTGTAAGGAAATACATAAGAGTAACACTAATAAAATAACAAGAAATGTATAATAAAAGATAACATCCCAACAAAAAATTAAAATAAAACTAATACAAATATAATAAAGATAACAAGAAAAATAGAAAAGAAAAAAGAAAGAAGAAGAAAGAAACGAAGCACAAAATGTGACACGTGAGTGATTCTAAACAGGCAGATATCTCGGGCTATACAAGAAAGTATGAGGATTTTCAAGTAAATTGAAAACCTTACAGGAAGCCAGTGCTGGGTTTTTAACAGAGGTGTAATGTGGTCACTACCACAGGACCTGGTCAGGATTCCAGCTTTTGAATTGTGAACACAATTGAAAATAAAGCAGTGTTTAAGGCTCCATTGAGGAGCATACTGCAGTTGGCAACAAAAAAACAACAATGTAGAATGTAGTCGGCCTAAGTTCTTCAGATGAAAAAATGAGGTTTTAGTAATGCTTTAGACATGTAAAATTAGAGGCAAGGGTTAAATCTTTGTTTAGATTGAATGTGAATATATCCTTATGGATTGAGCAGTCACTTTACATAAGGGGTGAGGTTCCAAGAAGCACAACCTCAGTGTCATTGCCATTCAGATGCAGGAAGTTTTGAACTTTTCATGATTTAATACTAGAGATGCAGTTTGATAGTCCTGGGACAGCTATTTCAATGACATGTTTGCCACAGGTGGAGATTTGACATAAAAATGACAGCTTAACCTGTGTCATATTAATACATTACTAAGGGGAGGGGGTCCATATAACATTAAAGAGCAAAGGGCCTAATATCAAGACTTGAGAAACACTAGATTTTACCCCTTAACTCCTTAAGTGAAACTAATGACAGACAAAGAATTGGCAGTGAGTAGAAGTGGAACTGGAGATTCCAAAGAAAGTTTCAAGATGGGATAGAAATGTTATGATTAACAACATCAAAAGCAGCACTAATAAAGACGATAATCCACATCAAATATTTTACTAAGCATTAACTTATCTTAAACATCTCCATACAGACCACACCAAACAACTGGGTCTCTTTGTTTAATTTGATTTCACTTCACACAAAATTCATGATGAGGACCTAACCAGTGTAAATGCAGTGTATGTGGCACGTGCAGTA
The DNA here is from genome assembly GCA_900497675.1 of Arapaima gigas. NCBI lineage: Eukaryota > Metazoa > Chordata > Actinopteri > Osteoglossiformes > Osteoglossidae > Arapaima > Arapaima gigas. The sequence continues at coordinate 434,838 of UFQX01000019.1, forward strand.
TTACAGTGGTACTGTGGATGACCTGTGTTTGCCCTCGTGCTGCTACATCACAGCAAAGTTCTACTTGTCACACGGCCACCTCCAAGATGAAGTTTTACTAAATAGGTACACTGCATGTTTACCACAGCACAGCCGAATGCTTTCTTAAATCCTTAGTACTCAATTTGTACACAAACAGTACAAGACACACATAGGAAACGACACCGCAGTAACACGACCACACATTCCTGAGACAGGAGCTTTTCACTCATTATCTGTTTTTCTGGTGAACATATGCTGCAATTATTCCTAATAAAGGAGTTTTAATCGATTTTACACTTTCTTTATTCGCACGAGAAATTGACAAAAGTGGATATGAACGTTGCTGAATACATCTCTCCGAAGTATCCCGGGTACTTAAGAAAAAGGCTCCGACACGTCACCTTATGAAAATATTGAAATATTTTCTGCTCCATGTACGAGTTACACAGTCCGTGCGCTTCGAAACAACTCTTCTTATTTTTGGACGTGCTAGTCGAGTGTAGCTGGTAACGAGTGTTTTTTCGGAACAATATTTTTTTTGCTACGAGTCCAGTCTGCGGCACATTTGTGGGACACGGTTCGCTTTCCATAATGGCAATTAAACTGCAGCGCGTGCCTTACTGGCCGAGTGTCCACTGTGTAGCGACCGTGTGCTGCGTGTTTTGCTTCTGCTGCTTTTTCCTCACTCCACCATGTCCTTCTGCGAGCGAAAGCACTGCTGGCTCCTTTCAAACACCGAGAAGTCGGTGTGCAGGAAGCCCCCGGCGCGCTGAGAAGCCACACGAACGCACGGTCACGGCTTGGCGGGTGTAGGCCTCCTCCGCCCGCGGGCTTTCCCGGCCACTCAGGGCCGACTCTTACCTGGGCTTCGCGCTGCCGGTGCCCCGTTCGTAGGCCCAGGCTGCGGTCTGAGCTGCAGGAGCCAGCGGCTCCGCGAAGCTGGAAACCGGGTAATTCCTGTCCATCCCCGACCCGGAGACGTAGGACGACGAGCTTCCCCGGTCGACCTTCCTAAAGCACGCACGCACACGACCGCGCAGCCGAGCGCGAGCACTCACATTCTCGTTTCGGGTGCCGGGAAAAGGGCGCCAGGCTCAGCGGCGCGGCGCGGCTCGGGGCCGATCGTCGCGCTCGTTCCTAATAACAGATTAGTGTGTGATGATTGTTATTATTGTCCCCGCGCCTCAGCCAGTCATGGTGTTAGTACTGCACAGTGCGACTTGGCTCCAATCCCCATGTTGCTTTATTTCCCAGGATGCACCACCTACAGTCCGGGTTGGAACTTTCTTACATGAGGAACACACTGAACACATGCAGGTAACTCCGGGAAACGTGTGTGTATGTGGGTTGTAAAGCACACGCACTGGGAACAACAAACATACATATTCACAGTCGAGCTGTTCTTATTCAGTGACACTTAAGTATTAGTTAAGATGTCACCCAATCAGCGAAAGCATTGATTTGTTTGTTTTTTATGCACAGCTTTGTTTTTTTAAGTGAAAGGCTTGGAATTTGGCGCACAGGTACTTCTCACCCTAAGCGAAATTTTTGCGTTGTCAGACACACACCCCATTAGGGTTAGAGACACTTGCATTCCAGAAGGTCCAGCTAATCTGTCAAGTTGAAGTCAAAAGGGCCACTTTTCTCTCTCTCTCTCTCTCTCTCTCTCACACACACACACACACCCAGAGGATGTGCCACAAACATTAGTGACGTGTCTTCAGGCAGTTCCCAGCTATTCTGTGAAGATGAAGACAAATTGGGCCACTTCACACCCATTCCCACACAAACACACCCTTTTTCAGATGCATACAAGGAATTTGTAACATATGTTTCATTACTGTCTACATGTCAGTCAGCACGCACGCACACACACACACACACACACACACACACACACACACACACACACTGGTGTACTTTCTCAGTCAAACACCTGCAGCCTGAACGGAAATAAAGATCGGTGATATATAATTGTTTTACTGTGTCAGTGCCAGCTGCATATTCAATCATAAGAGCCAATAGCAGTCATATGTGAGCAAATGAAAAATTAAAATTACTAAGAAATTATACATGACGCCCACAAAGTGCACTGCACACATTAGTGACGTATGGTGTAGTAAAATTTGGAAATATGTATTTTGTTTTTCCCCTCTTTCCACTTGACCTCGCCAAGAACATGCATGTAATGTTCCCCTGTCCAACACCACTAACAATACTTATGTAGTAAGTGCAGTTACTTTAATGGTAAAAGAATTAGTGGTTATTTAATTATTGACTATTATATTGTACCTTTCTTTTGCTACACCTTTTTAACTTTGGCAGTGCCAAGTAACTCAGCTAGGTGTCTAATATAGCAAATAATATTTTGGATGACAAGTCCCAATTTTACAAGATTAATAACATAGTTTAAATCTATAAATAAAGATAAAAACACTTGTTAAGTTTCCTTATGTACCTTCCAATAGCCCTGCATGTAGCCTGATGTTTTAATGGTGTCACCTAGAAATTAGAATATTCTTGGTTCTAATCATATTCATGCTGTGGTACCATTGATCAAGGTACTTACCCTGTACTGATACTCTAATGCTATATAATTTATGGTATAGATGATTACCTAACACAGAAAGTTACCTTGGACACAGGAATCATCATCATGGTGTGTCGTTATGGAGTGTTATGTGAAAGCTTTACATCCAAAATTTTATGCAATCTGCTATTAATATAAATTTATGTTTGGGCACAGATTAAGTAGTTCAGTTCTTTGATGCCACTTCAGTTATTTTTCTTTTAATGTTTTATCTTAAAAAATAATGTGTTAATAAACCCCTGCTTCTGTAATTAAGATCTTATAATTGTGTGATTACTCCATTGCATGGAAGTTAGTTGTGCCATGAAAAGTGAATTATAAAACAAAGTTGAAGTGTCTCTGTTTATCTTTGCCAGCCTTAATAACCTATTTTGATAAGAGAGGAGAAGCTTTACCAGTTTCACTTTTACAAGCTGGTTGACAGTCATACCACTTATGGGTTTTCCCCAGTGTGGCAAAGACAGGATTTTAGGCTCGACTATTAAGAAGTGGTGTAACGGAAGTGTGACAAGGTCCTGAGGACAGACTTGCAAGGAAGGCAGTATAAACATATTTGTGTAACAGGTGTCATTTGTTAATAACGTAAATGCAAAACGTTGTCTTGGTTCAGAATTATTGACTTTGTATTTCATATCCAAGATATTTTATGTAAATGAATCTAGAATTGAAATTTAATTATATCTCAACAAAATATTAAAATTATATTCATAAAATAAATTTAGAGCAGCGACTGTTAATTGTAGATATGGTTGCATAGATATCCTCAATAAAGTAATGCCTAAATATATTAAAAATAGATGAAAGTCTTCAGAAAGGTAATTGTAAAAAATATGAATGTGGTTTCTTAAAAGTTAATAATTTCCTCAAAACCAAATTAAATATTATATGTGCAATAGAATTTGATGAAATGCACTATTTTAATACAGATTTTACATCATAGCACAATAACTTCATACAAAAATATTACTTTTTTTAAGTATGCTTGATGTAACTTTGTTAGATGCACAAATTAATTAATATAACAATGTGAACTTCTGAACTTAACTTTTTAGAGATGGGAAAAACTGGAAAAACAGTAATAACTAATAATACACAGCTCATTTCATTGTTTGGAGTAATTTACCATTATGTAAAAGTCCACCTTAATCTTTTAATGAAAGTAACATTTTTTAATGAAATGATTCATCCTGATTGTAACAGTTGTGATCACTTGATCCACATGACAGGACATGAGACCATCTTGCAATATGTGCATTACACATATTGGCATAATAACTTAAACACAGGAAGAAACTACAATAGTTATACATTTCAGTCTTTTTTAACCTCATTTCCCCAACAAATTAGTTTGTCAAAGAATTAAAATGGCCAATATATACATTTTATTAGAAAAATATTTCTGTGTGCATAAATCATATTTTCAATGAAGAGTACATTCTAAGCACATTTTATTTTTAAAAAGTGTAGGGAGGACTGCAGAATTTTAAAAATAGGCAAAACAAAATTTTCATGAAATGCATATCAGTATCTGAAACTTAAAAATTATCTTCCATATTTGAGATGAATAAAAACAAAATCCCCACCCCCATCTAAGAGTTTTTTTCTGTGGGATTCTTCCATGTCACCATCTAGAAACAAAACAAAATTTCTGTTAATGTAACTTGAAAATACACATATGGAAGTCTGACATGAATATGGTGCAACCGAAGAGAACGAGATTTTACTGTTCCCTGCATGGAAATTCAGTATACAGCAACTGAATACACAGGACACATAACGCAAGACACTCATAATACACATAAAAATAAATATATTAAAAAAACTAAATAATTAACAGTATTAAAAACAATATAATTGTTGACAGGTCCTTGTGTGTCTTACAGAGGTGGATTGTTGTTGGTAAGAAGGACCCTCAATGCACTTTTGTTTTAATATGAGTTGTATTTCACTATGGAGAAAAGTCACTGTAGTGCTCCTATTACAATCCGTTTCCTTTAGCTGTCATAGAAGACACCTTTCCATACAGGAGAAAAAATGGATCAGTAATTCACCATGCAAATTAAGGCAGTGCCACTAGGCCATAGAGGTGGATTGTTGTTGGTAAGAAGGACCCTCAAAAGTACTTCTTGTTGTGCCTAAGTTGAATAACCCAGTGGCCAAAAGAGCTCATGGCCATAACTTTATTTAGGCGATGTGAGCTATTGGCCCTGATGGACTGTAGTGTCTGCCTCATCCTGACCTCTGCCACGGTCTCCACCCCATCAGGGCTCTGACCCGTGACAGAATCCACTTTCTTGACAAATTTATTTTGGTCTGTGCCTCTCACCAGAGGTGTTGTCCCCTCAGCACTCCACAGTACAAAAGACCACACTTGTGACTATGGTCTGCCAGAGCATGTGAAGAATGTTCCTTACCCGTGTTAAAGGAAATTAGTTGACCAAGGAAGCACACCCTGCTCTGCCCTTTCTTATACATGGTGATGCCTGACTTGGTTTTTCTTTGTGCATAATTATTGTATATATGGAATGGTATAAACATTGTTCTTTGCATCCAGCCACGCATCCATTATCAGTAACTGCTACATCACAGTCAGGGTTGTGATGGTCCACAGCCTATCTCAGAATCATAGTCCATCGTAGGGTGGCCACGGAAGTACAAATTCATACATATTCACACACTAGGGGCAATACATTACTGGTCTAATAAAGGTGAAAATCATTCTGAATTTATGTATATTAAGTATTATCATATACATTTTTCATGTGTAAGCATGCACTTTCAATGTATGTATCCCTACCCTGGATATGGTGGTGGAGGAACATCAACCAGTCCAGATTTGCTGTTGGTCTCTTCATATGATGGCAGGCCTGTGGGGGTGGTGTCCTCTGGAAAAAATGGCAGCGGCTGCAAGGATACTTCTTCAGGCCTACTGATGGTCACAGTGAGGTTGCTCTGCTGACTATAGATTCTGGAAGAACTGGAATGCCATATTGAGAGTAAAACCTCTTTACCTTTTCTCTAATTAATGCATATATGATCATTTACTGTAGAGTGTTTGACTGTGAATAACTTTGTAATGACAGCAGAAGAATAAATTCAGTGGTGACAGTTACACAGTACTGGACCTTACCCAGGGATTCTGTTGTTTTGACAGTTGCTGGTAGAGGTACCAGAACAGCAGTCCAATGAAGACAATGGAGAAACCACCCACTATGAGACCAGCCAAAAGAGCAGTCACATCTAGTCCTGATGGATGTCCATCCTTAGAATACTCTGTAGGTTACAAGTTAATTTATTTCAGTAATTTTGACTTCTAATTTTTCTGCAACTCATGAAACCACACATTACAAAAATGCTATAATCACCAAAAATTCAGAAACAAAAAACATCTTTAACCCCAATGACTTTATAGCAAAACTAAAATGTGAGATGTGTTAAAATGAACCTGAAATTAAAATGAGCAATTTACAGTTTTCTGATAAAATTGATTGGTGGCATGGGTTGTAGTGTTGCTGCCTCAGGGGGTTTGGTTGCTTCTAAATACACCCTGTGAAAACTTGTAAAGAAAAGACTCTATACCTGTACTTGGGTTGTGCATTCAGATGTGGATTTGAATCCACTTTTTGTTTATGTACAGTTGACATGTTCTCCTTGTGTTTGTGTGGGTTTTCACCCCCAGTTGAAAGATACATGATTCAGGTGACTTGGTGGATCTAAATTGCATGGTGTGGAAGTGTATGAGTGACTATCAGTGTGGCTGTTGTTTCATTACTGTGTAGTGTGGTTGGGTACTTGTGAGTAGCTTACTGTAGTGTATCTAGCATTATAAATCACCAAAAAGGTGTCAAGTAATACAGATTAATAATAATCACACAGATAACATCATAAAGTCACAAATGAAAAAATATCAACCCCACTAAAAGTGTGTGGTATGACCTGAAAATTACTGTTTATTGACACTCCAACAAATTAACAGGGATAAAATGGCCAAAAATAACAAAAAACCTCATACCAGCATATCCCCCAAATCAAACCTGCAATAGTAAAAAAATCTGTAATTTCTTCAAGTTTATCTTCAAGTTTCTTACCTTCTGTATATTTTTTTCCAGAAATCATCCTGGAATACAAATGAAAGTTTATTGTGACATCATAAAAATACTGGCAAGTTTATTTCTTATCTATTTAGCTGATTCCTTTGCTCAAGGAAACTTGTCTTAAATTTGCAACCTTACAATGATTTACCCATTTATAAGCAAAATGCTGATACTGTTATTAATTCAAGGTAAGTACAGTACTTTGATCAAGGGCACTACCACAGGATCCAAACTGGCAATCTTCAAAACACAAGGTGACAGCCTAACCACTATGCCACCTGTTGGCTCACTTGTAATGTTTAGAATACTCAACTGTATCTGGAATATTTTTGAAGACTTCCCGTGCTTCTTTGTAGCTGCATACTTCTTCCATACATTCTCTCTCCAGATTCCCAGGAGTGGTGGCTGGGTTGAACAACAGATGGCGTTTGAGCACTGCATTTGCTAAGTCCTCCTTCCCGAAAAACTAAAAAACACACATTTCAAAAGTCAGAGAAACTAAAAAACACACATTTCAAAAATCCAAAATAATTAAAAAATAATATTTTAGACATCAGCACAATTTTATTTATATATATTTATTTAACATTATCCACAGAGACAAACAAAAATTCACACTACACATTACAGTTCTGACCAAGGCAGACAAATTTAATTGACTGAAACATTACATGTACATATACATACTCAAAATGTGAATTTAGAAAAATAATAATAAAAAACAGTTAGAAAATTGTCGCTCACATGGGCAGTTCAGTTCCTACAGGGTGCTAAACAGCATTAGAATAAATGTGTTGTGTACTGAAGGTAACTGCAATTTGGCCTGAGCAGTGTGTTCTCCATTAATTCAACTTTACCTGACAATTTAACTGTGTGTGGGCTGTGAAACTATTCTCATGCATCCTGTCAAGGTACATTGAACCAGATGGCACAGTAAAAATGAATACAAAAGTATTGCTCTCCACCTGTGACAGGGTGAGGTGGCATTATTATTATTATTACTATTATTATTATTACTTAGGTTTAAAAGATACTTTGAAAAATTCAGAATGGCCATACCAGTTTTAACCTGTTTTTAGCTAAACAGTCAATAGCCATCCACCTGTTCAGTGCAAGTTTAGCACATTGCTACAAGGAAAATACAACCCATGTACATTAACAGGAACAATTCTGTGAAAAGTTTAAATCTGTTCACCACAGTTATGTTCACTTTAAGCCACTTTCAAAGCAAAAAGTCACTTACCTTTTTAGTGTGCCGCAGTGAGAAATTTTTTTTTTTTAATTAAATATGAACATGTTAAAACAGGCACCTTCTACCCTGAAACCGCAAAGTACATGTCGGAACAGTCGAGCTGGACCCTAAGTGCTGTGAGCGCACCTCCTGTTGCACTTTCTCTACCTGACCTCAAGTGTAAAAAACCCTCAATGTGAGCCAAACATCCTTGCTTATATAAAGCAGCTATACCTACAAATGCTCTAGTACATAACTAGTGTACAGAAATAAGAGTTTGTGACGGATGTCGGATTTCTGCTTATTGCGTACACAGGTATGAACAGGTCACGTCTCCAGACCTTGAGTCATCAGGGCTACAAGAGAACATGTAATCTTTCAGGAGGAGCCAAAATTTGTAATGAATGTTCCTAAATGAGAAACCCCACAAGGACAATACTGTGGTAAAACAAAGACACTGCCAGGACAACATGGTACATCCCAAAATGTGATGTATGTGGGTGAGTTTGGACTGTATTTCAAACTAGATGAACTTCACATTCAGTTCGTTTGATCCGTACACACCTACAGAGCCATGAAAAAGTATTTGTCTCTTCCTGATTTACCCTCTTATTGCATATTTCTCATGCTGAATGGTTTCAGATCTTTAGACAAAATGTTATATTAGACAAAGGGAACTGAGTAACCAAATAACACAGTGTGACAACAGAGGTCTGGAAAGGGGAAAGAGTGGGATACATCAAACACACCAGTTAACGATTAAATCCACACACTGGAAAACAATAAACTAACAACCTTTTTAATCTGTTCCAAAAAAGTGGTAGAAGAGAGAAGAAAGCGAAAACAGACAGAGCAGATGCCATTTCATGTGGCTGAACCTGATGAGAACCTGACCATTCCCCATTCCTGCACCAGTACCCCTCCTGATCACAGCTCACTTTATGTATATAACTATAAAAGAAAACAATATCGTGTGAATAAACACCAGACCATTTTACCAAATGGAGTTTGCCTCTAGTTGTTTGCCAAGTAGTGTGTTAGATGCAGTTTGTAAATTATTACTTCAATTATTTAAGGAACAAAGTTTTCCTATACCCATATCACCCATGTGAAAAAGTAACCACCCCCCCCCCAAAGTTATTAATTGCACCACCTTCAGGAGCAATAATTGTAAACAAAAGCTTCCTAAACCTTGATATCAGTCTTTCACATTACTGTTAAAAAGTTTTAGCCCATTCTTCTTTGCAGAATTGCTTTAATTTACTTACATTGATAGGCTTTCAAGCATGAACTGGTCATTTCAGGTCCTGCCACCATATCATAAAAAGGAAGATGTCAGATTACAGCAGTGAGCTGCTCAAAACTCACCATAATGCCTGTTTGCTGGTCTAGTGCTACAAGTGCTGTGGGATGTCTTTCAGTATATTGGATGGTCATGTCTGTAACTGACAATTGTCCATGGAACTTTGCACACTGAAGTAGAAGACTGGTATCTAAAGGATGCAGATACATTCTCCTGGACCTCTCTTGGTCCAGTGATTTTGTTAGAAGCCAGGGGTAATGCAGCATAGTAATAATGGTCCTAACAATTTTCCCATGGTAATCCCACGATCTCACTGTATTGCTGTTGTATCCTTTTTTCACCCAGTTTAGTTGTGGCCAATGACCAGTTTTTATGTCTCCATTTTAGACAACATTAACACAGGAGGGATGAAAACAGAACACATCCTTTGATGGGCACCATGAGAATCATTCACTTTTTTCACAGTAAAACTGCATGCTGAACTGACACCAATAATACACTTACAAGACTGGGCTATTTTGCAAATTCCAGTAAATAGTCTTTTAGGAACAGGCTGACTATAGGAGTGGCCTTCAGCAATGAGAGGGAAAGAATCTCAGCAGTCTCATCTGAGCTCTGCTCATTTAGTCTCTCCTGGACCTTCTTTCCACATATAGTGTGACACTGCCTTAATTTGCATGGTGAATTACTGATCCATTTTTTCTCCTGTATGGAAAGGTGTCTTCTATGACAGCTAAAGGAAACGGATTGTAATAGGAGCACTACAGTGACTTTTCTCCATAGTGAAATACAACTCATATTAAAACAAAAGTGCATTTCAAAAACACATAGAGAACACCTGTTCACCAGTTCATTGTTACCTATGTTTAACTGGTTCCACAACGGACCAGTTGTCTTCAGACCAATATTTCATTACTGATTTATGCAACAGAGTTGAGAAGGTCGTATAACAGTTAAGGGACTAGTCTGGAGATGGAAGTGTTGAATGTTTAAATTCTGTGACTTCCCAGATTTTTTTTGTCAATAAATATGCAGTTTACTATTATATGACCTCAGTCTTTCTATATTCCACCCTGTTTTAACATTTGTGTAGTATTATGGTCACAGGTTTGAGACTGCATGGTAAGAACCTCATAAAATATTTTATATACTAATATATATTTATTTAGATGCCACAAACTATCCATTTATTTATCTGTTATTAACTATTTATTTCTGAGCAGGGTCACAGCAATCCTTAGCCTCTCCCAGAAGTGTAGGGCACATAGATTTATGATTTTTTTGTATTTTACTTGTTTACATACATATCTAAGTTACTTGAGCTGAAGTGAAAATGTAACTGCTGTACATATTAAGCTGTTTTAAAAATGCAGGTGTTAAACACAAGATGGCAGCAATTAGCTTTAGCGCACACCTTAAGGAACGCGGACCGGACCGTATGGTGACGTATGGTGACTACTCTTACCTGACTGCAGCAGTCTTACAATCATTTACAGCGTGGGCTAGAAAATGATTTTTTTCATTATAACTGTGGTCTTTGGAACATTCAAGACTAACTTAGATTGGAAAATGTGTTTTGTTTTATAGATGGTGTCTAATTGTTTTGCACATGAGGGGTGAATTTTAATGCTTTTTTTTCTTGAGAACATATTAAATGCTGACAACTTTGGAAATTAATCTCCTCACCTCTCAACTGGGAACCTGAGCTGTGTATTACAGTGTAGACTGTGGGATGATGACAGCCAAGAGTTAAGGATGACTGGTGTTTGAGGATGATTGGTAGTTGAGGTCAGTTGATGGTTGAGGTTGACAGGTACTTGAGGATGACTTCTGGCTGAGGTTGACCGAGGATGGCTAGTGTTAGATGATGACTAGTGAGGAAGGTTGGTGGTTACAACAGTGTCAGGGTGACTGGTGGTGGTGAATTGCTGGTGGATAAGGATGACTAGTGGTCTTTCTCTCTTGTTGCAGGTCTTTAAGTGGAGCAGAGTGACTAGTACTCTGCTCCAGATGTGCTCAATTGCAGTGTGAAGAGGGTGGAGGATTGCTAGTGTTTGAGGATGAATGGTTTCTGAGGTTGACTGATGGAACTGGTTAGCTGGTGCTTGATGCTCACTGCTTTTTGAGGATGATTGATAACTGCAAATGGCTAGTGGTTAAAGATGACTGGCAGTATATCCTCTCATTGTATATAAGCACAACACGGTCGCCAGTACTCTGCTCCAGTTGTTAGGTGACAGTGTGAGGAGGGTGACTCTGGTCCTGGACACTGGAGCAGACGTCCATTGCCTTCACACCTCACTGCCTTAATGACACTAAGCTTTTGATGCATTAAGGCTGAGTTTCACTTTGTTAAGCTTATAACTGACCATGTTTACTTTTAATTTTGTCTTCAGTCATAACTTAACAAGCCAACGAAAGTGATAGCTGCGTTACCGTCCACTGTCCTGAGCCCGCGAAATGGTTGCTCGTGCCCTCCTCGCGGCCGCGCTCGCGGCAACGGGACACCCCGACGGCCGTGGTTTACACTGAAAAAATAAGACTTCAGGATCCGAATGACAAGGTACTTGTATAACATAAAACGTGACAGTTAAAATTATAAATACTTTCAGACTAGTAACTGAAAGTTTTTTAAAAGAAACAACGCTAGCTAGTCACAATGCACCTGAGTAGGCGCAAGAACCGCAAAGTAATATAAGGTTAGAGGCTAACTTTAGCCGAACAGGGGTGATTTATATAAATTCGGCTATAAATAAAAACAGGTGAAAAACAGCTTAACTAGTTATTAAGCACGCTTAACTGTTACAGATTGTCTAAATTAGTTTAAATCGAGGATATAAATGTGAAAGATAACTGGTTGTTTGGGTTCTGCACACTTCACAGATCGCGTCAAAAAACATTTTGTGCGCTATATCACATTATGCGCCACTTTGAGAAGACTCTGGATCACTTCTAAATAATAATAATAACAATATTTGTTACTGAAACAACTGCAAAGCCGAATATAGTGCTAAGGAATATAAGATGCAGATTTTAGTATGGCCATGGCATATGTGGATGTAGTTTATTGTCAGAGGGCCCACGGTACATAATCATTTAGCTTACACCTTTCTCCAAAGCATCTTAGTTACTTACCCATTTATGCAGCAGGATCATTTTTACCACGTCAGTTCAGAGTGAGCACCTTGTTCAAGGATACAGTGGGTGCTTAGATTCGGTCATTGGTATTTGGAGCGTAAGGGGACAGCTCTAACCACTATGCAACCTGCTGGCTCAGTTTAATGTTAAATACATTAATATGGTCTTCTTCCGCCCTTCAGTTGATATGCTGTTAGAATTAATATAAGCCATCCCGATAGGTCACTATTTAATCACATTTTAAACTCAATTGTTATTATCATGGGCTTTGAATATTGCTGTCTTTTGCTCATTACACTGCAGCACAATATAGTGATATAATTCAGAAAAGATAATTCAGACATCATGTTGCTGATAGGAATTATTCAGTTTTATGGATGATGTCCTTTTAATTTTGCCGTTCATGGCTTATAAAATTGTTTAATATCTGCTGAAGTGAATCAGTGGAGAAGCAAATAAAGACATTGGCCTCAGGTCACAATGTCATTTGTGGTAGTAGCGAATTCTAACAGGATCATTTATTCCAGCACATGATTGATAACAGCATGGGTTAAATGGAGAAAGGTTCTCTTCTATTAAAGGATCATCTTGAGTGAAGACCTCCCACTTAAAAGTCAGACATGATGAGGAGACAGGGGACCATCCATAGGTCAGATTAAATAACTTATATAATTTAAGTAGAATGACAGTGCAATTTGTCCATTCACTGTTATTACCCTGACCCCCATTAGACTTTTAGGTTTGCCTCCTTTCCACCTTGGCAAACCAAAGATGTAACTTTCAAAGTAATAACAGTGCAAGAAAATCAGTGCACAAGATGTCCTAGAAATTAAATTCTTAAGTGAACAATGGACATATAATGACAGTTAAATATGCTTTAAAAGTTTTCTATGGAAGAATTTGGAATTTTTACAGTGGCATTTCCTAGGTATTTTAAATTTAGTAAAATAAAATTTTAGACATCTTGTTGACTTTGTATTACACACAGAAGAACATAGCTGGGTGTTTCTGGGTTTAAACATCAGACTTTTGTTCAGCAGAGTCTAAGGATGTCTGGTGGACCTGATGACAGTTTTACAAAGAATACCATGAACTCAGAGGTAGGTCTGCGTGCAAAAACCAAACAGCACATTTCCGAGTGCTTTAAGATTTTATTCATTATTAAGTTACCAATTATGGGTTTTGTAATTGTGTAATATATTAAATTTTGCTGTCTTCATAGATTGAAGATTCTGAACAAGAGATGCCATCATCTTGTGTTCCACATCCATCAAATGAGGGTAATGAAGAGGGTACCATTTCAGTCCAGCTTTTAGAATTCAAAACAAGACTTCTTGAAGCAGTCACAGAACTGCATATCTACAGGGTAAAAAAAATGTTTTTTCTGCTGTGTAATGTTTTTCTTACCCCACAATGTCAATTTCATGTTTACAAATTTGTTATCAAAAAATTAAGGGAAGGTATATGAGTACTGTTATAAAATAATTCTGTAATTTTTAACAAATAATTTTAAAAAAATAATTGTATTATAATCTCTTGGTGAAACATTAATGTGATAGTTATATCTTGTTAGAATTAAGAATAATCTGCACTCTCAAAATAATTATGTATTTCATTATCTTAAATATTGAAATTCATGGCAGAAAGGTAGGAATTTTGTTTCTGTGTTTCATGTAGACTTACAATGGCTCCTATCTTATTGCTTTTTTCTTTGAGGCACTTAAAAATATCTATTCTAAACTGAAATGACTTATTCATGTCTATAAGAAAAGCATACAGTGAGCATAGAAGGGCAACAGGCAAATTCTGTGACAATATATTGCTTTCTGGAGACATATAGGTTCAATTTGGCCAAGTCATGAAGAACTGAAAAATATCATTTTATAGGAGGTGCATTACGAGTTTTCAGAATAGGCGGGTGGCAGCTTTTGGCCGACCCTGGACATGATCCAGCTGTAGTCAGACATCAGTGTGGGGTCACAAAGCAAAGGTCTGACCAGTTCTTTATATTTGCCTGCAAAATGGCACCCTGGAGCAAGCACTTAAAAAAGGCTCAGGACATGCTATAAAGGTTATAAGAAGTAAATAAAATCAAATCATTTGGTGTTTTTATTGTTATGATCATGTTATTGTTAGGAAAAGCCTACTATTAAATCAACATGTTCCTCAGGCATGCCATTAGTATAACACTTAGCTATGTTTTTTTATTGCAGCAAAGTTAAAAGATGAGAAGGTCATGTGAAACATTTCAAGCTGATTTAGCTCCCTTTGTTTAATAATAGATGACATTATAAAACAATTGTACACACATATTTAGATAATAAAGCATCTTTTTCTAAGATGTCTATTTTAAGCAATACTAAAGCATACATGTGTACAACACCACTTGACTGTCACTGAATAAATTTTATTTGGTTAGTTTAAGATTACACTCTGTGCTGGTCTGGCATCCCATCTGGGGTGTAGTTTCATTGCCTTTTGCCTAGTTGCTCTGGGATTGGGTCTGGACCATCATGACCCTGACAAGGATAAAGCAGTTAATGATAATAATTGATAGATGGTTGGATGGAAAATTTAAGTTTATTTTATCTGGTCAGAGTTTGACACTGAAAATTGCTGCCATGACACTTATTTTCTTATTTTCAGTGTTTACAAATGTTGGTATGTCCAGAATTTTTTACTTGTTTCATGGAATATAGCTCAGTAGATTAAACTTTGGCTCTTAAGATTTACAAGGATAACCAAGTTTAATGATGTCTTTACCAGAGAAAAAACTCATCTATTCATTATTTCACTCCAAACTGTTAACTGCTTTATCTAGTGTGCCCTACTTTTGGAATTTGCCATGCTGGTAGCACACTTTAATGGGAACTTATAAATAAACCACATAAACCCACTCCCACATACATATAAAAAGTCAATAGATGTAGAAGGCAATTGACTTTTTCCTACCTTTCAGAGTTAAAGGCGGATAAGGATGGCTTTGTGCTAATATTACAGCTGTAATGTACCACTATTTCCTCAGAGATGCTGAGAGAACAAAGGCTTGTGGAAACAATACACACTTAATTTATGTCTGTTATTTGAGTTAATTGAAAAGGGAATAAATTGCTGATAAAAGCTTGAAAAGTACTGCATTAACTTATTTCATCATTTCCAGCCAAAACTCTTTCAACAGAAGCTATTGAAGGTTCGAAAACAGTTCAGTATATTGTTTTTTACACACATTGAACATGATATTGATGATGTGTTTACTATGCTTAACGACAAATAACTAATAACTACAGAGGAAGTATTGTACTGCTATTTTAAAGATGTAAATATTTTAATCTAATTTCTGTTTTTTTATTTTTCCTGTAGGACGGAGAGATACGATTTGAAGAGCAGATCAATAAACTTGTCTTGGAAAAGCAAGAATTAGAATGGCAGAAGGTATTTATTATGATGACTCATTACTAACTGTCAAGTACTGTTTTAATGTAAAAATGCTTATGTGCAGAAAGAAGGAAAGAGGTGTGGCTGTTTGAAACATTACATTAGTTTGTAGGTAGCTACTTAGGTATGACAAACTTCCGCATATCTGGACTGTACATCTTCCCTTTTGTAATATTACAGTAAATATATGTGCTGTATATGTGTATATATCTTTCAGGTATATTGTTGCTACTCAAAATAGTTGCAGATTAATGTCAAAGAATGTATAATTAGATTTATTTTTAGACTCTATAATTTCATTTATTTTCAGCCAGATTTTTTTGTTGACAAAATTCAGAGGACCTGTGATTGTGTTACAGTGCACCAAAAGGCTTCTAACAAGGCTTTGTGTTACAGAAAAATTGTACCAGGAAAAAAGAATAGGGCCTCAGCAGGTAGTTTAGTGCATTTTAAAGGAAAGTTTATCAGGTGCGATGTCATAACAGCATTTATTGTATGACTAAATATGTATGGCCATCAGAGTAGTGAAATAGGGATATCATCCAGCAGTTTAGAATAAAAACAGTTTTGCATAAAACAGTTTTCTTAGAGGGTCAGTTACTAAGGTGCCCTTGGCAGACTCAGAGCAACATCTACAACTTTGTGTAAACTAGCACAGTGAAATGCAGAATTGTAAATATTCTGTGAAATAACTTTCTGTGTTGTTGTTTTAGTACAGCATTATTTATTTATTGTTATACTGTTCTGTGATGTCATCTGTGAATAGGTCTTGCTCATCAGATCAGCACAGGCCATACACTAACCAACAACCAAGCTTCTGACCTCAACATAATAACATAACATAATATTTGATACTGCCAGGAAACTTTGACACTTTGACAAATCTGTGCATAAAATCCTTACCAAATGTGATCCCACTAGTGGATCCAGTGAACTTGTTAATATGTTTTCATAGCATCCAAACTGACATGTTCATAAAGCCACTGGCTAGAAGTCATATTTTTTGATACTGATAAGTTGAAGAAATAAAGGTGTACACATGAACATATAAATGCACTAAATTGTATTCAGTTGATTTAGTTTGTTTACGAAAGTATAAAAATGGGTATTCCATTAGTTCATTATTCATAAGATTTAAAAGTATAAATAGGCTCATCCTGGCCGGTGAGAATGAAATGGTTAGTTAGTATGAGTAACTGAACTTCATTAAATAGAGGGATATAAATTAATATGATTATAGGCTGAAAATAATACAAAGTACTGTGTTATTAAGTGTGCACAGCTTTGCTTGTATTATATGACAATGCAACACTTTACTGAATTGCTTTTGGTGCTAGAAACTATGAGCCTCCTTGAACATTTTGGCAAATTTAATAACTAGTTTATGCACAGTAAATCATCATATAAATTATCTGTTCATTATGCAAATTTACAAAAAGTTATGTGTTTAAGCATCTTTCTTCCAGGAGTCTCTCCAGCATCACATTGATACATTAACAAATCAACACACAGAATCTGTTGCTTCTATTAAAAACCAGGTACATTATTTACATTTTTTAAAATGTGTAACATGTACATAGCTTATCTTCATGTCACAATGTAGACCGGATATTGTAATTAATTAATAACCATACAGTATACTATATCAATATTCAATAATAAACTTTTCATTCTGAAAATATAGTTTCAGGCAAGAATCAGGGAAATGGAAGGAGAAAAGGTAGAGTTAATTATTTGTTAATCTCTTTAGAGAAATATATTAACATATTAATTTATAAAAATATGTATCTCTATATTAATGTCCTGTTTTATGGTAATGCCAGTAATTTGACATCTGAAAAGTCTGCAAATGTAATGTTTTAGCCACAACTGTAGGCTAAACATCTATATACAGTGTTACAGTGCAGCCACTGATCCCCTGTCATCCACTTTGGAACTAAAGGGAAAATACCAGCTCACTGCTGAATTAAAGGACAAAGAGATCAGCAGTCTAAAAGAAGAGGTTAAATCACTGCAGGTAAAGCCTTTGAACGAAATGACACACTTCCGGAACAGCAGCACTTAGTGCTCTTGGCCTTCTCCATTAACTCCGTATGGAGAGCCTCAGCAAAGACTTGGAAGAGCGCTGTCACAGGCAACCTCTGGAGTGGAGGTCACATAGGGTCTACTGGGCTCAGTCAGACATGTGACACTGTCAAGGTGATATATGGTGTCTCATATGGTCCACTGCACATGTGATGCATCTACAGCACTGGCCAGTAAAAGGCTAATTTGGCCCTTTTATTTTTGGCATAGCATAATGGAATTCTTGCATTTGGCCACATTCAGCCACGGAGAGTTGACATGGCCTGATACATGGGTGCACTTACTTGGATGTGCTGGGGAACTGCACTGTATAAGGGTTGGAGTCACTTAAAATGGTTTTTTCCTCATCTGATTCATACTTTCAAGGATGTTCTCACTGGAATGTGTTTGAAATTAGATTGCTGTTATTTCAAAATGTTTTAATAAAAATGTGCCATAAATTAGTGCAGTAATGCTGAAGTCTGAAGACAGTGCCCCCTTAGGGTAATTTTTATGATAAATGGATCTGATAAACATGGTTTGATACTGGATTCAGCATATTTTAAAATTTTGTAAGATTTACACATGGCATATGCAGAATTAATTGTAATAGAGCAGCTTACACTTATGTAATAAATATTTTATACAGAAAGTTATATATAGATGTAACTTTAGTAAATGTATTTCATTTTATAGACCAACTTAAACTGTAAAGTTTGAAAAGATGTTGAATTTTAATGAATGAGAAAAGAATGAGATTGGCAAACTTTTATCTTTTACTGCTGTTTTACAGTTGTCCAAGTGCAGTTTGCAGAAGACATTAAATGAATTGGTAAGTATTCCAGTGATATGTGTTGTTGACAGAGTAAGGTGGGAGTGGGAGGACCCAAACAGGAGGAACACTAGAGGGAACGGCTCATCAGTAGTAACGCACAGGGAGTGTGTGACACTTCAACCTCCGATGTGGCATAGAAAATATCACTATCAAAATATTTTATAACTGAGGCCCGCTCTGCTGAATCTTCAGATGGTACAGAGGAAAAAAAAACTGCTTGATACAGACAATCAAACAGTAACGACTGACATTAAAAATAAAAGACTTTCAGTCAAGAGGCACTGTTGACTCCCTATCTTTAGAGAAGAAGCTCCTGGGTTAAATGTTATATAAAGGTGGCTTTATTAAGCATTGTGCTGAGGAAAACAATACATTGAAAATAGGTTTTAGTCTTTTTGTACAATTTTAATATTATTCAGTTTCTTAGCTAAAGATTTTATTCCAGTGTTCTGCAATTACACCAGTTTATACAACTCAATATTTCACTGCAGCTGTTCAAGTTAAATTATATTTGTAAAGGTGTAACGGCAGGGTACTGCCTTAGCTCTGAAATTACCATGTCTAAAAGTGCTGTCACTAGATTTCAAAGCTGTGTAAAAACAGAATATGTTTTGCAGGAAAAGAAGTTGCATCTACAGATGCAAACCAAAGACAGTCACCTGAGACTACTAAGTGAGGTGGAGAGACGCTTTGGGGTGGTATCTCGACAGTTTGCAGCAGTAAGGGAGGCTTACGAGAAGCTGGAACAAAAAGGTACTTTGTCTGTCCCTCTGCTAGTAATACAGGTACTGTATGCTTTATGGCAAAAACCTCCCACTTCCTCTTCATGCCACTGTTGCCTGGGAAACCTTAAAAGTATTTCATAAACATTTGACAAATTAAAACACTCTGTGTTACAGTGAATTTTTTGATAACATTGACCATTTCATTATCAGGTAATCTTTTTTGCTGGAGTCTGCACAACATCTTGTTGCGTTAATATTGTATTTATGTTAAGTGGAATTTCATAAACATATGTATCTGTTGTTTCTAAACTGTAGTATCACTATTTATTTAAAATGGTGATATGGTTTCAGTTGTCTCAGTGTAGATAGGGTACATTTTTTTGCATCCTGTAGAGTTGGTCTGGAAACTGTTGCACATTAACGTTTACTGTATCGAGTTAATAGCACAAAAGCAGTCTCACCTCACAGACTGGTAGAAAGATATGGATGGGCTTGTGTTGTAAAAATGTTGCTTTATTAAGGAAATAAAAGAGATTAAATAATGAAATTAATTAGACTAAATATTATGTTTATTGTTTTGATAAAATGAAATGCAGTGTAGTGTTTAATTTTAACGTGCTGTTTGTTAATAAAAGAGTGAGCTTTACTTTTTAATCATTGCATTTAATTCTGATGACAGAATAAGAACATTCTAAGAAAGAAAATGGTACAACATACTGGTTTTGGTGTAAATTATTTCAGGTATGCAATGTACTGCAAAAGTTTTTGTTTTAGTTGCTAAGACTGCCAGTTAGGTATATAGTACAGCATGAATGTCTTTTTCATAGTTGGAGAAGCAGTGAGACTCAATAAGAATCTATCATCCCTGAACAAGAAACAAGAAGCCACAATTATTTGTTTAAAACAGGTAAAATTTTTTGTATTTTTTATTGTTTTTAATTGGAAATTACAATGCCTGTTAAAATTTTAAAATGTAATCATTTTTATTAGTTCAGTCAACACAGAATTGACAATTTCCTTTATAGACTGAAAATTTTACAGCAAACATTTTTTATTTGAGAATGTGAGTCCCTTTTTTAGGGTGAATACAGGTTATTTTGTGAAGCCTTTGTTTCTTTGAAAAGGAAATCGTGTTAACTGATAAATCATCAATTTCCCACAGTGCAGGTAAAAACTGTCATCAGCAATCAGACAAGGTTGAAGAAAAAAATCAGTATGAAAACAATTTAATGAGAGCCACTCATTCCTGTTTTGTATATGAATAAAATAAACATATTACATATACAAAATGCATATAATAATAATGTTTGTTAATTTTATTTTCATTTTGGTCCATGAGATGGCTAGTAATATGTGACAAATCGATTTGGATTAAAGTTAAAGCTAAATAGACTGCACCGCATCACCAGACAGTTCTATGACCACTGCACAACTGTGGTATTCTGAGGAATTCTAGCCCCTATCAGCAAAGAGCGCCCCTAGCCTGCTGTTTGTCTGAGAGCATGTCAGTGTCCTGGAGGAGAGGGGGGATAGGAAACAGACAGTTGTGCTACAGACAGGGAGAGCTGGGGGAGAAGAAGTCTATATCTAGAGTGGCGCCCTCCAATAAATTATCCTTTAGAAAGATCAAAGCAAGTCATATTTAATTGTTACACCTTACTACTTTTTTCAGAATTTTCTGTGGAAGGATGGTGATTTATTTTATGTTGTTCATGATTCATGAAGGAAAATATTTATGATATAATTACAGCTCTGATTTCTGAACTCCTTGAAACCTAAAATTCACAACTTGATTTTAAATGATGTTTTCATTTTGTAATTTAAAAGTTCAAAAATACATATGCACTTTTATATTTTTATGAAATATGACTTGTTTCGTTTAGGATGTGGACAAACTAAACTATGAGCTGATTAAATCCAAGGTTTTGTCAGTGTGTAAATCAGATGAGGAGTGTTTAAGTTGTCCAGTAAAAGATCAACAGAAGAAACTTCAACACAGCTTGCATGTGGTAATTAAAAAATTATTTTTGAAAGATAGCACATTAGACTATATGATCAGTATTTATTGACATCTTAAGTCAGGCTTGTATTTGCATTATTACATTTTATGTATAAATGTGTTTTTTTTCTTTCATATTTCAAGCAAACCAAAATAAATAAAAACCTCTCAGAAGAAATTTCTGCGATACGGGCTGAAAAACAGGTGAGGAATGTTTTACACGATTTGCTGGCCGACACCAGATAAATGGTAAGAAACAGGCTTTTGTCTCCTTCAGTCTTTGATGAGAAAACTTTCTTGGGCCGCTGGACCTGTCTAACAACCAGCGTGTGCCAAAGGACAAAAGACAGGGCTGTAAAGGTGGGGGTCGCTTAGTAGTTTGGTACAGTTGAATGTGGGATGGGTGGGCAGGCGGCAATGTATGTCATTAAGAGGAGGAATAACCCCCCTCCCCAAACCCTCTGCTGGGTGCACGTTCAGGAGGTGATGAACTCGCTCCAGCAGGCCCAGCGGTTGCTGCAGATGCAGACCAAGGCCGTCGGCCGAGTGGAGCTGGAGCTGAGCATGCAGAGAGAGGAATATCAGGTCAGGGTCTTGAAACAGCCATTTGTCTATAGTTTATCCAAGACTATAAATGCAATGACTCCTTTATTGGCAGAAACCATTCGTAACAAGTAGTGTAAACAGGTCTGTCTCTTTCTCCTTTTAAACAAAGACTGTGCTGAAAGATTTCAATCTTTTCATGGCTTTTCTCACATTTGGCTCTACTTTTCAGTTTGGATATGTTTTTAGTTGCCCAGCATTCCTACAGTCAAAAGTCATTTTTAATTTACATTTCCTGCAATTTATTTTTGACTTGAACACAGATTGGCTATCACTGAACCCATGTTTTTGGTGAAAGAAATTGTGAAACATAATAACTGTGCTATATTTTACTATATCCTCTCTAATCTTTGTTACTGAAGTAATGATTGCTCTGCAACATATCTGAAAGTTTCAAGTTTATGTATATATACATATATAAACAAAATGCAAGACTTGTCCTTTCATCTCATAGATTTTATCTGTATTTTCAGGTATTTGTCCTGAGTGACTTCAAAAAATACTGTTTAAAGTAATTAAATAAATAAATAGTGCTTTGTTAATAAATTGTAAATGCAGTGCACAGGACCACAATGGTTTTTTGCAGGTCCATGATTATAAATGTAAATAATATATAAAGAACATAAATGTTGAAGCAGAAGCTTTTGTACAGTAGCTCAGATGTTCTCTTTGGGTGAGAGGTTTTCTGAGCACTTGAGTTTGCGTGATTATGGCTTGAATTTATATTCACCAAGATAAATGATGGAAGGCACAGCACATAAACATGACTACATGCATTGTATATCACATTATATTGCAGACTGAGAAGCACGAGCTGCAACCAAATAATAGCAATTGTTTTCTCTTCCATCTTTTACTGCCTCCTTCTTCAGACCCCTCTGTCATTCCCCAATGCAGTCAGATGCACACAATTCCTCACATATTAAAATTATTGTTAAAATGACACAAGCTGACTGATTCCTCTGAACCTCTCTCCCTGTTTAGAATCTTCTGTCTGGGTTAAATAAACATATAAAAATTCATTATTGTATTAAAAATTTCTTGGGTGATTAATTTTATGGCAGGCCCTTAAAAGAGAACACGCAGTGCTCCAAGCGAAGACAAGAGAGGGGGAAGATAGATTTGTAAGACTCACAGAGGAGTACAAAAATTCAAAAGCAAAGCAGGAAAAACAGGTATGAAACGATTGCTTCTTGTTAGTTGTTTGTGTTAGTCAAGGGGTGTAAAATGCATTTTCATGTAAATTTTATAATAAAAAATTAATATATGTGAATTAATACACAACATAAACACTGCAGCACATACACAGTGGTTGCAAGCCATCACCACATGCATACAGTTTATCGGTTTGTGTGCTTTATTTGAATGTATTTTTGAATGTTTTTGGATAAACCAGATGCACATTATACTATCTCATATAGAAGTCAGGGGGTAGATAGTTGCAATTTCCAGTTAAATTAAATGACAATAAAAAAAACATTAAAACTATTTACATGTACCTTGATACAAATTTTTTGTGTGTTAAAAGGATTGCTGCTTATTGTGTTCTGCTTTGATAATGCAGTTATTTCCCAGAAAATATAGTACTCCTGTTATTCCTCAGAGTAATTTGAAGGACTACAGCCAGTGCAGATGTGTTCTGTGATGTTAGTTGTACAAAGTCTACAGGAAGAGAATGTGTGCCTTTACAGAATGACAAGGAATTGGTCCAGCTGTGTTGTCCAGCTAGAACTAAACAAGATCTGTCAGACTCTGATAAAACACAAGATGCTGGACATGCACCAGGTAAGACAGACGACATGAACTACTACTGGTAAATCTCAAACAACATGCAATTCCTATGTGTTACATAAGCAACTGGAACCAGAAATCAAATTGCACTTCAGAGAGCAACAGGTCATTGAGCACTGTTCAAATGTATCTTTATGGCCAAATGTTTGAAATCATTTGTCCAAATCTATACTCTTTCTCCCAAAACTGTAATTTGGTCTATTCATGAGGATGTGCTGCATGATTTATCCACACAGATGAAGGCAAGGTTCCTGCTCCCACTGAGCTTAGAGAGACAGTGACTGATGGGCTTCCACAGCCAGACTACGGCACAGCTATCGAGGCCCACCGTACCCGTGTTTATGTTGCTGCAGACATGGAGGGGACCGTGAAGGGTGACTGTGAAGTTGATCTCACTGACACAGCACTCAAGCCACCAGAAAGTCCCAGTGCAATGGCTGTGTTCTCAGCTGGAGTGGCCCCATCTGCAGACACTGCTGATACATTGGGTGTCTGTGGAACCAGGGCAGGTCAGCAGGTCCCAGACTCACAAGTAGTACAGCCATGCATGAATATGAGGCAACCAGGCAACTGTACACTTAATGAGGCCCACATCTCCAGCAGTCCTGCAGCCTGCAAATATGACTCTATTAAGGAGATGAAAACTATGCCACTCACACCATGGACTATGAACAAGAAATAAAGGAGGGTAATAATAAAGAACAAACCAAGCCCACTTCAGAGAGTATGTCAAGAGTTGCAGATGGATATGGGTTTAACCAGAAAGACACAGACATACTATATAATAGCACTATATGCTCCACCTTTGATAAAGTATACCAAAATAAAGTCTGTGAGGAAGGAGTCTCTTGAGACTCTTGATATAAATATCCATACCGTACAGGAAAAGACATTGTCTCTGAAAACAGGGTGGCCACCTCTGCTGTCATTTCTGACACGGGGTATGAATCAAAGATGTCTGTCAAGGCCAGTCATCCAGAGCTCATGATTAACCCAGTCTAAAATGAAAGAAGCCTCAGGTCCAAGAGACTTAGGTGTCTCTTCAATGCTAGACAGCCACATTGTTTTAACCACTGATTCAAAATGCTTCCTTCTTTCTGAATCAAAAATACGATATAAGACTGATATTGCTGTAGTTGACACCTATTTCTCTAAGATGGGTTTTGCTCTGAGATCTGCCCTACCAAGCAAGACATCAGATGAAGAATCATTTGCTAAAATTGAAACAAGTCAAAAGTTTAAAGATCAACAGACTTTTATATGTGAAGCAAAAGACAAGAATTTTAAAGAAAGCTCTGCATATTTGTTCCAGGAAACAAGATTCAGGTCATCTTTTGAATTATGGGCACCTGCAAAAGTAGAGCGAGACCAAATGGTGAGACACTCATGGTTTTGGGACTCAGCTGAAGGCAAATCAGAACCACATATCTACAGCACAGTGAAAAAACTGTTTTAGTTGGAAATTCAGGATTGCTTTTCAGAAGCCAGGATATCCCTTCATCTCCTTCAACCTCTAAACCTTTATTTGAAAGGTGTTGTAAAGAAAGGTATCCACTGCTTCATTAAGACAAATTGGACCAACTTTTGTGAAACAACAAATGCTGTACTTATCTTCTTGTCTTAATCTGAATTTACTTTAACTGGTTGCTAACCAAGTTCACTAACAAAGTGGGAAAAGTTACTAGATTTAAATGATTATTTGTATAACAATAAGGCATGCTTAGAATAACAGCAATTATAAAGAAAGATCATATTTTACAAAGAGCATTAAATATTCGTTACTCTGAAGGATTAGCTGTTAAAATGGATCTTGAGGGTTCCGTGTTATAGCCAAGACATCAAAGGCTAGATCTTTACGTTTGATCACTTTTTGCACCGTACACATACAATGTTAAGAATTTATGCAAGGTTCAAGTAAATTGAAAATCATCCTTTCTGGCATCAGTTTTCCTTATGAAAAGAAAAAGCTTTTGAGATCAAACATGTCCTAGGAAAACAAGAAAGTATGGCATTCAGTCTTGGCTGGCTGTGTAGTATGTGCATTTAGTGACTTTAATTTTTTGTCTTTCAGATTCATATACAATTAAAAGTACTGCTGACTTGCTGAATACTTCCAGTATCCACCCTTGCCATAACAGAAAACTGTGAAGAGAACGGAATGCAATCAGGTCAACGTTTTGTGAAATCTCAGCAGAACATGCAAGTTGACTAAAGGTATTAGAGCAGTGAAGCCAGTGAGCTAATTCCTGAGATATGCGCTCTCAATACATTTGGATGTTTTAAGGCCCCTTCTGTTTTCAAAAATATTTTCGGTGACGGCAGCATTTAAAAGTTGATGAAGAACAGCGGGACCGTCATAGCATATAAATCAAGATGAAGCCAGCATTTAAGGAGCGTGAAGGAGGGGAAGGGCAACTTGCTGTTAGTCACACTAAAAGCATTAACTGCCAATGAGAACTTTTTACTGTTGATTCGATCCTTCCTCTCTGCAGCATGTGCCAAAAATAGTTTATAACTGGATGTCTTTTGTTATTTAGTACAAATGAATGATATCCCAAATAGTGTCAAATTAAGACATTTCCCAAAAACACTTAACATTTCCTTATATTTATGAGAGTAGTAAGGAATTGTAAGGTTTTACCTTAATATTAACAGGACAGGGTTGGTTTGGTTCTTGATCTGTGTGCTAAAACAGCTCTACCTGTTCAAACTGGAAGTAATCCTCACAGAAACACATCTGCAAGCACGGTGCTCAACTGAAGCTGAGAGGATGGATCACTTGTGGGGACCAGCTGCCCAACAATATTCACAGCACTGGCCCAACTCTCCCACCTCCTACTACATTCTGCTGCGTTGTGCTTTATTGGAGCCAGATGCCTGTTGTTGCAAGAACAATGCTGAGGGTTTAGGACACTGGATGAGGTGTAAACCTCTTGTCATTTTTGTTCACTGAAGGGTTGAAATAAAATATTCCCAGTGTTCTGTGCAGATGAAAGAATTTAGTCAAAAGGATGTTTTCAATTTAATATAGAAGTTATGTCTTTTTCAAACTCTTGTAGCTTTAAATAACTTCCTTGTTGTTAGCACAAGTAATATGTCTTCTTTACAGGGAGAGCTTGGATCCCCCACTTTCTAAATATGTCCACAATGCCAACATAGTCACCCAAGCACACCACTTTACTGCAAGATAAGACTCCCTCTTAAATTTCTCAAGTCAGCTGCACAACTAAAGGGAATATGATTGAAACAAGGTCTATACGACCTTCTGCTTGCATGGAGCAGATCTTGGACTTTCAGTGAAACAAAAGCAGAAAAATATTCCAATGAAAGCACAAAGTAGAGTAATACTTTGTTTCATAGCTAACTGTGTATTCCATTACATACAACAGAGAATTTTTGTATGCCCAAAATAGTTACATATGCACAAGTAATCAAAACTTCAACAATATTCAACACTTTACTTTTCTGTTTTGACAATTACATAAACCTGTTACTCAATCACATAAAACAAAACTAAAGAAATCCTTCAGTTAATTTTATTGAGTATATATAAAAATGTGTGTGCTGGAGTGAGGAGTCCTATGCAGAAGAGGAGAGAGTCTGCAGGCTGCTCTTGACAGTCACCAAGTTTTGTTTCCAGGCACTGAGACTGTCATACAACTGCTGCCACTGCTGCTTCCCAAAGGTCCGGTGAGTGCTGTGGCTGCAATGGAGGTTTTCATATTCACACCACACTCTTACAAACACTAGCATTTAATTTCATACCATGCATGAGACTAGCTTTATGTGAGTAAATTGAAATACTGAATATCTTTTTTCTAGTCAGTTCAAATTAAGTAATTTCAAGTAGACTTTATGAAAAATACTACTGGTAGTAATAAAGTGCAATATGGGAGCTGCACTGTCAGATTGCCCATTAATATTCTAGGCCCAGCTGAGTCATTAAAGGAAGTGTGCTGGAAAGAAGGGTGCTTTCATTATAACAGCTAATTACATTCAGGCCTAAGTTTAATAAACTGATAAATTACCAGTTGCAGGAAGCTAAAATAGAACTAACAGTGCTGGACAGTAAATAAAATGAAACAAAAAAGTACAGTGACCTACCTCACTACAACTTTGCGCTGCGTTTGGTCAATTTTGCAATAAACCATCTTGGTTCGGACAGCTGAAGATTGAGGAAGGGGAAATTGATAGCAAGACATTAATTTTACATACAAAGAATGTTTACAAATGACAGTTCGACAAAGCAGTCCACACAATCAAGTTGTTTACAGGTGCACACACAGCCATGTCACTTTAACTGCGAAGCAGCAGTCTGTTTCTGAGCAGCTTTACCATCAATGACAAATGCCTCTACGTCATCAGCACCGATCTGCAGCTCTTGCTGCATGGTGTCAAAGGAGATCTCCTTGAATTCCACAGCCATCCCCATGAATGTGAGAAGCCTCATCTTGGCCATGTTCTGCTCATGTGAGAGGCCTATGAAAAATGAAGTAACGGCTTGAAAACATTCTATAACACCTCTGCAAACAACATTAATTTAGAGCACTTCAGTTCCTTATCTCCAGAATGATAGTTTATTTGGTCTATCAAAAGTTGTTTTTCCCCCCTCCCCTTAAACAGTACAATTAAATACCTTTAATACACAACTCATTTCTTTTGTATGTATTCTCAACTCGGTTGCCAATTAATACCGAGAAAACATCTCAAACTAATTCTACACAAGTAACATTAATTACATCCAGGACAATATGGTGCTGGAGAGACGTAGTAGTGAAAGCAAGTCATTTGCACTGTGATCGACAGTAACACCTTTCACTGGCCTTAATTAAAAATATACAAGCAACAAGACTTAATTAATGCACATTAACCCTAATTAACAAATGCATATAAGCTACTCGTTAACTTTATGCTCTGTGAGGAGGTCAATGAGACCAGATGGACACATGTAAGGGTGATAAGCTTGACAAAAATGTGTTACTGCAACTGCCTCCAATTGTTACCATAATTTATACAGCCTAACATGCCAGAATGTTTACAGAGTTCTAGCACCTGAATTTAAATTCTTTTAATGGAAGAAAAATTTGGAGTGAAATACACTGTCCATGTTAATTTTAATTAGTAGATTATCCATTCATACTAACAGCATGCGTTTATAAAAAATGAATATATATCAAATATGAATATTTCAGTTCTGATAGCACAAAATACTAGCGATATTGGGTCTGCATGATTATTGCCACTATAAACTTGTTTTAAAACACTGGCAAAAACATACAAAAGCACGGATTACGAACAAAGGAAAAATCATTTATACCTCTAGGCTGATAAAACTGTCCTACCAGCTTAAGGCGGTTAAAATTCTGAATACACTAATTCATTATTAATATGTCAAAATGTTAATGCCATCATAAAGAACCCTTATGTGTTATGGTGGCTTTTCCAGTAGTGCTGACCCTAATCTATTGGGGGTAGCTTAGGGGAATATAGAGAGTGTAATTTTAACACACACTAGATTATGAAGCACAGCTCTTTTGAAACAGTCAATTACACACCAGTGAGGGAGGGCCTCACTGTTAATTACTAGTCCTTTTTATATAGTGTGTAAATAAAGAGGCTGCTGACATTCACATTCCATCACTGCGACCCGAGTGCTAGAGCAAATTAGCCAGGGCCACTGAATGCTTCGCTGGGTCGCGCGCACTCCTTTACCACTAGAACAACACTCAAAAGCAGGGGTGAGGGGAAAACTGCAACACCGCAACGGTTCACATGCAAACCATATACTAGTCATCAAGACCTTTGTTGAGCCCTGCACCACTTGCTGACATACCAGGAACAAAGTTTCTGGGTGTTTAATGCTCTAAATTTTAAAATGAAACTGCAGTGTTAACAACAAAGTGCACTTACCAAGAGAATCAATGAAGTCTTTGTTGTTTTGGTAAAACTTCACATAAGCTGCAAGCTTTGCACTCACAAAGATGGTTAGGAGCTAGAACACACAGATACATTCATTTGCATGGAAAGAAACATTTTTGAAACTCAACACTGCAGTGAAACCCAGGTAGTGCTTCTTTTTTAACCTGACCCTTATATACATAATTTAAAATAACGTAAGTTTATTTTAAAAATCGTGTTGAAAGCAGTATCGAAATAAAGTTGATATATATAAAACAATTTCTTACACTACCATTACTGTCCAATGAAGCAATTAACAAGTACCATGTAATTAATAAGAATATAATGCTGAGCCCATGAAGGTGAGACAGGCAGACTTACATCATGAATCAACTCCCCCTCCAAGAAACGCACTGGTTTCAGGATAAGGAGATGGTCAAAAAGAAAAGTGTTTGGGTCTTTTAAAGCCCGAACGATGCATCTGAGGGAGAGACGTGATTAGACACACAGGTTCCCAGACAGACAGACACATGCATGATAGTCGAGTTGATAAGTACAATGATCTTAGTGCAGCAGAGGCCCAGTCACCTGTGAGCATCCACCCGTGCTTGAGAGGCATTGTCCTCGGTGTAGCTCCCCAGTAACTCCACCATTACCTTGGCTGCTGCTTCACTGTACACAGAAAATGCATTTACTATGTCTCTTAGGTACACTCAAACACACATTCATTCCACATGCAGAAAGTATAGTGCATAAATAATCTATCACAGTATCCAGCCACAATCTGTAAATAGAGGATACCTTTTCTTGCAGTCCACCAACGCTTCATAGACCATTCTCAAGAGTGTGTGTTTCTTCTCTGTGTTGAGATTCCAGTCCACTATCCATTTTCGTACCTGAAATAATAATATGAGTGATGTAAATGAAAAATATATAAGGTTAAAACTGTTACAGGACTCAAGATTCATTTTAGTGGCAATTCAAGTGATATTAAAACATTACTATACAGAGACATGTACAGTAAGACTCAGGATAGCACAAATTCTGATATAGCTTGACTGGTGATTGGCTCCCGTCCTTCTGTAGAGGGAGGGGTGGGGTTAGGAAGTGACTCATCATTTTGGACTTTCTCAGTTCAGTGTACGGTCAGTTGTGTATAGTATAAGTGTCCCTATCTTTATTTTTGTGTTTTCTGTGACAGTACAGTACTTATTTCCTGATCAAGGGTGTCACTAATTAGATTTTTTAAACAGAACATTAAGAGCAAAATAACTATCGATAAATTGACTCACAAACAGAAGTCTTCTAACGTCCAAGAAAAATTAAATATTCTACATCAATTAAAAATGCAAAATGATAAACTCAGCCTGCCAGAGACCTTGGTATTAGCGACTCTAAATGGGGGGGGGGGGGGGGGNGGGGGGGGGGGGGGGGGGGGGGGGGGGGGGGGGGGGGGGGGGGGGGGGGGGGGGGGGGGGGGGGGGGGGGGGGGGGGGCAGAAGCTGCATGACAATGGCCGACACCAAAAGAAAGTAAATTTTGCTTTAAAACTTACATTAATCTCTCTACCGAGGCAGATTATGCTACATAATTTTTTAGTATTATTATTATGAGTATGTATTCCATTTTTCACATGTATGTTTTTTCAGTTCATTTATTACAATTCTAATAATGAAAACAAAACTTTTTTTTTTTAACATTTTTCTTTTCATACAGTAACTAGAACACCAAGTGTAAAGTCTGTTTTTTCATTAACCTTGCAATAACTCAACCCTCCCTTTCGGGTCACTGGATTTTTCTGAGCCCAGTTTTACAGTATATAGGTAAAAATTGAACTTGAAAGATCAAGTCTCTCCACACACTGCTGTACTACCAATGTAACTGCTTTCAGCTCATACCTGATCAAGGTCCGTGGGAATGAAGGAGATGGCGTTACAGGTGGCGGCAACCTTAATGAGACTGCAGTACACTGTGTACCTGACGGGGGCATTTTCATCCATGCCATAGAACAGGTTGCTCAACCTAGTGACAAACAAAACATACAAATCAAAATTGCTGGGTTAAAAGTATAATCTGCATTTACATTTAGCAGCAACATATAATTATTACTTTTAACTGACACCTTCGTCCAAGAGAACTTAAAATCCTAAAAACACTATACCAAACTCCCTATAACCATTCACCTGTTTTGACAGACTATTAAAGGCAATTTATAGTCACCACTCGAAACACATGCCTTTGGACTGTGAGGAGAAACTGGAGCACCTGGGGAAAACCCGTGCGAACATGGGAGCTCAAGCAAACTTCACACACTGAGATGAATTAAAACCTACACGCAAATGCACAGCCTAAGAACTGTGAGGCACCAGTGCTGCCTGTGTTCTACTATTGTAAGACATCAGAATGACATATTTTAACTACAACCTCTCAGCATGTCATGCAGGGCTGGTCTATGTGCAAGTTTTTGTTACACTTTAGTAGATGAACTAACAATTTCCTTAAACAAATTAAGAATGAGATTGACTGTAACTGTTCGGGTTTCAAGGTGGATGAAATTGCCTAAATATCACTCTTCCTGGGATACAAAGTTATTGTTCTGCATTGTTAAATGGTGCAAAAATCAAACAAGGATTTGCAACTATCAGGTCTGCAACTATCAAATATTAAAAAAAATCTAATACTTATTATTTTGATGATTATTCAAGCAACTGAATAACAATAATCTTTACATTATAAAACATACAGGAGAGAAAAAAATTATGGCAAGTCTCTTAAAATGAACAATGACTTAATTTCATGTTACAAAATTGAATATGTTTATTGTTTAAGTAGCTTTAAAAAGTAACTAATTTTGTTCAGTTATTAAAGGACATACTGACTATATTTTGAATTTTAAAGAAATCATATTGTAAGGGGCCATCTGTATTGTGCTGTCTGTAACATTACGAAAGGATGTCTCTGTAGACTGGATTGTTGAACCCTAAGCTTTACTTTTCAATGGTACATCCGCCCAAAGTTCTTTTAACTGTTGATGGGGTCAGCAATTCCCCAGTAACACCTCATAATGTTCAGACAATTTACACACATGCAGCAGCACCACATTGTGGGAGAGCCACAGCTCTCCCAGCTGTGACAACAATATTTATTGAAATTCAATAAATAAGACAAAAATATATTTAGAATCACTTTCTAATGAATAAACAAAAACAAAGGCACTAATTTTGTCTTTAGGGGATTCCTCTTTCTGCTGTTTAAGTCCATTAGAGCAGTTTAAAACACCATTCTATTTCATCAATTTTTGGAGATATTCATTATTGTTACCAAATCATTATTGTCCTAAAAAACTAAGTGTTCGAGGATGTTTTAAATGGGACAAACCAGCACAAATGCAGCAGTAAAGAATGCGCTCTCTTTCAGGTGTCTATGCTGTTGTGAGGGGGTTGGGTGATGTCACAAACCATGGAAATATTCAATATACAAGTAAAAGAAACAGAACAGTGCTTTAAATGGCACAAATACAGCACTAAAGAATCCTCCATTTTGGATGTCTATACTGTCACGGGGGTCTTGGTCACTTCACATCCTAAAAAAATGGTTAATGTTAAACACAAAAAGTCAAAATTATGATTTTTGAAGCAAAAAAGCAGACATAAAACTAACAAAACGACATTTTTTGTTTGTACTATTTATAGGTGAAGGAGCTCCATGGAGCTGGAATGCTCATTCTCACGCTTTACTGTTCTATAGCAATGAGCATAACATAACATATACATGCCTTTCTCACCCAGTTTTCCCTTGTGGCTGGTAACTTTCCTGAGACTCAGGCCTCCTACCAGAGGCATAAGAGTTTAATAGTACAGTGCAGCTTTTTACTCTTTCTAGGACTGTGCTCTCCTGGACTGAAGCTAATGTTGTCATTCCTGGGATTTGATCATTTGATTCTATCAGGTGGAATACCTACACACATATGTGTGCAATGATTCTGCTTCATAAAATTTGAATCAAAGATCTCAAGTAACTCCAGGAATCATTCCGGTTCTGGTGGACACATCACAACCCCGAAGACTCACAGCTGCATCCTCAGAGATGGCCGTTCTCCCTCTCGGAATTTGACCAGTTTCTCACAGAGGCTCTCAATCAGGGCCTCCTGCTTATCCGTCTCCAAGATCAGCAGCAGGGACACAATGCTGTTCATCACACTCTCCACATCTGGAATAAGGAATTGAAGGTGACATTAAGGGCACATTAAATAGCACTGCCACCCAGTGTTACAAGAGACATAAAAATTACATGTTTATAATATTCAGCAACAAAAGACTAAAGATGAGACCATAAAAAGAAGTCCTCAGTTTCTACTTTTATGAAAATACATCTGCATGCCACAATCACATCTCAAAAGCCACCAACCTTTGTCATCGTCCTTGAGGCACACATCACATGCCTCAATGATCTGTGCCAAGTCCACATGAAGTCCACCCTCTGAATTCTCTTCAGAAATCTCGGCACCTTTCGATTTAATGTAGGCTCTGAGCTCTGATGCCTGAAACAAAAAAGGTCAGAGTTTAAAAACACTGTAATTCTGGGCAGTCTATGATGACCCTCTGGTTATTCAATAGTTAATTATGCATATAAAATATATAAAAGAGGTAAAGATCCCTATTTCAAATTCCACTACATTTCACTTGATCAAAGTATTTACCCTGAGCTGAGCATAAAGAATTACCCTGCTGTGTAAAGACGTGAGTTTATCATTGTAATTCGCCTTGGACGAAGGAGCCAGCTAAAGAAATAACAACAGGCACATGGGCAGTAACAGATTACCTGGTACCTTCTGACATTAGTTTTGGTCACAAAGTCTGAGTTACACCACGCCAACAGAACAGAGAATTATCAGGGACCAGATGGATATCTGATTGTTATCACGTAACGGTACAGTACTGGTGACACACGACAGAAAATTAACTGGCCATTGTATTATATTTTTACAGTATCCTGCATCAGTATTGTGTACGATGTAGCATTCACGGGTCAAATATGCTTGAATTCGACTACACTGACTGGCCACAATAGCCCGCACATAGGTCTTATATACTGCACGGCGTCAGCGAGGCCTCGACGCCGGCAGTACAAATGCGTTTAAAAAATACAACAGATCTCAAGCTTTTCAAACAAAGCTACGGCCTGAGATAGCGTCGAAACCGCATCGCACCTGGTCCTCCTCAGTTATGTCGATGAATGCCGGAACACTCATTTTCTTTAAACTCTCTTACGAAGCAGGACTTAGTACACGCCGCTGCAGCACACACTTAGCCACCTGAAAGACCGAGCATGTGCAGAGACCTACATCGACTCACTTTTTCCGGGTCATAGCCTTAAAGGGGCAGCACACATTTCTCAGTTTGAAGTAGGTTTAGGATCTTTGATTCTCCAACTAAAATGTTGTGTTTACAGCAAGAGATTGTTTTGCTTTTTGTAAAAACTGAACCAGAATCGTGCGTTTAATTTTATTAACTAAAATAGCATTGATGTTTTAATATTTTATTTTAAAGCCATCTCGAGATGGGGAAGCATTTCTGAATAGTAGTTGCGTACAGTACAGTCCTTTGTGCAGTTTCTTTGTTTTGGCCAAAAAGGACTGCGAGCAAGAGCAATTCAATGACTTACATTGTATTAGCAAAATATTATTAAGTGAAGTGCTGCCCCCATAAATGTTTTCAAGAATCTTGTATGGCACTATGCCTGTGCTTGTTTGTATGTTTCCCAGTGCTTCTGTACGTGCAGCATGTAAGCTATATAAGCTATAATAAGCTATATAAATTTTTATGCTGTATAAAGTTGCATTATTTGAGTGTACATGAAATAAACAGATCATTCTGCAGTTTTCAAAATCCTATTTTATCATCCTTGAACTCATGCAGAGGTTTCTCTCTGATGCTATAAAATGTGCTACAGACTAATAGTTTGTTCTCTTAGTATGAGTAAACTGAGTCCTGAAAGTGTTCATGGAACATTTCTGTATATCCTGAGGTTACAAAACCCATTTTGTCATAATATGCCTTTTTACTTCAAAAGGCATCATAATAAATTGGGCCAGGAAGTCTTATTAAATTGAGGGGAAAATGTCCTCCAAGAGATGCTGAGTGCAGTCTTGGCTGTGGAAGCCCTCTGCCTCCTTCAGTGATACACCGCAGCTGCTGGCCTATAAAGACGTACATAAACTCATTATATTGGCTCTTTCTACATAGAGTTTTTGAGGTCCCACAGGAGGGAAATTGATAAATCAGAACTGTGTTCAAAGTCTTGAACAACTATAATGGAAGACCTTTAACGGTATGCAATAGTCTATCCACATCATTGCAGAGCTTAAAAACATCTGTCTGTCTGTCTAAACTGTTAATTCATAATTAACCAAGGAAAAAGTTTTATTTAGTGGCCTGTCTCTTTCTGTGACATTACAGAATGTCAACCTTCTCTATACCTTTTATCAAACTAAGCATATTACTCAGGGGATAAATAATCACTGAATCTTCATTGCCATTGGAAAGTTAAAAGTTTACAGGTTCAGCCATTTATTTGCTCATAAATAATTCTTATCCATTTCTATTGAGTTATCAGTCTTTTAAACAAGAGATAGTCTTCAGTGAGAAATCTGAAAGCAAGGGTGATAGTCTAAGGAAAATTTCTGTGGACTGAATTATACAAAGGAGGACCACCATGGCTGACCCATACGTTTTTAATTTCACAGAGGATACGCACATTTCATGGGTACACGATACTCCCACCCCTGTGAGATATGTCACTGATGCCTACATCTGGGGGATAGCTGTGCACTCTGTAAAGGATGGGCCATTTTAGCAGTGATTGA
Organism: Arapaima gigas; assembly: GCA_900497675.1. NCBI lineage: Eukaryota > Metazoa > Chordata > Actinopteri > Osteoglossiformes > Osteoglossidae > Arapaima > Arapaima gigas. The sequence continues at coordinate 471,430 of UFQX01000019.1, forward strand.
AAGTGCAACTGGAGCTGGGTTTTAACCTCAGTGCCACCTTGCATCTCTTAGAGGTGGCAGCCCATAAGTCTCTTTGCAAAAGGACCTCATCTTAAACATGAGGAGAAACACTTTTCCCTCTAGGAGAACTTATAAAGCTGCCATTGTTGGGCTTCCTCCCAACTGCAGAATCTCTGAAAGCTGTTTAAATCCAAAAAGTGTACATCTTGATTCATTTAACAGCAAATGCATGGAATACGTTCAACCTAGACCTGTAAAACAGTGACGATTTAGTACAGCGGTTTCATTAGTATGCTGGTTAATTGTATTTTGATAAGAACATGATCAGTACCTTTAATTCAGTCAAACTAAATTGAATGCCCTTTGTTATTTGAGGATAGTGTACTAACTTATTAAAAATGAAAATATCATTAAAAATATAAATACAACTAGGATAATTATTTCAACTAAATTACCAGATAAATAATCTTAAAATGGGAAAGAGTTTAAAATTTTAACTTGCAAAGAAACAGACAAGTTTTAGTCTGGTAGTGTCATTACACTAGGTACATTATGTACATGAGTAATGAATATTGCAGTGATATATATAACATCTGAAAGAATGATGAGCTGTATGGTTTGGGGTAACCCTAACCCTAACACTAAAGGTTATGAGCCAAAAAAAAGAAATTCTTCTAAATCATTTTCTTCAGTTTTTATTTAAGGGATATAGTTTTTGTCAAATGCATTTTTTCATCCTAGTTTATTGAAGTGTTCGCACTAATATTTCACTGAATAACTGAAGGTTAAATAATTCTTTAAAGAAAAAAACTTGCCTTATCTTTTATATGTTATAGTATTTCACAATGTTATCATGCACTTGTATAGCCTTGAGTAACATCGACAGAAAACATTATATCTTACAGTATGTAATGTTTTTATAGTTTCTGTAAGAAGTCTGCTCTGAGAAATTCCGAAAATGCCAGTGAAAATGATGTCAAATTGATGTCACATTATCTGATATAAATCTATACAAACATCAGTTTAATACTCATCTCGATCATCTATTTATTTTTTGTGAAATATTCCGTTTTTGAAGAAAATTGTTTCCACTGGCTCAGTGGATACAATACTTTTTCCTCTGATCGATATAAAAACCTGTGCATAATTTTGTGCATTTAGCTCATGCTTCCAAGACATTTACCTCTGATTGGTAAATTTAAAATGTCATAAATTCTGATTTATTAACTTTCGCAACAGGATCAGACAAACACTTTTCAATTACTGGCTAGGTCATCTGATTTTCACATCTCATCTAAATTAACATCTAATATTTCTTCACTGATAAACTATCATTTGTCAAGTTGTTTGCATCAGTTACAAGTCAATATATGCTATATGATCTTTATGTTTCAGTACATATGTGTATATTTTCTGATAGCAGCCTTAATCCTTCCAAAGCACATGCCCTGATAAGCTTAATTTAACTTACATTTGTATAATAAAATGACTATTTAAATATAAAAAAGTGCAGGGGTTTTATTTTATTTTACGTGCCATTTTGGATGTTCTTTTTGGATAAGACAGAATGTAAGTTAAGTAACCTTGAGGCTGAGCATATCCTTTGTTGTTGTTTCTGTCACCATTATGATAATCTCTTCAAAATGTTTAAAGAACAATCTGTGGGACAGCACGAAGAGTTCATTTCGGTTAATTCCCGTAAGTATCTTGGGAGAATATTATTCCGTGGATCTGTAATGTTTCATATTTTCTTCCTTTGTTTTGCAGTCCTAAAAATATTCATGTTTATTCAGAAGTTGTAGAAGTTAATAAGATGGATTTCATTATTATAATGTGTAACATCAAAAGACAGTCTGAAAGAATCCCAATATTATATCTGGCTTGTGATTTGCTATTGCACCTGGAAACTGAATCCATGAATGCCAAACACATTTATAGTAACTTTGTTCGATTTTTTCTAAATGTTGTTTTTGTGTAATTAATTAGTTTTACTGTAAATCACATACAGCTCCAAGTAAAACAAGGTCTTACATTAATTGCTTTGTGCATTCAGAATGCTTTACAAAAAACATTGCTGAGTTTCATAGTAAAGTTGTTACAATTTTGTGAGAATTTTGTTGAGTGTTTTCAAAGCTCATTATGTCAGTGACAGTCCGTCTTATTTTAGCTGGGTACACCACTCTTTGCCACACATTTCCACAGCCTGTTCCAGGTCATCACTCATAAACAAGATCTTTAAAAAGTCAAAGAACACATTCCATTGTGGTGTATCAAAACAATAAGGGAAGTAAGTCATCGATGACAGAAATGCAGAACGCCTTGACTTCTGGCACAGTTGAACTTAGCAGTCTTTAACTTGTGGAATCAGAGAAGGATATTTAATTACAGAAAAATATTCATACAAGTAAGAAATAGAGACATAACTTTCCAATACTTTCTACCAACAGCATTTGTCCATGTTCTTTTCCACCCAGGACAAATCTGCAGAACTGATCACTTTTGAGATTAAAAAAACAATAATGCAGAGAAATACTTAATAAACACTTTCACAAAATGATTATTTAATATCCTTCACAACCAGTATGTGAAAATCCACCAGTGCTCTGATGTTAAGCTTATCATATGACAGAATTTACAGTGGCGTCTCCTTAGTTTACTTGTATAACTTCCCAAAGTATTTCATAAAGTGATATTAAAAGCTGTTTTTAAGTTCCTCTTTCATTTCAGTTGAAAATGTTTTTTTTAAAGCTTGAGGTGTTTGCTGCTTGGTAGTTAGGCATAACTTTTAATGTACAAAGTGACAGTGAAAAATGTTTCGAATGTGTTATAATCTACAGTATGTGTTTAGTTTTAAACGTTTTACATTTCCTTGAAAACCTTTCATGTTCCTTTGCTTAACTTGGGTAACATAACATCAATATTAGATGTAATAATGGCCTTCATGTTTTTCAAATCCAGTCTATGTGAACAATGTCCAAAACGTGGGCTGAAGCATTGTGTCTTTTCTTATTTGTTAATTCAACATACCTATAATGTACTTACATTGGATCTGCTTATAAGCTGATGTCTGTGGGTGTGATGTCCTCCATGTGATGGAAGTTTGTTGTGGCTCAAGTTGTGACTTCCTTTTCTGCTCCTGACCTGAGTCCAGTTATACTGCAATGCAACCTGAATTGTGTTTTAGCTGATTTCCTTAGATATGGATTCTTTCTCTTGTCTGTTTCCTGTTCTCAGATGTATAATAGTGCCCGTTGTCTTCAGTCGTTATTACAGTAATGGGTTCTTTAGATAGGAATTAAGAGCCATGGAACATCTGAAAGTGCACAAAAGGGCTACAGGAGGAAATGCAGCCTGAAAAAAAATCATTTACGTCATTTATGTCAATTTAAACTTTTCTGATGCTGTTGCTGCATATTGATGATTACTGAAGGAAATATTGTGCCTTGAATGTGCAAAGAGTGTAATGAAAAAACAACAGTGTTGTTTCAGTGTTTAGAACAGGGTTTCCAGCCTATATACTGGTCGTCTACAGGTACATACACTCACCAGTCACTTTATTAGAAACAACAGTGTATCTGTTTTTTCACAAAATTTTCAAATCAATCATGTGGCAGCAGCACAATGCACAAAATCATACGGACACGGTTCATGAGCTTCAGCGAATCTTCACAACAAATTTCAACATGGGCAAAAAAGGGATCAAAATGACTTTGACCGTGGCATGGTTGTTGGTTCCATGGACCCAAACTGCCTTGTGTCAACAGATCAGGCGGTGGTGGTGGTGTAATGGTGTGGGAAATGTTTTCTTGGCAAACACTGGGCCCTCTAATATCAGTGGAGCATTGTTTCAATGCCACAGCCTAATTCGATATTGTTGCTGACCATATGTATCTTTCTATGGCCACAATTTGCCCATATTCTAATGGCTACTTCCAGTATGATAATGCAAGATGTCACAAAGCACAAGTCATCTGAAACTGGTTCCATGTACATGATAACAAGTTCAGTGTAGTTCAGTTATTTCCCCAGTCATCAGATCCAAATCCAGCGGAGCACCTTTGAGGTGTGCAGCTGACAAATTTGCAGTAATTTGCAGTAATATAGATCAAAATCTCAGAGGATTGTTTCCAACACCTTGTTGGATCCACACTACAAAGAATTCAGACTGTTCTGAGAGCAAAGGGGCTTCTACCTGGTATTAGAATAATGTTCCTAATAAAGTAGCAGTTGAGTGTATATTTCCATTGAAATGTGTGCATCATTACATACAATAAATATTAATAATATTTATTACCAATGTTTATCTCTCTCTCGAGACTTGTCCATTTGTAGTAAAATATCATGGCATAATATGATGATATCTTCCGCACAGCTCATGATCCCTAGTATCTCCAGTCCATTAAAGGATCGTAACACCACACTGATAAGAGTGATGTGAAGAGAGGGGGCAGGGCCTGTGGACCCAGCATGCCACCCCATTGATACACATCGTTAGCTTGCAGCAGCAGCGACCCCAGGCTGCCCTTCTGTGATTTATGGAGGCTCTGCTTGGGTGTGTTGCCACATTGAATGCTGTCTTTGACTTTTCTTGCAGCAGCGCTACCTGGACTGGCTAAGGCATCCTGAAGACTGACCCAGGGTAGACAGATCTGAAGACTATTGTCTTCTATAGGTAGTGGTGTAGACAATCAAAAGTAATTTCTGGAAATTCTGGTGCACAAGATAATTGGCACTTTAAAAAACTTAAGCGTGTACTATTTTAAAACACATGCATTATAGCTCCTTAAATCCTGTATTGTTCCTGACCACTTTCCAGTGAGAACTGGCAATATTTGTTGTACACATTTTTGTATTCTTTTCATAATTTTGAGGCATTCCGTTTTGCTCCATCTCTGTTGTATTCCTTGGACTTCCAAGATTTTAGAAGAGGCATTGCAAAAGTGTCATGACATGGAGTCAAGGGGTAATATACTGCAATATAAGCATGATGAGAGGCTTCCTCGTCATGGGCAATTCACAAGTTTCCGTTATTAAGCCTGGACCCCTGGGTCTTCTACTCTCAGGTTTTAGTTCCCACAGTCCTCTCACTGCCAAACTGTTGCTCCCAATTACCACAGTTGGTGTCATTTTTCAGTGCCATGGTCCTGATCCCTGGCTTCCCATTGCATGTGGAGAACCTCATCAGAGGACGCTACGTCCCAATGAGCTGCTGGTATGCTGGGCGTGGAAGCGAACCAGGGCCAGAGGACTCTGGGAGAAAACAGGCTTGTGTGCAGAGGGGTTAATGGTGGAGAACCACAACCCAAAGCAGGTGCCTTCCATCACTACTTCTATTCTTGCATCCCACCCTGACCTGACCCGGCCTATTGGCATAGATAGAGATGTGTTGGGATTACTCATACTGTTTTCCCCTTTGTTTTCCCTACTTTTTTGTCCAGTAACAACGGCTGATTACTTATTTTCTCTCAAAGCATGGGGGAGTGGCTTTGGTCACCCACCTCCCCCAATCTGTGTTGGCAAAATACATTCACCTCTTTGGAATCCTTCAGATTGTTTGTGTTTCTCTCAATGGATGAGTTATGAATGGATGATTTATGAAGGAAGTTTGTAGAATAGCTAGTTATCTGTATTAATAAGTGATTGGCTAGCACTGTTTCAAAATATTTAAGGGAAACAATGATCTAATTTTATTTCTGTTCTTTTGATGGATTATTTGTAGTTCAACCTTCCATGACCTGTCAGATTGCAAGAGAAGTGAGGTTGAAGGTTTTCAGATTGAAATCATATGAGTTGCTGATTTTTGGTGACACTCCTTACATACATTATTTTGTGACTGTGATAAAGGAATGCTTGTATAATCATACAAGTAGTATGGTACTCTGTTATGTTTTTAAATATGAACTGGGTACAACATGTATGGAGGGAATATACATAACTGTTTATGCGGTCAAAAGCGTATTTAAGCCAACAACCTAGAAAGAAGAAATAAATTTGGTACATTGCACTTATTGACTTTATATCAGTTTATAAATAAGGCTACTACTGAAGCAGTGGAAAAACTCAATGTAAACCTACGTTAAGTCATCAATTATCCAATGGAGGAATGTGTTTTCTTTTTTTATCTTAATCTACTGAGCGAGGGCCACGAAATTCCAGGAATTTGGATGGCTCAGCTTGGTGTGGGCCAATCCATTGAGATGAATTACGATGGGTTTCCATAATGATGGATTGCTTCCTTGTCATTCAGGATTGTTTAGATAATTTGTGCTCTCTAACTTTGAAGGCTGTTGTTCACCAGCAAGAAAAATAGCATCAATGTGTTGAAGTTTATGTAACTGGTTTTTAATGTAAGTTTTAAGAAAATGGCTGTTGCTTATAGCTTTCTGTAAAAGGCCCATTAAAATGCAGAAAAGATGACTAGTTCCTTTGGATCAAGTATCGATACTTTCAAATTGTGTCCCAACTAAACTGTAATCATCCTGTAACTGCAGTGGCTGAAACGACACAGTGACTTTTTCGTAGTCTTCAAGCTCAGAGTCATATGGCAAGACAGAGAGGCAGCTACAAATGGCACGATGCTGTGGACATAGTCTGTTTACTGGAAATGTGGCTTAAAAACTGACTGCATGGAAAGCACTGTGACTCACAGCCACCTGCCACATACAGATAGCCTGTCAAGAGTTGACACATCTTTATCAGAGCTAGTCACTTACATGGAACAACAAGCAGGCTATGAAAAAAACCACAACAGAAACCAGATTTTAGCACATAACTGAACCCTTGTCCTTGTTCTGGAAATTTCTTTCTTCATTCAAATACACTGTAGCTTTTTTTTATCAATGCACAGCCTTTCTTGATTTTATTATGACCAGATTTTGATCCCTCAGCTGAAAACAGACTTGACGTGCTTCTCGGCGTAAAGTTCAGGACTCTCCATCAGGCAAGAGATATGCACTCTGCCATGATTTGTAGGCCTGGCATTTGATTCCTACTAAACCGATGGTGTAGCATTCAAACATAGAGATATTATCTTTTAAGAAATGTCCTAGCCAAACATAATTTCTGCTGTCTGTTGGATCCCAGCCAACCTCTCTTGAGTTTTCATCCCTATAAACTATTGGAGGCTGAAACATTTATCTTCAAAAGATTGATTGTGTGTTCCAAGGATGTAGAAGTTGCTGTTTTCTGATGCAAGAGTGCTTATTTTAGAAGTTTTACCACACACTGTATGTACGCAGACCTTAGTGCAGGAGGCATCCAAGGCCTAATATAACACCATCCAGACATTAGCATCTATCAGAGAGTTACTTAATTCAGACACACCATTAAACTGTTCTGGAGGTAAGGCGACTGTGCCCATCAGCTGAAGATTTACGTGCAGTAACCTGTGAGGAATTTGTTTTACTGCTCCTAACATGCATCCAAGGTCAGCCATGCAGGCCTACAGAGGAGCGCTAATTAATGGCCCTGCAGCTGGTGGTACCAGTCTGGACGATATGGACTGCGTTTCTGTCCAACTCTTTTCTGTTTAACTAATGCTGGACAAGTTCCCACATCCAGTTAAACACAGAATATCTCCCCATTAAGCATTTTGAAGAGAAGCCAGGTTTTCGGAAACTTCACAGTGCAATTTACAGAAAGGTTTTATCTTTCCCTAATGTACCGTTCTACTCCATATTGTTATAAAACAGAAGAGCTTTGATTTTAATATCATACTTTTGTCCTCCCACACATCACATTGAAATCACCAAATTGGGTGCTGCATAGAATAATTGAAAACTGATGACATTTACAATCCAGACATAACTACCCTATGTAACTGATTATTTATTATGTTTTGTAAATGGGTTTTAAAAATAGTTTTTACATTTTAAATTTAAGTATTTCTTTGCATATGTTCTCTGATTCTTTAATTTGTGTATTTGTCTTTGGCATTTATAGGTAATATAATGGGAAGATAAATTCAGCTCAGGTAGAGGTCATCAGTGGACCATTAGTGGCAGATAGAATAAAGATCTGACACTGGTTTTTTGTTTTTGAAGCCTATAAATTGTGTACATGTAAAAACAGACCTAGGAAATGAAACCCTGTCTGTATATTAAGTGATTCATTATCACATAGGATGGAACACATCAAATTCATTTTAACTGACTCAGTTTCACATATACTAAACACTTGTCAGTCTCTGCCTCTTGACATATCAGAACTCATATGCCAGTATAGCTATTAATGCTACTAACTGATTTATCTGACTTGTGCAAAGTGACATATAATGTTTAGGTACTTCAATACATTTGTAAAGTTACTTACCAGTTTAGAAAGCAGGGTTTTTACTCTATCAATTCAGGGCAAGTACCTTACTTAAGGCTACTACAGCATGAGTGGAATTCAATCCCAACTCCTATGATGGCAAAACAGAGGCTCTGGCCAGTGCACCATCTGCTGCTCCACGCTGTAATGATTCATTAAGGAGTGTCACACCTTTGTAAGCTCCACTGATGTTTTAATGTTCATTATTGTACAGTGCTGTTAATTGAGCCTATATCTTTGTTGCTTTTAAAATCCCTGCTGAAGAGAGAGTGGGCTAGATGATTAAATATGACAAATATTTATGAGTAATATTTATGGTCTAAATATGATCTAAATAGTGTGTGAAGGCTTCTGTGTCAAGGTCATTACTATGTTATTTGGCAAGACCTCTCACTCTTCACAGCAGCTCTTTTTCTTTTCAAAGAGTGCCATGAGTACAAACTCATGAAGGCCATGTGGTTCACTTTGCCACCTGTACGGAGTCGCTCCCCGGTACGGGACCCGTGCCAGCTGGCCGCCGTGAGCCGACCATGGTAACAAGACAAGAGCGCGAGGGAGTGAACCTGGTGAAACCAACACACTGCCCCAGCTCAAATGCTCAAACAAAAAGAGGCTTCATACCAAGCCGATATTCCCCCACTTTATCTCCTATTTCTATGTGCTGTCTACTGCAAGGTGAAGGAAATAAATGTGGCACATTGTGGGATAAGAATAATCTGCAGGATGTTCATTTTGTTGCGTGGCTGTGTGTGTGTGTGTGTGTGTGTGTGTGTGTGTGTATTAATACAGTGAACAGTGAGACATTGTTTGGGGTCAGACTCTGGACCAACGGTTTTACATTGTATGCAGTTTGCTGAAGTCAAAGCTGATAAAGAGGATCCGGCAGTGAATTTGACTGCACATCTGTGGGCGTTTTGCACAAGGCATCTGTATCCATCTGACAGCCACAGCGTGCTGCTTCAGCTTTAGTTTCTCTCTTTTTGGCAGCACTGGCCTTTTTTTCTTTTGTCCTGGTCATTTTACTCCAAGACAATTGCTTAATGTCCATCACAAATCATTCCATCAAACCACAACACTCACTGTCATAAGTTTGTGGTAACAAACATATGTCATTTCTGTAAGGAACCGCTATTTTAATGGTCGAGCCAACTCAAGACTGATCAGAAACATTAAGATCTGCTGGGCACCCCCATCAGTCAATGGGCCAAACAAGCGTAGTGGTTGAGGATCCTGAGTTTATTATCTCACTAGTGATCTGCTTTAATAAGCCTACTGAGTGTAGGCAACCAACATATTTTCTGGATCACTTAGTTCGCTTTCTTCCGTTTTTTTTTTTTTTTTTTTTTACCCTATAAACCTCTTGAGCAAAGCAGAGTCAGGTTTTATTTTAAGACAATTTGTTGTTTGTGAGGAAAAATGCATTATAACAGCCAAGGGAGTCATTACTTTTCTCTGCTATTATTTAAAAATGCCTCCTTGGACATTTACTGAATGCCTGTGTGTTCCTGTGGGACAGCGGACAGCCCTTGCTCGCCTTTTCCAGGACTAGCAGTGGGGTTACACAGGGGATCCTGAGCTTTTTGTTATTACAGGCCTGGGCTGCTCAAGCAGAACTCAAATCCAGCCCTCAGCATAAAGACTTATTCAATCAAAGCTATCATGGGAGTTATTTACTATGCTCTTTGCTTTTTGGTCCCAGAAAACATCAAAGAATCAACTGTAAGCATTTTCTCTGCAGACATGCTGAAAAGGACAATATTATAATACAAGGACAGATGATAATATGGCAGTTTAAAATTACTGCACATTTCAGCAAGTAATCATTCTAAAAACGTGTTTAAAAATGTTTTTTGCTACAAATTATTGATTTCTACGTAATGACATAATCTTTCAGAATTTACCAAATTTGGCTGATGTACACGTGACTTTTATACTTGGTTAGGGAGCAAGAACTGAGTGTAATTAAATGATGTTGTGGAGCGCTTTAACTGCTCATTAAATAGTGCAACACAGGATGAAAGCACGACTACATGCAGTATTTCACAGAATACGTTTGTATGGCCACTGGCCCAACTTTGTCCTCTAGGGAGTGGGGAAGAGCAACGTGACATCAGAGTCTGGCTTTAGGTTATACCAGAAATAGTCGTACTTTCGTATTTACATTGCTACGTTTTCTTACTGTTACCATAACAATGATGTGCAATAGAATTGTTTCTAAAGTACACTGTTGTTTTTGCCGTATTCCTCAGCTTGATCTTATAGAAGTTATTATAGTACAGGAAACTATACTATACAGAAATCTGCAGCAAGAAGGAACAATCTATGAAATGTAATTAAACATCAAAGTGTATTTCTTGTCAAGTATGATTTTCCACTCTGGTAATTTACTATGCTGTCCAGGTGAATGGGTCTGACTTTGTTTCTCATCACCCTTTATTGTTATGTCCCAGTCTTTCCAAGAAATGGACTTTCTCCAAATATATTTTTATTCCCCAGCTAACAGCAAGATAAAGGATTTTGACACAGTGGCTTTTCTGACACGACAGCCTCTTTTCTTTTCTGCTCTCTTCCCTGAGTTTAAAAAGTTGAATCCTGGGTCAGTAAGCTTTCAGCAGAAGCCCAGACTAGAATTCCAGATGGCGTGGTTGACAGAGCAGCAGCAGGTCCCAGTTCATCAATTTCAGGAGCGCAGTGTATCTGTGTCTTTTGTGGGCCAAGCTCCTGGCCACACTGTGGCCTTAACACTGAACAAATTGAGACATATCCTTCCTAATTGGTTCCAGGATGACCACAATTTACACAGTGCAAGGGGGCAGAATGAATGCATACATGGAGCAGAGATGCTTTGCCTTAAAACGACCCTTAAAGCAGTATCCCAAGTATATATAGTTCATTGAATCAGGGTAATCAATGAACTACATAAATAGTTCATACACACAACCACATACACACAGACACACACACACACACACACACACACACACACACACACACCCATACACCATAGGATTTGAGTTATGAAATAAAGATAGGAAAATAGCAAAAACTATACTAACAACCTTTTATTTAATTTAGATTTTTTTTAAATTAATAATAATACTCAACAGTGAAATTTACACAAACTGCATACAACTTTAAAAACATATATATCATGCACTAAGTTACTATATTACAAAATGTAGATCATACAAATATTGTTGGTGCATATATACTTTTTAATTTACATTTTGGTGGTTAAATAGTTCCTCCAGAAAGAGAAGAATGGGAAACATTACAGTGATAAAACCTGTTGATAACAGAGATGGCATTTAATTCACTTATATTGTTTCTACCATGCTTTGTTCACACATCTCTCTGCTCTTTGTATCCCAATTGTACTAAGCGCAGAACAGGTTGTCAAGACATGTAGCAGCATAAATAATGTTATAAATTATTTTTATTTAAAAATACCCTGCAGGGAATTATTAAATAACACCAGTGGGTCACATCTATGTATCATGCCATATTAGAACAGAAGCCGTATGCTGCTCTGTCCTCAGACAAGTGTCCCTTGCTAATAAAAGCTGATAAAAGTCCAAATCGACCAGGATTTCAATCTATACAACTCCTTATAAAAACACTGAAAAAGAAAGACAAAAAGATTTGTATGTTTATTTTCTTGTTTGCCTAGTAGAAGCGCTTGTACGCTTTCCAGCGCAGCTCAATGATCATCCAGTGCAGCATTCCTCTCTATCCTGCTCCGGGCCAAAGCTGGGTCACCCCACTATTTATTACCACGTTCAGTTGACTCTGTAAGGAGTACATGCACAGAGCATGACAGATTGTTGGAAGTCTGCCTGTTTTTACAGTTGTACACTGGTTGTAAAGTTACAAGAGATTTTGAAAATGAGACGGACAGAAAAAGAGCGAAAGAGAGGATTAACGAGACAGAGAATGGGAAGGAACAGAGCAAGAAGGAAGAGAGAAAGAGAGGATAACTCATGAAGACGTGCTCTGAAATACCACGGACGTGTTTCCCCCTCAGAACTGGGAGACACATTTAATGAAGGAACTGTTGCATGAATACTTCATGACTGGTGTTTCAACTGCATTTTGATTTCTTTCATGATACAGTCTTTCGCCTTTACTGTAATGCATTGGTTGACATGCAACCAAACAGACCCTACAAAGAATATATCTGTGGGCCACACCTGGGTGTCCTCATCATGAAGGTGGCTATGATCACTCACTAAAAAGTGCCATGATTTGCTGTAGTTGGGATGTGCTTCTCATGCTCAGAATGTGCTTGTATTATGTCTGCACTGTACTCTGCCTGGTCCAAACATTGCTGTGGCCAGCAATATTCCTCATTGAATTTTTATATCTTCTGCTTTTTATGGATCTAAAGCTAAATAAGGCCTTTAAAGATGTAAACCACATGTTTAAGTACAAATGAATTTAAAAAGTAAATTAAATGAAAATACACAAATATCTTGTCTTCTCTTTTGTTTGCAGTGTTTTCCTGCAGATAGAGCTGGGAACAGAGGTCACCATGAAGTCACACCTGTGGCTATTGCAGGGCTGCCTCACTCAGTGGCTTCTGCACTTTACTGGCCAGATAACGGTTTCTTCCAGTATTCAAAACAGAACTTTTCCTGTGCCAATGTAAATTTGAAAAAAGGAAAAAAAAAACCGACTGTTTCCACTGAAAACCAGGCGACAAATTGTATTAAACAGTGGAAAACAGGTTATTTCTTTAAATGCGGTATGTGCCACTTTAGACGTTTACTAATTGAAAAGTTTTTAGAACATGGAAAATACTGTCATGTACAAATTGTACCAACATGACAAACAGTGTGAAACCGTCGTATCTATAGATATTTTTGGATTAAGAAAAGTGAGTGTTTAGGAAAATCAAAAGCCAGGATCTGAGAAACGTCATTAAATAGACATTTGTGTCACAAACATGGTAAACAGACTATGTGGTAAATCACGAAACTGATTTTCAACCAAATGCAAAAATAATGTAAAACATGTAAAAATAACTTTTTAAACATATGAACAGCTATGACATGATAAAGGGTAGCGTGCAGAAAGATTTATTGTAATCGGCTTTTATTATTATAACGAATTATCAAGTCGAAAACATCTCGCCATTTTAAAAGAAAGAGACCCCCCCCCCCCCATTTATTCCTAATGAATTATCACCCGAAACTACGAGATCCAATAAGTACGTATTTATGCGTCAGTTCATACGCTTTCTCTTACAGCTTTGAGTTTGGATGAAAATTTTCCTCTCTCGATTCATTATTGTTTTTATTCGTGTTCGCTGAACAAAGGTATCTTTTTATTTCACAAACATGTGAACATTGCACGCTTTTCTTTTCCTGTTCTTTTTTCCGACAAAGGTTATTATTATTATTATTATTATTATTATTATTATTTAATTCCTTCAAAATATGCATGACAATATTTACAACAAACTCAATGGGTATGTAGATGCATGCATTCGTATTTGTAATTAGTCACGTTGTAAAGACGTATTACTAAAGTAACCGTCACCTTTAAATAATTTTATTAAGATTCTTGTTTTATTAGCAATTAATGTAAATGTCAGCACTCTTTGTCTCCTGCCCTGATCAGGCTGGTCATGCGCGCAGTCTGCATTAGTTAGTCCTCATCTTAGTCTATCTCTGGATAACTAATATTATTAGCGTGTCTGTTCAGTGAAGTATCGCAAATATAAGTATATATAATTATTCTTATTGAATATGATTTACGCCGGATAGGTGAGATTAATTATTCAGTTTGTTACCGCTTAATGTTGTCCTTAACAATGAAGACAGTGTTATGACAAATAAATTTTAGTAATAACAACAAGATTATAGTCTGATTATTTGTAACTTTAAAAAGGCTAAATTTAAATAAGTTTTATTTAATTCATTTAATTTAATTATTGTACAATTATGCGTACCTCACGTCGGGCATTTTGTCGCTTATAGGCATCAGTCTATGACTGAATTTTTTAGAATATATCACAATTAATTGACAGATTCACTTCTTTGAGCATCGAAAAGTCATGAAGTGTATTATCGGCAAATACGTGTTATTCTCTGCGTGTGTGTGTGTGTGTGTGTGTGTGTGTGTCTGCGTATGTGCGTGTGTGCGTGCGCGCGCGCGCGTGTGTGTCCGACGCGGGGAGACAGTGATGGAGTGTGTGAAGCGCCAGGTACCGGGGAATGTTATTGTTAATGTTCATGTTAAAAGGCTGTTAAGTTAAGCACCGCTCACATATGTCTTCCTACATCCGTTAAAATTAACCCAATATTCCTGTTAATTTAATACACCATGTTCCCGCTTAGCTGCTTTCAAAAAAGTCAAACCCAGTCCTTTAACTTGATCCTTTAAAAACTGTAGAAATATTAGTCGGAAATTTTTTTATAATAGTAGTTTATTGTTACTCCGTGCAACCCATCACTTGTTAACCGTACATATTAAGAAACACGGTGTTTTAATTACCCTGAAAAGAAACAAATAATTCTGAAGCACTTATGTTTAAAGAGCAAATATATCTACCGTTAAATGTTTAATTTATCTTTAATTTGTTTCTGTTCTTACAAACACACACACACACACACACACACACACACACACACACACACACACACCATTCTGTGTTATGTCCAGGTGTATTTCTAATCTAAAACAGGCTTATATAAATATGAGGAAATACCAGATTCGTTTACTGTACCTTTATCACTAACACCACCATCAGTAGCACTAACAATATAACAACGGTACCATTTTATTAAGAAAAATCCCAATAAAATGCACATTTGCCAAACCTGCCATAACAGTTTGATTTATGCAATGTACTTACAATTCAGACTCACAGTGCACTCACAGCCTATTTAAAAGTAATGTTTAGCTGTGCTTGGAGTAAATGAAAAGCTGTACATGCTGGGATTGAATTAAAACACCAACCCACCCCACCTCCCATTTCCTCTGTCTTCCTCTTACACACCAAGTCTGACACAGCTAAACATGGACAAACTCTCTTCTCGCTCACTGTGTGCACACTGCTTGGTGACAGTGGACAGGCGATGTGTTGGAGAAGGGTAATGTAGATAGACTCATCCTCCATGCTCATTGGCCTTGGCTCCTCCTACTGCCCCCTGAGTCAGGCTGTATTTGAGCTTTCAGGACTCCAAAGAAAACACACACAAGGGGAGAAGTTGAGGGCAGCTCGACCGCTCTGAGTTTCCTCCACTGGTGGCGCTGAAACCTCTCCACAACTGGGACCAGCTGGGACACACTTGCTGTTCTCCACTAGATGGACTTGGACGTTAGATCTTAGTGCTTTTCTTCTCTCAGTTTTATGGACAGTACAGAGGACAAGAGAGTAGACTCTTCATTGATTGGATATGAAATTTTGCCGGACTTGATATTTCACTGAGCTGCAAACAGGACTGGTCAGGAGAGCAACGCATTCAGCTGCTTCTCCACACACTTTTTGTACAGCTGGTGCTCAGTTAAGCAACCCTTCCCACATTAACAAAGAGTGAGTGATCTAGCAGTTATAGTCTTTTGTGGCCTGATGGGGTCAGATGTGCGAGACCTCAACACCTTGCTGCCACCAGTGCCCACCCTCCCAGGGGGCAACGGGAATTGCACCCTGCCTGTCAGCAGCGCCCCTCAGTGGGCGCCTGTGCTGGACTTCCACACAGCAGCACCCTACAGCACGCTGCCCTCCCACTCCTTCATCAAGCAAGAGCCTGGGTGGACAACGGCTGACCCACACGAAGACCCCCACTGTGGACTCAGTGCCTTCACTGTGCATTTCTCTGGCCAGTTCACTGGAACAGGAGCCTGCAGGTACGGAGCCTTTGGCGGTCCCCCACCCAACCAGCCCCCACCCAGTCAGCCCAGGATGTTTACCAACGGACCCTACCTGCCCAACTGTATGGAGAGCCAACCTGCCACCAGAAATCAGGGTAAGAAAGGCTTTATACACACTCACATTCACAAAATACATCTGTTACCATTGAGGCCTAGCAGCTCCAGGTGTGCACGGCATTAACAGTATTTTTGTTCAAGTTATGATACGATAAATAACATGCATATTATACCTTACAAATGCTGCACTTTACTAACTTTGCATTCAGAAAATTATGATAGTTCATGACAAATAGACAAATGTGCTCCAAGTTAGGATTCACCTTGCAATTGTAATTGTGGGATTTTTCACTCAGAACTTTAATGGTGAGAACGAAAAGCACAGTTATGCTGCAGTGTGTTCAAGGTGTGCATTGCTGTAGTGACTGTTTTTATACCTAACCTTAACATGGCTGAAAGTGTTCATGACTTACACAAGTTTTTAGTGCCGAATGTAAGTTGGTTTTATTTACGCTTCAATGTGCGCGCTATTCTATATAAAAAAGGGATCTTTTTGCAAATTAAATTTTCAGTATACATTTGCAAGTTTATATGTACTAAATCCAGGTATTATTACTCCTTACTGTTGCCTAATTGTTGTAAAAAAAAAAAGATTGAGTGTTTAATCTTTGCTATTAAATTGTCAATTTCAGAATGTGGGATGGTGTGAATATAATCAGAAAAAAATGTTATTGTAGATAATGTTTCAAAAGCAAATACAGTATATATTTAAAAGTTGTGCACATTTTCATTTTGTATCAAGAGTAAAATACCGTATTTGTGCATGTGGGCATGCTGACGTTACAAAAGTTTACAAAATATATTAATGTATGAAGTTAGACAATACAAATGCAAACTAACTGGAAATTTGCTTTTAATAAGCAAACATAATAATCATGCTCAGCATAGTACAATTTATTGTCGTAATTTCAAATTTCATACTAACTCACAGGTGTTCCACATGGACTTGGAACTCTGAATTTTGTGGCTTATTTTTTGTATTACACTTTTAAAGATTTAAATTATTGAAATGTAATGATTTAAAGTTAAGTTATTAACATTTTACGAGCTACATTATTTACATTATTTATTGATACAACAAAAATTAAAGCTAAAGTTCATATTTATCTGTTATTATGTCAGTGGTAACAAAGCAGACAGTCAGAGCATCAATTCAATGATGACCCTCGAAACCAGGTGTTTTTCACCTAAAATACTGGCATCGGGCATTTGCTTACATATTTTTTACATTTGCTTGTTGCATATATTTTATATAAAATAAAATTTATATCAAAATAGGTAAAACCTCAAAACTTTTAACCGTTCATTTTTTAAGACACGTAATCTCATTTCATTTGAATTCATTCAAATGAAATAATGTGTTGTCTTAAAATTAATTAGGAGCATTTAAATGTAGAGGAAAAAAATTCTGGTTCTTGCCGTTAAGTAGGTTGTTTTATTGCTTCTTGATGTATATGCATTATTAATAAGTATTTTGCAAATAATATTTTTTAAGCTTCTTCGCACATATTCATATGGTTTGGTAATGTGCATAAGAGCGACACATTTGACCCTCTGTGGTTAAAACGCCCTGCACGGCTCTTGCTGCCAAGCTGGGCAGGGGGAACAGTGCGGATTCTTTCTGAAGGGAAACTTCCTGTAGGCAGTCAAGGCTGGTGTCGTTGCTGTAGGTTTTCTGGGCATGAGAAACTTGTTTGGTTAAAATTAAGTAAACCGCTCCAATCAAAATCAAAATGGATGGCGCTCTTTCTTCTAGTCCCATATAACTTCCCTGCCCTCCTGTTCATCAACAGGTTCATCACTGTACCTGGATCCTCTTTCATGACATGAGGATGGGGACATTGGCAGGGTGTCTGTGCAGATGGATACGTAAATCTTTTAGTTTTGCACATTTCCATCACCCCTTAGATTTCATGGCAATTGAGACAGCACTAACTAAACTAAAATTCTGCTCTAGAACCACGACCTTCGTGTCGCATTCCACCAGTTTCAGGCCAAGCAAACACTGGGAAGTGCAGTCAAAAACCAGCCTACTTGGAACAGGCCGATGAAGGTCATGCAGGGTCCACTCCATGCATAAAAGGGAAAGCCCCAACTCATACCGAGCATTTGTGTGTGGATAGACACGAAGAAGTTAACATAGCGGAGAACGAAAGGACTAGTTTGTGAGTTATGAGGCTGATAAGTTTGTGGCAGCTGTGGGATGAAACTCCTTTTGCATCTGACCGAATGATTCAGAGACCAAACTTGCAAATGTTTCTTTTTCCAAAGATTTACAATAGCAAGTGAAAGACTACCCTCTGAGACAATGCTGAAACAGGCATTGAACTGAAAATGTAGTTATCTGAACCAGTGGAGACCTACATTTTAATCTGATCTGGGTTTGACTTTTTGACTTTTTTACCTTAGCTCTCCTTCATCCACTGCAGGGAACAAGTAACAGAATTTTGCATGTGGACATTTCAGATTGATTTTACAAAACTTCCTTTTTGATTTTAAATTACTTTTTCTACCTTGTTTTCCATTTATTCTGAAAAAAGTTCAAACATAAAAGATCGCTTGAAAGTGAATGTTTAAGTCTCAGTATAATTTATACATTTCCCTTAAATAATTTTAGGGCTTCACCATTCCTGTAATTCATTCTATTTTAAGTTCTTAGGAAGCTTTTGTTGCCAGAAACTTTTTGGAGGCATTGTGGTGCATTTAACAAAATGGCTACAAAAACGATGATGTGATAAATAAAGAGAAAACAACGTGAAATAAAAAATCTGTGACTAAGAAAAGCTGAGCCACTGAAAACTAATGTTTGCTGCTTTTTGTCTGTTATTTAATGTATCAGTCCAGGCCTGCGCATTCTTATGTAGAACATATCATGAAGCAACTACTTAGCAGGAGGTTTTGATAAGAAGTTAATGAGATTTAAGGGTAATTTGAGTGTTGTCTCGGTTGCTGTCAGAAACCCCTGGGAGGGATCCCTTGATACCGCCTTGGCCGTCTTCTAGCAGAATTCAAGCCCAGCCTGTGCTCACCCAATCTAGCCAAGTCAAAGCGAGGATGTGGACTGTGTGGAGTAAAGGTGCCAGCATCCCCAGGGTGGCACCGTTGTCATGATGAGGCCAGAACAGCCCCCCATCCCACACCCCTGCCCCCGCCAGTAGGCGGGAACCAGCAGAAGACAAATAGAGCTCTGTAATGAGTTTTGCGCGAAGGCTTTTGTGAAAGTGGTAGCCAGTAATTAATGGTGACACGGTGATTTACGAGGCAGCGTCAGTGTGGGTTCAGGGGAGGAGCGTGATTCACCCAGGGCAGGTCTCAGCCCTGCGAGGTGAGAAGTGAAAAGATGTTCAGTTTGACCTGTGATGATTTCTCACTCATGTCCCAGCAGGATGGGCTGTGTCTGGGCTGGGGAGAGGTCGTGGTTCCCATCATCAGGCACCCAGGTCCTCTTACTCAAACTCAGGCACAGCAAGACCCAGCCTTCCTTACTCTTACTCACTGATAAAGCAGCCCAAGTCAGTTTACGCTTTCTCAGGCATTACAGCACTCAGTTCTTCTTACTCTGTCTCTGGCACAAGAAGATCCAATCTTCTTTACTCTTACTCTTTAGGGGCCACAGGTCCTCTTACTCTTGTTCACTTACAAGGACAACCACTTCTTCTTGCTCAAATCTGAAAGGGACTTATTCTTAGATACTCATAAGGGCATAAGGGCATCTAGATTCCACTACCTTTACTCAGGCCATAGAGATCCCAATTCTCCTTACTCTGCATCCATCATTCACAAGAAAACCATTCCACATTCTTACTTATTTTAAAGGGCACCTGATTATTTTTACTGTTATTGACACACAGAGAGACTGTTTGACTTGCTTTTTCTTACTTGAAAAAATATCTGATAATACTGATTCCAAAAACAAGGCCTCCACATGCTTACTCAAATCACACAATTAACAGTCACATTGTCAATATGCAATGAGGAACTTAGAAACTTACAATTTAATTCAGTTCAGTTCAAGGTGTTATTTGAGTTTTGTAATAGTTAAATTACATAGTTGCTATTCAGAAATAGTCATTTCTAATTGTTTTATTCCTCATTTCTTATGTTTGTCTTTTCCACAGGCTACAGTGCGATGCAATTTGACAGTGCAGGCAACTATGGTCACACACCGTCCCATCATTCCTCCCAGTTCCCCAACCACTCATCCCAGTTCCCCAACCATTCCTTCAAGCACGAAGACCCAATTGCTCAGCAGACCAATATGGGTAAAGTATGGGTCACACACAGACAAATTCTTGTTTCTGATGTTATTTTCATATAATTGTTAATATTTTGCATATGTAGGCATCTTTACTTCTTTAATGTTGAAACATGCAGTCATTGGGTATGTTTTATGTGTTCTTATATTAAGGTCTCTGGTGAGGTTATATATGTTCTCTTCAGTTAGGTTACAGTTACCACTGTGGAGTCAAGCAGAGGTCAAACGCCACACAGAGTTTCCATAGTCATAAAGAAGTAATGTCTTATTCTCTATCCCCCAGTCAGTGTGTGAAACGTCAGGGCCGTTTGCTGGTAACATTGTTCACGTAAATTTTGCCTTCCCCTCAACAGCAATATGAGAGACTTTCAGAATGTTTAGAACTGCCAGGGGACCAATCCAAAACGTCTTCAGACAATGGGAAAGCAAAGATATTTTACTGGCACTTTGAAATAGAAGCAAGTCAGGTTTACTTTATGGCTTCAAAGAAGGCTTCGCTGTTTTCATAACTGCAGTCTATGTGGCTGCGTCTTGATCTCTGAGACCCTTTGAGATACAATCGTTCCTGAAACACACCAAGTGACGACTAAAGGTCATAGGATCCAGGCCACCTCTAGGAGCCTCCTCTCAGGTCATCTTCTTAATGGCTGGTCTGGGAATTAACGAAAATTAGTCGAATGGAAGTTCAAGTCTACAGCACTGCTCAAGTGCACAAATGGTTATTTTTTGTGAATGTTTTTTAAACATTTATTTCATCCTCCAGCAGTATTTTTAACTGCGGAAGTGCTGTTCTCCACTGGATTGGGATTCGTATATCATTTTCCAGGAAACAGGACTTGCCACATGAATCAAACCGTTTGCTTTATTGATGTCATGAGGATATAGCAGAAATGGCAGCTTTGGGTCACACATGCTTGCAGGCAGATATGCTTTCTAGTAGTGGGCATGTGGGAAAGGCACTACAAGTGTAGTGAAGTTGTGTGACATTGTGTGGGACAATCTAACTGAGGTGTTTACATGTGCTCTGTGTACAGGTGAGCAGCAGTACCCTGTGCCCCCACCAGTATACAGCTGCCACAACCCACCTGAGAGCTGCACTGGGAGCCAAGCACTTCTCCTGAGGAGCCCCTACAACAGGTACTCAAGCCCTCCTGCATCTCAGCCTCCCCCTGCCACATGTCACCTTCTCACAATCGCCCCAGTACATCTGCCAATCAAGAGGAGATTCACTACCTCACAATGTTTTCCCAGCTAAATGTTTTTACATTTCTCAGTGAAAGTAGTGGTGGGTTTATCAGTCCAACCATGCAACCTTTACCAGATACTTTCCTCTAAAGACACCTAGAATTAACACCATGTAGTATTTAGCAGACATCTTTATCCAAGATGAGGTTTACAGAGTTAGATACACTACAATAAAACCCCAACAGAACCAAAAGTCAACAGAAGAAAATATAATCATATTAATCCAAGGAAAAACAACACCTCATTATTTTAAACCACATGTTTTTTAACCACTATTAGCTGTTAGAAATAAACATCTCAAAACCATGCTTTGTAATGGATGAGAACTGCACTTGATGGACATGTGCCGCTGGATGCTTGGAAGAGCAGGGATGCACAACGCAGTCACAGTGAGGCACTGTGAGGCTTGGCAGTTTGGCAGTGACCTCATGGGAGGGACAGTTTGTCCGTGGACAATAATTGACATACTCAACGGCAGATTCCAAAAAGTCAAGCTGCCATTAAGTATGTCCTGACACAGTGGGAGAAGGCGGTGGACTAAAAAAAGGAAGGAAGAGGAACTGTAGGTTTCACAAGAAGACCTTCACTTGCACTGTTATCAAAATAAAGACATCCTTTACACAAAAAACGGATGAGCAGCAAATAACCCCCCCCCCCCCCCCCCCCCCCCTCTTTTTTTTTGGCTAAACTGCCACTAAAACACTTCGGGAAAAAACACCCCCCCCCAGAAAAGAAGGTCCAGGAATGATAGCCAAACTTGGTGAGACACAGAACCAGCCTTTAGNCTTGGGCACAGATGAAGCTTGTTTTTGATGACATTGTTATTTCCCAACTTTTTATTTTTATTTTTAGCTAAATTAAATAAACTATGCTCAAAATCAGTTACAAACTGTCTGAAATTAAAATCTGAGCTCATCCCTGAGTTAACACAGCTGCCATCTGTCTTCTCTGAGAGGCAGCAACAGTACTAATAACAGTGCTAAGAATTACATTTTTTAATAAATGAATGTGTGTTTGCCCTAACTAGATATCTTTGCTGTTAAATGGTCACAGGGTGACTCATAATAAGTATTAATAATTTTAGCTACAGCAATGCACTTAAAAAAGGCAGCAATAAAGTTTAAACCAGCATCATTTTTTTATAAGGAATAAAGGTAACTACATCTATTTTGTGATAGCTGAAATAACCCTTTAATGTGCATCTATGTATGGAGCTTGTGGCAGAGATTCGTACCTGGAAAATGGGCAGTATAAATTCAGCTAAGCCCTCAGTACAGATCTGTCTGTGCAAAGGTCACAAGCTGTGCAGCTGTGCTCAGCGGGCCAAAATAAACCCTGCATGATCTACTGCCGATTTCCTTCAGAACTCCTTATTCCGATTAGTGTTGGTCTTCAAAACGGCAGAGCCCTGCTCTGGGCCCCGGCTATACCGTGCCATGTTATTTATATGCAAAAGGACTGCACCGGTGCAAAATTAGCCAGCATTCCTGAAATACCATGGACATGTTGTTTGCGGCTGGAGGAACATAAAGATTCCAAAATAACCGAATTATTTTGATAAGAGTGTATGAGTCAGCCCCACGCTTTCCATTGGAAGTCCATTCCCTCAGTTCTGCTGCTCTGTATGTCATAAACAGTAGATAGCAATTGGAACTGGGGCTGAGAGTTCTCAAATCCAGTTGCTGTGGAGTTCTCTTCCTACGCCTGGTACCGGCAGCACTGCACTTCTCTGTGTCAGATGGATGCAGCTGCTTGGAAGAGGACACATTTGAGACAGGGCCATTTGTCAAAACCATTAAACTCTTTACAGTACTTTTCCTTTGAGTCAGCACCAGCTACCTGATAGTTCCGGAAATACACGAAAGAAACTAAACTTGTTCAACGGTTCCTCAGACCTATATAATCCAACCTGTGGAGTTTACAGTAGCAAAGAACTGCAGGTAGGTCTAATATGATAGGAGAGGTTAGTATAGAACTTTATTAACATCTGGGGAAATTCACCTGTAGTTGGATATATATGACATGTAACATAAGAGATTTTGACTTACAGTAGATTAGCAGGTCAGGGAAAAACAATTTGAGTTGATGAAAAGTTAACGGGGCAGAATTAGCACAGAAAGCTTTTGGCCTCAATTATAAATGAGAAGTCAGTGAAGGAGAGAGCAAAAGTACAAATAATTCTCCTTGCTGGTCTTCCACGTGCAAGACATGAGCCACCATGGGGCTGAATTCCATGAGGACCTGCACTGTCACACAGGCCAGCTCCGGCTTCCAGGTGAGGCTTAACCTTGTCTGAGGCCTGCAAGAAAAGAGTAACCAAGTGCTTTGGTCAGCAAAACAGATGACAATGTCCAGAGCTTGTGACAAATGGGAATCAGCATGATTTAAAGCCTAAAAACTTAATAAGGTCCACAAGAGCACTGCTAGGAATTTGGCTCTATCCAAAATATTTGTCGCTGGCAGGCAGTCAGGGTGGTGTTGTAAGAGCTGAAAACATCATACCTTGACTGCTGTGTACCAGGCACCAGACTGCCTGGTGCAATGGGCTAAGTTTCTGAAGTTGTTGAAATTCTGAGATATCTAACTCGTTGTGTATAAAAGTATATGTTTGTGTAAGTACCTCCCAGGTTAACTAATGGCCCCACAGTCTGGGCTTTTAATAAGGGATTGTCATTATAGTTGGAAAAGTACCAGAAATGCTCAAATCCCCAATATGTAGTGTCAGTTTTCCTTTTTTACATAGTGCATTTATTACCTGTTATTCAGGATGCCCATGTGTGCAGTTTTTTTTCACTCTTGAAAGCATTAGTTCAACTTTCAGAAAACGAACTGAGTATTTAAAAAAAAAATTCCCCCATTCATGCTCTTATGAAGTGAAATGCATTGATTTTTTTCTTTTTTTTGTTGTTTTGATCTTCTCAGTGATAATTTATACCAAATGGCATCTCAACTGGAATGTGTGGCTTGGAATCCTGTTAACACCCTGACATCCACGATCAAGAGGTATGTCAGCACAACCTCAGAAATTCCTCCTTGATTGAAATTAACATCCACTAATCTACCATAAGCCTCATTATAACAGGTATTTCAATAAATTATGCTTGACCAGATGTTTTACTGAATCTTATGACTTGGTGCACTGGATACCAGTCAATCAAGTTCACAGGTTCAGTCAAGATTTTTTCAGTGTTTGTTCATAGCCTCATTTCATTCATACTCACGTTTTGAACACAGATTTTTTTGCCACATGGGTATACACACAGTGGAAATCCTCCAAAAAAGTTTAGTTTTTTTCTATCTGCTCCCCCAGTCTATCACATCACTCTTGATGACAGTTTTGACAATGTGCACGATCAAAGCCACTGGTGTCAGTAATCTGAGGTGCTGTCTGCCCCATCAGGCCTGTGACTCTGTGGCCCAAGGAGGTCCTTGTGGCACAAGCTCTTGAATGCCTCAGGCGGCCCCTGGTCGCTGACACCTGGTGATAGCTCCTTGGTGTCCTGTCCAAGGGTTATCTCCAGCAGAGGCGGAGACAATGACTTCTGCCAGGCTCTGATGCTGGATCGTAGTGCAGAATCCCCCCCCTCTTCCCCCAGCAGCACTGTCTCACCCTGTGCTCCTGTCCTCCAGAATGCGGGCCGAATTAGACACTGTTTTGTCTGTCCTGGGGTGTATTTCCTGAGAAATGTTTCCCGAAGTTTAGTATCAGCCTTGACCACGCTCCAACATGTAATGGAGGAAGAGGTCGTCCCTGTGGAGCTGGGAAGCGGATCAGCACACAATGGAATGACTCTGTGCCCTGGCTTTCCAGAGACCATCCAGAGCTACACTTAGGTGTGGGGGAGGGTTTGACCCCTCTTCCACCCCTCCAGAGCAGAGAGGCAGAGATGACTGAATGACTAATCTGCTGCTAAGTGTAGGGCCTATGGTGTTTAGCTGTGGAAAATCAGTCCTAGACGTGGTCTCATCTCTGGGGACACAAGCCAAAGTTTTCATGGGTGTTTTCCAGATAAACGCCATTGCTCCCAATCTCTCAAGTCTCAGTTGCCATGAATCTGAGGTGTTTATCTCCAAAATGAATGAATGAATGAACTGTGTGAAGATTTACTTGCGTGCACAGCTCACACTGTCCTGGGTTTGGCTGTCAGGACAAAGAGAGCTTTATGGTACTGACACAATACATCAGGTGCAAGGGATCAGGACCTTCCTTTCTGCCAGTTTTTCCAGAATCAGATTTCCTTTTATTTTTCTGTCTTTAAAGGAGCTTGCCACTGCTTGCCACAGTCACTGACATAAAGCCAAAGGAGAAGACCAATAACAGTATAGATAAATGGGTAGAATATTGCATAGGCAGAAAGCAAATGCTTTGGAGTTTTCAAAGTTATATACTGATTTATGTCCACTGTAATCTTACTACTTTATTTCAGAAATATGCAAATAGTGGATCAAAATTGTCTCTTGTATTCAAGATTTGAGTCATAAGTATCAAGCATCACAGGTATCTATGGAACTGTTTGCTAATATTTAACATTTAACTGATGGGTATTATATGTAGTGACTCTGGTAGAAGACTGGATAGTGCAGAGAGAAATATTACATATTTTAACACATGCTTAACAGTTTTCCACCCTAATTTCCTCGATATTTTAATGAGTCTGATGCTGTGTGTTACATAGATAATTTTAGCTGTATTTAGTTGTGTATTTTCTGAAATAACTACTTAACTAGACTACTAGAGTCTATAGAATGTTTTACACGTTATGGGACAAATAGAGGAATGAGATCGTAAGACTAGTACAGTATCAAACACCACCATAGTTTCTAGCTCTGATCTTTGTCAAATGCCCATGAGTGGACTTCCATGGAGCCCCTGCAGAGACCAAGGAACGGCTGCAACCCATCGGGATATGTTACATTTTTGGATGATAGAGTCGATCGTTTATCTTTCATGGAGTCTTACCCCGTATAGTTGAGGTGAATTTATTATCTAATGGAGCAAAAGCCAATCTGACTCAAAGCAAAAGGAAAGTTTTTTTTACATTGCACATTTTCTCTGTGCTTTGGAGCGAGTCAATTCACTTCTCTAATACTTCACCAGACACTTGACTGGAGCTTGTTGTTGTAATCCGATGCTTCAACATCTTTGGTTGGTTCTGCCCCGATAAACTTAGCAGGGCAATTTTTACACTGGTTTACTAAAACCACTAATTGTAACTGTTGTTTGTATTGATGTTTTCTCAGAAAACTGGAATTTGTATTCTCTTTGAAAGTTTTGGTGATGGTTAGTTATTAATACCTAACTTGGACATTGAATTTCTGTTCAAGGCCATTAATTAAATGCTTACTGTGAGATTATTTTATTAAGCGCCTTGTCCAGAAGGTACTGTGTGAAAATCTACATCAGGTCACCCTTAACCAAAAAAAATTTGCACGGCATTCCCCCTAAATCCAGTTGTTTCCTGTATCCTCCTGCAGCCACACGTCAGGCTATGAGAGTGACCCCAGCACACCCATGGTGTACAGCTGCAGCACCCAGTACCGCATCCATACCCACGGTGTGTTCCGAGGCATCCAGGTCAGTGCCAGAGGTCACCTGGAGGCCATGGCCTTTGCATCCACCTCTCTGCTGAGATGCTTTGTTATGCATTGTGGGTATAACATGTTGCCATGGAGCACAGCAGGGACTTGGACTCTTCGCTGGACTGGCCCCATGGCATCCACCCCACTAAATACTTCCCCTGCACAGGGCAGGAGGGTGAATTATAGTTTGGAGGGAGGAAAAGAAAAAGTGGCATAGTGCAGGCTGTTTAAGGGCCAGAACAGTGGAGATATTTTAAAGGTATTTCAGAATGAAGAAAGAAGAGGAATCACTTTCAAAAAGTCCATTAGCAATAAAGATAGTGTTTCCGTGCACAGGCCAAGGTTAATAAATCATTACATCTTAATTAATACCCTTCTGAAAACAGACATACTGCAGGGGAAACTCTAGAGTCATTTCAGATGAAAGCGGAGTATTTACTTAGCCACATTCATTTTCATCACTGTTTAGGCTATGAAATGGCATTAAATAGGCTGAAGGTGTAATATTACATTTTTCAATAAACAAGTTGTAAATGAACATGTTTACCAGCAGAAATGTGTATAATGCAATAACAGAAAGTACAATGTGCAGGAGGTGGTTAAAGTTGCTGGCAGATGGCAGATGGCTTCAATTTAGGGAATCTAGGAATGCACCCTGACTTTGGTATTGGCCTCTATGTGGGGTCACCAGATAATCCAGGCAGGAGGGTCATAAAACACTTTGGTAATTTACTTATCAATAACTTCCAAAGTGTATTAATTACACCAGTGGGGCATAAAAAGCCCATTATGCTAAGATGTTGCTAATTATGAACAGATGGGGGCCAGCACCCGGTGATACTGGGGAGTTGGAGAGATTGGTTGAGATAGGGCTTGCCCAATATCCGTAACTAACAGCTCACATTTAAATAACAAATCAGCTACATAGGAAAATTTGGATGATCTTTTTACAGCTAATTCTAACATAATGTGGCTATTAAGTGAGACAAATTACTCTTTTCTGTTGGAAAAGTGTATGGTATAGCTTGAGCCGAAGACAGCCTTAACTGGTTTATTTCAGCTTCATCTGTGGTGAATTAGAGCAGTGTCGTACTACCTGATTCAGCCTGACAGCTCATTTACGAAGAGTCCAAAAGCCATTAACAGGGCTCCATCCCTCTGACCCTGCATGCACTTGGGTGTCCCTGTATTGCACTGTACATGTGGTGTTGTCTGCTCCTGGTCACGGTGCCTCCTTTTGGCAGGATGTCCGCCGGGTGCCCGGCATCACTCCTTCTATTGTGAGGTCCTCGGAGACCAATGAGAAGCGACCATTCATGTGTGCATACCCCGGTTGTAACAAGAGATACTTCAAACTGTCCCACCTACAGATGCACAGTCGAAAACACACAGGTAAGGGAAATGATGGTGGTAATGCAGCCGAGCCGAAGAACCATGAAGGACTCAACAAACTGAGTACACAAAAATAGTTTAACTGTGAATGGGATAACGTGCTCCCAAAGATAATACTGTTTTTAGTACGCTTATTATAAATTATGTAATAATTATTACATTTATGTTTTATAAATTACACTGACTATAAATGATTTGAAAACAAAAAGCTTTGGAAAAGAAGAGTTACTGTAATGCATTTTCCAGGAGGCTGTAATCATTATGTATGCTACAGAATAGTCTTGTATTAATATTGGATTCAGAGGAATTACACTGAGGATACACTCCAGTTTTGAGAATGTTCAGAAGTCCAGTAGACCAGGTTAATGGATAACAACTCACATTCCTAATGTGTTTGCAAATTGGACGTTCAGCATCATTTCCAAGAAGTATTACTCTGAAATAGCATAGATCTGGTAGAGTAATTAACACATGATAATGTGGAAATGTTCATCCCTGGAGACCAGCCCACGACCCAGTCGAATGTCTAGTGAAGTATTAGAGCGGTGGATAAACCCTATAACATAGTTACTGAGCTATTCCTCAAACATCTCCAGCGTCCTCTGTGAAAACAGTGAGAAGGTAAAGCAGTTTTCAAGTCATAGAAGAAAATATGGACACATTTAAATTAGTTCAAACTCTGGCTTCCGAATTACTCTAAACAGGCTTTTTAAAAAAAAAACAAAAAAAAAACAAGCATTATCAAGACATGTCTGCTTGTTTGGACATTTGTTTCCAATCTGATTTCTTGAAGATGACACTAGGCTAAGAAGTAGGCCATTACAACTTGTTCCTGATAAATATATTCAGCTCTTATACATACCTAGCATATTTAAACTCAAATAAAAATAAGTGATTTTAAGACAACTAAAAAAGGTACTGTTGATGGTATAAAGCCCACAGAAATGAAAATCAGGATTGTCACCTTTCTGGAAAAGATAGAATTGACGGTCCCATGTTTTCTGCATGTGTGCTCAGGGGAGAAACCCTACCAGTGTGACTTCACAGACTGCGGTCGGAGGTTCTCAAGGTCAGACCAACTGAAGAGGCACCAGCGAAGACACACGGGTCAGCAACGTCAACACGTCCGTGTCATGCACACGTTTTGTGAGCACAGAAGCATACAGATAGAGGGTTACAGACCGAGATACAGGCACACAGAAACACAGAGAGGGACAAAAGAGACACACAGACTCATATGTCTTGTGTCTCTTTTATTTGCATGGTATGTTACAGTTTGTAAGCCGCTGCTCCAGTAAGCTAACTGTAGTGTTACAGATAGATGTGCTGCAACGTGGCATGTAAGATGCTGTATTACATTTAAATGAATGACTTACACAAAGATTGTTGTCTTTTACATAAGAACATTTCCATAATTTCCACTTTAATGGGACAGGACTCTAATGAATTTTTTAATCAATAGTTTAATTATGAATATATCTGGGTTAAGAAAATCTTTTGACCGTTCCAGAGAATCAATACAAAGCATTTTAGCAGTAAATAATCAACCAATAAAACATTTAAATATGTAACTCTTTATGGCACTACTGCATGGTGTTTTCTGAGAACCAGTGAAATTATTGGAAACGGGAGAACAAAGCATCAAATAAAATGTATTACAAATCTCAGGCCATGATTACCTTTTATCTGATGAATGCATTTCAAATATTATAATTATACAGTGCATTTAGACATAAAATAAAAATGTATGATACATTAAGCTTATTCTATACCTTTTATATACTGTATAATGTATCATACATTTAGATATACATATTTACAGTATAGACCTGTTCCTTGTCATAAATCACTCATCGCAAACAATAGCCCATTACCCCTCTGTCATGTGGGGGGTTCCCCCGGGGCGAGCCCCTATTGGAAGTGTCTCTCTTTCTTCCTGTGTGTGCATAGGAGTTAAACCCTTCCAGTGTGATACCTGTCAGAGAAAGTTCTCACGGTCTGACCACCTTAAGACCCACACCCGGACTCATACAGGTAAAACAAGTGCGTAAACTTTTATTTTTCACATTTATTAATCCTTCTTGTGTATCACTTACCAGAGACCAGAATCCTCCAGAACTGTGTTTCAAACTGTCCTCTGTGAGGTAGCATGCTTAACCTAAGATACTTCATAGTCTTTTCTGACTGCTGATTTCAACTTTTGCTACTATTTTCCTTAAGTAGTAATTTAGTTCTGGTTCTGGTCTCATTTTCCATCTCCCTCCAAACTGAAATTCTATTTGGCCCCCAGGTGAGAAGCCTTTCAACTGCCGGTGGCCCAACTGTCAGAAGAAATTTGCCCGGTCAGATGAATTGGTCCGGCATCACAACATGCACCAGAGGAACCTGAGCAAGCTGCAGATGGCACTGTGAGGGCCGATGGCTACGTGTTGCACATGGCTCTCTGCCCCCCATAGCTGCACGTTGCTGACAGATGAACTGTTTGCTGGACCGCAGATCTTTAAACTGGGATTCTGCTCATCTTCTGCAAGCACCGTGGTGGTCTGGGGTTGGGGTTAGGCCATGGTGGTGGCTAAACCACACTGTGGCCAATGATGCAGGCCATCCTCATGTACAGAGTCCCTTTTCCATCCATGAATAGTTCTGTCCATCTGGCACAAAAACTCTCCACTTGATTAAAATTCAGTCTTCTTTCATCTAGCCATTGCCTTTTCTTTTATTCACTTAATACTGATATGTGACCTTCGTGCCCAATTTTTAAATAGTTGTAACTGTGAGAAGTCTGAAACTAACTTATTTGTCTAAATTAAAATGTCAGCTTCTGTAAAGACAACTTGCAAGGAGAGCTTTATGTCCTTGGACCAGACCTTCTTTTCACAGCTATCAAGAATGCGCTTCATAACTTATCAGGTCCAAAACCTATTAATCCAAATGTGAGACCTTGCTATTATTTTAATGACAAATCCATAAAACCAGTTCCGTCAAAACCTGCTGGTGTTGTGTTTGGCAAGATGCCCTAACTCTAAAACTTGTATTACGTATTAACAAAGAGCTGTTAATTTGGAGTTTGTAAAAGGTGTAAAAGTCACACTGGCTATGTGGCTAAATTGTTGTGATATTGTTTTTTAATGTGCTGGTCCACGGATGCCATTTTAACAAGCTCCCATGCAAAAATGTAACTTATGTCTTAAATTTATGAAGAAGAAGAAATATAAATAATAATTTGATAGCTGGAGTAAAAAAATACATTTTGCTTTTTAATGTGTATTTTTCATACATCACTCAGAATAATTGTGTATATGTCTGATAACGACTATTATTAAAAACCCTCTGATATTAGAAAATGTATCATAAGTAGAGTGCATCAAAATATTTGTCTTTTCCCCTTAAATATATATCTATACCACTGTTTGAAACCTGTATGCTGCATTTGTTCTTTTTTTTCTTTTTTGTTAACAAAGCTTTGAATTAAAGGCCACTTACAGTGAAATGTTGCTTGGGGTCAGTGTTGGGTTTCTACTTGCTTTGCAAGCCACTGACTACAGAGTAGCCTGCCCAGGCCCTGACCACATTCAGTTCACCTGTCAGATCCCAGAGGGGAAAAGAATCAAATTGGTTCGCCTTTTGCAACAATAAGAACACATTGCCACAGTTGCTGCTTTTGTTGACTTTGCCTTTTTAAATTCTGCAGCTTCACTGCTAAACCATACATTACAGTGGTAAAATGTTTCAAGCTCCTCTTTTCCAGAATACCATTATCAGTTTAGCATGTCTGGCTACAAAACAGTCCAAAATGAAGAGATTCAAATCAATATTTATGCATTGCTCTACACAGCTTCCTCCAAAAAAGAATGATGTGTAAATTGTATGAACGTTGCGTTTCTAAATTAATTTGTGCTTTTAAATTAATTGCCTAATCTTATATTGCAAATCACTGACCTGTTTTATTTATTTTCTTTTAATAACACATTATGTATTGGGTAGTCAGTCATATGGGGGTCATTTTTAGGGAGAAATTCAAACTCTTCAATTCACTAGTTCTGTTTAAACCTCTCTGACCCAAGCTTCCAATTATTCACCCAAGTGGTCCCACGGACACCCCCATCCTGCCCGAGCTATATCTCCAAATGACAGTGCTTAATCTCTGTCCCAGATTCCTGCTCCACGTCCTTGCTCAGTTTCCTTTGAAGTGAGGTGGCTGTTTTTTGTTACTTCAGTGCATTCCACTTACACGAATTACTGATAAAACAGGCAATTGCTTATAGCAACCATGAAAACCAGCACAAATCTTGTGAAATGCCCCACTTATGGGATGAACAATGTTTATAAGAGGAGCACACTGTACTCTATTTATTTGACACAGATATGAAAGTGCTCCATCAGTGTCACATGCATGCTTGAAAAAAGACTACTGTATTCAATAGATTCTGAGTAACATTGCTTCCAGTACCTTCACTTGGGTCCCGTAAACATAGCCTGTTCCATTAAGCACCCATGAGACAGAAATACCACAAAACGGCAGACCGAAGCTGCCGGAGACTCAGATGCTGATAGCGACTTATTCAGAAGCAGGTGAAAGCCGGGCCAAATTAAGTCACCTTCCTGTCATTTGCTGTCTAATCAACATATTACCAGAATTAGTCACAAACACACAAACATACTCTGTGTCTTCTTTCCCACAACTGAATTCAAAACCAGTCAACATTTTGACATTTCTTTACTTGTATATTGCATCGTGATGCTAAACTCCAACGATCAATTTTCACTCAGTTGCACTTAATGTGCAAACAGCTGTCTGTGCTTCCTGAGATAGTCATGATTCAGCATCTCAACTCTGTTAAACCCACTTAAGAATTCAGATCAGTACACTTTCTGATAATAGAGAAAGAGGAAATCATCATGCTCGCCTTGTGTTTTGGGATCTTTCCCAAGACAACTTTATGGGATGATGCAAATCCAAGAAACTGGAAGGGCAGGGTGATGAACAAATGACTGTTAATCACCTGTGGTGGGGGAATTTCAAGCTCACTGCTCTGTTCTTTTTAAATACAAGAACAAAATTGAGAAAAAACCTAAATAAAACTTACGCAAAATTTCCCATCAATGTACAGAAAATCGAGGTGTGACTGTCTAGGCCTCTGTGAACATCCTCCCAATTCCTTTCTCACTGACTTACTGAACTCTTTTAACCTGAAATGTAAGTGCCCAACAATGTAACCATCACACGTCTCTACCATATTTCATTTCTGCAGTGATTTCTTTTTCTGAAATTTTTCAGGTATTTATGTTGATTCATGTATTGCTTCATAGCAACCTATAGTGTTGAACTACTTTAAGAGATTAGAGAGAGATTTAACCATGTATGCAGCAGGTTAATTTTTACTGGCACATTTCACAGCAGAGGTTGGGATCTGAACCAGGATCCTTTGAGTCCTTACCACTAGCTGCCAGGCTGCCACCCCTTCACAGCGTTTAATGCAGTCAACATTGGTTTAACCATAAATATTAGCTCGACTGTGCCAAGCTATTGCTGTAGTTATGGAAGGCAAATGCAATGAGCCATTTTGTTAGGAAAAGCCAAACGGGTTTTACACCAAGAATCCGGGGCGTGGTTCTTGCTCTGGAGATGATATCGTGGGCGTAGGGGCCCTGGTACAGAACGGCGCAGCTGCTCTCCCTGGAAGCTGCATTCCTTCAGCCTCTGACAGAAACACGTGGCTTCCAGCCCTCTTTTTGCCTGCCTTGCGCAACATTCGGGTCTGGCCCAGTTCCCGCTCAGCACAGACGCCCATCCTGCAGCACAGGGTTACCGGGCTGTACCAAGCAGCGACTTCACCACATGACAAAAACAAAGTCAGTATTTCGCTTTGACATGTTGCAGTTGCTCTGACTGGGGACCTGTGTTAATCGCTGGTGTGAGATGATACTGCATGTTCCACGATCCCCAGGGTGAATACAAGGCAAGTTCGACTTGTCGAGTTTCAGTTCAGCTGGACCACTATTAATTATCCACCATAAGTGGTTGAGACTTGAACCACATGGCCAGCAAGCAAATAAATCTTTATTAGTGAAACCTGAAAATTAACTGAAACTGAAGTCTCAGGAAAATGGGTAGCATAGTGTTTAGAGCTGTCCCGTTGAACTTGAAGGACTAAGATTTGAACTGCAGCTGCTGCTGAAACAATAGCTCAGTATTAGATACCTAACAGAGTAGGTCCCCTGGGGTAAAGGTGTCAGCTAAATTATAATTAATAAAAAGTGGTATGCATACCAAAAATTCCATGGGACCCTGTTGTGACTACTTCTGGTGCATTATTTTGACTGTAAACACTTATGCAAACTGTACATACTGCATCCTAGTAACGAGGAAACTCCTTTAAGGTATGAGCCCTTGCTTGGCTTTCAGGAAACTGACCACAACAGCTGGACTCATTGCTGTGGTTTGGTGATTAATCAGAACCACTCAAGATCTTTCCGCTGAAGACAGCCATAAAACTGGGGTCCCTAAGGAAAGCAAGGGTAGGGCTGGAGGGAATTTGCAAGGTGGTGCTTGTAACCAGGGGTGTATTACAAATAAAGCATAGTTCACTGTGTTAGTAATTAAATTGCTGAGCATTATTTTACATATACCATCAGTTCTGATATAATGTGGGAGCTGCCTTCCTGAAAGACACTGAGAAAGCATGTTATAAAAACCATAGATCCAACAGAAATAATGTTTTATGCAGCTAAAATTAACTGTTATTGACATTTTATTATATTTATTTTTAATGTATATGTTTGCAATGGAAATATAATGTGATACTGACTGGATAAAATTTTGAGAAAAACATACGCTGCCTTTGTTGCTGTTTCCATTAAGTAGAGTACAGACAATGCTGAAGAAGAATGGCAATAAGGAGTTTTAACAACTTCAAATTTGTTTTTAATTCATTTTCTTCTCATCCACCATTAGCATTAAAAAAGCTATTTAAAATCTTAAAAAGCTATTTTAACATTCTTTTTTTTCATTGGCACAGTCAGTAACATTAGTGCCTCACAGCTGCTGGGCTCAGTGGACTTTGCATGTCTGTCCCGTGTTCATGCAGTCTACCTCCGGGTGCTCTGGTCTCTTCTTACAATATAAAAAATGCGTTTAAAGGGAACTGAGTTATCAAAGTTGCCCGTGGTGCAACCGATAGTGTGACTGCACATGTTTTTGATTGTCCTGTGGTGGAATGACATACTATGGAGGAGCACCTTTAACAGGATAGGCTCCAGACCTCCAAAACCCTGCAGTAGAGAAGTGGACAGTGATGATAAATGAATTTTAGCAATATTAACTTCATAATTATAATACGTACTTGTTACCCATTAATTGTACAATTGGTTGTCATTACTACATCAAACTGGTAAGTTTCTGAATACTGAATGTATTTTCAAATTGTAAAGAGATTAACAACTTGATGGCAAATTTTTTAAAAATTTTGAGAATTTACTGTTTAGCAGCTCCATAGATTGATTTTTCCCAAAATAACTGAATTAATTTAATTATAAGATAATTTAAATAATGGTATTAATAAAATTAATGAATTACTATTGAGCAAAATGACCCAAGCTTAGCCACTGGTCTTAACTTACCATTAAACATTGTACAATAGGCCTGTGGCTATGTTACTGCAAACTAAACAATGGATGCAAATTCTGAGGACATAGTTGTCGGGCAGCAAGAGATGTGGTGACAATGACATCACTAGAGAATTTTCCTAAGAAATATCGTGTGGGAGCTGGGCACTGCCCAGGGTGCAAGCTCCCACGTACCAGGTGCAGACACGGGCCTTCACAGAGAAGACTTTGTTCTCTATTACAGCGGCATGCTGAGGGACAAAGGGCTGAAGAACAAGATACACAGGAAAGTAAAAGCAAGAAAGTTAACAAAAGTATACATTCACATTGTTGCTTATATATCTGTGTGGGGCTTCTCTTATTTCATTCTTCTATATTATGTCATATTCATTTATTGGCAGACCCTCAAGTAAATAATGCACTTTACGACTACTATTACCACACACCCACACACACACACACAACTTTGGTGGGTAGAGAACTCATGCCCAAATCTGCTTTTGATATAAGAGAAGAAACTGGCTCATGCAGACCAGCTGGGCAAAAAGGTGCTAGTTATAAACTTGTACATCTAAACTATGACCATAACTTGTAATTTGTTACCTCTGTGCACTCCTGCTGTAGTTCACTTCCCTGAAGCAACACCATAAATATACCCTGCTGTACACAGGAGTCAAATATTGTCACTTTGGACAAGAATGCGATCTAGGCATCAAAATAAATCCGTGTGGTTATAGTGTCTGTAGTATTTGAAAAGCTGACACTGAAATATAACTTAGTTCATACTAATTTTTTAGACTCAAACATATACTTGACAATACAAGATCCATCCCCTATAGAAAGTAAAGGTGAAGTAAACTAGGCATGACTATTTCACACACCTTATTACCTTATGTTTGAATTAAAACTTATTAATACTAAACTTTAAAAAATGCAAGCAAAAATTTGTAA
Organism: Arapaima gigas; assembly: GCA_900497675.1. NCBI lineage: Eukaryota > Metazoa > Chordata > Actinopteri > Osteoglossiformes > Osteoglossidae > Arapaima > Arapaima gigas. The sequence goes on from UFQX01000019.1 coordinate 508,703, forward strand.
ACCCAACCTATGTTTCTTTATCATTACATATTTAAGTCCTATTTACTATTTATCGAAAGTTAGGAAGGCTATAACAAGTACAGCATTACAATACAATAAGTGGATGTCAGTTCACAAAAACATTCAGTCACAAAGGGTATACAGATAGTACCCACAGAGCACAGCCACACAACCTTAATCATAATAACTCTTAATGAAATGGAATCCATGGCCCCATTTTACATGCCTCCTCTTTTGTTTTATATACCTGCGTCTCTGTTTAAATAGTCCTTAACTTATTTCCAAGTTTACCTAAAAATATTAGATCTGCCTGCCATAGAGTGTTTCAGCTCTTCCAGCTGAAGCAGGTTGCTGAGTTCCCTGAGCCACATTTCAAAAGTTGGCCCTGTCTCTATGTTCCACTACTGCAGCATTACCCTTTTTGCAACTACTATAACTACTATGCAAAATGGGATGACTTGAGTTTGACACTTACTGTGCCGAGTTTCACTTACCCCCAAAATACCTATAAGGAGGTTTGGTTCCCATTTAACCAAATACAAATACAAATTGAAATACATACAACCAAAATGTTTTTATCTTCATGCACAACTAGAAGCAATGAAAAAAGTGTACACTTTTTTGTTTTATATTTATTACTCTCTGTGTGTGTGTGTGTGTGTGTGTGTGTGTGTGTGTGTGTGTGTGTGTGTGTGTGTGTGTGTGTTTTTGNTTTATATTGTTTTATATTTATTACTCTCTGTGTGTGTGTGTGTGTGTGTGTGTGTGTGTGTGTGTGTGTGTGTGTTTTTGTGTAAAGCTAAAGGAGTAGTGTTTGCTGTTAAGGCAAACTACTCAGCAGGAGCACAAACCTGATGCCATAATGATTGATGTTTTATGTCTATTTTTTGTCCATTCCAAGCAGCCAAAGGCATTTAAACAGATGTCTATTGAAGTAACAGTGCCAGGTAAGAGTGTGACAGGTGGAATAGTGTTCAGCACTTTACTAACAATAAAATCCTGAGACATGAGAAAGCAAATATGCGAAGGATGACATACAGCGCTTAAAAGGCAGGCGGCTTTGAGGAGGGCAGAGGGTGTAGTGTTCTGCATGCACCTTGCCATCCGCCCCTTAAATGTGTGGCCGATTGTTTAGGTTTCAGAAGACAGTCGCCAGGCCCAGACAGTGAATTAGCATGACCCCAACCCGATCCTCATGATCCGAGCCTGCAGCTGTATTTGTTTTAGACACAGGGGGCTAATGATTCACCCCCTGATGTAAGTGAGGAACAAAGTGACTGGATGGAGCGTTGATTTAAATGCCTTTTAAAATTCCCTTTACAAGCAGATCGGAGCTTTTCAACCTTCAGTCGGGGCGCTGGTCTTTCTCAAGGCCAAAGTGACCGCTGTACCCAGACCCTGCATTGTTTTCACTCGGTGAAGTCATATCTTAATGTTCAGATTGCTATTTTTCAGAATCACTGTGGGCATAGTCTGTAAAACACACACCTTCAGTGAATATTTGCTGCCTTTGGCAGGAGAGAAACTCTTCTGATTTAGAACTCTGGCTGACATTTTTTCAGTGGCAAACCAGTTATGAGCAAGGAATTGGAACTGCATGTGAAAACTTTTCAGGTACAACTTGTATATTACATACATACTACAGAATGGCCGTTTCATATGAAATTCACCTTCTTTTCACTTTAACAGCAGTCTCAACTTTCTAGCACTGTCTTTTTGCAACTGATGAGCTGGTTTTGTGCTGCAATATTTGTGTTACTGTGGCATCTCCCTCTCTTATAATATGCCACTCATGTCTAATTGATGAAAAGCTTATCTAGAATAGAAACTACACCCTGAGGTCTCAGAACAAAAATTTTAACAGTCCAGTTATGGATGCATCAGTTCCAAGCACTCAGCTGCGTGCTGTCTGCCCACTCAGCTGGCTGCGGCACAGACAGGCTGACCTACAGGAGCTGTCCTTCATCAGGACCATTGGAAATGGGTGGTCTGTGTTTCCTGTGTTTGTTTACCTAAAAAACAGTATCACGACATCAATGCATTGACATAACCAGGGTTGTTGTTGCACATTTTTCATTTCTGCTCAATCAGCAAACCAGAACATTAATTAGAGTTATACTATACCAATATCATGAATGTTTTGTAGCTAAATACTACCAATATTAAGTTTTTATAAGTTGTTCTGAAAAAAATGATACATATAAATGATAGAAAATGTATTTGGGCTATAGTACAAAATAAGCAGCACAATCAACAGATCTCCAGACACCACTTCCACAAGCTACAATCACAACTCAGTAATATAACTCATAGGTTAACTTAGGCCCTGATTCACTGTTCACCATAATGGTCTCTGTGTTACAGAGGGGCTAAATCTTTTTTTCTGACATGCCCTTTTTTCCAGAAAACATTTATCAAATTAAAAGCAATATTTTCCCCTTAGATGATGAAATCTTACAAAAACATTTGGGTTTTTTTTCTTTAAAAATGAGTCTTGTGTCTTTCAAAAAGACACTTTTTTATACGTTGCATCTTGTTTATACATTATTGTCTTCAAAGATACTTTTAAGTCACAGTGCATTTCTTGCAGTTTCCATCTTTTAGGCAGCTCAAGGTTTACTGAGGCTACATCCCGTTCTCAAAGACACTACAGAATTTCTTCTGTTTGGGCTTTGGGTTTCCATTCTTTGGTCAGTGTTTGAGGACAGAGTCTTAAAATGATTAAAGTACAAATAGTCAATTTATCTGATGCCATTTCACTACTGTAAGTCTGTCAGGTACTGTACCAGGCTGTTGCTGCTGTAAATGACATGTGCCATGACTCTCCTACACCATCTGTAGCATTTCTCTACAGGGTACTTGGTGTACTGACCTGGGGTGAAAGTTTCAAGCATCGTAAAAATGCTAAATAGACTTCATCAGGTTTGGTCTCAGAGGTTAACAAACTTTTTCGCCACAGACTCATGTGGGTCATTGATAAGCCATGACAGACTTACTGACCAGCTGCTGTTACGTAGCCCACTGTAGCAAGGCTACTCCTTCAGAGGAGGGTGTTGAACAGCGCCAGAAATCTCTCCCTCGCTTGGCAAAATGTAAACATAAAGATCCGCGAGTGCCTTGTGCCATTTCTTTTTGGATCAATAAAGTTTTTGCCTGTCTATCGACCTATCTGTCTGTCTGTCTATATATTCATGCAAGAAAGGTTTTCAGTCACACTAACTGTCAGATTAAAACAGAAAAAAAGTATTTATTCTCATACTTTCTTTGTTTTCAATTCTAATGTCTGATTTCTAAATAGCTCCGTATGTTAAAGTGCGGTGTGTATCTTTTCATCAAATCTGGAATAGGAAGCGCAACAACAAGACTTCGGTGCCATCTACCGGGCTTCACTGAAACAAATAATTTGGTTAAGGCTGGCTGTCAAAACTTGGCCGCATTTTTTCAGACCGGACCTTGACATTGCATTGTGGGTAATCAGTGAGGTTTGTGCGGAGATCACCTGCCGCCGTGAGTTGGCGCATGTCTGCTGCCATCTACTGGCAGCTCCGTCGCAGTTCTCTCCCCTGAGAGCAAGAGAGGGTGGACTAGGGGGTCTTCACAGCCTGCCTGGTGGGGGTGGAGGGTCTCTGCCGTGGGGGCACCCAGGACGGGGGTCAGGCTCCCTCTGTGGAATGTGCCAGGAGTGGCTCAGATTGATGATGTAAACCAGCAGACCTGGGCTCTCTTTCACTCTATCACTACAGCGACGCTCCAATTCTGTGTCACACACTGACAGGTACAGGGTGGGTAGTCAGCATGTTGTGCTCCATTCATTTGTGTAGGATTTAGATGTTTCATAGTTCATACTTCTTTTCTCTGAAGCAACCTACAAAGTTAGGCTCATATAATAAGCTACTTAGTTATTTAGAATATATAGCAGGGTCATTTGTAATGTATCAATTGAGGGAAAATACTCTGATCAAGGGGACTACAGTAGGAGTGGGATTAAAACTGCAACGCAATGTCTCTAACTGCTGCCCCACCTGCTGCTATATAATGAGACATGAGGAGTAGGAAAAAATGCCCCACAGGACCTACTGGGGTATGTAGCTTCTCATACTTTACTTTATGGAGAGTTTTCACATAACAGATAATAATAAAAAATGTTAAAACATTAAAATGTAAAAATAACATGAAATAAAGCATGAGCCCCAAACTCAAAGTATTGTGCTTGAGCTCCCTGATTTCTAATTTCTGATTTGTTCGTTGCTAATAAATGAAGCACCCAGAGATGCGCAGGGAATAAGCACAGCTTCTGAACTGTGCTGCTAGGTTGTAAGAAACCCCGTCCACACTGTGTGTGCAGTTTATTTGTGTAGCCCAGTGAAAGTTGGACAAGTGTAACCTTCTGCACCGTGTGGCTGCAGGCCGCCATTAGTTACCTCTCTCCAAACAGCATGTCAGAGTAGGGGCTGCCATAGCCAGTCACTAGTGCCCCAGAGGGCAGGGGTCAGACACTGCTGTGTTTGTCTAATTTATTCATTGTCAGAGGGGACATTACTGCAGGAGATTACCCTGCACAAGAGGGCAGAGGAGGCACGCTAATGCACTGATGATCACGGGGCTGACGGGAAACAGTGTCAGGGAGAGGGGTGGTGCCACCGTGATGTCCAGGCCCTGCTCTGCATGGCAGTGCGTTACCAATTGTGTGATGTTGGCAGCTAGACTAAGTGCCAAGGATGGACACTCCTGTAACGTATGTATTAATAGCTTTGTAGTACTTCAGGTTTCTGAGGCCTGCTTACGCTCTTGTGAGGATTAAATAAATAACATAGTTGTGCTGAAGTGAGGAACAGCCATCTAACTAAGGCACACAACCACAGTAAGATCAGCACATATTTAGGGTGATTCAAAACAAATTGAACATTTTAATTAATTTATTACTCAGTAGCTAAGTTACTGAGGCAGAAATGTAGACACCGTTGAAGCAGTAAAGTCTGGAAAAATTAAAGGTAACTATACTGCATGTCATACTTTTTGAGTAATAAATGTATGAAAGTGTTCAGTTCCATTTAAAGTGCCATATAAAAGGATTTATTAGAAAAAAATACATACAAACACATCACACAGAAACAAACAATCCCAGCAATTAGGCAGAAATAGAAAGCAATAAAAATTCTAGCAATTATATGTGTGGGGAAAACAGGAACATGTCTGAATGTTGGTGTGGATAAATGTGTGTTTTGTGCTTGCTTGCATTCTTGCACACCTTCCACTTTCTGCATGTTACATGCCTCTATACCTGTGAGTGTGTTGGTGTTTATGTACATATGTGTTTGCATGTCTTATCTGTAAATAGTATGTGAAAATGTTTTGGTGTATGTGCATGTTTGTGTGTCTTATAAACATACTGTATATTTTTGCATGTGTATGTGTGTATATCTGACCGCAGGCCCCCGGCCCTGCTGTGGTGTTGACGTGGGAGAGCTCCAGGGACCTGGCTGCTGAAGGCACCCTCCTCTAGGCCAGAAGGAGCTCAGGGGCCGAGTGCTGAGCCCACTCCCCATGGCCCCTGCTCAGCTCACCAAGGAGGTCTCAGCTGCCCCTTTTGCAGGAAGCTCCGAGCCCTGAGGGGGGCTCAAGACGTCTGGCTGGGGACGGGAAGATTCCCTCTGCGCAGCACCTCTGAGAAACACACAGCCCCGCCGCTCTTGGGGAGGCTCCCTGCGGACTGCTTGCACGCCTCGAGGCAGCTCACATTCCCCAAAACAGCCTCACTTCACCTCACTCCCCCCAGCAGGCGCTTGTGGAAATCAGGGCTGCAGTGAGTATGTTTGGCCACGCGGGGGAGGTGTTTGTCTGTCGCTGTAAATCTAGGTGTACAGGCTGGGGAGGCTGGAGGAACAGCAGTGGAGAAAGAAGAGGTCCATTTCTTACATGTCTATGGAGCGGCACTGTAGACTGCATCCATAAAATAAGCAAAAGGCAAGAGAGGGGAGATTTTAAAAATGCATGATGTGGATGGAGTTGTGTGTCAGTGTGTGTGCAGTTCAATAAATAGATGAATAATTCAGTTATAAGTGAATGAATAAAAGATGACCATGTTTGGCCTAGAAGACTGTTGTTTGGTTCCACACTTTCAAACTTACTGTACATAATAACCTTAAGTGAATTGCTGGCTCTAACGCACATGCAAAGCTTGGGAGTGGCTGCCGTGTGTGTGTGTGTGTGTGTGTGTGTGTGTGTGTGTGTGTGTGTGTGAGAAAGAGAGGGCTTTAAGAAACATTTCAGTTGAGCTGCTGCAGGCCAGTCTCATGCCTTCTTACTTTAATATAATGATGGTTGAGGAGATCTTTGTGTTTAAGTCTTAACCAAAAAATTTTATTTACATATTCATTTGTCTGTGGATTTTAACCATACAGTTCAAATTTAAGGGCCTCGTGAATTATATTAGGTCTCTGTAGAAAAAAGAGACTAACACCTGAAAGTACCTACATACACAATGAGTCAATAATGAGCTGTATGCTATCTATACACTTGTTCATTTGTGTGTTTAAAATAGAAGCAATTGACCAAAATGACATTTATTTGTATGTCTTCCTACTGATGTAATGGGCCAACAGGTTATGCTGTTTTAAAACTATCACAAGTAATTAGGTGCCTGAAGTGTAAACTATCCCCCCACTCTTGTTTTTTAATAGAGAACTCTTACTTGTGTGCATGTTTTTACGAGACAGGTTGGATCTAAATTCTCTGTATATGCTAACAGTAATGTCTGATCATGTGTAGGATCAGACATTAGGTGCTGATTTGACTGTGTCACGTCAGAGTTATTGTCTGTCTCAGGTACAGCAGCAGGAGTGAGATTAGGCAGCAGGACACTATGGTCAGAGTTTGTCTGTTTCAGCTGCACAGTAACAGTAAGAGTTTTGAGGGACCAGGCATTTTCCAGTGCTGCCAAACTAAAGTTGACTTGAGAAACAGCTGCACTATAATGGTAAAAAGATAAGCAAACACTGAAGATGTGTGCAATAATACTACTACTACTACTACTACTAATAATAATAATAATAATAATAATAATGCAATTGCTTAATAAATAATTAACTATAAAGAATTAAAACTAGGCCATTATTTCTTACAGCTAGCAGGATAAAATAACTATAATAATATAAATAATTCAACTGTCAAATTTCTCTTAGCTCTTGAATGATTAAAAATACTGATAAATCTGAAATAAAACATTAACTTGTACTACCTTGTTTCAAGCTAACAAACAAACGAAGCACATGTTATTTGCACTGCAGTTCTTGGAGGCTTAGTTTAGAGTTTAATGAAAAGAGTGCTCTTCACTCAGTTATAAAGTGTTAGAATGGCCTGGTACAAGGAAGCTCACCTGATATGACTTAAGTAATTTTAAAACTGTAAGCAATCTAATTTATTACCAAAAATTTAGTTCAGACTTTCTGAATTACAAAGAAAAATAAAAACTTTGTAGCAAGTTTCCATCATTATCAACGGATTGCTTAAAATATTCGGCCTCTTTCTGAATGTTTTATAATAATTAAATGTTGACTTGGTAACATTTTCATCTTGCATCTACTTGCACTGGTACTCATAATGTATAATTCTACCAGAGAGGATTATCTTGTCCACATCAGTTATATGATAACATACTGACCATTTCTTCATCACTGTACACAATTGTGAAAAAAACATGTTTGTGACAAATGAACAAGTAAATTTGCAGCATTTATGACAGCAGGTGGAGAAACATTAAGATGATGACTGGCCATTAATTTATTTATCAAGCCACAATTACAATAATTATTCTTTTTAGAAAAATAATAACAAGGGGGTCCATTATAATGCAGTTGAAAAACCTTTCAGTGCCTGATGTTGTTATTTTCACCATTTTATATTGCTCACCCATTGTGTTTACATCACTTTAATCTGAAATTTGGAAATAGGGATTTAAAGTAATCTGGCAGTTATGATTTTCTTGATTTTTTCATAATTTTCCACCCTGTAATGGCACTAAGTCTGTTATCTGTGGAGAGATAATGGAGTCGGGAGATTTAAGCTTTCACATTGATGCTAACTGAACCTTGGCACTGCTGGAGCAAAAAAAAATGTTTTTTTAAAGATGAAAACAAATTGTTTTGATGTGATAGTGAATTTACATCCATTTGGCTCAGAACTGTGTGATGTCATGCGTTATAATATGTTATACCTAGTAATGAAGTTCTACACAGCTTGAGAGAATCTAAATCGAAGACCCAGTATTTTTTTGCAATTGCTTATTAAAACAAAAACCATTGGTCCAATAGTATATCGGGAGTTTCACAGCAAAAGGAACAAACCTCTTAAAGCTGGCAGGGGCTGTGGATCAGGCAGCACTCTGAGGCAGTAGGAGGGTGGGGGGCAGGGTTCCCAATCCCAGCACGAGCTGGGGAAGGAGCTGAGGCGTGGTGGGGGCTGCCCAGTACGACCCCAGCATGAGCTCCAGGCCCTTGCTTGATGCCTAGTAATTGGTGGAGGCTGCAATTTACAACTTGAAGTATGCACTTGCCATTGGAATAATGAATGTCATTCTCCTTGTTTGATAGCGCTCGTCCGAGTTTCCCCATTATTACTGGAATGCAATATTCAGCGCGAGCCTCTTTATCCACCCAGGTAGGGGCCCTGATGCTTGGCAAAATGTGAGTAATCCAGCTCTTCTCACACAGAGCAATGCCCAAGAAGGATGAGATGAAATGGGCACCATGAAGAACTGGCTTGAGGGAATGGTGTTTTTCAGCATGGGGGACTTGCACTTTGACAGTCTGAGCAGATTGTGATGGAGGAGAGAAATAGAGCCCAATTCTATGGCTAGAGAAGGTGATGCTGACTGGCAGGGCCTTTAATACAGGTCAGCATATATGGAGCTGAAGACCAGGTACTAAGAATAAAGATCTTCCTCTTACAGGTGTTTGTTTGAACAGGTCAGTGGTATTAGACAGTCTGCAGGTAAATGTCCTTCCATTAATCCACTTAGTCAAGTCATCTGGACACCAGCCAGGGATACCAACCCATCACAGGGCAATCATTCACTCCTCCACTCATTCACTCTCACACACCCACAGCACAAGCAGTGTGGAGTTACCAGTTCACACAAAACATGTGTCTGGAGTATTGGAGGAGTTCAGAACACCAGGAGGAAACACATGAACAAGGGAAAAACATGTCAACTCCATTCAGACTGAGCAAGTTTCAAACCCACATGCCAACACATAGCTCAGCGGCCCCAGAACTGCATACTGTGCCACTAAGCCATCCTCATATTATTATTATTATTATTATTATTATGTCCATCGTCATCATAATTTCCAACTTCATCTAACCTCAGAGTGATAATTGTACTCAGTAAAGTGGTGTGAAAGAGCTCAGTACAGCCTTGTCGAAGCCAGCAGAAGCTGCCCCTGCACATACTGTAATGCTTGGTAAGTCCTTCAGCCTGTCTCACTCCCAGTGAAAACACGTTCTGCTCTCTCTCTCTCTCTCTGTCTCCCTTTCATTCGCTCACTCACGCTTCCACTCCAGTGGAAGTTTCTGGATGAGAGTCTCCCTTTACGATGATGCCTAATCACTAAATAGGGAAACTGTTGCAGTGAGTGTTCACTTGCAGAGAGGCTGATTTCTGCTTGGGGCTCAGCGTGTGTTTAATGTCCCTTAATCTAAGCCAACATATTAAAAGCCTTTTTCTGTAATAAGGGGTAGTATCGTTGCCAAGAGCGGCACTGTCAAAGGTGATTTTGAACTAGTACATTTCATATTACAGTCTTTTGGCTCATTTTTCTAATTGATCTGTAGTTTGCTATTTCTAGATGAGAACTGTCCATCACAAAACCCATCTTGGTTTTTTATTGCTCACTTTTTTGGCACAACTTCTTCAGATAATGAGGAACACCATGCAAGACTTGTGTGGAATCCTCTGTTCGGTTTCCCTGGTGCACTGCTGATTATTGTCTGCTGAATTGAATAGTATCTGAATGGTCCCAACATTCAAGTTATTGTTCTGAACAAATTAAACAACACAGTTTGCACCTAGTCACATGTGCCTCGCTTTGTAGGTGTCACTCTACACTAGTGACTAGCAAACAATTCACAGCAGGTGGTACTCCAGCCTGTATTAGTCACCTGTATTAATATTGCATATTACTTGGGAATGGGAATACACCCAAGGCCATTTGTGTCATAGGGGATCACATTCTCACCATCACTGCCTCAGATCATGAGGTCCTTAGTTCACACTTTGAGAATATAGTTTCTGTGTTCATGTGGGGTTTGAAGTATTTAAACTGTTCAAACAAATACGGGTGTCTGCACTCATGTGACATTTCAGTGGAAATATTTGCAAACCATTATGCAAGAACTTAGTACAATTCCGTGCGGATAATTTGCATAACAATAGAAGATAGAAAACATGATTTTAGAAAATCAGACAGACAAATATTAATTACATAGTAAGTCTGTCGGCTCAGAGGAAAAGAGGAAACGGAGACCTGCGCCCAACAGGCAGCTTGCTGCGGACTGGCCTGCTGACCAATCCTTAACTACAGACTTTGGCTGAGAGCCAGTGGTGATAAATCACTATTATCACTTTTTAGAGAAAAGTTAAATGTGCACTTTGTAATATCCCACAGCAATTTGTTTGTGATATTAACATTTGCTATCAGCCTCTGCGCATATGCTTGCGTGAACTAATAAACATTATGCATTTCAACAATGCAAGGTGCTGCTGGTAGTGATAAACAACAGGAGTAAGACGTGTTCAGTGAACATAGACATGTAAGCTAATTTTCACAAGAGACCTGCAGGACAGTGGTAAAGCTACATCTCTGCACTTGAGAATGTGGTCTGGGTTTTTCATGGCTACTCAAAGAGTGATTCTTCATTGCATTTCTTTACTGTTTGTCATCCTATCATTAATCAGTGATCTAAGTAGGCTTAAGTTTTCAGCTTTTTCTATTTCTTTCCATCAACAGTGAAGTTATCAGCTGTACCAGTTTTCGGGATCTTTGTCTTCTCAGTAATGTCCATGCCCATTTCGAGACTGTCTTCTTTGATCCTAATTAAGCAGATGTTTTGGGTTGTCTTCACTTTCAGCTAGTAGTGTGGTTTCATCAGCAGACCGAAGGAAACAAAAGAAAACAAAACAAAAAAGAAAACAAATAGAAATATGTATATGATGAAACGCTTTACAGGTAATTTCTTTTAAGATTTCCATTCAACAATGTATTGTTCTCTGGACAGTAAGAACAGCATTGTCCTGGTGGTCCTGGCCTGTGGTCTCAGAGAGTACAGCTGAGCTCCGCGCTGGGACCCCCACAGTGGTTGCCTGCCACCAACATACCAAAATGCAAAGTCTGCAAAGTCAGTGGCCAGACCCACCGCGTGGCAGTCCGTCCGGCGCAGGCCATCAAATAACCTTTCCCCAGTGTGAAAATGCAACGTGACTCAGTCCCTGACCTATGGATAGGGACTCCCTGACCAACACTTCCCAATTAGGCCGTCATGCCGTGTCCTGTATGAGATCACATCAAGCTGCAGAGAGATGCCTTGCAGACAGCTGCACTCCTGGCTTCCGAACCTCCAGGAAAATGGGACACTGCTAATGACTTTAAGATTGGCTACATTTTAGGTGATTGCCTGTGGTCAGAATTAGGCTGAGGAAATTCACAGCCCAAATTGGATTTTAAATAGATCCCACTAATTGTGAGAAATAATGCCCCAGTGTCAGCCTAGGGTAATCTCCTCATCTTCCCTCAAAACAAATTGAGTGTTTTGTCACACATTCCCCCCTTCACCCTTTAAATGAGAAGGATCCTGCCATTGCTGGGGGTGGCAGGAAAATGGTAGGGCTTAAATAACGCATGCTATCAATAAGACTCAGACTGTCACATCTGCAGTCATCTGGAGCGGCCTGGGAGCTTTTCCTTCTCCTCTCCAGTGGGGCTGCATGATTAACACATCCGCCGCTATAAGAAACACACAGAGCTTTTAATTTACACAGGACTCCTGGGCACCATTATCCTGCCCTTTCTATACAATCACCTATTGTTGACCTGCTGGTCACTGAAAGACAGACAGGGGGAGAGAGCTAGAGCAGGAGAGTGGGGCACGTGAGGAGGGACAGACAGAGGAGGAGGAGCAGGTCGAGGTGCTCCTCAGCCCGGGGCCTGGGCAGGCTCCAGCACAGTTTGGGATATTAATTAAATGTATTAAACAAGCGTGGCAGCGGAATGCAGAGGCAGGGGTCCATCTGCTATCTGTGTGAGCGGCGCTCCACACAGGGCCTGGCGGTGTGCTAGTTAAAGTTCAATAGCGGAAAGGAACAGATGGGCTCCCAATCCCTTGGGGCTGCATTTGGTGGCGGTCCAACAGCTTCCCTGCGCCTTGAGCTTTTTTTCCCCTCTTTTCTCTCTCCAAGCTGTAAGGGGCGAGAAGAGGATAGACACAGAGAGAAAAAGAGAGAGAGATAGAGAGAAGCCAAAGAAAAAGAAGCAGAGGGGAGAGGGGTACAGATGAAAGCAGAGATGCCGAGGAGGTGGGTGGTAGCACAATGCTCAATGCTGCTGGCGGTCCTCTCTCTGCCCAATTGTTTATCCAAGTGATGCCTAAGTCTGATTGATTCCTCTGGAGCAGTGAGTCACAGCTGATCCCATACAGGGTCCATGTTGTAAACCTCAATCAGAAGATAATTAGTCAAATGTAATCCCATTGACTTTACACCTCTCCAGAGTGGCAAGGCTATGCAACCGCCATACAAGGGGAGCGAGATGAAGAGGGGAGTGAGATGAAGAGGGAAGCTTTCACTGTGCCCTTCATACTCATCTCAATAACCCTTGTATCATTTGTCAACAAAAGGATCCATAACAACAACATACACGATTCCTCTCTGTAAATACAGATATATTCTAATAATGATTCAACATACTTAAAGATACTAATAACACTGACTTCATAACTATCCCAAAATGTGAAAGGATTATGAAGGTTCAAGGTTCAGCATGGTCAACGTAGGTCAAACTGCAGCATTTACTTAGTCAAACATGGCCCCTGTGACAGTGTCTCAGCTCAGTCTGACCCAATGAGCCTTTTATTCCCCAGCCTAAGTGCTGCTGTCGACCTTCTCCATACCCACAGTGTGTGTAACTTTCTGACAGTGCGATTGGCAATGGTGTGAAGGTGTTAAAACAGCCTGAGGACTGACAAGGTCTCTCGTGGGGTTATTGATAAAAACCAGGCTCAGTAGCTCTGTGGCACCTGGCCTGTGAGGCCTCTGGAGCAGGCCCAAGGTCAGAGGCAGAGGTTAATGGTGCAGTTATACTTCAGCCAGGCTGGAGGCCCAGTGCCGGGGCTGGAACACACAGAGTAGTACAACTGGAAGTCAATATGGTGCGGGGGGGGTGTGATGGATTGCGGTGCTGGATCAAGCACCTTGGCCACTGACTTGCTCTCCTCCAGGGAGCAGAGGACAAGCGCTGCAACTTTCACTGAAGCACAAGGACTAATAATGAAGTCAGACATACTTCTGTCAGCACCTTCTCAAATGAGGTACAAGTTTCTGTTGGGCCCTTTTCTACAAAAAGAATGTAGGTTCCCAGAGATGGGGGTGATCCTGCCTGTGAACTGACAAGACTGATTGCTGGACACCTGGAAAGTCTGAAGGTAATGAGGGCAGTGGTTGTGTAGGAGGGGGCTAGATGTAACTGCTTCCTCTTCACAGCTTTCCTCTGGTCCAGCTGCCATCAGAAAGACCCTTTTTGAACTGCATTTGATTTGCTGGTGCATCTAGGGGGTTAGGAGAAACTCCCTCGTTGAGCACTGAAAACGGAGGCTTGAATCCTTTGTGTTTGTAGTATTTTGGCGTCATTTAAAAGAACAGATTACGACAGATGGGAGATGAGGTGCGAGTCCTTACGAGTAGGCCTCTGATCTATATTCTTTCAAACTGACATGTAATTATGTTTTATGTCAGCTATAATTTTCCAAGATGACGGTCTGCCCCGAGTAAGACCCAACAGGTCACCATCTGATTTCTAAGTATAGTCCATAAGAAGATTCCTGCAGCTCTCACTGAATTAGTGTTGTCAAGAAGTAATGATGAGAGTTCTTTTTTCCTTTACAAATGAATATAGATTCAGGCGCAGCCTGTGAAACCATATTACTGTCTTACATTGTCAGGATGTTCCTCAGACACGGAGTCTAAAGAAAATTAAAGTAGAAAAAAGCTTTGGCAGTTACAAGCAACCCTAGAGTTCACTGCCAGCTATCAGCGGCTGTTAGAGTGATACATCATGTCAGCTGTTAACTTTATTTCCTTGAGTTCTGGTCCTGCTTTTATTGACCTCCTAATGGTGGTCTTTTAGTTATCCATAGTACATTTATGTTGTCTTTCAAGGTCAAGTTCATCAGGTTCATTTGTGAGAATTAGGGGGAAAAGTCTAGCACTGTTTCATTCTCATTTTCTTTCAAAATGGAAAAAGTGCAGTGTACAAAAGCATCAAACTTTTGAGTGGCAGCATTTTGGTCACTATCAATCTTAACCTCTTCGAGACCAATGGAAGAGAGAAGAAATTAGGATGCTGTAGTACGTATGCAGACTGGGAATATTACTAAATCTGTTTCCCCCTCCAGTGGTTCACCTGTTTCCAATCTATGCGCACACAAATGTTGGAAACTGATAGAAAGGCTCTGGACTGCTGCGACCTTGTTCAGGATAAGCAGTTAATGAAAATGGATGGATAGAAATTGACAGAAGCCAAATTAACTGAAGATTAAAACTCACCCTTTATTTTCAGGTCAGTGCAAGTTGAAGTTTCTTCTCATACTTATTTTTAGAAGACTATGTCTCTGATTTAGTCATTTCTAAAGCTCTGTTGTGATTTTTACATATTCAGAAGTACTAAATTATTATTGTGGGTTCAGCAGGGTGAAATATTGAAGCCTAGAACAGAATAGAATAGAAGATCCAAGCTCTTTATGGTGGACATTGCAATGGGGGAAATGTCCTTCTGAAACTTAAATTATTTGCACATTTTGAATCCAAAAGTAAAACAGTTAGTTTTACAATCTGGTATTGCCATGTATTTCAGTTAATCTGTAATTGTTGAGTCTGAGCAATCACATGAATAGAGTGTTTCCTGAATGTTGTGTCCTCTGCTTGTGTCTCTGTGTTTGAAAGAGGTGCATCCACTGTCACAAAAGTCTAGCATAAATCTCCTATACCAAATCACACACCCATCCACCCACTCGTGTGCTGTTGACTTCAGCTGCCAGCTTATGATCGTCCTTCATTATTTTGGGCTAAGGGCAATAAATTTTATTGTATGAAACAGGAATTTAAATGTTTTAGTGTCAAATGGGAATTAAATCTTCTTTTCAGTTATTTCTAATCTATACAGCCTGGGTACTCAGTGTCACATGATGTAAAAAATAAAATGTATCTGTTACTAAATGATGTGATACAAACATTTTCAAGACATTTCAGAGTCTGTAATCAGTTGAAGTCACACAGGTTGAAGTACGGGTCTTTAGCTATAGTCTGCTTTGTAAGAAATAACCAACAGGCTGTATCTGACGGAGAACAAAAACTGAGTGCAATTATTCTAGACATGTGGGTGGAATGAGCCTAGATTTTCAGGCTGAATTCAGGCACTCTTTACAGCCATCCTCTCTACATTTCCTGATTAACAGTCTTGTTTTGTTCTACGTTGCTGCAGCGGACACAGTGTGACTGCTTTTCGTTTACACAGAGAAGTCGTTAGTTGCGTAAAAATTACATGGAACAAAAATCACTGGGATCCATTATCAGCCTGTTTTGTCAATTTGCATGGCAAGATGTGTCAGTCATTCTGCTGCTCACACACACGTACATCTTCGCTATCTCGGGGGGGAGC
Source organism: Arapaima gigas (assembly GCA_900497675.1). NCBI lineage: Eukaryota > Metazoa > Chordata > Actinopteri > Osteoglossiformes > Osteoglossidae > Arapaima > Arapaima gigas. The sequence continues at coordinate 524,626 of UFQX01000019.1, forward strand.
CTCAGTCTGCTGTAATGAACCCTTTTGCTGTCTCCCAGCACGCCAGCATCCGGATAACACACAAATCGTGAGATGCATCTCCAGATAATGACATGAAGATGAACAGAAACATGGTTTGCGGTAAGCAGGCTACAATGCCGTGAGAAATAATGGTGCAAAGACAAGATGATGTCTGCACAGCAAGGCGAAATGGGAATTAAAATGAAATCTTGCTCACTTAGAAGAGACACTTAACTTGAGGATTAATTCACTCTATTTCTCATACAAACGCAAACAAACCTCACAGAAATAACAGAGGAATAATAATTGCTGGGTGTCTCAGTCTCTCAAATAAGCTGAGAAAATTTCTTTGAAGAGAATCCAGTTGATTGAATAGTGTGCTAGCATGTAAACAAGTACAATAAACCCAGTGCATTTAATGCCATTCTCTACAGCACTGACTGATTACATAAAGGAGAAATAATGCCAATACCAATGATTTTAAAAAGGTTTGTAAATTCTACTTAAACTAAAATGGAGCTATGAATGAACTTTTACAGAGTGTAATGCATAGACATTTACTTTTCATTATGTGCATTTTCAGGTGTTGGAGGCGTTAGACTGGTTACGTGTTTGGATGTGTGTTTGACGCACTGTCCATCGAGGCTTCTTGAGGACTCGCACCTTCCATCAGTTGAGGTTACTGAACCCCCCATTGGGACTCCATGAACAAAACAGAGGTGGAGATGGTGTGGTGGTCGGTGTATGAAAATAGTGCTCGCGGGGCAGAAGTAGCAGGGTGTGTTAATATCCATATGCCCATGATTGATAACTGGGCATGGCCAGATATTCTGTCTAATACTTCCCTCCTGAAAATAGTCTTTTACAAAACTTCAATTAATTTGTCTTTAAAAAAACCCCACAAAGAGCTATAACCAATCTGGATACCTGTTCACGTGATTCTTCTGTCTTTCTCAGTCCTGAGTTATTTTCATCTGAATTCTTTTCTGCTCCATTATTCATTTGCCTCAAAGTGAGCAAGCAAAGGTGACTCAAAGGTCTAGTTTTCCACTAATGCATCAGTAGTGGACCATGAAAAGGGCCTTTGGTGATGTTTTCTGCAAGACCAGAATTGCCATTTCATCCGGGCACCAGCACATATAACTGTACTTTCTGTGGTGGCCTGTATTGCCTTGCCAGCTGCCTAAGTGTAATCGCCTTAATCTCAGCTTGTTATCTAATTATCACCTTAGTGAGCAGGGAAGTCCCCCCTAATGCTCGCTCACTGTTTCAGATTAGGAGGGGTGGCGACCAGCTGTCATATGGCTGATGCCTGCCTTCCTGGATTAGTGGAAATCTCAGCACAGTTCCAGGCCACGGCCGGCCAGCAACCTTCCCACAGGAAAGAGAACAGTGATTGTCACCTGGTTGCCAAAATGTCAGGAGGCAATGCAGGTGGAAATGCTTGACCCAGACAGAAACCTTGAAGTTCACTCTCCTGTCCTCACCGTGACCTAAATAAAACCATTACCGATGAAGCTTCTTCCAAATACGCCTCTGAAACAGGAGGATGCCACTAATTGGGGCACTAATTGCATTTTCCCCACCCAATAAGTGGTAATTAACCTCATATTAGCATTTTGGGTTGTACGGGTGGGGGCAAGTTCCAGACTGTTGAACCTCACACTAAACAGAACATAGATAAACAGTAGTATCAGCAAACACTGATACCTCCCATCAGTAAAATCGTCCATCTTAACTTTCTTACTTCACAGTACAAGTAATTCAAGTACCGATGAACATGAGTTTTTATTTATTACACAGCATTTAGGTAACGTGATGTCATACCTGAAAAATATTCTATATTTTCTATCGTTTTAGGATATGTATGTTAAGCAATATACAAGTAGAATATATATTTTGCAGAAGGTATGCTGAACATACGCTCACATTGCTTAACTGTGGAATGCATATTACAAAAGACAATGGTGAGTGTGTCTGGACATACTTAGCTGATATAAGAACACAGCACCAGACAGTACATGCAAATGGGAGTATATGGAATCTCATTTGCATTGATTGGAATTGCCAAGCAAGCATCTTTCTGCTGCATGATGGAACCTGTCCCATGGGCTCGCCGATGCTTCGCTATCTCTATTGTTCTGTTTTGATTACAGACCTCCCACTATGCATGGGCAGGAGACAGGACATATTTTATAGATGAAAAGAAGGGCAGAAGGTGCTTTTTGCCCTCAGATTTCTAGTAAATATATTGCGTTTATTGTCGAGGGCTGACTGGAAGCTGTCAGTTCAGATTAAGTCCTACCACATCTAAATTAACACATATAACAAGGTTCCCGTTGTACTTGGTCAGATAAAAGAACAGAACCATCACTTTTTGTGTTTTAAATACATTCCTGCATACCTCATTAGCATACGAACAGTTTTTTCACACCATGTAGGTAAATTGGTTGGGATTTCATTTGAATATTGCTGAAGCAGAGCAGTAATCCTATTTAGTCTATAATTTAATACAGAGTGAAACCACATTTCCCTTATGTTAGGGAAAAATACTATTTGTTTGTCCTTTGAATAATTCATGGAGTTTTCCTATGGGCAGTTTTTCAGGAGGATCTCAAAGGTACAAGTGAAAGGTGAGTGATATCACCAGACCAACCCTTAAAAACACTACAGAGGGACAATATATAAATAATGACAATACTGAGTTTTCTTTTGCTTTTTCAATGTAAATGTGAAATTACAAATTAAGTCTTAAGAGTTCAAATTTACCACCACACAGTGGGGTGGCAATGCAGATGTCATTTTACATACTACATAAGAATGGGGAAGAAGATCAGAGGTTGGCTTTTTTGCTGTGTCAAGTGACCACTCTTTACAAAAGAGGGTTTCATTGAGGTGAGTGGTTACACAGGTCAGTTTCTTCCTTACCTCCCCAGGTCTTTTTGTGCATACTAACTGATGTATAGCCATTTGGCCACTGAGGACCTATGTTTCCTGTAGGAAGTTGTCTTTTGCAACAGGATGGGGTTGGTGGGGTCTTGGAGACATGGCAATCTCCACATTAATGGCATGAGAGAAACATGAGGTGAGTAATCAGATATGTAAGGTTCTGTAGCCCACTGCCCTGCTGAAATGGTGTGCTGTTACTGTCACAGTCACCCTCATTGCCATATTGCTGTTGTTACTCACAGCTGACTGTGATTGGATGAAGTCTGGAGATTATGGTGCTCTGTATTTCATTTTAACTTTAAGATATTTGAGCTTTCATTTAAGCATTTCACTTTTATTGGTATTAATTTTTTCAAAGTTTTCATTTAAAGGGGCTTGTCAAGCATGAAAATTGCTGTTACAGCACATTGCTAAAGAAAAACACACTGGTAATCAATATAACAAGATTTTCACTATAGCAGATAGTGCCGTCTGGTGGCAAAACATGATAAAACTAGAATGTCAGAAAGTGACCTCAGTGGTCTCCCCCCTTTCTGCTCAAACTAATGCCAAATACTTCACTTTGCCTCTACTTCTCCAGAGTGTATCAGTGCCCCTAAGAGACATTAGAACCCCACTTTAAACATACAGAGTAAGACAAGTCAAGGCAAAACCCTCCTGATGGAGCAGGGGCTTGAGGCAACTCACAGAGCACCATCAGGAGGGTCTCGCCTTGCCTTGTTTTACCCAGCCCACCCCAGCCACCTTGACTCTCCTCCTCCCTAAGACAGCATTGGGGGTCCACCCCTCCCTCACCCCTGCCGATGCACCAGATGCTCTGTCGGCCGCAGGCAAGCGGCCCATCTCCTCAGAGCGGCAGCCTGCGATATCTCAGGTGACAGTCACCTGGAAGTGCTTGGCCCACAACAGCTGCAGTCCTTTGATTATGTCGTCTGCTTGCGCCATCCGGTGCCTCAGCTGTATCAATTGGCTGTCGATTTCTTTCGGCTCGGACCGTGATGTGCTGGGCCTGGAATGCAAGCTGGGGACTGAGGGGATGGAGGGGGCTGCGCGCCAATGGTTCAAATTAATTGCTACATAAGGAAAAATTGAGAGATAATTATTTTTCTCTCCTGTCATCACTTGAGGGCAAGTGACCCCATTAACTTGCATCTTGTACACAATTCAATTACTAGGATATGGAAATACATTTTTAATTACTTTTGTAGTCACAACTCTGTACAACCTTGCTTCTGGCTTTTTTCCTTCCGCATTTTTCCTCTGTCTGCTGTGTGTCATTCCTCTTTAGAGAGTGCATATCCCCGTAGTGATAGGTGAATAAAAAAAGCAGCTCAGGCTCAGAGGGTCTGACAGCCGACAGATGACTCAAAATGAAATCCCACCTTCATTCATCTTCTCTCTCTCTCCTGTCAGCTGAAGACAGCAGCTCCGCCGCACTGCGCCACATGTCTGTGGGATCGCAGAAATGCCTGCTCAGACCTGACTGCAATGTGCAAACGCCTCTCAGTTCTACTGACCCGTAGAGGAAAAGCGTTCAGATACCTTCCCTGCAGAGAGACCCAAGCCTCCCAGCACAGCTTCCCTCTCTCACCGTCCATGGCTGTGAACAGTTCTGCAAAAGAGGTGCAAACTGTTTGAAAAATGCAGTTGGCTTTGTGTCTCTAGGCAGTGCAGCACAGCAAATGGGCTTTTCTTCAGGGATTGCACAAATGTTTATCAAACTATGATTTCTGGACAGTCACCCACGCAAAAAATACTGTTGCTGCTGTTTCTTAAAAATCAACTTCAGAAACGTGAATGTATACACATCTGTGTCTTTACTTAGAAACATACTGTATATGGAGCCACAGCAGAAGAGGGGCATCACAGAGCACCAGGATGTGCATTTACATGGTATCTGACAGGTACTCATGTAAGTGTCTTTGTAATGCTGAGCTGCTCTGACAGCTGGGATGCAGCGTGACTCCCTGGTGCATATTGAAGCTATTAGCCTGCATGTGCGTGTTTGTCATTCCTTTAATAACATCAAATAGAGTTAATCTAATGGATTCAGCCTTTCCCTGCTGGATAATGCACCTCTGTAGTCTGTATGTATTAAAGCAGGATTATCTTTATATGTGGCAGTGGTTCACTTTTCCAGTTGCAATTTGTCTGCAAAGCAGCCCTGTTTCGCCAAGTGTTTTGAATCACTTAAGCAACCTCTTAAATGGTGTTTAAGTAACATTTCTTTTCGATGCAACATGTGATGACTATTGAACTGATTATTATAAGGACAGTAGGTTCCAGACACAGTTATGGACATGGCCCCATCTGCGGTGCTCCTGCTCAGGGTGTTCAGTATGGAGTGCTGCAGTAAAATATCCTGCAATATCCATTAACTGCAACAGCCGCTTTGATCGGAAGTCTCAGCTAAGTAATGAATTCATTAGGAAGTAACTTGTGTAACAGGGATTTGGCAGTTTTGTTTTCTGCATGCTTGCATGGCTTTTTGTTTGTGGATATCTAGCCCAAAAAAACTACATAGTTGAATGAACCAAATACAGTCAAGCTGTTTGTGAGCTCCATCTCTGTGGCAAACTCTGGGGCTGCTCTTCACCTGTTCCCATCCCTATCTCAGAGCCCATTGAAGTACTCTGAATAGGCCAGTTTGGAATAGGTTTAGTAAAAGTGACAATGGATGAAACCGCAAGAGAAATACTCAAATTAAGATTCTTTGTCAAAGATGTCAATCCTTAATTTTCAGAGGAATATAGGCAGTACTATCCGAGTGCAGTATTTAGAGGAGTCAGTTAACTACCAGATCAAGAATTCTTTGGGACTTCTTAAATAGACACCCGTGTGATTTGCTGATTAATTTAGCTTCAGTAGGCATTTATATATGTGAGAATATAAACAGAGCAGGGGCAGCCGGGGGAGGCCAGATGAAGACTTGATGAAAAATTTTTACGGGTCTGTCTTTTTCATTGTGATTTTTTTTTTGCTTCAGCTAAATATATATAAGATATTTATATTTTATATACTGTTTTCAATACTGTTGTTTGCTTACTGGCTAGGGATATGTATTGATATGCTGGTGTTAATTAGGAATTTGACAGAAGAAAGTAATTCCATGTAAAAATATAGCTTGTGTTTTTCCTGTGAAAAATTATAACGAGTGTGATGTTTTTCATGTTGTCTCTTCCAGAATGTCACACATGTGATTGGCACCTTCAATAGGGAATGCACGGAAGTGGCTATTAGTTCTGTCTTGATTTTCTCATTACCTAATGAAGGATGAATATTGAGCCCCTCTTGTTTACCCCCTAAACAGCCCCTTATGAATCCAGAAGCAGCACGTGGCCAATGGGACAGGTTCCTTCCCCCTGCTGATAATTGAGGGTGGCTGGATGCATTTATAGTGGTACACTGAAAAGATGATGAGTCTGTGACCTTTAGGCTTGAAGGGTAGGCCATTGTGTGAGAACACGCCTTCTGTGTTGAGCTAGGGATAGACGAGTGCACAGCTAGCAGTGTGCTTGGGAATAGGTTACCATGCCTCACTGTCTCTATTACAGACTGCATTATGAAAGTTGAACAGACCTGAAATCAGTGAAATCAGCCATTCCTTTTGTTTACAAAGAGTTGCATTCCACCAAAAAGAAATAGCTTGCTTTACTTTTCAAAGAGTTGGCTTCTACTCTTCAAAGCTGTTGCATCGTACCATCATCCCCTACCCATTGGATACAAAGGGGGGTTCCTGCCATGCCAGTAACAGAGGCAAGCTGCTTAGATGGGCTCACTTGGGCTAACTCTACCAAATTAGGCAAACCAGCATGCTGGAACACCTTGAGAAGGAGAGAGTGAGAAACTGAGAGAGGGAGCACAGGAGATATTGGCTGTTGTTCAAGCCCTAGGAAAGACACAAGAATACGGACACATATGCACAGATGCACACAGACCTTTGCGCATACAACACTAGCTTTTAAAATATCCAAACAACATGCTTCTGACTCAGTGCTAATAAAATGATTATTATTCATGTTAGGTCTTAAGTACCACACTGACGTATTTATGAAGCAGCTGTCCATCCTGTTCCCACTTTGGGAGGTCAGATCTGGATGTGTCTTAAGAGCCCCCTACCTGACCACCCCTGCAGATGGAGGACCCACAGCCAGCTGCTGTCTGGACCAGCGGTCCCTGGGCAGCAGCCTCCACCCCCACACTCCATGGTGACCTACATACCTCCTAGGCCGGGAAGAGGGTTTGTCCAGCCATACTGTAGTGGGCATCATCCTGCACCCACAACGTGGCCAGACCCAGTGGGCCAGTGCTGTACAATAAGATTCAGTGTTGCAGGTCATGAAGGTTTTTCTGCCACTCCATACTGGCCGCACTGTGAAGTGTGATGCACAGCATCTGACATCACAGAGCAGGCAGAGAGGAGTTGGAGCGGAACCTGAATAGGATTACATCTGTTAACATCGTGAGAGGTGGGAGGTGGGATCGCCATTTGTCGGGCCTCCTGGGAAGGCAGCAGGGATACAGGACTGAGAGATTCCCTTCTCTACCCCAGAAGGATCCAGACCCCGAGGGAGGGAGTGCAGAAAAGAGGCGTCCAAGCGCTGCCATCGTCTGGTCCAAAAGTCCAGCCTCGGGGTATAGAGACACGGTCTCCCAGGAGCACACTGATTCCCAGGACTCTAACAAAATTTTTGTTTTTCTTTCAAGCTTGTATCACACTTTCCATTTTACTCTTACCCCCCTACACAGACCTTAAAAATACAGCAGAGTGGGAATTTTAAACTCACCAAAGGGTGACTGGCACCAAATGGGTGCAAAGAATGTTTTAAAAGACATTTTAAATCTGAAATGTCCTTCCTGAGAGATGTATGATGAAGTCATCCCCTGGTGCTCACAGCAGAGGTTCTCACATCGCCAATATCCTACCTTGGATCATGCTCACACAAGGACAAACACGCATGGTGGACACACCCCTAGTTCTAAAAGAAGAACTGCATATGATAGGATCCACCTCAAACCTCTGATTTCAGTCACACACATTGATCATAACTGATGTTGTTACTACTATATAAGAAATATGCATTAGGTCTATAATCCAGGGAAAACATAACAAATAAATAAATAAAATAATAATAATAATAATAATAATGACGAGAGCCTTGTAACTGGTAGTTTGTTTAGAAAAGGTGTTGATGTTGTTAAATTAAGCTCTGTACATTTCTGTTCAGCAAATCCAATATTAGGCCGACTTTCAGACAGCAAGGACTGCTGCCAGAAAAGACACTTCAGGACCGGCACCCCTGTGGAATGTTTGACAACCACTGCATTGTTTGCAGACCTGAGTGTTTCAGGAAAATTAAGTCAGATGAATCCAATTCCAGCGCCTCTATTTTTCCTTCACAAATGCCTTGAAATAATATTGTTGAAGTAAGACAATGGCTGCGCTAATCACGCTCTGTGCATGTGCATATTAATGTCCCAGGGGATCGGAATATGAATTTTTACCAACATGTTAATTTTGTGTGTTAATCAGTCACTGAAGGGCCAGTGAATGGACTGTCTATGTAAAACTGTTTGATATTGAGTGAAGTCCTCATGACCCTCTCCAAATTGGCTTCATTCCCCCAAAGACGGTTAAAGTTAATTAAGCACTCAATAGGTTTATGGTGTTTAAATTAAAATATATTGCCCCTCATTGTGTAGTCATCAAGGGGAAGAGGCATCCTCCTTCTCGCTGCATGACTGGCTAATGGGTATATAAAAATTCATGATGTAAGAGGGAGGCTTTGCGATGGCCAACAAGCGCTGCATCGAACCCTGTCATCTGAAGGCGCAGCTAGGTGCCAGTCAGTCTGCTGGCCACCAGGGGGACTAGAGCACCACAGAAGAGCGCCGCCTCCCAGGTTGTCCGTGTCAGCCTCCTTTCAGATGCTTCACCTGTGATTTAGGCCTTAAAGCACTCAAGTCTCCGTCCACTTTTCAAATGGTTTGCCATCATAGGACACCAACTTTTCAGTGCATGACAACAAAGGAGCCATAGAAAGAAACATGTAGTTATAATTATAGATTATTAGGCTTAGGCCTAATAATTGAACTGTACAAAATTGTATGTTTAATTACATGCCTACATACCTTACCTATTAACCAATTAAAAACCAGTATTAGGGAACACCAAAAAAACTCCAGAGTTATAGTAGGTCCAACAATGAAATGCAGTGTAATTGTACCAAATTTAACCCTGAGCTGTTCTGACTCCTATTGATTACAATAGCAAACATTCCTTCTGGTCTTTAGTATTTTTTTCATAACAAAAACTTACTGTTTTCTTAAATGGCAAGCCCCTATTTCTGTTCAGGTAGTTCAATAAAATAATGTTTTCTGTTAAAAACTTAACTATATTGTCATTCAAGGTAAGATTCTGCCCTATCAAAAGTAATAAAATCCAAAACATAAAATGCAACCTTTATCCAAGGCAACTCTGTAAAGCACAGTAACATACACACACGTGCACAAACACACACGTGGCAATTTAGTCACCAGGCCACCTGAAATACGTCTTTGGACTCAGAAAATCTACACGAACACAGACAGAACATGTATTACACACTGAGATCGGATTAAACCCTCATCCAGTTGCACCAACCAGGTACCATGAGAAAATTTTCTACGACCTACAAATGGAGGGAGGTTCTGCAGTATGCAAATGTTGTATAAAAAGCATTAATATAATTGCAGTGCATGTATACGGTAATATTTTACACACTGATCCTCTGTAAAATAAAATTGGACCACAACCGGTCATTTTTCACCTTGAGGTAATGCAAATCTACACCATAACTTAATGTATTATCAAATCCTCCCTATATTAAATTTTATGTCTTAATAACCCTAGATTTCTATTAGCATTATTAATGCCTGAGTGTATAGTTGGTAATAGCGTGATACCTTGTCTTTAATTTATTTCAGCTATTCTTGCTTTGATTAAGAAGTGAATTAGGAAGCCCATCCAATCCACATGTAAATAAACTGCAAACGCTCCAGTTAGTCCTGGTCATTTTACTCGTCTTCTGCGCTGGATTGAAGCACAAATAAGGACTTGCATGTGGAAGAACTGAGTTCAGCTGGAAACATGCTGCTTGCCTTTAAAAATAACTCCAAATGCAAACAGGGCTCCCCTCCTCCCACTTCGCACATGAACATGAACACGAACACACACACACACACACACACACACACACACAGATTTTGTATTCTCTGTGGAACTATTTGGGGGTTGCTCTTTCAGCATAAGATGTAGGGATGCTCAGGGGTGTGAGTAGCAGCATTGGTTGCTGGGCAGAAGCAATGGAGAAGAGTGTGAGAGTTTTCATATTCGGGATGCGAGTGTGTGAATGGCACAGTGTTCATCAGTGTGAATAACACAGGGCCTCAACACCCAGCTCTCATGGTCAGGGGGGAAACACAGGGCACACAGTACTATAGTTAACACTGGTTAGAGCCTAAGAGCTAGACACTGGTCTTGTGAGTTGTGAATATGTTATAATGTTGATTTCCTAATTTTTGGCTAAAATGCAGTAACAGAACAAAAATTAAAAAATAGACATTTGGAAAGGATATGTTGTACTACAATAGATTATGTATTTGTCCAGAGTTGTATATCTCTAGCATGCTTGCTGGAAGAAAAGATAGAAAGGTAATAAAATTTAGATTTACACTGGTAAATTTATTTTAGTTGTTTATGCTCATGGTAGAAATAATCAGTGTACTGTACTAGTAATGAAATAATTCTCCTGTTATGACAGATAACCAACATGTGGTCATATCCCTCCTTCCAGTTGTTAAACAGTATCACTGAAACACCAACAACTTCTCTCTGGTAAACCAACTGACATCGGCTGCTGTCAGTGTTGGTCCACCACTGTAGCGAAGTGGTGTGCAAAATGAGTTTCTATAATTTCTTTGCTAAATTACACTTTTTTCCCCAAAACAACTTACAGTGTAAGCTTTTGTGTACTACTAATTTAGTTACAGTAATTTACCCATTTATAAAGCTGCCATTTTTAATGCATCAATTCAAGATAAGTGCCTTGCTCAAGGGTACTATAGCAGGAGAGGGATTTAAGTGAAAGAAGGCGGCAGCTTTTTAAGCAGCGTGACCCCTGCTGACCATTCTGCCATGGTATGCCACTAAAGCTGTTTCTCCTTACAGTGAAAAGGCTGCAGTTAGAGACTTCACAACTGCATATGTACAAATTATGCTATTTTTCCTCATCACATGCAGATTTCATGCGAACCATGAACAAATGCCAAAACTGTGGCTATGAGCATGACCAAACTGTCATTTTTAGCCCACTATAATGGCTTTATATGTTTCCATCATTTCATTCTCCAGTTCACGCAGTTGGCTGACAGTCAGCATGGCTCTGTGGACATTAAACCCTCCCGACTCTGCCTCTGGTCCAGGTTTAAAATCGCATCAACAAAATTATCCCAATATCCTGATTACAACAGAACTGGCCCATATGGAGGCTGCTGCATTCAAATATTAATATTTAAATTAAAATATAATTTATTACATTATCTTACTTCTCAGACAGACTCCTTAATTTTTATGGGAGCAATGGCATGATTTACTTAGACATTCATACAAGACCTGTCCACGGTCATTAAATTAGCCTAGCCTGAATAATTTGATACTCATCTTACACTGAGTCACATTTAAAAATATCTGTATGCTAAAACCACTCAGTCTGTTCCCCTCCCACCTCCTACATCACCAAGATTCCCTTCGACACATGGCAAACCTTATATATTGCCAACAGGAAAACTTTAAAAAGTGCAGGGCTTCTGGGTTCACATTATTTAATGTATTTAAATATGAGTCAAGAACAAGTGCATATTTTTAGTTAAATAGTGATATTTAGGTAGGCCTATCCATTTAATTTGAATTAAGCAATACTGGGTTGTTTTGTATATTTCAGTGCACATAATGGCAAATGCACAAGCTTTACACAACTTCATATTATTGTTGACTGAAGATGTACTTATAGAAATCAATGGCACTCAACTTGGTGGCATTTTGTTTTTCATATTAACTGTTTGAACAATATTCATATGACATTGCAAACTGAAAGCCTATGTTTCAAAAACAAAATTAGCTTCCACATTGTTTATAGAAAAATGTACACAATGTGTATACAAAACATTTATTTGATTATGCCACAGATCTTTTAAACTTTTCCACAAAGTGCGGTTAGGGTGAAGTATCGAGACCATAAATGAATTCTTAAGAACTTCCTCCAAAGAATATTTTATTCAGGTGTGACTTAAGTACAAATGAGATCAAAATTTAGTTTTCCATGTTTTATTTTGAATTTAATAAGTTGCCCATTTCAGGCATTAAACATGCAAACTGGAGTATTCTTTCTGACTCAAAATTAATTGGTATTCACAAATTTGTATAAAACTTAAGTTATTTTGTAGCAGACACAAGGCTGGATTTGAAATGAAAATAATCAACACGTTATACTGTTAGCATCAAGCTAAAACCATGTTAATGTTTCTGAAACATTACTGAAGTTGGCTCATGTGCGCACACACACACACACACACACACACACATACATACACACACACACACTGTGATAAGTGGCCTGCTGCTTGTTCAGCTACACTGAAGCACAACTGCTTGGAGCTACAAATTACAGCCCGTGCTGGTCACAGCCATTCAGTAATCCAACCAGCCCATCCGTGTCAATTAACAACTCTTAACACTGTACTGTTTCTGGTCAAACGTACAATTGCGTACACTTTCACGTGTGGTGTACAAGCAGCGCCAGCACTGATTGAGGAGCTGACTGCTGGTCAGCATGTGGTGAAGGCCTAGGTATAAATGATGATCATTAACATGCAAATTTACAGCAATCAGTCACACTGAACAATAAGCAGTTGACATGCAGCACTGGTCTCCATTCAGATAGGTTTAGGATGCCTGTTAGGACAATCAAGAGAGACAGTTCCCATCTTTGAGAACCAGTCCTCTGATCCTAGCTTCTATCCCTTGTCTTTCTAATTTCAGGGAACAACTAGATCAGTTCCATTATGTGGACGTGGCTCATAAGTTTCCCTTCCACAGCCCAAGTGTCGTTCAGGGCTAAGCACCAAGCGCATAAAGTCCATTCTGCACTGGCTGTGCTCCACAGGAAAGGCAGCAAACTAACGGCACCTCAAAGACTTTGCAAAGTCTTAACTTATTTTAGGTCGTTTCAGACTAAAAACAGATATATTGACCTATTTTAGTCACAAATACTGAACATCCTCCAAAAAATGTGCTTATACACCAGTAAAACGTAAACATTTTTTGCTTTAACACTATTCAGGTGTGACAATAAAAGAAAAGAAAATGATGGGTAAATGAGAGATGCCTGTAAGGATGGGAAGCAGTAAAACCTCAACATGGGGTGTCAGTAAGGTAACTAATTGAAGAACAGACACTGTTCTTCCTGCAATTAAAGTCTGTTCATTTCATCTAGGCACCACACTTCACAGTCCATGTCAAAGCATATACCATGCTTGTTTAGGCAAGCAAAAGGCTTGTTTCTGACAATTACATAAGATTTTCACAAACTAACACAATAGGTTAAAAAAAGGTTTTTCAGGGTGCTAAAATAAGACACATGCAAAGGCATGCAGGAGAAAACTTAAAATGTCATTGTAGAGACAGTTTATAATGTCTAAACAGTTTGAGACAAAGGATGTCTGAATGTATAAAAATGAAGTCAGTTTTTTCTTTCAGTAAAAGAATATGACCTGTTTCTGTATCACCTATAAATGCTGTATCTTTTAAATGACTAAATAAATTACATTTGCTTTAAAATCCCAATGATGCATACATGCATACTATCATTGTCATCTCCTGTGAAACTACTTATTGATTAAACTATTTTTTAAAGAACATCAGACCTCACAAAGCTCAATATCACAATTCGAGAAATAAAATTATATAACATTTAAAAATTTGAAAAATCTGAAGGTACAAATTTTGATATTTGAAGAGTATCAGACATTCACACCTAAAATACTACACTTCCTAGACAGAGATGCCAGTCGATGTCACAGATACAGAAAGACCACTATGACATTAAAAGGTGTAACCTGGGGAAGCACAGACCCTCCTCAGTATATGAGGTAGAACTGCAGCAAGCATCCAGCCACGCCAGGGGGTGCTTTTGTTCGCAGTGTGGAGTTAGTGGTGGCAACAAAGGGCTGGCACCATTCCACTATGGCCTCACAGCTCATCGTGGTTCCTGGTGAGATCCTCCCCGTAGTTGGTGGCCTGGCTGCCCACAAACATGTTCCAGTTCTCTAGGATCTCCTCTTTAGTCAGCATTTGATCCTAAATAGACACAGAAAGAACCAGTTACGGACAAAAACACACAAAAGAGAAATGAGTCCGACCACATGTATCTGTCAATTTTTATAAAAGAAAAAAGCTGCAAACACAAAAGTGTAGCATCTTTCGATAGTATTCAGTGGCCTCATTGTGGACCCTGATAAAATCACTATCCACACACACAGCTTAATTTCAGCATCAAAAAAAGCATGCATGAAAGGGACATTGAAAAGTAAATGGCAGCTTTAACAGACAGACGGCTGGGTACTGTCAGCGTACCTTGTCTCTGTCCGACTCATAAACCAGATGTCTGGCCTCAGCTTGGGCGTGATCATAGTCCTGAGGGAGAATCCAGTGCCGGATCTCCTCCTTGTCCATCTTCCCATCCTTGTTCAGGTCCCTGAAGTCTGAAAACTGCTCGCGTTCCGTTTTCACCCAGTCTGGTTCTGGGCCACCTTCCTCATGTGCAAACATGTCAGCTGCAAGAGATGACAACTTCTTTCTGCCTTATGCACACACTGAGAAAAGCCCTGTCAAATTAAATAATTCTGGACAAAGCCATACAGACAATATTATTTTGTATTCAGGCAATACAAAACTTTTTATTACAAGACTGCAGAGTAAGATAGTAATCAAGATAGCAATTTTAAAGCATTTTTCCACAGTTTAAACGTAAGAAATAGACTTTAAATTACAAATATAACCTTACAAATATGTAACTCAGAACAGGAAATTTATAGGCAATGAGAGAAAAATAGAACAGCAAGGGCATGCGCGCGTGCGTACATGTGCATCCATGCACAATTTCTGGTCCCCTTTTACACACGAGGGTCAAACTGTTCTCTCCAGCAAGAGAATACATTTTGATGAAATGTGTGGGTATGTCATCTCCTCCCCTGGCACTAACACATCCTGCAGCGCCGCCCCCCAGTGGAGAAGCTGGCATGGACTAGCAGCAGGGCGTTGACCCAGCAAGGGCTCGTTTCAGGAAGAGCGTCAACATTGGGTGCTCTGAGACAGCCTATCCACCATGTCCAGGCTTCTAGCCAGGAGACAACACTTGTTCAGGCTATAACAAATGCTGACAACTACCTAGTAATTATATGGAGGTAATTTCCCTGAATGGACTTTAATTACAGAGGAAATGGTACTTCTCCATTGTGTCGCCGGCACATGGTGGGCATTCCAATTGGGCGTCCTAAATAGAAATCAGACGAGGAGAGAGGAGCTGTCATCATTTTTTCCCTCCTTCCGCAGTTAACTACTAAGGGTCATTATCAGGTAATTTTTAATCACTGACCTGCAGTAAGCTATTAATTGTCTTCCTGTGCATTAAGATAATTCTAATTAGCCTGCAGTGAAGAAATAAGTCTTGTATTGGTGGTGTGGGAGACACAGAGGGTGGCAGGGAGCCCAGCTCAGGGGTCCAGACTCTGTCCCTGATAACACAAAGTGAAGAACACAACAGATAACCATGCTAGTTATAACTGCCCTCCACTGGCTGCCATAGTATTGTATTGGGTAATTAGGACAATAACTCACGAGGGGACTTAAACAGCCAATCACCTTTCTTACCCATTATTACCCACCTGGGAATACCCAGGCAGTTACTGGTACGTCACATAAATAAATGCATTCTGCAATGTTTTGAGGAAATTGCAAGCTTACCAATGTACTCATCTTCGTCCACATAGCCATCTCCATTCTTGTCTATGTCCTCTAGTGTTTCCTGCACAGAGAGGAGAGGGGAGGAGAGGGGAGGAGAGAGGAGAGGGGAGAGGGGGGGTGGTTGAAAAGATCCCATCGCAGAGGGAGCTGAAGTGTAACTGTCACGGACAACAATATGCTCAGAGAAACATCCATGAGCAGAACCTGGGGGGTTATATTGCCGCAATTATGGTGGCTATACCGTGGACACAGTCGCCAAGTGCATTTCATGTCGTACTGTTTGATGGTGTTAACATTTCACGCTTGAACATCCACTGTGATGAAACTGCACGTTTGCCTGTAATCTAGGGCCAACTTGGAGTATAACTTCAATGGTCCCTTCCCCACAAATGAGCAGCTCATCCTGCCAATTCCAACACCACCATTTACACAGCTTAATCATACCACTTAGTGCTTACTTCACTTACATAAGAATAGTTTTACTACTTCAAATTCCAAACTCTTGCAACCTGCAAACAAATGAGCAGCACTCTAAAGTGTACACACACCATAATAGAGCTAAAACAACACTTACTGATGTTTTAGAAGGAACAATACAGAAAAGAACATTACAGTTTTAGATATTTGCAAATAGTACTTTAAGAGTTAGCAATTATCTTGAAAATTGCAAAGCAATACCTGTGTTTTAGTGTATGCAAGTTTTTATTTATTTATTTATAAGAAAGGGTGCCTTTATTAAAAATAACAATTAATTATCAACATGGAATAAAAATAAGGCATCAGCCCAAATGGGATTAACAGAAGCATTTTCAAAATCATTAATAAGTAGCATAATAATTAACATGTACTTCAACATTTACTTAGAGGCTAAGTGCATTAATTTTTACATCTACCATGGAACTCTGGACTGATACTACACCTTGATTTAAAATTAAAGTACTCGAGTGGGACGGAGGCATGTCCCACAAAGAGAATTCCAAAAACCCTAAATACAAGACCTGTTATTTCCAAATCTGACAAATATACAATTACATATGAAAAACAATTAACTACAACTATAAACAACGGCTATGTAGGAGACATTCATGTCAGTAAGCAAATAACATTTTTTAAAGTTACTTCTGACTGAATTTCAAAAACGTAACCTTCTTGTCCATCTCTACTAGCTTCCTGCAACTGCCCATTCTTAAGGTTCTCCAATACCTACGGGACTGGCTCACTCCCTAAACTTTAATGCTGTACTCTATCTCTGGCAATTAGTTTTTGCAATTCATAACTGGTCCAAAAATCAACAGCCACTGGCTTCTCGGTTTGCACTGTTATGTTGGAATAAGCCCCCTCTGTTCCTCACAACAGCTGAATCCCTCCCATTAATCAAGAAGGGTGTTAAAACATCTTTTTCAGAATAATTTTCTCCCAATCTCCTGACAACTTTGTACATTTTTTCAATACCATCTGCCATGCGTATGCTGTGTGACTCACTACTAATTCCTTGTGTAATGTGCACCAGCAAGATGTTGGCATCCAACAAAGATGTACTTTTACAATCCTTTATCTGTATCCAAAGGCATCTTGTGAAATGCACCTTTATATGCTAAGGTACATGATGCTTTGGACAAAAGCAACTGCTAAATGAATAAATGTAGAATAACACGTTAAACCTGTAATGAAAAATCTAAGGAACACACATCAGAAAAAATGAAAAGTAATATGAGAATATATTTGGGAAGAGCAAAAAAAAAACAGAGAAATCATGAGATTCGATGAAGGTGTGCAACTCCAAAGATAGTGGTGAGCATGTCTCTTCAGTGGCCCTCATTTTGACACACAAATGCTAACTCCACTGACCTCAGACTAGCTCTGCAACAAGGGGAGCAGTTGACTGGCTGTGGAACAGCCCTCTGTATAAGATTATTGCATGGGGAAAAAAAGGACTTACAAGAACCACAATATCCTTCATGTGCTCAAATTCCTCAGGGTGAAGGAAAGCGGTGAACTCCTCTCGACTGGCAGACAGATCACCATTGAGGTCGGCAGCCTTGAAGCGTCTCTCGTCGCGGGGTAACATCTTTTTGAAGCTGAACTGATCGGTGGCATCCTCAAACTCCTCTGGGTTAGCTGCAGAGAAAGGGGTCAGGTCACACCAAAGCTAGCTATCATGTACTTCATATTAATGGGGTCACTACAATATGTAAGACAAAGATTAACAATTATGATTCCACTGGCAAACTGGTCATCAACTTCCCCCTCAGATGATATATTTAAAAGGTTGCATTTCTGGCTAAATTAAAGACCTGTAATATGGTTTGTGTTATGACATTTTGTGAAAATAACAGAAAGGATCTGTAATCCTCCTATACAGTTCATACTTTAATAATTATTGATTACAGCTGTACACAGCAACTTTAAATATCTAAGTTGCATCATCACAGCGGAGTAACAATTTGCCAGGCATCAGGAAGACCAAAAGTATTATAGAATAGTAGTCAGAGGATTTATATACATATATTTTGCGTGGACATGTTGGGCTTGCCTGAACATGGGGGCCACACTGGCCTGGTGTTTCCTTAATACACCACTGCCTTAACAAACACCTTTAAGCACATCACAACAATGTTAACTTTACTGAAAACAATTGTGGTCAATATCCTACCAAGATAATAGCCGTAGGTGGCCTGCTTGTACTCTTCCCATGAGATCTTGTCATCTTTGTTGAGGTCGTAGTCAGCCCACACCTTGGCCACATTCTCATACACGTAGCGCTTCTGTACCCTCTTGATCCACGTCTTCAGCTCACTGGTTGTGATGTAGCCATCCCCATCGCTGTCTATTCTGTCCACTATTTTCCTGCAACATTTCCAGTAAAGTGCACGTTTTGACACCCACACAATCATAGCACATAAAACTAAGCCTCCTGTTCCTTGCCATGACAAACGAGTGTTTGATTAGTTACTATGCGTTTCAATACTGAACAGCGGACAGAGGGGGATTTTACATTGGGAGTCAACATTGTTTGTATGTTGTATGCTACGTGGCGGTCTCCTCATAGAACCCCCCCTCCCCCTTCACTGCTAAAGCTCATTCCCACGTGGGCGCTCACCCAGCGGGAAGGGATACTGTGAGTTAATGCTGCAGGTCGCAAGAGGAACTTTTAACAAGTGTAATTTTTAATAATCTCTCAACTCCGTGTCACTTTCACTGTCGACAAAAACTAAAAGTGCGACTTTGAGCAGATATGGACATTTATTTATCATTAAGTCAGTACTACGCAGTGTGTGCTGCACTTATTTACTGAAAAAGTTCAAGATACGAAACGCAACTCATACAGTCGCGCCAATCGCCTCAGGCTGCCGCACTGATTCAGGGAGAGCACCCGGCTAAGTCAGCAACACGCAGCGGCGGGAAAACTCCTCAGAACGAACCCTGAAAAAGAGCTTTTATAATTAAGCTTCCTCGTTTTCGAGCCATTTTTTGTACTCGACTGTCTATCCGGAGTCTCTGCATCTAATCCGGCCCCCTTTGTCTACCTTGGCCGCGTGTCCTTACCCGAGCCTCGCCTGGCTCTCCTCCGGGCTCAGTTGCTCGAACGTGCGGGCCTCCTCTTTCCCCAGGAAGGCCTCGTGGTCGTACCGGTGGCTCTGGTTATCCTCGTGCGGCCGCGCGCTCAGTTCGGTCTCACGGTGAACCCGTTCCTTCCTCGCTGTGGGCTTACCGCGCGCCGTGCATGCGCACAGAAGAAGCAGCAGTAGTGCCAGGCAAACGGCACCGCGTGCGCCCATCGCTACACTCACCGGCGCGAAGAATTAACCAAGTTCGGGTTAAAACACTGAGGGAAGCGCTCAAAGCTCCTTATTACAGCAGAAACTAGTGTTGGAATAACCGCTGCTGTTTTTGCAGCTCCAGACTACAGAAATGCTTCAGAAACGATGTGCTACGTTAAAGCTAGCGGTGTTTGTTACTTGAGCCAGTGATACTATTTGTATTTACGTTTCAAACACACCCGGTCAGTTTGTCTCGCTCGCCACAAGACACAACCAAGCGTGGGATCGTACGTTCTGCCGCTCAGCCATTCGGCGTACAGATCACATTGAACTGTTCCTATTGTTTATGTAAGGCTGCCTGCTATTGGTCAAAGCCACGTCTGTAACACGAGATGACCATGGGCGCCACGTTGCAAGAGGACGCGCGAATTCTTAGGGTGCCGGACGACACGAGGACAGGGACCGCTGTTTAGTGCCTAACGTGGAAATGTTGTCATAGTTACCAGTGAATAAGAGAAACCTTTGATTTAAATGAAAACTTTTTTGTATTCCTCAAAACCTATAAGATAATACAGTGTTTACAGTTGTCATTTTCTAATTTAATAGGATGTACGTTTGAATCTCACTCCTGCTGCCCTGTTGAAGTACTTGCCCTGAATTTATATGGTAAGAATAACGCGCGGTATAAATAGGTAGACCGTCTGGTAAAGTTTTTTTATCTGCTACAAGTCACCTTGGACAAAGGCATAGGTGAAATGAAGACCAATGACAACTAGTTGTCCATACTTTTAATATTCTACAGATTCAATAATCTACACATACAGCTGTGAAACAATCGTCATCCTGTTTTCATGATTACAATTTCTTTGAGAGGTTTAACAGTCATAGTCACTTCTGTGCAGCAGCCTGTGACTTAGGTCCCTAGAAGGTGGGAAGTCAAAGAGGTCTGTAACCACAGGGCTGCTGAGACCAAGCTATGGAGAGAGGGTTTGGTTGTCTGCTCAGCCTTTACAGAGGGATGATGAATAGGTGTGTTACAAACAGAGTAACGGCAGCAGTGTCTGCAAAACAGCAATAAGAATTCACCAAATAAGTTAAAGCGGCGGCTTGCGCACGTTATGTCATCTAAAGACATGATAATACGCTATACAGAGAATGCAGCTACAGCAATTCTTGGTATCTGAGCTCTCTATATCTGAATTTTTGCTATAATGGCTCTTGAAAATGCATACCTCTATATTGGTATCCAGATGGAAGTTTTTCCTGTAACAAATTTTTATTCAAAGCTTACCCATAATAAAAAAAGGCAAATAAAAATCAAAAGAAATTAAAAAAACTACAAATAAATACTGTACAGTGTACTGTAATAAAATGACACTGCATGCATTGATACAAATTATAATGTATTGTTACAAATTTATCCAAAGCTGAACACATTTGCCCTGCATCACCACATTTATTGTGCATTTCATTAAAAAAATATATATTTAATTGCTAGTTGTTGTATTAAATAAAGTGGATGCAGCATGTTACTTTTACACACATCTTTACTCCCTTTATTTACCATCTCACCATAACACTGAACTCCCAGTGCAAATCTTGCACATATGCCCTCTCATCTCCCATGAGTAATGCAGTGGTGCTGTGGGGGGCTAACGTGAAATTTCCTGTACTGTACATACTGCACCATGTGTTGTAAACATACAAATTAATTTATAGCTAGGTAACTAGTGTTTTGGGTGTTTTATAATGCTGAAAACAGGGGTTCATAGTTACATAGGTGTCCTCCGATGGGCTGGGAGTGCGTTTTTTTTCCATTTACAATAATGTGAAACAGGATTGGGTATCTGAAAAATTCGGTATCTGGTGTGTTTTCAGGAACGAGTTACATTTAGACATCAAGGAATTACTGTATTTCACTGTAACTTTGCTTCCCTCTAAATCAGTTTCAGAGAAAAATCTCAGAACCCATCAAAGTAGCAACACACTGCATGTTATGAGCAACTTTTTAAACTAAATTTGGTATGACAATACTAAAAAATTTTTTTATTGGTTTTAGCAATGCAGAATAAACATGCCCATATTATTTATCCATAAATGAAAAATGTATTATCATAGGCTATAGTGTGCAAGAGCCCAATTTTTAATACCAAATAGAGGTTGCATAGATTACTGTTTTCTTACCCTGCTTTATATGCAAAAACATGTATTTTTGTCATGCAGTGTTAGCATTAGGACCTGGCACTGGGCTCTTTTTCTATGTACTATATACCAAATGTCCTGGGAGCAACTGGCCTTTTATTTCATTTATGAATTGTTAATGTATTTAAATTTGCCTTAGACGGTCAATTTGAATCAGTATGCCACGCATGAGACTGAATACACAGTCAGTTTTTCTTCTTTGACTTCTCTGCCGAACTTCCAATAATTATAACATTGTATCATATAAATTTAGTTTGCTTTTTCTTTTTTTCTTTTTAAATCAGCTCACTCACTCACACTGTCAAACAGACAAATGATATGACATAAAATGTCACTAATCGCTCCAGCGGAGGCCAGACCCTCAAAACTAGAGTGTGCAATGAACAGAGATGAGGGAAACATTACTATCAGAACCTATAATTAAGAGTTTGACAGGAGACAATAGTAGCAGTGACATTATGCTAGCATGCTGGATAAATGTGTTCTTTTCAACATGAATATTTCAGGGTTAGGAGTGGGGAGGGAGTGCTGGTTGTGGGGGGCTGCAGGGAATGCTGACTGTTGCAGCAGCCAGAATGAAGTACACTTGGTTAATTTAATTAAGGAAAACTTATGTTGAGAGACATGAATTGTTAATATTTGGAGCAGGAACTTGCAGTATTCCAACTCTTCCCCCCCTCAAGCTACAGCCAATCGCTACTCATTTGTATCTGGACACTATACAGTGCAGTATGTTCCAGGATTGAGGACCATTAACATTCACAATTATGGCCAGATCACATATCCCGCAGGCCTTGGAGGACGTACACGTTGAGGTGTGGCAGATCACATTCCCTTCTTTTCCTGTACTTACCACACACAGTCTTTTCAGTTATCTATACAGAAGAGGAGTGCCTCTTTATGTAAATTTATACAGAATGGTTTTGGGGGATTAATGCTGAATTATTTGTAGTTTGTGACCATCCATACAAACACGATAATAATAATTTTATTAATTAACAATAATATTCATTAAATAATTGTGCCCTGGGAATGTTTAATGACGATGTACAGTGACCGAGAGGAGTCTACAAGAAACAAAAGAAAAAGGCTAATGTTAGGAAAGGGCTGTCATCATCAGAACATCCTTTTTTGTTACCCAAATCTGTACACTTGACTAGGGATGTTGTGATTTCCCAGTTTCACGATTAACTGCAATTAAAAATATCACGGTTTCCAAACCGTAAAAATTTTAGAAGCCAGATTAAAATTCTATATAAGAAGCATTACGTTCCACGTTGCCCTGAAAAGTTCCTTTGCTGAGTGACTCACATGTATGTGTGGTGTGCCTGGCTCGGCTTGGCTCAGCTGGCTGATCCAACAACACCCTAGTTAGTTGATAAAAGACAGATGTGATGTGAAAGTGATAGAGCGAAAAGTCTTAACTTTAGTTCGAACAAAAAGTGCCTTAAATTGGTACTGTGAGAGCATTTTGGATATGTATCATGATCGAGGTAGTAGAAGAGAATGGCTATTCAATTTATAAAACGTGCTAAAAAATGGTTGCAGCCAAAGGTTGAAGCACGTTTAGTCTGCTTTAGCATCAGTGTTCCCATTCCATCCATCTATTTTTACAAGGATGTCGCTATCTTTTTTAAATAGTTTTCCCACAATTGGTGCTTGGCACCCATCCTTCTGCAAGCCAAGGTAGCCAAGGTGGTGCGTGACTTCCATGGTGGTAGGGCTGTAAGGGTAGATGAGACTTGACCAGAGATATTAAAGGCACTGGACAGGGTGGGGGTTGTTTGGCTGACATGGCTCTTAATTTAGGTGTTTTTTTAGACATTAACATGTAGTTTGACTCTCATGACTAGATCGTGCTTCCTTCACTTAAGAAATACAGATAAACTAAGGTGATTCTTAAGTAGGTAGGATGCTGAGAAACTGGTTCATGCCTTTATTTCAAGCTGGATCAACTACTATAAAGCTCTGTTATCAGGCTGATACCAGTCTATATCTAGGCTATAGTTAATACAAAATGCTGCTCCTAGAATTGCCACTCGAACCAGGAAATATGACCATAAAACACTGGTTGTTTCGACTTTGCTTTGGCTTTGTGTTAAGTTTATAAAATCTTACTCTTGACTTATAAGCCAGTACATAGCATTGCTCCTGTGTACCTTAGTAAGTTTGCTGAGTTTTATATTCCACAGCGTTGCCTGTGGTCATTAAATGCCGGTTATCTTAAAGTACCTTTGATCAATAAGATTACTGAAGGAGAATGTGCCTTTAGTTATAGAGCACCTAAGATTTGGAATAGTCTGCCAGATGTTATCAGAATTGTCCCTTCTGTGTCAACATTTAAATTAAGATTTAAAACTCATCTCTTTTCCTTGGCATACCTGAAATAAGTAATGTTAAATCTTGCATGCTTCACTTCTGCATCTTGTCTTCACTGTATAATTATGTTATCTTTTAATGTCATTAGATTCTAACCCCCTCTTGTTCTGTTTGAGTTTCTTTGTATCACCAGTGCAGATTGTTGACCCCCCCTCCCCTGATGAGTCCAGATGAGGCCATTGTTGAGACCAGCACTCCATGTTGCTGGGGGCTGAAGGCCTCATGCCAAGATGATGTGATTAGCACGCCTTCATCTCAACATCACTTTATTCAGCCTTTACTGTCCTACACAATGCTGTCCTTAGCAGTGTAACCTTTCTTAGCTGCTACTACTGGCACTAATTTTCTATGTGTAGAATACCCAGGAGGGATGGGCAGCTGCCTTCACATGGACCCCAAGAGGTTTATTTTTCTCCCTTGCCTCCTGATTGGGAGTTTTATTTTTTTCTCTCCTGAGTTGCCAACATGCTGACCATATTGTGTTTATGCCTTGTATAGTTGCTCTTATTAAATGCGTAACCTCTATCTATAGCCTCACTATATACCTGTTATATCTGTTCTTTTGTCTTAATCTGTTGTTCAGTGCGCTGAATCACTGTGTGAGAAGAAGCACGCTATAAAAATAAATTGAATTGAATTGACTCTTCAGTGTAGCACGGAAGGTGGGTAAGGTTCATCTGGACTGGCAGACTGGGGTGCTGGTCCCAATGTTTAAAAATGGGGCCCAGAGATGGATTCTGACGATAGAGGGATCACACTGCTCAGCCCCCCAGGGAAAGCCTATCCCAGGGTATTGGAGAAGAGATTCTGTTCAATAGTCCAGCCTCAGATTCAGGGGGAATAATGCAGATTTTGTCCTGGTCATGGAATAGTGGACCAGCTGTTCTCCCTGGTACAGGTGTTTGAGGTGTCATGAGACTATGCTATTTCAGAGTATGTGTGTTTTGTGGATTTGGAAGGCATACGACCGTGTCCCTTGGCATGTGCTTTGGGAGGTACTGCAGGAATATGGAGTACCACGATCACTGATGTGTGCAATCTGTTAACTGTTCAAGCACAGTTTGAACTGTCTATTAAATGAATTATTTCAAGTTAATTAATGAAATGGAGTCCATTCAGTGTGGTTGTCGGACTGTGGCAAGACTGTATCTTGTCTCCAATCCTGCTTTTGTGATTTTTACAGTCAGGATATCAAGGGGAAGCTGAGGTTTGGAGAGTGTTTGACTGGGTGGACTTAGGGTGGCATTTCTACTTTTTGCAGATGTTGTCCTTTTGGTCTCTTCTGACCTTATCCTCCATTGCACACTGGAATGGTTTGCTGCTGAGTGTGAAGCAGCAGCTATGAAAATTAGCAGCTCCAAGTCTGAGGCCATGGTCCTCTCTTGGAAAAGATTGGATTGGAGTGGCCGTAGTGGAGGAGTATAACTATTTTGGTGTTCTGTTCCCGAGTGATAAAAGAAGGAGGCAGGAGATTAAAAAGCAGATTGGTGCAGCATCAGCAGTTTTGCAGGCGCGTTGCCTTTGTGTGGTGGTGAAGTGGGAGCTGAGTTTTTGGACAAAGCCCTTGGTTTACCTCTCAGTCTACCATCTCATTCTTACCTATGGTCATAAATTCTGTATAATAACCAAAATGAGATCGTGGATACAAGCAGCCAAAATGAGGTTTTTGCACTGGATTTCTGGGCTGACCTTGGGTGACAGGGTGAGAAGCTCTGTGATCTGGGGGAGCCTCAGAGTAGAGGAGTGCTCATCTAGATTAAGAGAGGTCAGTTGAGGTGGTTTGGGCATGTTGTAAAGATTCCCCCAGGCTAGTGCAACTGGGAGAAGCCCTCTGGGAAGACCCAGGACATGCTGGTGGGATTATACCTGTCAGCTGGACTGGGAGCTCTTGGAGATTCCCCAGGAGGAGCTGAAGACCATTGTGGGGCTTTCTCAGCCTGCTCCCATTGTGACCCTCACCAGGACAAGTGGGACAGGATACTGAAATTGAACTGAACGGAACAATAAGAAGAAACCAGAAGAAAAGTTGTTTATTAATTTCTTTATTGGCATCTTTGAACCTTGCAACTGAAGGATACAATTGTTAGTTTACACAGTATATATCTGTATGTGTATGTGCATTTTTAAATGTGCAAGTGACTGAATATGCCTGTGCCTGAGTGTGTTAAGCTCAGTGCAGTGTTAGTTGCCACGGCTGCTGAGTGCCTGGTTCAATGGCACGGCGGCCTGTGTAGGCACAGCAGATGGTCTGATTTCTAGGAAGTTTAATCAGCATTTAGCAGAGCAGACCTTTTCACCACAAAGATCAGTGCTGCAGCAATTCTGCATTGTTTCTGGAGGTGACACTGATCTCAACTTTTAGACATTGGCCTTCAAAAAATGATTTATTATTCTAATCTGTGAAAACAAGTGACTTGCTTAAACTGTGAAACCAACATTTGCTCACACGCACAGACGTTTACTTCAGTAAATAAAAATAGTAGTGCTGTGTGCCTTTGTGAGTTGTCACATCAAGGTATGAGGTTTGAGCCAGAAAACAATCAATCCCTAATTACATTCATGATTTTACATAATGGCATAATTAATCGAAATGAAATAAACTGTGCCACTCTGCTCCCCTGAGAGACTTCATAATGCACTACTAGATGCACACAATCGTTCATTAAATGCTTAAGAAATGACTCTGAAATATAGTCTGTTGTGATTTGCTTAGCCAGGTAGACAATGTGCACACTTGGCTCTTTGAATATACTGAGCAGTCATACAAACTCACAAATGTGCATACCAAATACTGTATAAACAAACATATATGTCTATGCACAAAAAAGATGTACATTTGTGTAACCTCCTTCTCTATAAGCAATGTACTTACAGCAACTGACTTGTAATCCTCTCCTCATATAATTTACTCTGGTGTCAAAATTAATCCTATATATCTCCTGGTGGTCATATTTTCAGTAGATTGTTGAGTGTGGTAATAACATGGAATAAATTCTATGTAATCTTGGCTATAAAAGTGTTAATAAGACATGTTAAGCGTACAGCAGGAGGTAAAGTTCAGTCTGCCCTGACATGTTAATGGCCTTGCATAAATTCAGAGCAAACTAGCAGACCACTCCTTATGAGTGCCTCAGGTGGGCTATAGTGTCCTTCCAAGGTGTCTGGTTCTGGTACTGCTGTCCCTCTCAGCCTTGGTTTTCCTGCTGGGTCTGTCGGTCCACAGCTTGCCCCATTGGGCCCCTCTCATGCATGAGCCAGACAGTGGGGAAACACAGCTAAAACAGTGAGAGGAGAGAGCAAGCTGTGCCTCCGCATTGCCCCCCCCCCACGACCCCCACCATTGCACACTCGCCAGTGCACCGATAACTCTCCTCCAAAATCATCAGAGAACTGTTAATAAACTTCTCATCACCTCCTGGGGGGCGGGCAGAGGGCGGGGCACTCACTTCTTTTTTAATTACTACTGTAAAATGGAAGCAATCACAGGATCCCTCCTCTGACATTTTCAAGCTCCTGTCTGCTCCACTTGTGAGAAACAAATGGCCGTGCCGGGCGCAATCGAGATTGAGTTTTTCATAAAGTCATTACTTCTGTCACCGGGACCATTTCCAAATTGAAAAATCGGAAACAATAAATGATGGCGAAGCAGTTAATAACTGTTAAGAAATCACATTTGGAAAATTGCATTTAAGCAGTAACCTTTCTCCCTGTAATTAAATGACAGAAAGGTCCTGGTTTTAATTAAGTCAGCAATTTATAGTTATGAAGCCATACTTCACTATGCAGATTAGCGGTTGATAGGTCATGGAACACCCTGAGTGCATTTTTAGTAGAGCTGATGTGGTAATTACTCCACCGTTCGGCAGCAACCGTGCTGAAGCGCCCAGATGAAAGCGCCCCCCCAACCCCAGAAAAAGAACCAGGGATCAGTCAACGTACCACTGCTTCTGTGTCAGGGATCTTTAAATTACAATGGATTTTAAATGAGGAGCATCAATGGAGGAAATAATGTTTGAAGAACAGTTCGCAAGGAACAGATATGCCAGCGGTCACTGCCGACAGGGGATATATCATTGTTCAGGAAAGGGTGGGGGTCTTGCACTTAACTGTTGTTGGCAGCAAATTTACGAGGAAGTAAAACGCTACAGTTAGTGTATTTATAAACATATGATGGTGTTTCATCTATAATTTATTCCCCCTGCCACTGAGCTGCAAAGCTCATGCAAAAGAGATTAAATGTAGTTCTGGACAGCACAGAGGGTTCATTAATACGTCATTCACATTTTATTGAACTAACCTCTGTGATCCATATTACACATTGATTATGGGATCGTGGACAAGCTTTAGAAATTATTTTCAAAGTGTTCCTGGGGCCCTATTTCACTCTGTACATAACATAATTTAGAGGCACCATACTCGTCCCGCTGAAAGAGTGTTAATTTTACATTTTGGTGGCCTCTGGGAATATGACATTCATTAGACTACATAAATATGTTTCCGGTGTGAATCTGTGTAATAAAATGTGGCATTTTTCCGACACTTCATTAGAAGAATTAGAGATCTGTTTGTGATGTACTGTGTTAATTGCAGGGCTCTGTTTGTGAGGGACACAATGGGATATGGGCATTGGCCTCTAGTTTGGATGTTTACTATCAAAGTCTTTTGCATCACACATGGAAACACTGGTATAAATATTTATTTAAATAACACTTAATATTGTGAGTAGTGTAACAGTTTTCCTTGAGATCTTTTTATTTTTATTTTTTGTTTTTCCAGTGGTTTACTGTCAAATATAAAGACAGAAGACTTTACTTATCATTGCAAAAATTCAACAATGTCTTGCAGTGGAGCAGCTGACCCACATCTTATATATTTATTGTAGCAAAACTACAAGCAGTATAAAAACATCACCCTGCAGACAAGGATCAGTCAGCTCAAGTCTGAATGTGCTCTTGGGGGATGCCTCCTAGCTGTGATGCAACATCCCACCATTTACTACTCTTGACCACTGCTGCAGCATTAATTTCACCCCCCCAAATAGTCATTATCACTACACTTATAACATGGGTGACTGAAAAAAGTTTTCAGAGATAAACGGATCTTTATGCACAAAACATAAATGTGTCCCAAAGGCCAACTGAAAATACTGGGTGGAATCTTTCCAATGCATTTTCCCAGCAAATGATGAACAACATATAGCTTGGCCTTTATTTGAAGATTCGACTGTTTTGGCTGAAAGTCTCTGGCTCAGGGTGTAATTACGGCAGACGTTTATGTGTAAACTGCGTTTAGAGGGGTTTAAATGCCAGCCGTGTCTAAAAACAGCCTAGTGGAGCCTGGCTGACACACTTCACAAGCTAGGTGAACAGGATTTACGATTACACATGTAATCGTGTGCGGATCTGTACTCTGGGCCCCGGCCATGAGCCAAAGGCAGCTCCCTAGGTGGCTCACTGGGTGACTGCCTTACAATAAAAGGGGATCCAGCTCAGTGTAGATCAGCCATGGAAGGACTGCACTGCCAGAGCAGAACTTACGCAGTCAAGTGTATCACTTTGAAAAGCGCTAAAAGCCCAAAGGGGAATCAAAGACATGGACACAAAGACGAATTATAATGGGGCATTTGTTTTCTGTTTCTGGAGAGGAAATTTGATAGTAGATAAGAAGTGGGAAAACAGACAATGAAGTGATATGGACTGCTCAATCAGCAGACCACCAATGAGATAATAGGATGTTGATGTAAATGTGCTCCTTTACACATGATGGAGGGCACAAAAAGAAGACAGCGTGTGCAGCAGCTGGTCAAAAGAGATCTGGGAGGACACACACCAAGGGAAATCGGAAATTCTGAAGAATTTGTCTGTGCTCTCTATAAATCCCTATAGTGAAAATTTTAATGTACATCCATTCTATTACAAAAAATTGTTTTGGTATTGTGATGAAAAGGTAAGAGATCATCATGCACAGATGTGACTATGAGGTGCACACACTTAAACAGTCCCACACACTCACAAGTACAAACTTCCTGGCAGTGCAGGGCTAACACAAGAACCTGTAAATTGCTGGGTGCATGCTGGGGGGGGGTTGCAGCTGGCAGCCTGGGCATGGGCACCATATGCACCATCCCAAACCCATCATGTCTGTCTTCAGCAGCCATGAGCACCGACCAGTGGACCGTTACCGCTGAGCCTGGCTGCTCTGCTTTGCACATGTCCTTCTTTAAACAGATCATCTGAGAGACAAGAGGAGTGTGTCTGTGCTCATTGTACATTGTCTACATTGTAAAACTGCATAGAACACAACACCCATGTTACACATTTGCATCTATTTATTTAACTTGTGATTTTCTCCAGAGCAACTTATAGTGTTGAGGTAGTGACATTTATTTATCCATTTATTCAGCTCGATAATTTTTGCTGAATTAATTCAGGGTAAGTACCTCAAGGTTACTATAGCAGGAGGTAGGATTTGAACCTTGAGTAAGGTAGCGACACTAACCACTAACTAAACATAAGAGTGGTACTAACCACCATACAGCAATGAAGAAGAGATCAGGAGGTGAGGGAGGGAGGAGAATAAATGAGAGGAATCTGTGTCCCCTGTCACACTTCCCAGCCTAAGGGAACATGCTGGCCAAATTCACCAGAGCACCAACAGCACACCAGACTTTGAGCTCTCTCTGCAATCAACTCATTAAACTTCTGTGGTGACTGACAGAAAATCTAAGCCACTTTACCACAGTACCTGTGTGGGCTTTCCATCTAAGCTGCTTTTACTGCCTTTTCTCCTCCATGTATTCCACTGCCAGCCAGGTTAATCCCAGCCATGTTACCTCCATCTATCTCAGCTCCACCTAATTCCATGTCAACCATCTTTCTTTCACCCTTCTGAAGGCTACTGAGTGCAATACCAAAAACCTTGCACCCCATCTCTCTGCTAACCAAGTAAATACACCCATCTCACCTTCTTTCGCCTGCATGATAGTCATCTCTCTTTGATTTATTTAACTGTCAGCCAGTCCAGTACCACCCACATAACCTCCACTCATTCCACTGCCACTTACATCACCCCCTGTGGTGACTTTTCCTGGGAGCTGGGAGTTTTCTGGGTTTGTTGATGTGTTGTTGTTTTGTTGTTGTTTCTGCACAATGTGTAATGAAGATTCATCATTTCACAGACCATGCATGTTGTTTAAGCACATCTGGGTTTGAGCTGCTCAGCTAGAAACTGCCAGTCCAATATGGCAGGAGCAGATGTGCCGTTGGTATCTGAGGTAAACATGAAGGCTAGTATGGGGAGCCCCATATGTTGACTAGCAGAGAGACAGAGCGCACCAGAAGGGCCTGTGCATTCACAGCCCTTTCAGCATGGCTGCACCCTGAATGCGTGAACCCCTCTGTTTATGATCCTGTACACTGTGGTGCCCACTGCACAACTAACAGAGCATGTTCATAGACCCAGTATCAACAAGAATACTCAGACCAGAAAGCAAAAAAGAGAATTATATGGAATGACACAAAGCTCACAGCATTTATCTGCTCTTTTTCTGTTGTTCTATTTAATAAATGAGGGCACTTCACTTGCTCACTATCATTAACCACTTATACAAGTCACAGTCCCAGCGGTCTGGAGCCGATCCCAGAAACACAGGGCACAACACTAGTCAGGGTACTCCCTGGACAGGATTCCAACCCATAGCAGAGTAGCAACACACACTCATTCACTTACACAGTCACATACTATAGGCAATTTAGAGTCAGAAATTAATCTTAAACACACGTCTTTGGACTGTGGGAGAAAACCAGAGCACTCAGAGACAACCAGTGTGAACACAGGGATAACATGCAAACTCCCCACAGTCTGAGCTAGATTCAAACCCACACATTGAACAGCACAGGTGTTGTCAAGCAACAGTGCCCCCATGCCAAAATTGGCAAAACTGCAAAGTCAGTCAATGTCTTTATCAGGCAGAGGTTCCTGTTCACAACAAGAGGAGAGCTCTGTGCACTAAGATCCAGGCTCCATGAGCAGACATTTGTAGACAAAAAGGAGCAGCCGTGGGTCTAATGAGGTCAATGCTGCATCCAGGTCAATGTCAGTTCAGCAGGGATCTGTGTGCAAGCAAAAATCTATCTCTGTTGCTGCAAGAAATCATTGCCTTTGAGAGACCACTACTGCTGGAAAGTCCCAAAATCCACAAAGATAAATTGCAAGTTACCATTATTAACCAGATCCTTTCAAGCCTATGATTTTTTTCTTTTCAAAGGTTGGATGTTGTAAGAAAATTACACACAATATCTCCTAAGGCTAATCTCTCTTCTGCACCAGACACAGAAGGAACCAGTACACTTCAAAAAATCTCACTGCAAAATGTTTTAAGTTGTTATATACCTTCAAGAAAGGCAAAAGGTTTATCAAAAAACTTAATTTTGCAGCAAAACACAAAATGTTGAATGAATGCATTAATAGTGCCTGTATCTCAGTTTAGTTCTCACCTACAAATTTAAACAGCACCTACATCTCTACTCTATAAATAGCCTGGAATACCCATCGTGACTCTCAGGCCTGGAAGATATAAAATCCATGCTCCTCTATGTCCGCAGTGTAAAACAGTTGGTGTGTGTGTGTGTGTGTGTGTGTGTGTGTGTGTGTGTGAGAGTGTGGAGAGCACAGGGTAGGTTCTGCTAATACTGCTGAGGATGAATGTGGAAATGTGGGGTGTTAGTGCTGAGAGGGCAGTTTCTGCAGGAGACGCTCAATGGGCCTTGACTGCACCATTAGTCCCTTCTGGTGGCAAAGTGCCTGAAAACTTTTTTGGTGACATTTTATATTTGCCTGAAATAAAAGGCCTCTCATCATGACCCCGATGCCTGCCTGCTCTTCTGAGAGGTGCACAGGTGCTTCTAGGTTTATATCAGGCACCAGACATTTTCTTTGCTATCAAAGGAAAACACCAAGACACGAGCAGCAGCATGTAATTGTACTGGTGTATCTTTTCAGCATCCTTGCAGTGTTCATGGCGCACTGAGTGCACTAAATAAATGTATGCCACTAAGACATTTTCTGAGCAACTTATGTGAATGTTTTTAAGACTGTGAAGTGGAAATATATAAAACGTGGACATGATTGGATGCTATCTCATTGTGTCCTCTAGCACGTTGCCTTCTCCTTCCCATCGCAAGCTGGTAGCAGCAAACTTGGCTGCTGGTTCCGGAACCTTCCCAAGGGTCAGAGTGTTGTTATTTTCTGTACAGCTGGAAATTTTGGGGACAGATGCTCCCTGCTCACATCCAAGAAAAACATGGAGGGGGAAGACAAAAGAAAAAAGACAGATCACTGCTGCCACTTCCTGTTCCTCTATGTAGATCTGGACACCACACTGCCCTGTCTGTGTTTCCCAACTGCAGTTCTGAAAACTGCCTCTTATACTCCTAGTGTTGGCCACCAGCCTTAACTTTGTGTAGGTTTGCCGGGGACTGTGTGTGTATTTGTCTATGGGTGTGTGTGTGTGTGTGTGTGTGTTGGTGACAAGCTGGCAGACAGATGGGCAAGGTGCGGGCATGAGGAAGGAACAGCCTGGCATAGCATTGCCTGGCACAGCAAAGAGAGCAGGTTACAGCTGTGGTGGGTGCTGTTGCCCACACCAACAAACACACACACACACACACACACGCACACACCTCATCATGGCAGTGCCCAGGTTGGACGTCTGCTGCAGGCCCAAACCCAGCTGAACCCCAAGCGACATTCATTAGTTCTGGGCAGGCCTGTGCAAACCTGCACAGCTCTTGCAGAAGCGTGTGGCCAGATGAGTCACCACTCCAGAGCGTGCTCCTCTATCTAGTGCAGCTCCCATCACACATGAAGTGTAACACCATGTGAGTCAACAGTGATGCACGGACACACTCCAGCTCATTATCCAAACTCCCATGTTCCAGATGTGGCCTTTCAATGCCACTGTTGCCATTGCCACTGGGACTCCCAGAATGCCACACTACAACTGCAAAGTGACATGCTGCTGGAGTACTGCCGGTGACGGAATTCAGGCTAAATGATGCCCTGTGACACGTTGCATGGGAGCATGCGGGCTGCCATTTCCTGGGCTGGGGGTGGTGAGAGGTGCAGAGAGCGGCGTGAGGACAGGGGGTGGAGGGCTAGCTGCACATCTGCCCAGCAGCTCAGCAGTGTGCCCATTGGGGCTGGCAGTACCTCGGCATATGCTGCCTAGCAGGTGAACCCACTTTTGTTCCAAGTTCCACTTCCCCTCTCTGCATACGGCTCTGGCATGTAGCGCAGTAACATCGCCTTGACCTTAGCCTGTGACCTGGAGCAAACTTTACCATACAGGTTGAAGCATCTCTGTCTCCATCCATACCATTGAATGAATGACAAAAATCTACAAAGTAGCAACTTAATCATACTCTCCTAGTATCAGAAAATATAAGCATGTAAACAAATTCAAGCCCTGAAAATAGTTTGTATACCACTGTACATTGTTGTCTGATGCAAAAAGGTGGAGGTTTAGTTAAGGATTTGTTCCTTTGAAAAAAGTCCTTAAGTAGAATTGGTCAAAAAATTTCAATTTGTACAAATTGTTTGGGTACAAAATCTAATATAATTTAAGGACCCCTGGGTGTAGGCTACATAACTGCTACATTTACATTGACTGTGATTTTGGTTATTAATATTTTTATACAATTAGGACTTCTAAGGATACCACTATTAAAAACTTTGTTAGAAAACTAATTTCATGCCTTCAAAAGACCTATGTAATGCCTCATAATTACATTATTGCTGTTTTTATTATATTATTGCTTTTACATAATCTGTAGCTATAAGTGTGAATCTCTATCTGATTGTTTATTTTGTTTCTATGTCTTTGTTCTTTGTCCACAACTTTGTTTTCAAGCCACAGACTTGAAATTTGGCACACAGGTACTTCTTACCCTATGGAAGGTTTTTACATAATTAAGTTCATTAAACTCCAAAAAAGGCTACTTCCTATGGGTAGTTGGGAATTGACATCCTGGCTGTCAGCCCCTAACCTGGTCATATTGATGCTTTTTACCTATTTTGTTTTATTTCTGGCCACAATATAATACATTGTCATTATTAAACAATTCAGTACTACATTCTTTACCAAAGCTTCTTTTCAAAAAAGATTGTATTTTCAAAACACTTTTCATAACCCTTCAGTATTCTGTACCATACCACAGTGAGATGTAGTAAGCACAAGATACATGATCTCTTGTGACTGTTCCATCAGTATGCCCGAGAGAGGTGCATGCATGGGGTTTTTGGTGTGAGTTCAGTTCAGTTCAGGTCTTGCTGTTATTGCCATCCACGTGTTCCATCACAGGAGCCAGTAGCTGTGACATGTGAGCAAATGAAAATATAAAAATTCATAAAAATTATACGTGATACACACACGGTGCTGCACTCATTAAGTGATGTAAGGGTAATAAAGTTTACTGATTTTATAACAAGTTATTACTTTTTTCACCTTTCCATTGCTACACCTTTTTGATCTGAGCACAGCCAGTTAACTTGGTCAGTTAAAAAATAAAGTGGCATTATGTCATTACCTTTGTCCACTAAAATAAAGATACATACTTCTCTCTAAGGTGTCTTGCACTTTTCATTCTGAGTTACATAAAGTGATTTACCTGTTTATGCAGCTGAGTTATCTCTACTATTTTAGCTCAGGGTTAGTACCTTGATCAACAGTACTACAAGAGTAGATGGGACTTGGAATGTTGCTGCTTTGATTATAACAGTGACTCAAACCATTAGGCTAACCACAGCCTCTGTTTTAGAATTTCTCACCGAAGGGCCATGTCCCACGTAGATCAGCTGTGAAACTCCTACCAAGAAAGTCAAAAAACACTTCTTTGTAAAGGATTGTATAAAATATTTCCTATGAAACACAGCAACATTTCTGGCACACTAAACTTGTACTCCTTCCTTTGTTTTCTAAGATTCACATTTCTGAAGGTTATATCTGTACATACAGCACATACAGCCTTAACTGCATCTCACTCTCTGCAGCATTCATCTGTAAAAACATTAATAAAAGGAAAAATGTAAGTAAAAAATATTTTTATACGGCCATAGATGAATACCAAAGCACTTAAGTAATTTACTGAAAGAGGGTAAATTCCATGCTTGTTTTATTTGATTATTTGTCTCAAAGATAGAATTAATTGATTAGATTAAATTAAATGCAACAGTCCTATTTAATCAGCACTGATCTCACTTTTGTTTCTTCTATCATCGCTTAACCAGACCAATTCCTCAACAAGAACAGCTTTG
The DNA here is from genome assembly GCA_900497675.1 of Arapaima gigas. NCBI lineage: Eukaryota > Metazoa > Chordata > Actinopteri > Osteoglossiformes > Osteoglossidae > Arapaima > Arapaima gigas. The sequence continues at coordinate 561,289 of UFQX01000019.1, forward strand.
TTTTCAGACCTTGCCTTTACTTTGTCAGTAGTGTAGTCAATCTTGGAATGGGGAGCACTGATGTAAACAGAGAGGAATGGTTGCATCTTGCACTCTTACAGGAGTGTGGGCAGCCGGTGCATCGCTAAGCACATTCCAGCTCCCAGGCCACAGCAGTGAGGGAGACTCGTAGCAGAGTACTGCTCAGATCCTTGCCGCTAACCAGCCATTCTAATTTAGTTTGGTTGTGAGCAGCAGCATGTGTCCAACAGGCTCGTTCAGCGACATGGGAGAGGTGGGCAGGGAGGCCGGGGTAGCCGAATTAGCAATCGGAGAGCGAGCAGGCGCAACCAAGCAGATGGTCAGCAGAGCAGCAGTCACCTCTCTGGGGGACTGTGCCCAGTGCTGGCAGCAGAGGGGAGTACATGTCACACTAACTCTGAGGTGCAACTACACACTGGGGCACACTTGAGTGAGGTCTTCCCCACAACTTTGCTTCTGGCCTAAGAAACTGTGCTGTGTGCGTGTGCATGTGTATGTGCATGTGCGTGTTGGTATGTAACTGGTGAGCCCGTGTGCATCTATGTCTGTCACATTCAGACAGATGTAACATAAATCAAACTGAAACCTCAAAACACAGTAAGCATAGTGCAATTGACATATGTAAGTACAGATACATATTAAAAGTACACAATGAAAATACATGATAATGTATGAGTCCATGATAAATTAAGGTAAGAGATGGTAACATCAGAGACTGATCTCTTTGGTGGTGATAGCTTACATTTATTTGGTTATAGTATATAATGTGAGGCCCCTAGGACAAGGTGGTTTACTGAATGTGTGGTATAAGTAATTATAAATGTAATATAATTCATGATAGACAAGTGAGCTTTTTAAATAGTTTAAAGTACAGTATCTTTTTCATTTGTTAAAAATGTTGTGTTAAACTTTTTGGGGGTGGTGTCAGGAATCATTTATGACATTGAAGTGGGAGTTGGTCCACGAGGTGTATATGTGTGAGAAATCAGCACATGCTTATAACTGCTCACATGTGTGTATAATATAGCCCAAGCTGCTGGGTCAAACTGAAGACCCAGTTCACTGCTGCGTGTCTACATGTGTACTCTTTTTTAGCTTGCACTTTTATACAGTCACAGGTTTTCCAAGAGGATCCCAGTAAAAGTGCAGAGTATAAGGATCCACATCAATCATCACATGACATTTTGCCAAAGCTTTGAAACAGGACTTTCACTGCAAGGTGGATAAGTGACATCAAGTGAGTTAAATTGCCTGTTAAATTGTCCCAGTTGCTGGCTATTTTAAGTTTTAATAAAAAAAAAAACACGCAGTTTTAAGAAAGCACTTAGAGGAAAAAACTGTCAAGTGCTGCCAGTCTCTGCAGAAGATATTACCCAGTATTTACATGAAAAATCACCCTTTCATCTTTAAATATGACATAAAAGTACTCTGGTAAAAGAAATGCCAATAGTTGTCTCTCAATGGCTATTTTTAATCACAGTGTTTAAACATAAAGATTGAAGTATTCAATTTACCCATTATAAAAAACTATATTGTGCATACATTGTGATTAATATTAAATATTGTAGGTCATCTGGGAAATTTTATTTGTGAGGAAATAACCTAAACAAAATAAGCATAAATGACATACATAAAAGAAAGAAATAGAAACAAACAAATTTGTTTTTCAACATTAACCTTCAGTTCTGCATGAAGCCTGTAAGATGAGATCAAAAAATCTTTCTATTCAGAGTAGGTACAAAATATGACAACTCTGTCTCTTCATTATAAAAAACAGAAAGTTGTTCTTGGTAATGCCACAAGTCAGATGCAGTTCAGACAATGATCTGTCACCTGAAATGATTCACAGTAACGCCCTGTGGCTACATTAGTGTGTGTTGGGTGATAGTGAAGTGTTCACCAGTTTCTCATGCTTACTTATGAGACTAGGGATCAGTCATAAATGCCCCTGTCAATCGCGTGCCATTTCACTGATGTCCCGTATGCTGCAGAGAGGCAAACAGATGCCAAGAAAGCTGGGAGAATCACAAGGGATGGGGGATGGAGATGCTGATTGAGGGGTGAGTTGTGCCTATAAGTGAACTTCAACTGAAAACCACTTGGATCGCGAGAAGTACATTTTTAATAACCATCTTCAGTGCGAAATATTTATCTTCAAAGTATGCTTCTTCTGCGTTGATCAAACCAACTGTGTGTTTAATAGATGTCACAATCAGTAAAAAGTAATGATGAGGATGTTGACAGATACTTGCATTAGGAGGCCTGGTTCTCTTATACTGACTGGGCTCACTGGAGAAACGTTTCATATTCAATTGTATGCTTAATGCATTATGAAAAAATGAACTCTGATCAAGAAATGTAGAGAAATTAATACATAAATCATTAAATGTGCCCTACAAAAATTAGATCTTTTAATTGCTTTTCTATTTTTTCTTCAATGAGTTCATTATTGGGGAAAATAAAGATTAACCTTTCGAATCCGACTAGCATTTCCCTCTGTCCCCCAAATGTGGAATTAATACACATTTTTTAATCATTAGTATAATTTCCAGGATGATACTTTTGTTCTTTTGGCTGTTGAACTGTTACGGATGTTAGTAACCCTTCAAATTGTTTGCTTCATTCAAGCATTCTTTTTTGAATAATTCATTAAGCATTATTATCCAAGCGTGGAACACCTCATTTAGCACTGGTGATCTTTTCCTTATGTGTGCTTGACAGGCAATCAAAATTTTTATCAGTGCAGAAAATTTGCAATTCAGAAATGTACTTGCAGCAATTAGTAGCTATCAGGTAGCAATGCAATGGCAGGTTGGTGAAAGAATGAGGATTAAATTAACTTGACTCATGTTAGCTTGCCACGTTTCGGACAAAAGGAAATGTCTGCTTTTAAATTCTGTAGAATGATAGGTTTCCTTCTTCCCAGATAAGTCTTCCACTGAGCGGTTCTCATTCCCTCCACAGTCATGAAGCGTTGCAGAGAAATGGTCAGTTTTACATTCAGAACTCAAGCTGATATGCATCACACCATTTGTCATACAAGATGAGATGCTGGTGCAGAATACAGCTTTGGGGTGTCAAACACATTACAGCTCAATTTGAACAGACGCAGCCCACACAGTATTTTCTTCTATGCAATATATAACTGAACCTCTATCACTATTGTGAAGTGTACTAATACACACACAAAAACCTACCTGAAGGATGTTTCACTGAGCACATATGTCAGTTATTCACAAGGAATTTAAGCAGAGTCATGGAAAATAAAGTATCTGGTCTATATCTATATCTATATCCTGTGAGGCGATCTGTAAAAATCACACTATGGTCATTTTCTAATGTCGTGTGTTAGACGACGTGAGAGTCTACTGAGGCTGGAGATCACAGTGATGGTCTGAAGGCTGAGCTGTGATGCAGCCCTCTTGATGCAGGGTGGAGTGGAGACCAGCTTGCTTATAGAAATATGTAGAATAGCAGCAAAGGACAGCGGGTCTGAAGGGCAACTGTAATCAGTTCAACCTCTGAACTGAAAACATTATTGTATCAAAAAAACTTTGTCCCTTTTAATTCAGGAAGAATTTGCTGTTTTATTGGGATGTATGTATCTTTTCATTTACAGCAAAATATAGACTAATTAATGTCTACCTCCTCACCCAAACCGGCTTTTCACAAATTCCACAAATTGTCATTACATTGTTAAAAACAAGGGTTGAAATGTGTGATACTGTTGGACACTGTTCTGCATTTACATCCAATAGCTTATATGGGAAAGGTGTGTGCTAATAAAATGATTTTTATACAATATTTTACAATTTGTTTTGACAGACAAGAAGAACACACAGTTTAACATACAACTCACCACAAATGCATCTTTCTTTATTTAAAAACCGTATATTTCACCCAATACCATCTGCAGCTGAGCTGCAGCTTTATTCTGAAAGGGCACAGGTATGACTGTATTTGGTAGAAATAGGATTAAAGTTGTTTATTTAATTGTACAATAATGCATTGCTGCTTTATGTCTGAGATTCCAGATGTACACAACTGTTCTTCCAAACTCTAAGTATTCACATGCATTGTAGAAATGCATGTTTTTTTATTTATGTAGCTATTATGCTAAAAATTGTTGTCTCATAGTGACACCTGCAAGGGTGGCGCTGTCCCTTCAGCACCACCCATCTCTTATGATGTGAGAAGGCTTGTTTGGGAACGTCACCTGCTCACACCTGACTGACTCTCCTTCACAATGCCTACGTTAAATGGATAACAGTGATGCTTAACAAGCTGTTAACTTGCAACAAAATAAAAGCAGAGTCATTTAAAATATATCCTGATTCTAATGTGTATCTAAAACGTCTTGTGTAACATACAGCATAAGAGGTGGGCTACCTCTGACCCAATGCTGTAAAGTGATGTTTGCGTGAGAATGAGTGTGGAGGGCAGTTTTCACCTCAAGCCCATGCAAAATATTCAATAAATTTTTCAGTATAACCTGTAGAAACCTGTAAACTGTAGACATGACAGTTATGTTGACATCTTACCACATAAAAATAAAAGCAAGCCGAATCTTATATAAAAATTTAATGCATCTTATGTCTCAAATGTCTTCACTACACCTAGAGCAATCTGGCTGGTAAAAGTGAACGTGAAATTCAGTTGGCCATGTTCTAAATCTGGAAAAACAGAATAAAAGAATCCTTCACTTCCTGTTCTGAACATACGTAACCCTCTACTAAAATATTCCTTGCAGAGTGTGAATAGTTTTGATGATGAACACCACAGAACAACCGAACCGTCACTGGACTGACCGAACCGAAAGGAGCCATATTCCATCCTGACGCTAGAGGGCGATCGCGCACTGCGCAATGGACAGTGGGGAACCCTGGGTTAGAGACTGTTATTGAAAGATTTAGTTCATTTGGACACGAAAAGGAAAGACTAAGGAAAGAACAGTCACCGTAGCAGTAGTACTGCTAGTACAACAATGATTTATTTATTTTATTAGTAGTAGTAGAAGCAGAAAGGATAATAATATGCAGGTAATGATATTTTGAAATACATCAAATGTTCAAACTCACAACTTATTTTTGATGAGATGTGTGGAGTTATAATAGTAAAAAATGATCAATGAAATCAAACTGAATACGTTAGTGTCCTTTTTTTATTTCATTAAAAAATACCTGGAGTAAAACAGTGATATAAAGAAAGTGGATTCTTTCATTCTAATGAAATGCTGTGCCATTCATAAACGAAGTGCTACAAATTGGCCATTTAACGATAACACAAAACATCTATTTTGGCTCAAAGTGTGTGAGAGCAGCACAAACAGTTTGGCTTCAGAGGGGTTTGTGCTTCACAGTGCAGCTCTGTAGTGGGACAGCAGGCAAAGCTGTTGTATGCAAAGCCCACATTCACTGAGCCACAATGGCACTCAGATTTTATTCACAAACCTATTTATTTTCCAATCAAAGGTATTGACTAGAGGCTACTTTAGTAAACTCGTAGCTTTGAGCAGCTTTGAAAAAATCACAAGTGGTGTTTTGTGTGTACAAGATTTACTAGCAGAGGGGTTTTTATTTTGCTTTTTATTGGACCTCTTTACATATGTATAGAGGCAAGGAAGGAAATAGTGCTGGGCAAAAGCAAGAACCTTCTTCCACGTTGTTTTCAGAAAAACTGCAGCCAAAACATTTGCTTCTATAGAAAGTCTGTTCACAAAGTCTATGGCAAGTTTTTGTTTTCTTTAAATCTGTCTTTTACTAATACTGAGTACCAGATTCCTTCAGCAGGGAGGAAATGCAACATTATTCTTGGTGTGACATTTGTCTGAGAAGCTAAGCCTTAGCACACAATGCGATGTCCTTCTGAAACACAACTCAGGTTACAAAAGGAGCCCTGGTCCCGGTCCAGTGGTGCTCAGTGCACATGTTCCCGGCCCATCACTTTGGGGGAAATATGGCCAGCACCTTAAATTACTTTGACAAAGGCTGCTAAAGAGGCATCTTCTACCCTTACAAGACTGATTCTGAGCGCAGAGGATAAATAAAAAAGTGCTTTGTGAAAGTGGTGCTTCTCTCCCTCTGTGTGTGTATGTGTGTCTGTGTGTGTGTGATGCCGTGGCCAAGTGTGTTACCCATCATTCTACCCCTTCATGAAACCTCAAATACAGTGTAACCTGCAGTCATTGTATACATTAAATCACTAAGTGTAACTTGCACAGAAAATTGTATTTCTAACAATATTAAATTACTTTGTATCTCGGCATTTTGACTCATGAAATTCATATCTGCACTTAAAGGTTTACCGGGTTTTGGCTGATGATGGTGGGAGGGGCCGCAGAAGAAAAAAAATATCACTTCTTAATTAGTTCATGGAATTCCGCTCGTGATTGGACTTATCTGGGGTCTCGGTGACCCCCCCCAGCCCACCACGCGCCACAGAGCCTTTGCCAGCTCTGCACTCCGAATCGCACCTTCCGCGGCCAACTGCAGGCCCGCGCGCTGCCTGTAAACAAACATGTCTCGATTAGAGGGCAGCGCGCGCCACGCCAAGCCGGGCCGCCACGAGCGCGCCGCAGTACGGGGGGGCCGCTTCTCGTAATCAAATACCAAAACGCATAAAACACAGCATAATATGTCTAAACTTTGGCGGGACGCATCACCTAAGCAATTGTGATTTTTTTTTTCATGAAAAGCTCAAGCACTCCGCGGTAGAGTTGACGGAAATCTATTTTCATAGGTAAATGTAATAAGATGTTTCCTTACACTCCTCCTTGTGTGTGTGAGACCAAGACACTAACAACATCAGGAAAAATGAAGGTGACACCCGGGACACAGGTGCTCGCCAGGTGTCTGCGTGTGCGTCAGCACGTTATTCCACGCGCCGCGTTTCAAACACTATCGGTGGTTTGTCTAAGTTTGGTTTAACATGCTGCTACTCTGTGGCATCTAAACAGAAACCAGGAGTCAAAAACAGGTAGAAAACCAGCCCTAGCAAATGTATTTTCATTTGCATTGACATTATCTGGAAGGGATTTTTGGAACTTCTACCACGATTTAGTGTGGAAGAACAACTATCTGACAGGGTAGAATGTGCACGGAGACTCGATGATGTTTACAATATCATTAATTCAGTATTAATTCAGTACTACGCAGGGAAACGCATCCTACGTTAAAATACACATACAATGTGTTTGACTCGTATAATCTGTGTCTCCAGTGAAAATAAAAATATATCCCATCGACATTGTTCGTGGATCGGTTCGTATTTGGCCGCAGAACCAAAGCGAGATGTTCTGCTATAAATCACAAAAAAAGTTTATGTATTTATTTATTATGTACATTATAGATTATTAACAATTGCGTATTTCCCGAAACACTTAAAGCGTATTTTATTTCACTTATCATATATTTACGTTATCAATTTATAGCGTAAGAATCCCCAGCTGTGTAAATAGGGAAATCGTTGTAAAGTTTATCTAACACTGTAAGTCGACTTGAACAAATCATGCAGCAAAATGAACGCAAATAAAAACAATGCAAAATTTATTAAGTGTATAATACTGTGCGTAAAATATAATTTCGTCTCTGTTTAACGTAAAAAAGGGCAGGATAGGATAAACGAGCGATGTTTGTTCTGTAATTGAATACCGCGTCGGTTCGGCAGGTTGGACGTCCGCGAGCGGGCGGGGGCGGGGGCGGGGGCGGGAGCGGCCCCGTCACGTGCTCCCTCGAGCTCCCGCGCTCGCGCTCGAGCTCCGCTGTCACGCTAACGCGTTGTGACCGCTCCTCTCTCTCGTGACAAAGCCGTACATCTGCCTGCAGATCAATAGACGTCAAAGAAATATGACAACAATCCTGACACAGAACTTAAATCCTGGCCCCGAGTCGGCATAATGAAAACAACAAAAATGTGCTCCTATTCTCAAGACGGCGGATTAATTAATCTCAAAACTTTTTTGTCGAGTTGTATTTCGCTACCTTCTCCCAGTAGATGAAGCAGCTACATCTGTCGGGTTTGTAGTTGTATTTGTAATTATTGCCCTTCACGGGGTCCGCTGCCTCGAACCGTCTTTAATTAAAAGCGTAATTAAGGGCACATCTTAAGCAGGGCTGCAAGCAGATGGTTTTGAGCGGACAATACGCGCTGTGAGGGCGGAGGAGTCCGCGCTGGACGCCCGTAAAGTGGGGAAACGGTCAGTCGCAAAGTAGTAAAATGCGGCACAAACAATTCATTCTTAACTTCTCCTTGCCCCACTAACCACAAACTTAGAGTCAAAGTAGAAGATACGTGATTTAGGTCAGCAGGAATTGTGAGGGAAAAATATGAAGATAAAATACTGAAGCTTAAAAACTTAAAAGGGAGGAAAATCCATATCTTCCATCGTGTACCACACATTATATGTATTTATGAAACTGAATTTATTATTATCTATAATAATAAAGTGCAGCAAAATAGCGCTACTGTTTATGCTCTCATAAGTGTCTGAAAGATAGTATACTTAAAAGGTGAAGTAGTTCTCACTACAAACCATTAAAATAAATATATAATTCCCAAAGAGCACCATGTGTAAAAAATGCAATGGATTTAATTAATAAAACATTTGTATAAGGAATGCAATAAGCAGGCAGACAAATTGCTTTGACAGGTCCAGATTCCAAACGTAGAGGACAGACAACAACTGGGCATCGTAAAAAAACATTTTTTTCAATTCGTAAATGGATAGTGATAATAATGATATGCTTCCCCCATTTTGTATTTTTTAATGAATTTAGTTAATATGAATATTTTAATAATATAAGTCGCAGAAAATCAGAAAGCGGTCTACGGCGTTGTGCACAAGACCCCATTACGTCAGACAGAGAGCGGATCTTCCCACAGAATTTTGCATTCGAATGAACTTTCTCCGCAATGAACTTTGACAGGGCAAAATCTCTAATACCCACCACTTGGTACTTCTGAGAGGCCATTTGTCGAGAGCCACATAAATAATTTATAACGTTATAAGCAGAAGAATTTTGTATTAGCATATATTTTCCTAGACGTTACATATAACATCTCGCCAACGGTATGACATAAATTAAAACTGTATATATTACAAAAATAAAAAACCTACTTGCGGCCTGGCCGGCCCTTAAACATTCAGGAGTGCAAACTTTGGGTAGAGTAATCATTTCAATTATCTTCAAAATATTTACTTCAGGATAAAATTTGTTGTCTGCATAAAAAAGCAAATTCTTGCTGTTCCCTGAGTTCATTTTCCAGATGGTTTGTCGTTGTTTATTGCCTGATTTAGTGTGTTTTGTTTTACATACTCGGTTATCTCTGCTTGTTCACATACAGCATTGCTGCTGTACTCATTCAGATGTATCTCCTCGATTTGTGTTGAGTTTGTCACATTAGGTGTTTTCATATTCCATCTTCTGCTTGCTTGCAGCTATGTACTACAAGCTAATGGCCTTCGCAGTACATGCATTTTATTGATAAAATTGTGCATATTTTTGTTAGGGTTTTGTTGTCCTGCTTTTCCTAAACTGATGTGTATAAATGATGGCCCCCACTGTTCTTGTCCACCCTCCTGCTTTACTTGATTTCCCCCCAAGGTTTTAGGTAAAACTGTAAAACCATTATGGTGGATTTCGTAATAATAGCAACTTGGTGTCATGTAAATATGTTTCTGAGTTTAGGTACAATACCAAGACATACGAAGGGTATATGATGTGTAGCTGGTATAGATGCAAATGAATAAATTAAAAATGTTCCTTAATATATCAAAACAAAAAAAAAATGTAATTTCAGTCATGTTTTGCTTTATATGCTTAGGATCACTCATCTATATTCCTCCCATGGAATGCATTTATCAACACACATTAGATCGCATGGCTAGACATACAAACACGAGGGCAGTAAAAAAAAATGATTATAAGAATAGGAAAAATAATCATAAAATCCTACAAACAATTAGATCACAGGACTGTCAAAAAAGGTGCCATTCCACATAGACAAGAGTTATGTTGTGAATTTAGACACATTTTTCAATGTTGTCTCACAATCAATTAGCAACTGAGAACATGCATAAAGGATGTGGCTGAAATTAGCAGCTTTTTAACTGTTTTAATTTAGCATCTCTACTTTGTTGAACATGTTTGAAAATAAGCCTGATTTGTTAGAAATTTAAAAAGAAAGTAAAATTTCCTGAGAAACAGCCCTCCTCCATGATACAGCAAACACAACCTTCCTGTTTCTTAAGAGTTGTACTGGGTGGCAGCAAAGAAAAAAAAGAAAAAAATTTGCATTGATATAGATTTAGCTGAAATGCAATCCTCTAAATCTTTGTAGGATATGGCCAGATAATTACACTTTCAGCAGATTGCCAGGGGTCAGCCTCTCTGAGGACCCCAGAAGTTGATTCACTAACAATGGTGTGTACATGGAAAAAAGCTGCTCGTGAGATTATAATGTTAATAGAGGAAGTCACTGGGGAAAGGGATCAGGCAAAAACTAATTCAGTGTTACTTGGCGGTACCTCTCACTCACATTATCAACAGACTTAATTTAGGGGAATGGGTTCACGTGTAATTACAACAAACGGGAAGCAAAGAGATGTGGTTAGATATTTTACAGTAGCCTGCTTGTGGTTCTTCATTCTGGAATCATATAAGAACAGATGATTTGTTCCTAGTCAACTAGAAAGCAATCAGACTGAAAGAAAATACTTTATCTTTTACAAAGAAAAAAAGCCTGGAAGGAATTAGATGGCATAAAAGCATTATTTTTGATAGGGCACTGTCTTCTTTAAAAAAAAAAAGAAAAGAAAAAAGAAAACAACAATTTACAGCTTTGTAATATCCAATTATTGTGATATCACTCGATAACAATTTTGTAGTTATGAACCCACTTATGCACAATTAATGTCCACACTGGTGTTATTCACACTGTATTTAAAATAAATATATAGGCCTTGCATTGAACATGTTTCAAATGCGCAAGACAGCAAAAGTAATGTGTAACAGTCGAATCTGAAGTATGTTCACTGGTATTTGAAATAAACTGCAATCAGGTGCAAAAAATATGTTGGTCTCCAGTTTGGGAACAAAACAGGCTTCTCCAACAGTTCTCACCTTGGGACCTTCACTCCCTGTGTCACATTCTTAATTCAAAAGTTTTGAATGCACAGAAGTTTGTGTTTAGCCAGTATAATGCACTACATGACTGTGACCTGCCTGACTAAACACTGAAAAGAACCCACAAGAACTTATACTTTTGCTTTGGGTGAAGATTCTCTTTGATTTACTTGCTTGTGTGAAGTCTAATATAAGTTCAGTGCAGAGAGGGAAACCTTCATTTGCAAGAATGATTATAGGACTTATTTGGTGAGAGGCTAAACCAGTGGCTCATTGGTTTAAAATACTCACAGTCTGAACAGGCCTGGCTTTGAGGCTTAAATCAATCACATAGGTAGCTGGTGGGATGATCATGTATTGCTTCAGGACTGATGCTCTTAAGCCCTGTGCTGCTGACTCCTCTTATAGGACCCCCAAAAGATCTCATCTGAAGTTACATCTCCACTCAAATATTCTTTTTGAATTTACAGTTGGTTTGTTCCACCTGTAGTGTAGTCTGTCCCCGGGGACGACTTCCAAAACCAAACTAAACTTGATAAACTAAATTAAACGTTTGTTTTATTCATTTAGCAGTAACTACCATAAAAAGAAAGCATAAACACATCCCTATTAGAACTTTAAAAACCACACGGTGGATATCTCGGGATTACTCAGCTTTTAAAAATAATTTGCTTATTTATTGTTTGCTTATTTCATCACTAACCTCCGATTCGACAGCCAAAAATCAACAAATAAATCACTTTTGAAGCTCGTTTTACCTGAGGCTTGGCAAGACAGCCAGCAAAAGACCAGGTGAATTTAGAAGTTCAGAAAAAGAACTACCACTTGTGCTGTTTAGGTGAAGAAAACGTAGGAGCCTGTGAGTTAAATTCGGAATGTTCACCCTTACAAATAAAGATACAGCTGAGCAATCTCAAATACTACCTTTAAATTTTTTTTTAAATCATGCTATTATTTGTTAGGAGAACTTGGTTTTAAGAAACCGGTGTGCAGTTTGCTATTTACAGAATGCGAGAAAGAATTGCATGGAATACCAGACGTTGTCACTTTAATACTGTTTGGACAATATGATCTCACGACAGTGAACGCTTCAGTGAAGACTTTCTACTGAGCCGCTATTATGTCATTTTCTAATATTCCGATGATTCATATTTAACATTTTACTATCAAATCAATTTTTAGTAGTACAAAATAGGCTCTATGATTTTTCTTGAACATACACACATGAAAACTTGTTACATAATAAAATCACAACAGCTTAGAAAAAAGTAAAGAAAAAGTAAATGATACTTGGATAATAATGCAGATAATAATGTGTTGAGCATTTCAGCATGGGATACTTCTCAAATATGTAACGATAATTTCAGAATGATAGACATGGAATGAAATTTATGTCCCTATTGCGACCTTGTAACCTGATGGTGTATGGCTCGAATCCTAATCATACTGTAGTGCCTCTCATGTGGTGCTGTACGTACCTTGGACTGATACAGTAAGGATACCCCGCTATAAACTGAGTGTACACTGAGTGTAAAGTTAGCTCGGATAAAGGTGTCAGTTTAACAATAAATAACTACAATAATAATTTAGCTGTTGTCATCAAGTTGTAAATTCACTTCTTGATAATATCGCTGATGTCTATTTTCAACATTGGTCCACATTAATATAGCAACAGGTCATCATAAAGCCACATTTACTGATCGATGCCACTCCGATATCAGGAATCGATGTGAAAACAGGTTGGTGTGACGAAGGTATATTGTTTATTTCATTTATTTCCGTATCTCTGCAATGAGGACCGTGACGTGGCGGTGCCTCGCGAACCCCTTTAACATGCGCCTATGTTGAAGTGTGCAATACGTTCCTATTAAACGTTATTAATTCGTGGAGGGTGAGGAGCTCTCATTTGTCTTGTCAGGATGTCTGATGTCCTCGTTAGCTCCCATTTTCCCCCTGTCAGCTCACAGCTTGCTACACACACTGACTTCCTCCTTCTCAAAATGACAAATGCGCTGTTTTATCCATACCATTTATTTCGTTATTGTTGCCAGCACAGAGCATCAGAATCAATCATAAACAAGTCCACTTGGCAGGTGTCAATCCTGCTATTTTTTATTCGTCCCCGTCTATATTTAATCCAATTACAAGGGTCAGGGAATAAGAGCAAATCCCCTTGTTGCACCTCAGCTCTTATTCCAGATTTTAGGCGCGTATATAACACTGGATGCTTTATAAACGGATAATAATTCGGCAGCTGTGTGTTTTATTTTCTTTTTTTAATTTGTATTATTAAAAGGAGGTGTCGCAAATCGAAATGCTGTGAATCTGCGCAAATGAACTGTTATTTTGCAAACGGAGAAAGAAAAAAAAACTTAATGATGGCATATATTTCCGCTCTTTGCGCTTTCAAATACAATTGTGGATCGAACTCTGGCTTGTCACGTCGAGCAAAAGTGAATTTCTAACATCCAGGACGTGCCTGTCTACTTTGGACAAATTGCATCCAATCACCCCGGGGGAATTCAGCTAATGTCTCAGTGCAGAGCTGGGTGTGGGGTGTGTGTGAGGTGCAGGGTGTGTGTAGGGAGGGGGGCACGAGGCTTATTAAAATATCTCTGGAAAGAGAGCGAGTGAGACACGGACAGGCTATAACTCCCATAGCTCCTCAAAAATAATTACCACCGTCATATGATTTTTTTTTCTAATTATTTGTTGCCAGTGCAAAATATTTTTTTCGAATAGTTAGCAGCTGAGCCCTCGCAAACCTGGGTCGGGCTATGTATAGTGTGTATGATTTATTTCTGACCTCCTCTAACATGAGCATGTTTAAGATGCGTATTATTCTTCTGGTGGATATTTCACATCGTTATAAGGACTCAAACATGAGTCACAGTAACATATTAAAATTCAATCCGTCGTCACAGCTTGCTGGTATGCTGCAAGTTGCATTTGATTTTACAACTTAGACACTTTACAGTAAACGCAACCGCTGAGCTAATTTCACCTTTCAGTGTAATCGGTATGTAAAACACGAATGACCCGGGACTGAAAACTTGAACAGTTCATTTGATCCCATTAGCTTGAAAATGTAATAAACAATTTAAGGTTGTTTCAAAACCACAGCATAACAGTATGCACACACATATGTGTATGTGGGACAGCAGAGCAGGCTGGTGTTCACACATACCTCACAGCCAACGCGTCCAGTCCAAACGGGCGCCATCACGTCCTCCCCGTCAGCGTGGCACATGTGTGAACGCAGTAATAACTTTCTCAGGCCATCCTAGCATAGCAGCGTTGTGCAGGGTTGCACTTTTCAGCAGCGCGCACGGCAGCAGTAAACAAACGACTGTGATGCGCTTGTTATTGTGGCTGCGGGTTCTGCATGGATAGAGAAGCAGTGCTCGTCATTACAGTATTTGTTTTCAATTGTCTCAGTCTGAATGAGCACGGGACTGTGCCTGAAAATGCAGTTTTTTATGCTGTACATGTAAGTGGCTTATCGGGGCACCACTAATCAATAAATCAATCAATCAGTCTATCTATCTATCTATCTATCTATCTATCTATCTATCTATCTATCTATCTATCTATCTATCTATCTATCTATCTGTCTGTCTGTCTGTCTGTGTGATAATGTGAATAAAGTTTGTCCCTTTCGCGTTCCTGTCGTCATTATATAATACTGCTCAGTGTTCTGTAATACTTTAGACAATAATGATATTTATAATGCAAGTCTTCAGGATAAGGCTGTCAACATTATCTTGGTCATTATTATTATCAGTATCATCGTTACTGTGTTTTTATTTGTAACACTACAAAGCTGTGAAAACATGGGGGTTCATGGGTGTATATTTATAGATAGATATTTATAGATATATATAGTATATATATCTAAAATATCTCTATAATCTAACGGTGAAAACTGACGTACCTAAGCAACCTAGAGGCTTCGTTACTACTTTTTTCGTAATCACTGCCTGGGACGATGGTAAAACACAGATGAAGTAATAAACTAGGGTACAATGATTTCTACTTGTGCATTAGAAATAAAAAAGCAATGTTCTCTAACGATTCCTGTTTCCTTCCGATGTATATGTTTTGTTTAATGTGTAATTGTGTCATGTGTTTCTCTGTGTACACACAGACAGAGACGCACACACACATACACAGTGTGTGTGTGTGTGTGTGTGTGTGTGTGTGTGTGTGTGAGGGAGAGCGCCGTACATACATTAGGAGGCAGAGGGCCAGGAGAGGCAAGGCCGGCTGTGCACATTTCAGTTCACGCCTGATCGGCTTCTGGAGTGCGGGGCAGCGCGGAGAGGGAAACGCAGCACCTGGCACAGCTTCAGCATCCCATCTCCTTTTATTGACAGCCTGATAAGGGGGCCTGGGCCGTGAGGTTTCCAGCGCTGCCCTCAAGAACCCTGCTGCGTTGCACGGTTTCGCCCTCCCTTAATGGGTCTTACGCCAAATAAAGAGCCAAACACCTTTCTGGCAACTGTGTCCCCAGGCCGCCTTTTAAAGGCCGCCAACTGACCACCCATTTCCTGAGAAACCTGCCCTGGTCCGGTTGCACATTTACTCTGCGTCTTGTGCAAATTGACTATTGCATTAGGTCGTTTTGTAGACGGTGCTCCCTTGTAATTTCCATTTTAAAAGCTGTACACTGTAGGACAGTGTAACATTTGGACATCGAACAATTGTACAGTGCTGTTAAAACCACCACACGACTGTCTTTCCGTCCTGAATGCAATCAATTAATTTATGTAATATTTCAATGTAACATTGAGAAATTGTGGGTTTAGAAAACACTGCCTTTAAAACGTGTCAGGCGTTTTAGAAACGAACGCGTTTGCACTAATTGAATACAGGTGTAAAATTCAAGTTTAAACATGATGTTTTAAATGTTAGTCTTCTTGTATGTATTTATAGAGGAGAGGGAGAGAGTAAGGCAATATGTACTTCTTATGAAAGTGTAACTATAAAGCGTATATAGAGTATATGGAGGTGCGCAAAAGTGAGGGAAGCTGTGGGAGGTGAGCTGAGGTGAGCAAGGAAGGTGCTCTGGCTCATTTTCACACAGCCTTCACTCTCACTCTGGTTACCGCATTAACTCACGTATCCAACCTGAAGGAGCAATTTAATTTTCTACCTGACAGAGTATATTCAATAAGCAAACCAAAAAAATACTGATCGACGTTTGCTTTATTGATATCCACGAAGAAAAATGGTAACAATTATCGCCGAGTGAAGTCCAAAAGAAGTGTTTAATGGATAACAAAAATGTGTTTATACACATAAATATCTAAACTTTACACATTGTTTGTTTTAACTTCAGTTTTTATGTGGCGTTTTAAAAGAATATAGTTTTTCCCTATTACTGAATAAACCTATACATGAATACAGTAGTAATTCAGTAGCCCTATATACATAACAGACTATTTAACGAGAAATAAATATTTTTAAAAAGTACAAGGTAGAGGCCAACAATGCAAACAATGCATCAACAATGCAAAAAAAATGGCTTAAAGATATTAGATGTACAAATTCTGATGTTTATGTGTACATATTATAAAATAGTATGTGTATATTTTATATATAGTATAAAATGTTATATTAATACATATCATACTATAGATAAATCCATGTATACCGTATGCAGGCTAAAGTGAGGACTAATATAAATGGTCCCAGCGCTTTATGACACATTTACTAGCTTTCAGCTTCTCTGGGTTCTCAATTACATGTACTCCCAAATAGATCCCTGCCTACGTATGTAGTTGTATATGTATTTCTGGTTAGATGTATGTTTGTAAATAAGTATGTATGCATGTATTAGCCCGGGCTTTAGCTACAAGTGCCCATTTAAGACGCGGGAACGCTGTCCAGAGGTGACGTCGAGCTGTCCTTCCAGCCAATCACTGCCAAGTTGAGGCTGATATTAAGGGAAAGTTAGTGGTAAAGAAAGGCAGCGTCTTTTTTATCCTCGTTGACATTTACCTTTGTGGCAAATCTAAATGTGAACAAACTGGACACTAAATCATTTATTCTGCGACGCTTTTTGTCGGCTGTGGAAACAAGTGCTGGAATCACAAGTGCTGGAAGTTCAGAGGAGACCTATACTTTGTGAGGTAGGTTTTTAATTTTACATTTAACCAGTAATCTGTTTTACAAAAACTAAATAAATGATAAACGTTGCTCTGCTTTCTTCGATTTGGAGGCTTTAACAAGAACAGTTTTTTATAGGCTGCTGCTTTAAGGACATATGCGGTTTTATGCGGTGATCCTGTGTGTTTGCCTTTCCCAAAAGACAAGCTGAATGTGTCTTTCCTTTGGGATATGTCTTCCTGAAGTTTGGGGTGTCAAGTTGAATTAAAACCAAAATTCGGTTCTTGTCTGAGGTAGCTCCTTGCAGCTCTCTAAACACCTAGAGAAGAAGTTTGAGAAACTTGTGATTACTTATAGCGCTGCAGCTGCGATCGGAACCAATAAACCCCGTTGTGTGGCCTTGGAGGGGCTGAAGGCGAGTGAAGAATACAATCGTACAATTTTACTGCTATCACAGACCTCATTTCCAGAGTTTGCTCAGTAGGGGCATGTAACAGAAGATTTTACCAGATAGATATATGGACTCACAGTACATCAATCTCTGTCACTCTTAACCAAGGCGTTAGACGGGAAAAATGTTCTACGATGATATCGAGCAGCAAGGTTGCATTTGAATAATATGAACAGAAATATTGTCTTAAATACCTGCCTATTTTAACATAAAAACTAAATAGACTTTGTTAGACAATCAACTTGAGCGACCGCAAAGTATCCCCTTTAAAAACAATATTTCATTTAATTATACCATTAGCGCACGATTCAATATGCAAACTTTGCATTTATTATTACTACCATTTGATAACTTTTACTATTATTGTGTTATTACGGCACATTGATCAACAGCACACACTGGCCAAGAAACACTTCATACTCTATGTATACACTAAAGCTTAGGGTCAGTCGCAGATCAAGGAGATCGTTTAGGAAAAAATATTTCCACAAACAAGAGAACCTTCAGGAGTCTTTACAGCGTCTTGATCAGAGTGAGGTGCGGTGTGAGGAATCAATGTGTGAGAACAAGACTCCTGGGTAATAAACGTAGCACCCTGCATTGAGATCCACCTCCCTAATTAGACATGTTTATTGGAGATTGTATTTATCCAGCTGTCGTGCCGAGAAAGAAAGCTGCGACACCATTACCTCCGACCAGACAGGCTTTTGCCAGAATGTGCGAACTACCTAACACACGTTTTATAATCTAACATCAGGGCCCTTAAGAGGAGCTGTATGTGCCGGTGAGTCTGATGACTTATCGCTTATGAAAATATTATTGAACTTACAAGTCTCACGGGCACATATACGTGATTCTGCATGGGATTTGCTTAGGTAAAAAATGCCACATTAAATACATTTCTACTTATTATTTCCATGCGAACCAATACACTGTAGATGCACTAGAGACATGGGAAAATGAAGTGTGCAGTTCACATTATGAGTGATACATGTAAAGTCGTAAACTGAAAAGTGAAAGTGTGATAGTAACTAAACATTTATACAAAGAAAGGTACAATAAGACTAAAATACATATGAAATAAATAAATAAATAAATTAATTAATTAATTAATTAATTTATAAAAACCCATACCCAGCGCATTGAACATGCAAATAAAATACATCCTAACAGTTTGTTTCGAAATGTCTGAAATCTGGACTTCTTCTGGATTTTCTTTCTTAGTCAATGTCTGTACTGATTTATTATCATTGTTACCACTGCTTAAAGACCTTTCTCAAGAAAAATCTAATAGAGTAAGGTATTCCAGGTACATACAAACAAATGCAATGATAGCCTATCAAGCCAGGTCAATCGACCATCCTGCAACAATATATATGGCAATAAGAGCACTTTTAGCAGAAGCTGTAAGCTAAACCAGTTTCACAAAGGAAAAAAACAAAAAAACATAAAGTTCTGATAAAAGTTTGTTTCTTGCTTTTCCATCCTGACTTTTGTTTAATATCCCTACACTTTTAAATGGTCTAAAGAAGAAAAATATGCACAGAAGTAATATTTTTTAAAGTATAGATTAGGTCTTTAAAGATAAAGCACGCTTTTTCAAATACACAAACGGGCATTACTTATCCCGGAGGCACAAGCATTACAGAACAACATGTCAAAATCGTGCATTTCCCGAGCTTTTAGACCGGAGCAGACAACACGACTTAAACCATTTTCTAAATATTAAAACAGTGCTTTGCAGCTTGGATATTAATGCAATCAGAGGGAATAAGTCTCACAGTGTAAACATAACATAATTGGACACAAACGCAAGAAACTATTTTATACATCTCTAATACCTGTTAACATTGAAGAATCTGAAGACCTGCTCATTTTCTAAGATTCCTTAAAATGAAATATAAAATGTTTTAACTTTAATGTACGTTCTGTGATAACATGGAAATATAATTCCAGATTACATTTAAATAAGCCTTCACATATTTATTAAATTAAAGAATATTTACAAGAAATCTTAATAAATACCTTCCGTAATTTGTAATTTCCTTTGTGGAATTTACAAGATCCGAGGAAACATATCAAACACATTTAAACATAAGTCTGACTGAAATTTAATAAGATCATATTTAAACATAGCGCTAATTTCACCTTTGGTGCTAAATACATACACACACACACACACACACACACACACACACACACATATATATATATATGCGCAACGTGTATACAGGTGTCATAAAAATATTATATTGTAGTTAATATAGCCGTTTTTAGCTTTGTGATTTGACATGAGATTTGAGAGAAAGATTTTCAGAGTTACAGGCTGCCTGCACGATGTGGATTCTAATGAAATGAAATCAGCTTGAAAACGCGGACTGCAGAAAAAACACACAAAAATAAGGGGCCGAAACAAATGTATGACATGAATAATGGGCGACGTGAGGAAAGAAGTAGCTGTTATGAATTTCCGACATATTATAAGAGACGATGGGCGGCGGGACTCGCCGTGTTAAAATGGCGCCGCTGTCAACTTTCACAAACAGAAAAGTTGATACGGGCCGTGTAGCGAGGCTCTCAGGTGCGCGCGTCCGCCATTGCTGTCGTTTCCTTTCCACGGCGCGCTCACACGTATTATACTTTGCGGCATAACACCCGAACGTGCTTAGCAGTTACACATTCATGCCGTACATAACTTCAGACACCAGCAAAGGCGGTAAAGAATAGCGTTGGCCCGAGGACACCCCCTCCCCCACGCCCCCCACCCCCTCTCTCCATCTGAGACTCACCCGCCCGCCCTACAATTAGAGAATTATTGAGATGATAAAGGTCCCAGTGGACGCTCCCATTGGCTCCCCGGTCCCCTTTCCCTCAAACCCTGATAAATCAATGGCAGCCAACGCACCCAGTCTCTTTTGTTGATGTTTTCTAATAGACCTTTCTCTCTCCAAGAATGACGTCAGCCGCATTCACCACCATTTCCCTCCCCTTATGATTTTTTTTGTGTGTTTAAAACTTTTTTAGAGGGGGGCACAAAGACCACTTTGCCCGAGGGAAAAATAGCGACAAGATTAGGGTTTCTTTTCAAGGCCCCGGCATTAGTTGCTGCTAATCCGAATTGGGCTAATTGATAGTCTGTAAAATCTCAGTCGTAACCTGAAGATGTTGCCCGAAATTTCCCCCTAGATGGACTAAACGACAACTCATTTTTTCTTCGTTTGTAATAAGATTCTCTACAGTCCACCTCATGTTGAGGGAAGGTTGTCTTGTCAATGTACGGTGCGCAGATTATCCTGAAAAAACAACAGAGGACTTTTCATCATCCTAAAGAAACAAAGAGGGCGGATTTACAGCTTTCCAAAGAGCTAAGAGATATTTGCTGGAGCTATTTGTTAAGTGCACGACAGGCTCGCCTGGGATCCTACCATCCGTGGAAGTGAAGGACGACAAATCGGGTTTGTACTGAATCTTAACTATAACTTAGATGATTTGTTACTGATTACCTGCAAGTCTTAACGGACCGAGAAGTAATTAACCAAAGTTACTAAGCGTTTCTGCCGTTTTGGTAACATAGTGCATTAAAGTGGTGTTCACCCCTTTAAGATAAATTATTAAATAAAAAGTTAAATCCGGCTTGCCGCCCCTAATTTGGCCTACTGTAATACTTTACCCGAGTTTGCCTTCGCTTCCATTCATACTGTAGCTTCCGCAGCATCACAACAGGTGTAACAGGAGCCGCGTTCGATCTGACAACACAGCATGCAACACAGTATTTGCACCCGACACGTCTTCATTTGTGCGCATATAGTCACGCCGTGCAAATCCGTGTTTTTCACGACATATTGCGTTTGCAACTTTAACTGTCACAGAGCTTTGTACATAATTTCTATTTTTTCCTCATGGTTTTGCTTTACACATTTGCACCCACTCTACATATGAATGCATACTCACGGGGCGTAAGAAGATTCGCTTGCCTTATTAATTTCCATACATGCACGTCGTGATTTTGGAAAAAAAAAAACTACGGCAATAGTGCTGTGATCATATCCGACATGGTCCAGACAAAATTAAAAATAAAAAAACAGGAAAGGCCGGCACGTTTATGGTAATGACTTTCTTCCCAAATGCAAAGCGGCGTTGTCCAGAGAAAAGGAGCGCCCGGGCGGGCAGTCATATAGCGTGACTACACGATCCGGAGGAAAGAAAGAAAAAAATCCACGTATTTATTTCGGGTTTCTTCCAGACCATGCATTTTATCCTACGAAACAGTGTGAAAAAGCAGATTATAAACCATCAGCTTCAGGAGAATTGGCCCTTGGGGTAACAAGTGAGAAGGAAAGAAAGAAAAATATACTTGTTCAGAAGTTTATTTGAAAATATGAGACGAAGTGGCAGCTTCACTGCAGGACTCAAGATGACAGTGCATGACGATCCGGCCGCTCATTATCCCGCTCCCATTGAGGCGTCCTTTCACTCAGAGGCAAACTCTTTGGCAGTGTCGTTTGTCTCCTCATTGTACTTTAGTTCGGAATGCAATGGTTGTCAGGACTCTTATTCAGTTTCAAGATAGTTTATTGATGAGCTCTGACTTTTAGCACTTTTCACATGTCAAGAGAAGTCAAGTGTATGCATCCACGACTTCAATTTATGCTTTGCGCGTTGCGACACTGTCCCCCCCCCTTCCTTCTGCCCCCATTTTGCAGCACTGGCCCCCCGCTCCTGCCCCCCGCGTCCCCCAGTCCTTCCGACCCGCTCTGCTCCATTGGAATAAATGATTGGAACACCCTGAGCTGAGACTGGTGCTCCGAGTGTAACCTCAAATGCACGCGCTGAGGGGTTGCTTTGGTGTGTACTGAGGTGTGCCTTAATGGTCACGCATTCAGCAAATGTACTTCTGTTGTGCGACCACGGCTGCAAAGTCATTTACTTATTTTCCATGTGATTTTTTGGCAGCCACAGAAGAGGCGCTGCTTCTTGGAAATGATCAATGAAAATTAATAGAGCTTTGCTTTCTAAACGGGCAGCCGAGCGTTAGGGGGACACGGGGTCCTCCGCAGACGGCGGGCCACGGGCAGGAGGGCTCCTCAAAATGTGACATTAAATGCAAAGTCAACAGAGGCACGTGGGCCAAAGTTTGTGATTGTTTTAGTAAGTACACTTAGGGGCTGTTTACAAGTGCACTTAATGCAGAAAGTAAATAAAGGTTTTTGCCCAGCCGTCAATGGGCTGCTTTCTCACACTCCAGGCTGGCAGCTCCATCACTTACACATGTACTGTAGATCAGTGGACGCTTAGTGCCACTATTTTTACATGACTTGCACTGATCCAAATCGCTCTCATTTTTCATGTCAATTCATTTTTGAATAGAAAAATAAAACATGACAAGGCATATAAACTAAATGAAGCTTTAGATAATGCAGATCATTTATACATCCGGTAACACGTACTTATACAGCTGGCATGTATATATAGGCCTATTTTATTTGACACAAACAGTAAAATACTACGACTACGTGCAAAGAGCAAATCCTGTCACCATTGCCACATAAATCACTTATATTTCCCAAGTAGTAAAACTTTATATTTGTAGTATAAACGGGACAATTTTTTTTCCTTAAAGGAAAGTGTGGAGCGCTGACTTTGCAAATAAGAGCGAATGATGTTGTTTTCCATCAAAAAGCAGAGTAACAGCAGTGGAGTATAAAGCTGTGAAGCTGGAGCTGGAGCTGGGGCCGGACCCACGAGGAGCGCTCTGTTCTCCTGCTTCAACAGCGCAGCCCGCCCGCGTTCCCACAGCCCGGCCGTCCAATAGGCGGCTTCGAGGCAACCCGCTCGCGCTCGCATGAGGCAATATTTGGTGTGTGAGAGAGAGCTGGTGCATTTGCATGTGTGGAGTGATTAGTGGTTCTGAAAGGGGAGCGCTTGGCTCGGCCCCGTTTCCCGCTCTGGCAGCGGTGCAGGAGGAAGTGTTTTGCTGGAAGATGATGACAGAGGTCAGGCTCTGCTAATGGGCCAGTGAAGAGCCGTGGAGGCGAGGCACGGACCAGGAACACATACATTAATACACTTGTACCATCACCAATCAGCATAGGTGTGCTCCCCCTCCTCCCTCTCTCCCTCCCTCTCTCTCTCTCTCTCTCTCTCTCTCTCTCTCTCACCCCCACACTCGAGCGCACATTTTCAGTCTCTCCGCAGTCCTGCCACCCCACTTTATTGTCAATCTCTGTCTCCTTCGCAGGGATTTCCATTAATACCGAAGATCACTGGGAAAAACTATTTTACTGCGAACTCTTTAAAGAAATTCTCCGGCGATCGCGCTCCATCTCAGTGGCTATTAAGAACTCCTGACAAGGGCTTTGACAGCGGCGCAGGATGCCACAGAAAGGTGAGTTCACACATCTCCTTGGCATGCAACTTTATTTTTATGTATTTTTACCTGCAGTTATAATTACAACTTATATCAATAGCTGTCTTCAAAAAACACACAGTGCTGAAATATGGCGACAAAAATAAAATTGACTGTAGTGTTTCTAAACTGAAATGCAAATCTTTATTATGAATAATAAAACGAAGAGTCGTCCTGTTGAGTAACTTTTAATTGTAAATTACTGATGAGTTTAATCGAGACACTGAGATCTTCCACAAAGATACGGAAGGTTATAGGTCGGCTGTGAGATTCTCCGAAGCGCACCGTGGAGTTTGTCCAGCGGAGTGACAGTGGGCACTCTGGCACGTATTTAGGCTTGGCCTCCCTGCTTATGTATGCTTTTGTGTAGCTGAAATATCTCCGCGTTTGTGAACAGCTTAACGCTTATTTATGACAGGAAAGAGTAAAAAGTGACATTAGGCCAAGACTGATGTGTACAGAGAATGGGGATGCAATGACCCGATGAGGAAGAGTGTCAGGTTGAATCACACAGGCTGAGCATCTCACACAAAAACACCGGAGAACTTCCACTCCGCGCTCCCTTCTCTCTCATACGTACGTTTAAAATAAGAGTAAAAATATTCTCCCAGATGATAGTAGATCACAAGTGTTATAAGGAGACTGGAAAATTGCTACTGAAAAAGATTATTATTAAAGATGATTAATACCAACTTTCAGATTAAAATTGTTTATATTCAGATGCTGATACGTAAATGTGTATCATATTGAACAAGAAACTAGCAACAAAAAAAAACATTTGAATAGAATTGTACATTTAACAGGAATATAGTTTACAGTTTTATTTATGTATTTTGCTAAAAAGGTAGCAAGATTAAAAAGTGAATATAAATTTTTACATTTCAAATTACATTTAAGGGAAATGTTATCGTTCTAAATATATGTGTAAATGTAAATTTAAATGTTACAAACATAAAAAATGAAATTATACACATTTTCTCCTAACCTGCATGTCAATGTCTTAAAAGTACTATTACTAATAATAATAACAATAATAGTACAATGTAAAAACGGATACAAAAATTGCAACAAATTTTAATAGTATAAAAGGTCGTTTTTTGCATATTTAATTAAAAAATAAATTAGGTGGAACAGCATTTTGAATGAAACATACAGTTAAACTAGTGTTAAAGAAACAAGTGTATCAGTAACAGCGTTTGTTACATTTAAACTGGAGGATAGCCACAACTTACAACTTTTTGGTAGGCCACTTACTAACATTTTTTCTCAATGTAAATGTTGTAAAAGAAGGATGCAGAGGCCTGAATAAGCATGTCTGCTGAAGGTGACCGTAGCTGCAGATGCACATCAGGCCTCAGTTAACCTCCTCCTCTCAGGACACACTTTTCAACTTTAAATATATCGTTAAAATAATATATAGGGAAGAGCCGACATGTAGGCACAAAACAACCACCACAAACCGAGCTGTGGAAGACACTTTTAAACATTACTTCCGCGTGCATGTTGGTGCTTCTATTAAATAAAGACAACTAACAAAGTTTACCATGCTTGCTAGAGATTTAACAGTAGAATCGCGTAATAGCGAACATTTAGATAAACACAAGCATATAATATTTACTTTCAGTTAGAGTTTTAGGGTTATTAAATTAAGGCAAACACGAAGTTAAATACTGGTTCTAAATTCGAAGTGAGGAGTAAATGTCCACAGGAGTTCTGGTGTGTTTATGTTACACTCCTGATGGCAAATCCTTCAACATAGAAAAACTCAGTTTGAGCACATTGTTTACTGCCGTTTTTACTCGCTGTATTTCCGTGAAAACGTTCAAACTTAAAATTTTTAAAAGAGACTTTGACGGCCCTTTCACGTCAATATTTGAGAATTTACAGTTTTGCAGGACCACGTGCACCTGGTCGTGTTTGCATGCGTGCGCGCGTGTTTATTTGTGGGTGCCCGAGGGAACACACACACATACACACACTGCAGAAGTATTTTTTGCGTGAAGAGAGATAATGAATGCTCCCTCCGAGTATTTCTTCACTGGCCTCCTTTTTAGCAAACCTATTGAATAGCTTCTTTATTGTGATTGTCTTTTTCCAATTGAGCGCCCAGCTGAGCTGTTGTATCTTTTTACAGCCCCTAACAACCCAGACGAGTAACACAATTACCTCCAGATATTTATAACAAGAAATTACTTTTCTATTTCCCAAGACGGGACAAACAAAAAAAAGAGCTTTTGGGTACGGGCATCGGGTCATGGCAGAAACCAGTGAAACAGTGGTGGTGTTGGGGAGGTGTGTGTCTGCTGGGTGTGTGTGGGGACGATGGGTGGGTGTGTGTGGGGGGGGGCACAATGCTGGGGGTGGATCCCTTCAGCTCTTTGTATTCTACAGAGTTGTTGGTACGTTTAGTTGGAAGCTGTGTTGCTAGTTAGGGAGCCGGAGTTTTGCTTTCTGGGTTTTGGTATATAGGCAGAAAAGGAGCCATTGTTAAAGTGAGCGGCTCTTTGTTGCGGAGTCCTCACCTCCCACACCCCCACATCCCGGTCTAACTTCTGTGCGGGAGAAGTACCGCGTGTGTCACTGTACCTCCACACCAGGCACAGCATCTCAGGGGGACACACTAGGGGCAAACACAGCCTTTCGAGGTCTGAAGCTGTTAAACCTGGAAAAAGTATTTTCATGTAACAACTTCTCGCGAAGGAAGGAGATTGTTGCAAAGGCCGCGCTCGTAGTGAGTCTGGCCGCTGGTGAAAGTTGAAGTCACATCCACGGCCTAAAAATGAAACGCACACTGCTGAGGCCCGGGTGAACACGAGAGACCCCCTGAAAACATTCCCTCAGTTCCCTTCAAGACTTACTGGACCCGAGTACGAATTAATTACTGAACTCCTTAAAAACACAGACGTTCATCAGACCATTAAAAACGAAAACTGCTGTGAGAAAACAAAAGTTGGATCCGCTAACATCTGCATTTGCAGCAGTATAATTATTTCATTATAAATATATATTTTTAAAGTGTAGGACACATCTCCGTAAGAGGTGCACTAATGTACTTTTTTGCTTTGTCCTAGGAAGACAATAACTAGTGAGCGGCACATGAGAGACTCGTTAAATTGTTTTAAGTGGACAGTCAACTGTGTTTCCAGGCAAGTTTTTAACCCTAAACTACATTTAATTTGTTATGAAAAGACAAGTGTTTCTCTTGAAATATCAGTTTCAGCCAACATAATTATTGCTGTATAACCGACTATCCGTCGTGGTTTTTTCAATCACCAGACGCACTTTAAAAAGTGACTTATAGAAATGTGTGTTTTTAATTACTTAAGTATAATGAAGATGTAAGTGTGTCGGTACTGACCATTGCCATTGTTTCTTTATGACTGATATAGAATACTTTAACCGAGCCACGTGGGACTCTGGCGTAGCCTCCATGATGCAGAACAGTAAGTGAAGATTTTTCTGTTATAGGGTTTGATCATAAACATCAATCAAAATGAAAATATTGGTTGCACGTGATTATTATGTCGGTTATGTAGGGTAAAGTGGCAAATCCTGTCTGGTTAAGATTTAGGAGCCTGCGAAGTGGGGCTTCAGTGAGCCTCTATATTGGACATATTTTCAGGATTACTTTTTATGTTGTTCAAACATTTAAGGCGGAACAGAAATGTAAATGCTTTACAAATAACGCTCGTTTAAATTACATCCTTTTCACGGGCTACTCACTTATTGTGGATTTTAAATTTTTTTTTCATTTAATAAACTATTTTGCGGGGTTATTCTGCACAAAATGCATCATGAAACATAGGGTAAAATATGTAGACATGGGAGGACAGTGTGCTTCTGCTTAGATGCTTTCCGCAGTGTAATAACTGGATATTGATTTAACAACAGCAACACATTTTGATATTAGCAGTAGTTATAATGGAGGACATACAAAGACCAGAAACAGAATGAAAAGAGAAGGAAAGGGAGATGGAGAATGTTGTTTCTGCTTGACTTAATAGTAAATAATTGCAGAAGCATTTGAATTAATGTTAGGATTATGTGCCAAGTTGCATGTTGGATCAGCTGTGCAGAAATGAACATTACAAGAAAGTGAACGGAGTGGAGTCATGTTTGAGACTCATCTTGCTTTCTGGATTCCATGCTGGTTTAAACTGAACTTTAAGGTTACGAGCCTGCTTTATTAACACATTACAGTAGTTTTCCTTATAACACTGCCGATTTATAAAGCATGCTGTAACGTGCTCTTACCCAAATAATTAATAAATAATAATACCGAAAGGAGTTTTTAAAAACCGTGACATTTACGGATGGTCAGTTTGAGGAGTATGATTATTAATGTCATTTCGCTGCTGACGTAATAACAAAGATAAACATTTTCTTTCTTTGTGCTGGACAAGAGGTGTATGACATCTGTAACAAAGGTGTGTGCAACGATTTTCTTGGATTGTCGATTCTCAGTTAATGAAACATCTGTACTGCAGTATGTTTTAATATGTCCGGCAGTAAATGAAGCTTTGAATGATTTTAGCTTTTTACTGTACACTTGAGAGATAACGCATATATCATTTGTGTGATTTAGAATTTTACATAAATACTTCTAGTTACATATAGGTTCAGCGAAAGAATCTAGGTCATCCTGGACATAGGGAATGTGGTGCTCAGATAAATAATCCTTTAATTAAAAGCTGGTCTTTTCTCGTGTTAATGTTTTTTTAACATCCGTGTTATTAAACTAATGACTTTAACCTCTAAATGTATATAGTGAATTACATGGAAACTGATTTTTAAGATTTTCAGATTACACCAAGCAGTGCAGTGAGTTAGTCGTTATATTTCACTTAAACATCCACATTTTTTATTGGGGGACTCTAATGAGAAGTTGTGTAACAGCTTGGGCCCTGATTTGTGTGCGATTGATGTTAATGGGATTCCAGTTTGTTATGGTGTGTGATCCCCGGTGCGAATTGCTGAGGAGATATCACTCGTCTGAGGCCTTCGGTTTATTTAAAGGTCGCGGTGGGCTCTCCGGGCTTTGTCCTAATAACTCCTGGGTGTATATGGTATGGAGCATCCAAATTGACACCATATGTTTTCCTATTAGTTCACTAGCAATAGAATACAAGGCTCAAAAACCATGGCCACCGGGCAAGATCCACACCGCTCATCGGGGAATTGGCTACATGATTAAGACCCAGACACTCCAGTGAAACTTTGATTTTTATATTCTTATCTGACTGATTTATCGATCAAACGGATTTATTTTAAAGCCATAGGGGAGACGGTCCAAGGTCCCATAATTTTTCAGTGCATTTATCTGTACGAATCGGTTCATAGACAGGACACAAATTAGTTTCACTTAATCCAGGAATTACAGGAACGCGCGAAGATGAATGAGGACAGAAAAGAAAGATTATTCTATGAAACACAATGTATTTATTATTTATATATTGTGATTCGCATTAATCGGGAATATTTACATAGTGCGCATGTGTCTATTCGGCAAGTATAATGTGTGTTGTTTCTTGTTAAAATGCGTTTTTCCCAGACATTATCTGGTGCATTTTTTTTTTTTGCATAATGTAACGCAGAGAGCAACAGCCCACCAAATATTCGCGAAAAGAGTGTAAATAATAGACGTGCATGTTCTTTGCTTAATACTAACAAGGAAAAAAAATGAATGTCACTTTTAATACATTAAGGATGAAGCGCGCCCTCGTTGTCGTGCCCGCGCACAGCCCTCGGCTACCTTAAAATGAAGCCTCCCTTGAAGGGTAAATGAGTAGAGTCCAATTTAGTCTGAGTGATATCCAAATGCGGACAGAAAGGGTCGTTTTATCATGCTACTATTTGTCGTGACGATGCGATTTTCAAAAGCGGAGCGGTGTCATGAAGTGACATGCCTGCCACAAGTGCTCCCACTGATCTTTTCAATTAGCCTTCCATGCATGATCCGGGGCGACTTCCGCCTATTTCCAGAAATTAAGCTCAAACTTGACGTGCAGCTAGCTTTATTTTAAAGACAAATGTCAGGCAGGCTCATCATATTTCCCCCTCTTCTATATTTGGAGCTTATTTATTGCTAAGGAGCTAGTGCTCTTGGACTCAATTTAACGGGAGGCTTCCGAGGGAAGGGAGCAGAGAAGTGGCGCTAAGCTGTCCCAGGGAGGCTCCTTCTCCAGCTGGACTCAGGTTGGCCGTCTTATCATCGTCTTCTTGGACTCGCCTCTCCGGATATTATTATTAAATGTACTTTTAAATATATATTCATGATTTTTTGGCGGAATGCTGCTTTACACATTTCTAACAAGCTGGTGTTTATTTGCGTAAATATAACCTGAAGCAATTGTATAAGAGAGCATGAAGATGTGATGCAGCTATTTTTAAGTGCGATTACTGTTTCCTATCCGCATGGGGTTTAGAGCTGCGCGGTGTCTTTGGTCAGAATGGTAGACGGGAGCGATGCTTTGGTGGCCGACTATTAATCCACTATTAATCCATCACTTGCGTGTGTGGAATTGGGATCACTAGTAGAGAAGAGTCGCTGTTCATAGCGAGCACATCTGTAGAACAGCTGTACGTACATTATTACTCCTGAATGGTGCGGTTTGCAGTGCCTTCTGTTTGGTAGTGTTTCCGTTGTGTTATAGAGACTTTGCAGTTTTGCTGCAATGTTCCTAATTTCAGTTTGGTGTTACAAAGCATCTCTGTGTGTGGCTTGTGTGTGTCACGGAAACAGCTTTTTGTTCTTAGTATTGTGTGGTGATGCGTGGAACAAACATGGAGCTCCGTGTCTCCCTGTCTCCACCCAGGTCACAGCGGTGTGAACCAGCTTGGTGGCGTGTTTGTCAACGGTAGACCGCTGCCTGACTCCACGAGACAGAAGATAGTCGAGCTCGCGCACAGCGGCGCGCGACCGTGCGACATCTCCAGGATCTTGCAGGTGATGACAGTTGATTTCTTAAGACGGACACGGAAGAATTACTGCCTGCGCATTTTCCCTTAAAATGTTCAAAACCTTTTCCTGCCTGCTTTACAATCGCGACTCTTGAATTTTCATCGCTAAAGAAAAAATTATTGCACAAACTCTACACACTTTCCATCACTGCCTATTCGTTATCCGCAGCCGGAGTTGTGTCTCCATGCAAGCTTGTCAAATAAAAATAAAAAGAATATCTGCCAGTTCATCAAAAATGATGAACATTAGACTTTTTCTGCTTGCACTTATTAGCACTAAATTCCAGTTTAATTAAAGCGTAGTTCAAATTATGTAATTCGAGTTTTCATATCTATTTTAAACAATAGATGTGTTATATAAACAGGGATATATAAAATTATCGTACCATTAAGGTATATTTCTTGTGTTATAGACCCATGCTGATGCAAAAGTCCAAGTGCTGGACAATGAAAACGTAAGCTTATCATTGTTCGAAAGTCTACTTATACATTTAAGGATAGTCTTAAATAATGTATGTGATTTGTGTCTATTGTTTTCTATCCAGGTGTCGAACGGGTGCGTGAGTAAGATCCTGGGCAGGTACTATGAGACGGGCTCCATCAGACCCAGGGCGATCGGAGGCAGCAAACCGAGAGTAGCGACCCCTGAAGTGGTGGGCAAGATCGCGCAGTACAAGAGGGAGTGCCCTTCTATCTTCGCGTGGGAAATCCGGGACCGGCTGCTGTCGGAGGGGGTCTGCACCAACGACAACATACCCAGTGTAAGCCACTCGCACGCGGGCGCGCGCTCTCGGTCCTCAGTAGGCATTACCTTCAGGATGAACATCAGGAAAGGCCTCACCCTAAATGCCGCATTTAGGACTCGAGCGATCAATGTTTTTAAACTGCCACTGAATTTAATTAATCACGAGTATGTTTATGTGCAGCCAGCGCCTAGTGCGCGCGTGCGTTTATGTTGCGGGGTGTCACTGGCATGCCTTCGCGCGACACAAACACAGAAGGGCTCTATGGTTCATTCCAACATTTTGTGGGTTCGTCTTTCAGGTGTCATCGATAAACAGAGTCCTCCGCAACCTGGCTAGCGAAAAGCAACAGATGGGTGCAGATGGCATGTATGACAAGCTGAGAATGCTGAACGGTCAAACAGGGACGTGGGGCACCCGGCCGGGATGGTACCCGGGAACCTCGGTGCCAGGACAGCCAAACCAAGGTAAAGGGCGCCATCGTATTCATTAGTTTCCATTTTCCAAAGGTGTGAACAAGACAGTGTTTGCTCAGATAGCGGAGATCAGAATGCAAAGGATTCAAATAAAAAGAATATTAATGCCAAGAAGAAATAACAACACACAAATCTTTGAAAACAATGACAAAACTATTATTATTATTATTATTATTATTATTATTATTAGTAATAGTAGTAGTAGTAGTAGTAGTAGTAGTAGCAGTGGTGGTGATTATTGTTATTATTATTATTATTTATTTCTTATTATTCTGGCAGTAGTCTATTTATGCTGTTAACTTTGGAGTAAGATATGCATGGTCAAAGGCTAATGAAGGCTATATTATTTTATATATGCGGTTTTTAAATTGTGAAGTAAATTGTGAAAGATGAGATTTCTAAGTAGTGTAATGATGTAATTATATTTATTTAAATAAAAGGTTAATAGTTTGGCTGCGTTCCCTAAAAAGTACTGATATAATAATACGTTTAATAATATAGGATTTTTGGATTCTTTCACATCCATATACTGTAATAGGGCCGGTGAGAAACGAAATGGATAATAGATGAGACGACTAATAAACGAAATGTAGGAGAAATTGTGCTGAGGTTGCCGTGTCTGGCTGTACAACGAGTCACCACCACACTGTGCGTGAACAGGGCGCCTCCCTTCAGTAGAGGTGGTCCGCCAAGCCCGCATTTTTTACCTGCCTCTCCCACACGCACTTCTGGAGGCAGAAGAAGAAGAAAGTGAAGCAGTGTGCGGGATATGCGTACAAAGGATGTTTCTGTCACACGCAAGAATTTGTTATGGGAACAGTTGCGTGGCGGTGTAATTGCTCATTAGAGGACGTTTTGTTTCTCATTAAGGCGACATGAATGAGCGTCTAGTTGGAGGAGACAGCTGTAGGAACCCCTGGACACGACGTGGCACCGCGCGCCAATTACACACGTCACTTTTAAGAGAATTAAACAATATAAGATGAACTGTGTGAACATGCTTTCTGTGAAATAAGTGCGAATTTAATATAGGTTTTATTTTCGGTAAATGGCCAACATGAGATGACCTTTTCTGTAAACAGACGTGTGTTTTTCCACCGTCTGTCCATTTTACATCACTTTAAATTCCTGTAGATGATTAAAAGACAACAAAAGAGCTCAATGACATTTGTATTTATATTTTGAAAAACGGAAAATATGTATTTTGCCTAAACTTCGGGAATCATAGACAGGTGGCTCTAATTTTAGTTGTGAAATCAACTAAAAATTCAAGTCCTGTCAAATCGTCTGCAAAACAACAAATATGCATATATTTCCCCCCATTTTAGCAAGTATTGGCGCACTTACACATTTAATGTAGTGACAGTTAACAGAATTAATATCGATAGAAATGTCATCTTGTAAAGCCGTACGTCGCTTCACAAGGAGAGATGGAAATATTTTGTTTTGTGTAAATAATGTAACTCGTGCGTTTTTAGTCATATCTCATTTTTCCAAAAACAAATAGAAATTACTATTATTATAAAACAAAAATAAATTTTATTCAAATTAAACCTTCGGTTTTTAATTCAAACTTGATCAGATTTGAATTAATATTTTAGTTTTGATTCACCGTAATATGCTGTCAAAATTAATAAATGATTTTTCTGTCGTTAATTATTTCCCAATTAAATGAAAACCATCATATTTTTATAAGAAATTATAGAATATATATAATCATATATTTAAATAACTTTTAATTATCTATTACTAGTTATTAAAAGTTATTTGGCCGTTTGTTTACTTTTCTATATTAATGTATAAATCAAACTACAACAATAAAATAAAGTTATTGCTGTTTTTTTTGCTGGTGATGGTATTTTTGATTGATTAAGTAACATTTATATTATATTATATTATATTATATTATATTATATTATAATCTCAAGTGCATATTACAGTAATGGGAAATATATTTCGTGGATTTACTGAGATTTACGTAGCTTTATAAATTCTAATTTTGTGTGATCACTTTGTAAAATTTGAAATTACCACCATTTTAAATGTAAAATTTATTTATACATTTTAGAATTAGGACAGCTAATTACCATTACAGCTTTTTTGCTGATACACCACTTCTTTAAAGGATTTTCCTATTCTGAAAAGTATTATCAAATGTATAATTAACAGAGAGGGAGCTTTCTTTCACATAAAACTTAGTTCACATAGTTTTTTTTCTCCCTCCTCGTATGAAGTACGTTTTAGGGAGCTTAAGAATCCATTACCACACAAGCATAAGGCTGGGTTCGGTCTCAGAGGGGGTCAAATATGGTCCCAATCTGATAAATGCCACGCAACAGTGAATAAAATAATGGATACATCGGGAGTGACAGGGCCCCAAAAGAGACAACTCTATCCGACCAGGAGTTGAAAAAAGCCTCTCCAGCGATTTAGTGTTTTTAGGGATCAGTATGGCAGTTTTCTCTCATCTTGTGCTTATATGGGACTAAAGCCTTCTATAGGATTTGGACACTTTCTCCACACTGTTTTGATCCGTCTCTGCGGCTCAAAGGAAGCCGCTCTAGGTTTGCTATCTTTTTTGCTTGTTTTCCGCCTCACTGATTAAGACACCACGTTACTTGGGAATGATTTTATTTCCCAGCGCCCTTTTTTCCCAAAACAAATCCCAAAACCAGCGTCAGTGGGTCTGGCTGCAGGATAATAGCACTCACATTCACTCCTTTTTACGGATTAACCCTAAAAAAGTAATAGCGCAGACACAGTGTAGTGAAAGGACTTCTTTGGGGCTCTTTCACATACAGACATTAAAAGAAGATGACTTAATTGTCTGTCCCTTCTCATTTATTCATTTTTTCTCCTTACATTATCATGTTTTATACCTTAAATACGTCAATTTTACAAGCAAAACTTTTCCAAACGAGAAAAAAGCAAAACATTGTAAGATTTAGTAAAAAATACAAAAGCACCTAAAACATAGTGATTTTATAAAGTGCTTAATACAGTAATATCGCAGACACGGTTTAATAACTGATTAAATGCACGTATTTATGTACCTGCAGTTTTGTCTTTACTAGATGCATTCTCATTGTTCTTCTCTTACTGATTTGACCGCCCCCACACAGCATAACCGAACAGGAGCACATTCCGTTACACAGCAAAGCTGACCTAACCCCATACGATTACCTGGTTTATCGTTGTAGTATTGCGAAAATCATCGATATCGGCGTGAGTTTTTATACAACTTTGAAAATGATACAAAAATATCTTTGCGCTACTTAAAATGTAGTAACCCTAGGGTTATTAAAAACCAACGCATAAACGCCCCACCCTTCCGCGTCTATTAGTGGCTAAAGCCCGGCGTCTTGTAATATTAAGGTTGTTGGTTCGAATCCCACCCCTGCTACAGTACCCTTAATCAAGGAATTTCGCCTGACTGGAAACACTTATCCTACTATATAAATGCAGAAATCACTGCGGAGATGGTTATGTAACACTAAGCTGCGCTGTAAAATATGGCAGCTAAATATAGGCTAGTAATAATAATAATAACATTGTTTCACACGTTGCGCTTCAGGTTCCGGGTCCAATAAATGGCCAGAGTGCGGCAGGTCGGCGCTTATCGACTCATAGTCGTGGTGTTCCCCATGGCCTTTGTTGAACAAACAGGGAGCCCGTATAGAGATGTCCCATTCAGGGTGTCCGAAGGGCTCTTTCTCCCATCTCCTATACAAAGTATAAACCCTAACTGGCGTTGAACGGGCCGGCCCAGGGGACAGTGATTAATGATAGTAGTGCATAAAGGTTAACACACTGCAACTGAAAGGTCTGTTGACTGGGATCCTCGTGCTACAATGCGGGCCACTGCACGCCTCGAGAGAATCCTTTTGTTACCTCCTCCAATTGTGCACAAAAAAAAAAAAAAATTCTGCCCACGAAAGTTTGCCAACCCTCCCTGTCCCCAAGAGTTTAATGGTTTCCCTTACTCTGCTGGCATTGTGTCATTGTGAAAAGCAGCTCCTTCTATTCAAGTGTTGGTGGTCACCTCAATGGGCCTACAAACGCCCATATGGTGACTACCATTGAAGAATCATGGTATTTGAAAGGGGGAGAAAGTTTGGGTTTTAAAACATTTCAGATGCCCTGAAAAGGTTTTTTACCACATTTTGTCACATTTCTTCCTTAACCCTTTGAGCGCTGCGGGCCATTGTTAAAAAGATGATAAAAAGATTTATACTGGAGCAGCAATGTAGACTCACTGTTCCTCCCACATTATTATACACTATAGAATTCAGCATTTTTAATTGCCACTTAAAAATAACATTAAGTATTATGCTAATAAAATTACATGAAAGTCAAAGAGGAGAAACTTCGCGGATGAAGCACGAAAACGCACGTTTGTACAACTGAACCAAGTCCTTAATGTCGCACGTCCAAATAGAAGAACAAAATGCTTTCACCTAAGAGCAGCAACAATACACGAACACTTTCCTTAAATCCAAATACACATTTGAAGATAATTACAGCCTGTTTTCAGTGAGTATTTAATTACAGCCTACGAGGTAATGAGTGTCAAGTTTCCTCACTTTCTTCTCCCCCTCAGGACTGAAATGCCCAAGGTTGATATTGGTATTCTAATTCCGACCCCAGTCAAAAGTGGAGAATTTGCATGTTTGCATTGTTGTCTCAAATTAGAGATCTTCTGACTAGCACTTATCATCGAAATCTAATCAACATTAAACAAAACAGAAAATAAGGCTTGAAAACAAACTAATAGGGTTTCTCCTAAGCGCCGCCTGCACCTCTCGGAAGTCCTTTTCACGCAGCCCTCAGGTCGCGTCCACTCGCCAAACGGCCAACGCACCATGTCCACGTGCGAGAAAAATATTGCCGGTTTGACGCTGAATTTAAACAAACGTCTTATTGTGCAGATGGCTGTCAGGCACAGGACGGCGGGGGCGAGAACACCAACTCGATCAGCTCGAACGGCGAGGATTCGGATGAGACCCAGATGAGGCTTCAACTCAAAAGGAAGTTACAGAGGAACCGCACGTCCTTCACCCAGGAGCAGATCGAGGCCCTGGAAAAAGGTACTGGGCAAAAGACCTTGTCCACACAAAACCAAAGAAACTGTAATATAAGCAAATGGAGTGTAAATAATGTCAAAACCCTTATTGCAACAACCTGACACGTTTTTGTTATTAAGGCGTTTTCACGATTTTATGAGCGATCTGAGTTTATGAGCAAATATGGGGCATACAAATCTTAAACTAAACCTTTCGAAAGCTAGTTTACTTGTGAGTAATATCACTGCACTTAATACTACAACTTAACACAATTATGAAAGCTTTATATTCAATTCAATGTATTCGTGTTCAGAAGCATTTCAAGAAAAACCTGCTTTTAAATATGGAAAACCAAATGGTAAGGAGTATCCGTGGGCCTATATAGATAACTGCTCCCTTACAGATTCACTAAAGACATTTGTGATTGTTTCCCCGTTGCTCAGAATTTGAGAGGACTCACTATCCAGACGTCTTTGCAAGAGAAAGACTAGCGGCCAAAATCGACCTTCCAGAAGCCAGAATACAGGTGAGAGAGGAACACTGTTGACAGGCTGTTAGGAGGTCACCTGTGCTTGCGCCTGGCATCTCCAAGTCTCACTTCCTGCTACCATGCACGTGCTCACAGGTGTGGTTTTCAAACCGGAGAGCCAAGTGGAGGAGGGAGGAGAAGCTCCGGAACCAGCGGAGACAAGCGAGCAACTCCTCCAGCCACATCCCCATCAGCAGCAGCTTCAGCACCAGCGTCTATCAGCCCATCCCACAGCCCACGACACCAGGTAGGAGGACCCCCCCCCCCATGACCACTCACCTGCCCACCTAGCACACACTCATCTTTCCATTTTGTATATCAGAGCACTTCTCCAAACATAGTGTACAGTCCAAACACAAAGGCACCTGAAAAGACAAGTAAAGACAGCACTGCTTTAAGGAACCACAGTGAAGAACCCTACAGTCAGTTTTTCTTTGTTTAAATGCAAACCTGCACTATCACTAGCCATCTGAGCAGTTATTAATGTTTGATTGTTCTGTAAAAAATCCATGATGTGAACTTTAATCTTCCTTCTTGCTTTTATAGTGTCCTTCACCTCAGGCTCCATGTTGGGAAGGTCAGATACGGCCCTGACAAACACATACAGCGCTCTGCCACCCATGCCAAGCTTCACCATGGCAAACAACCTACCCATGCAGGTGAATAAAACACACTGAGTCTGGTTAATAACAATAACAACAACAACAACAACAATAATAATAATAATAAAAATACTACGACTACTACTACTACTATTAATAATAATAATAATAATAATAATATTTTAAATTTTTTTACTTTACTTCCTGAAAACAATCTTTACAAAAAATTCCTGAAAAATATTTCAACAGAGTAAGCCATTTGTTGCTTTTAGTTTAACAAGGGCAAAAGCATTATAGTTCAAAAGCTAATATATATTTTTTCTTTGTAGCCCCCAGTGGCCAGCCAGACATCCTCTTATTCCTGCATGTTGCCCACCAGTCCGTCAGTGAATGGGCGGAGCTACGACACATACACACCCCCTCATATGCAGGCACATATGAATAGTCAATCAATGGCAACTTCTGGTACCACCTCAACAGGTAGGCAGAAAATATCTTTGTACTTGCTTGGTGACCTTAGTGACATCAAGTGAAACTGAAATTTTCCACAAATATTCACCTTGGAATCTGCCACCTTAGCCTAAAACATAAGATACTGCCACATGTGCACCTTTTCTCATTCCATAAACCGTGTTATGTTTTTGTGGTCAAATGTCAGCCTACCATTCCAATTATTCCCATAAAATTAGGATATTTATGTTGACTTCCATTGTTTTGATGTGGTGCATCACTTATTCTTTAGTATGTCATTGTATAGTGTGAACAGACATGTAAGCTAAAGTGACCACAGTGACAAGCTGTAGTGCACCCAATTTACACACTATTCCTCTTTCTTCCAGGTCTCATCTCCCCTGGAGTATCTGTCCCTGTCCAAGTCCCAGGCAGTGAGCCAGATATGTCTCAGTACTGGCCAAGACTACAGTAAAGAGAAGAACTACATCATTTTGTGACTTTCCACTGAAAGTTGGCTGTCCAGCAGTATTGTATACAAAAAAAAGAAAAAGAACAGAGAAACTCTGAAAGAGACATTTTTCTACTGGGATCGTGCCCTGTCTTATAATTCGCGGCACACGAAGACTTGAAGAAAATGGAAAAAAATGGACTTCTGTAAAGTGCCCGGTGTTATATCCTAAATGGAACAAAAAACTAAGTAATTTTTTTGGTGTATTTGTATATGGCCGTTTGTATGTTATGATGAAAAACAAGAACAACTGTGGATGGACTATCAAACTGAGGTGGTCTGGTGTCTGTTGAGGATATCCTGTGAGCAAGAAATTCTGCCATGAATAGTTTTTATCAGCTTATATCGAATACTTCTACCAGTCTTTGTACAGATCGTGGACTCTGATGCAGCAAGCTTGTATCATTCCATTGCTGAGCTGGAAGAAAAGACACTAGCTGCGTGTAAGCCCCTTTTATCTGGTGTTCCCCCCATAAAGTTGATGGCAGATAAAGTGTACGTATGTGGAAAGCGATAACTGCGGAAAAGGAAGTGAAAAAACATTTGGTAGCTAAATGGTAGATTGTGTCTTCGATATAATCCAATTTGTTTATGTCAAACTGTAAGTATTTGTCTTCCCTAGAAATCTCCCAGAATGATTTCTATAATAAAGTTAATTTCATTTATATTTCCCAGAATATTCTATAGATGTTTTATACACATTTTCATGCATCATAAATACCTTTCTTTAGGACAGGTACAAGTTAATTGTTCTTAGATATAGTTGTACTATAGTGTTTTCAGTCAAATCATTTTTTGTTCAACTAGAAATATCTCATTCTTATAATTAATTAAAAATGCTTGCCAGAGTTTTAAACATAAGTGTTTGGAAGTTGTTTACAACTACGTATCAGAATTAACCATTGTTGATTGTAAAAGCAGACCAAAGTCTTTGTATTTCATTTATAACACAACTTTCTTTTTACTATTAGTTTTGTGTTACAAATTTTGTAAACATTTTCAGTTCTTTTACATTGGCCTCTTCGTTATGTTTAACTGTAGGCTAAACAAGCAGTCATTTATTTATAACTGAAAACCATGAACATTTCTTGGCTCATCTGCCAGGCTTTGAACTATGTTTGGGTGTCAGCCTGCACCGTGACTCACAGCAGAGGTTTTGCATCAATGCTTTACATTTCTGATGAAGAGTCTATACTACTGTCACTTAAATATTCCAATTTAATTTTATTTAAAATTGAGCTTTCTAAATGTATTTTGTGAAAACTATAAAAGGCATTTTGTACAGTACGACACTGTCCAATGAGAGCTTTATCTTACTAATACTGTTTCCAAACACCACCCTTAACCTGGGAAGTCAGGGAAAGAGGAACTTTCAGTTTGCTGATTAAGCTGAAAATCCTGTTTTCAAACCAATATGTGGTGAATTTAACTGGCACTACAGTTATTAGCATAAAAAGAAAAATTTAAAGTTAAATATGCGTTACAATGCAAAGTGTCTCGGTATTATTATTTAAAGACCAGAAGTCAAAAATACACATTGTTTAAAAACCCTACGGGGGAGAAATCAGAACTGAAGTTGACGAAATTGACATTCAATTCTAGTCCTGTGGCTAGAATTACAACATTTAAGAAAGAAGAGGCTGAAGAGCTATGAAGAATAAACCAGTCTGTAGCCAAAATGAGTTAAAGAAGTGATTGTATAGCAGAATGAGTTATTTTGCTTGACTTGCTGCCTCAGCAGGGAGGGGAGTAGAAGAGGAAGTCCCATTGAGACCAGGGTCAGGTATCGGTGTGTACTATTGTTCACCTCCTTCTCTCACACTTGTGGGTACTGCACTCAAAGTAAGTAGTGATTAGGCTATTTTATTCATAACAATTCAAGCTTGAGCAAGTACTACACTGGGCTATACAAACAACTAAACATGTACCTTTTCAAGGAAAAATACTTGACACTTTCTTTCTTTCTTTCTATGCTATTATTTCTATATATTAAGAACCCTTTGTGATTTATGTATATTTTTTAAATTGTCCTGCAGGTCAATACATTAAACACCTGCAACTTCGTGGCACTAATGAACTAAACATATTCAACTAATGGTTTTAATTAATATATATATATATATGTGTGTGTGTGTGTGTGTGTGTGTGTGTGTGTGTGTGTGTTATTTTTCTCTCTTTTTTCAATGAAAGATTAACGTGTTTAACATATTGATTTGAAAGAAAATTTTTATTAAACCATCCATCCGTCCATCCATAATCCTTAACCACTTTAATCTGGTCAGGGTCACCGTGGTGCAGGAGCCAATCCTGGAATGATTGGTCCCCAGGCTATAAAATAACACCCTGGGCTGGACGTCAGTATTTTAATAAACTACTTTTTGAAAAAAAAAACTTTTAAATGGCACATTTTAATGAAAGTAAGCAAGTGATTTTCACATTTAACACACCAAACATGAGAGTAACAGGAAGTTACTTCCACTAGTGAAGGGCAGAATGAATGCTGTGGTAAATGAGAAGAGTTGCCTCATCACAGGTCACAGGCTATGTGAGTATTAATTTTTTACAACAGATTTTGCACCACAGTGCTTCGGAATTTTCAGTAGTTTTAAGGACTTGGGCAGCAAGGACCCCTTAGTTTGCTTTGGAAAGAGTAAACTGGGCTGGTACAGTCATCAGCTGGGGGGGTGGAAAACAGCAGAGCCATTGAGGCAGAGGACACTTTGCTCCAGGCAGCGCACATGGAGTGTGTTCCTGTCCCTCCCAGGGACCAGGTCCATGCTCACCTACAACTGTACGTCACAACTGCTACATTTTCTTGGTGGGACAGCTGTCAGCAGACACATCGCCAGCCACTAGGGAGTCACACTTGCCCCTCCTCTTAAGTCAGGGATGTGGTCTGTGTGCTGAAGACCCCCTGGCCTCCCCACTGGAGCACCGCTGGTCCAGTGTCAGTCTTATACTCATCCTCACTTGTCACCTACTGAACACATAAGCTGTGCATGGAAGTCCAGAGTGGCTGCCATAAACACCACCCAGAAAAAGTCAACTAACACTGACTATTTGGTTGACACTGTGTGCACCTGACATCGGCCATTTATTATTTATTATTGCATCATTTTAGTATCATTAACACACCATATCAAGTTGTGCATAGCTCATGTTGTGTCTGACATCAGATGTTTTTAATAAAACACCTGATTTAGAGGTTTACAGCCAGGGTCTTACCCACTAACCTGGTGGAAACCAACACACAGACATGCAATGAAGAAATGTAGTGTTGCTGGTAACACGAGGAAAACCTCAAAAACAGTTGTAACACTACAGCTTTCTCAAAGAGACAAAGAAGCAGCAAAGCATGGGGACACACTGCAAGAGCCAGAAGGCTGATGCTCAGGTCAGCAGAGTAAGCATGGACACGCTGTTAAGTGCATCTGAGCCATCCTGTTGATAAACATCCCCTCCAGTCCCTTAATCCTGCCCCCTTCAGGGTCTCAAGTGGCTTCCTTTCATTTTCGCTACAGGTTCTCACCAAATAATCTGTCATTACAACAGTCTCAGGGGAAGCTGTTACAGAAGCAGTTCCTCTTATCTGCGTTTATAATACAACAGACTCTGCTTTTAGGAATCTACCATAAAAGAATCAGTGGCTAGTCGTGATTTAAATCTGTTACACAAGGTAAGAAAGCCATTAGAAAAGACTGTACTTGTAAGAACTTGACTGCAATGTAATGCCTCTAAAGGAAGCACTGTGATTATTTTCAACAACCCTTGCAAAGCAGTGAGAATGTACAGAGTTAATTCTTATACAGTGCCATTTCAGCACAAGAGTTTGAACTGTAAAAGACAGAACAAAGGTCCCTGTACACTAATGTGATCTGTACTTGCTGTAGATTATGAAGCTGGGTTGACATGATACAGCAGGAGGCAAACAGCACCCAGAGGCAGTTTTCCTCTGCTGCAGGCTGGTGGACACAGCTTCTTATGAATTCAAATTGTTAAGTTAGAAAGTGGAGAAAATCTGCAACAGCAACTTGCTGACAAAAGGACTTCAAGTGTCAATGTTTGTGTATATTGAGGGTGAACTCACAGTGTCACAAAAGCCTGTGAAATGTGCTATTAGTCGAAGGCCCTACTGATGCAGTGCTCAGGTTTGCTTTGGATCAGAGACAAAACACCGCGTGTGGAAATGCACCCATCCAAACAAAAATGAATAGTTCTGACCGTGTAGCACATGGTATGAGTGAGTGTTCATGTGCGTTTATCATTCATTAGATTATACGGAGGAAGCATCTTTACCAAATAAGTTGCCTAAATAAAGTACTCTCTTCATACAAGTGAAAGTTCTTGCATCACTGCATGATTAACATGAATATTTAAGAGTTACACAGCATACAGCCACAGTCCAGGGACACCAGCTTACATTAGATCAGCTTGTTTTTTCCAAGCTACTGGGGCAGTCTAACTGACTGTACTACCAAAGAGTTGCGAAAGATTAGCCAAAAGAACATATAATGCATGTAGGAAAAGAACAAAAGTTTATCAGCCTTGGGAACATAATATACATGGTACTCTTTTCTTCAAGTCACCACACAATAAAACAAAAACAGATAACAAATAATATTACTTGTCCTAGGTGGATATCAGTTCCTAGTGGAC
Source organism: Arapaima gigas (assembly GCA_900497675.1). NCBI lineage: Eukaryota > Metazoa > Chordata > Actinopteri > Osteoglossiformes > Osteoglossidae > Arapaima > Arapaima gigas. The sequence goes on from UFQX01000019.1 coordinate 605,391, forward strand.
TTCCAGAGCTAAGGAGAATAGGTTAACTGCTGTTAGTTTCTTCTTCTGAGTCCACAGGGTCAAAACTGTATCTATCAATGTCACTCTAGGATTGTCATAAAGGCGTGAGGCAAAAACATGACAATGCTAGAACAGGCTGTTAGTTCTGTGAAATAAATCTCCCAGTGTTAAGTCTCATTATCCTTCAAGGTTCTTCTCAAAACTCTGCAGATGTCAAAGTGAGTGTTTGGTTTCAAGGAGCTAAGAACAAAAGCTGTCTATTAAATAAGAAGATAAAATGGAAGACAGAGAGCAAAGAGACACAAGGTAATGCATCAAGGCCAAAACTCACCTTAGAAGAAGACAGACTTCCAATGAAGAAAAAAGGAAAGCACATGGTCTACCGTGAAGAACTCAGAACCTAAACATACACTGACACAGAATATTACAAAAATAAAATTAGGGACATGAGACGGATTTCATTATGATGGTACTGGAGCTCTGAAAGCATCAGTTGCTGTTACACTGCTTTGTCTCACAGATTCAAACAAACAACTGGAGAAATCTTGAAGCTACTCATCAGGAAGGGAGTAGACACCTACACAATGGCATCACTTAACTTGAAATGCATGTCTTTGGACTTGCACAGGAAACTGGAGCACCCAGGGGGAAACCCACACAGACATGGGGAGAACATACTCCAGACTGACTGAGCTACATTCAACCCTGTGCCTGAACATCTTAGGACCTGTGAGGCAATAGCATTAACCTGTTGTGCCACTAGTTTTATTGTGGGATGGCAGAGGAAAGAACCAATACACAATTACATAGTACCATATAATGTAAACACCATCATAAAATCCTGTCAAACTATTATTAGTACAAATTACCAACATGTAAAAGAGTGTCAATGAATCTTCAAATATGAGATTCTACATCAACAGGGAATAAGGGTTCAAATGAAACCAAATAGTATGAGGCCTAATTGCAGCTACACTGGTGACAAGAAAAGCAAAATTGCTAAGGGGTGTGGGTCAAAAATCATGAAAGCATGTGCTATGGCAGCAAAGATGAGCAATGATGTCAAGTGAAAACTGACAGATTGAAATAGGTGCTGAAAAGAACAAAATGGCTTTAACAATTACAGGAATAAATTGAAAACCTTCTGAAAAAACCTTCTTAAAAATTTAAATTCTTAAATTGGGGACTTTGTAGTTAGAATTAATGGTATATGCATACTGCTGTTATCCATGGCCAGTACACAATACACACAGATGAAAAAACCAGGAACAATTGGTTCATAATGTGATCCCTAAGCAATGAAAATTCAATTGAGTTTATGACTGAAGAATAATAACGGACAACCCACAATGTCCACTTCCAATTAGTTAACCATTGTAATGGATCTTTACTATACCGGCAGCTTATTGCTTCACAAAGTTTTATAATAGCCAAGAAGTATGAAGCCATTTTAGATGATCAGGTACATTCTGGTCAAATGTTGTTTCCTCACAATGTTCCCATATTCCAGTACAATACAGTGAACTGCTAAGACATTTCAAGACTATTGATCAGTACTATTACAGAAAGTTCCAGGGTGCAAATTCTGGAGTAGATTTCCTTCTTCTTCGTTCATCAGAAAACTGGAGGCTTTTCTTTATAAAAAATGGGCCAATATTGTGCTATGGGGGTTCAGGGCCAAAAGTAGTTAAGCTTTTCTAAGGGCATACGAGGGTGATACCCCTAACAAATGACTTCATATTTCCATGCTTTTAGCCTCCTTAAGTAATCCGAATTATATATATTTGCTATTTGCTTTACTTTGTCCACCCTTTGTTAATTAACCCTTGTTACATAGGCTGCAACCCAGTGCGGGTTTTTGGTTTTGGGCTCCAAACAGACTGCAGTGAACAACAATACTGGTTTCAATAACAATAATCTGTTATATATACATTTTGATTCAAAACAATGTTGAAATGTTAAGAACAACTTTATTTTTGAATACAAACTTTTTTACAAATTTTTAGTTGTAGAAAATTGTGTTTAAGCAAAAATAAATAGAAATATAAAAATAAAAAATGTAAATACTGCTATTCAAAACAGACAGAGCTCAAAATTAAGGTGCTGATAAGGACATCTGCTACAGAACAAGTACAGAAGTACAGAATTCTTTGTACATTGAACTCATTGGCACACGGGCATTCTGAACCAAAAAGGCTCCCTTCCACTCAGCCATCTTCACAGTCAGTATGACAAAGACAAGTAATATTAAAAAAAAAAAAAAAAAATAATAATAATATAGCATTATATTGCTACAAAGTAAGCTGAAATTAATTTCTCTGAATGAGACAATAAAATATTAAATTTACAACATTTCAGAACAAAAAATATTAGCAACACAATTTATCAAAGAAACATTGGACAATTAGGGTTATAGGATGTGATAAATGTTATAAACTGAAGCACTGGAGAAGCACATAGGTCTGTATGTAATGGAACAGAATGAGCAATCAGTGTAGTAAATATTCCTATGGAACCTTCCGTGGTGGAACTTTTGAAGAAAAAAAATCAAATAAAAACTTACATGTAAGGAATTTTATGTTTGCTTTCGCTGCGATGCACAGCAAATAAAAATCTTTCATCAAAAAAACTTAATTTGCATATGCATCCAACTTTTTACACATTTTCTACATTCAAAATACAATTCCTCTATCGGCAAAACATGACATTTTACAGTTTTTAAGGTATCAGACAAAACAAACCTGGTGGGCCCCTAAGTACCTATATGACCAGGGTAATAAGTTGAACCAATATGAACTGAACTTCAGTGTGGGGCCATCACATCCCACACTGGCCTGAAAATATCTGAATGTTTCTCGTTCACCAGGGGAAAGCTCATGGTGTCAGACCTGTTGTGGCAAGGAATGGAGCTAGCACCTTATCTGCACGAAGACAGCGGTCGCATCCCATTGTTCCCTACGCATGTCCAAGTACCCCAGCACTATCTGCTTGACGGTCATGCTATGTACCCGTGCATTCCTGGCCCACCTCATTTGTCAGTGCACTCGACAATGCTGCTTTGGTGACTCACATGTAAACATTCAAACTTGAGGTGGGTGGGAGGCTCACTACACAGGTGTCTCAAAGACCCAGGTTTAAGGCATTTCTGACAACCATCACGCTGTCTTGGATTGAAGCCTAAAGCTTAGAAACACGGAGCAGCACTTGGTTTCCAAAGAGTGGCAGCTAAATACATGAGTGGAGAGAGACATCCCCCTTATTTAGTGTGCTCCAGAGCACTCAAAGATGCAAAGAGGTCTGTGCAAGTTGGTCAAATGTGAACCCATGTAAGGTTTGTCGCTGATGCACTAAATTTTCTCATTGAAGACCAAACTCCTCTGATATACGTGTTAAAAAATCCAGGATGTTCAACAAACCTTTAAAATCAGCATCTCTCACTTTTAAACATTAGACCATACTGTTCCTTTCAAATATACGCATACAGTGATGGCTTCAACAAACGTACTTGTGAATATTAAACATGAAACAATAAGTGGACTTTCTGGGAAGTGTTTTCCTTTAAACTGAGTGAGTAAATATATACATACGCAGTTTGTTGAATTTGATAGCTTGATCTTTATAGTCATTCAGCCATGAATCTCATATCCTGTTAAAAACTGTTCAGTCAGGAACACACACAGACACCTGACCAAATAAGCAATATACTGGTTTTCAGGTATCGTGACTGCTTACCAGAAAATGGCAGACAAAGACTTTCTGTGTCAACACGTTCCGTGCAGGAAGCGGGAACAGCAAATGTGTATGTCGTGTCACTGGTTCGTCATGTGGGCAGGGCTACAGTGAGGTGAAACACAGGACAGACAGTGGAGACAGTGGAGGGCCTCGGCTTCAGAGCCTGCCAATCACACTGTGGCCTGTGGCGCTGCAGCAAGCCTACCTTCTCAGCTTCTCGGGCCGCACCTGATACCAGCCACACGTTCCTGTCACACAGTTGGCCACATGTTTCCAGATGAGAAAAAACACACAAAAAAATCACAAAGATCCATGAGGCATGAAATGGATTTTAAATTTTTATTTTTATTGACATCAAATTCTTACAACATAAAACAGTAATGAACAGGTAATGAATGAATGAATGAATGCACAATACTTCCAACTGAATGCTGGCAGGAACTAATATAATGCATACAATTTTCTGAGGTAATGATGTACTGTGACTTTCAACATTAAATCCAGAGGCACTTCCATGTCCTTTGAAACAACAAATGTAATATAACAACAAACATAAAAAAAATGTGAAAAGCTGTCCTAAAAAAAAAAGAAAAAAATCTAATAAAGCCAACCTCCCTGAACTGCGACCAGGACCACATATGAAAAAGTAAATGCGACTTTGTAAAGTTTCTTAAGTCTCAGGAATATTACGAGACCTAGCAGGTTCATGGGGGCTTGTGGCACACTGTCTGCAAATGGATGTCAGAACAGTGGCCATGTCTGATTTAGGTGACAAACCACTTACATACCTATTCCTGAAGACAAAAATGGAATGAGCATGGCAGTGGTGTTGAGGGGGGGTTGTGAGTGTGGGGTGGGAGAGGGGCTAAGCATGCGGCTCTAATTAGAACGTCATGCAGATTTGCAAGTGAAACAGTTAAAGAAGCCGGCACTAGAAGTCCAGGTGCTTCCTGCCCACGGCCGTGCCGCCACAGGCTGGACTCAGCAGCCTGGCGGATTCTGCCAGATCCGGTTTGCTCAAACGGCTCACTGTGTCTGACAAGTCTGGAGGCAAATGCAATCTCTGTGAGGACAGAGAGGAGAGAGAGAGACAGTGGGGAGAGGGAGCGAGAACGAAAGAGAGAGAACAAGAGGGAAGTATAGAAGGACGAGGAGAGAGACAAATTGTCACAATTTTTGCTTTGAAGGAGCACTTAAATATGACAGGACACAATTATGCTCAGCATAGTAGCCAGCTGCAGATGTGCAGCCACTCTGGCTACAGTAATTCTCCACTCCTTTCCACCAGGCTCGGATGCAAGTTTACTTCTCAACAAAGCAAATGACAAATGGCTGCTATATTGGTCCTGCAGCTGTGTCCATGATATTAAACAAAGACCAAATCAGTGGGCGTGCAAACTCAGGGAGAACGGATAATACTGCACATTAACTAAGTGTTGTACATTTGCAAAAGAATCATTTCACTGCAAACAATAGTACAAATTCATTTTACACTAGCATTGAAAACAATATAAAACAATACTAACACTGCACTTATAGCTGCTTTAATAAATTGCACTATTACAATGTGGTTTTGACTTATAACAAAAATATGTTCTGAGTGATTCTTATCATCTAACTAGTAAATTTTTAAAAATGAAAAATGAAACAAACAAGCGTGTAAAAAATATCTTTCTGAGCAATAAGACACAAGCTGGGAATGAACCTGGCTCCAATCCCCCATTCAACTGCCTATGGAATACATTGTATATAAGGACAAACGGTGTTAAATATGTTATTACACACATTGTCACAAGTGTAAGAAAACCTATTGTGTTGCTAAATCTTGAATTACATTTGCACTCTTAGTCCTAGAGAGTTCTATACAGGACTAATACCAGAGTCATTAAGATCAAGAGGTTTACCATGATAACTTGCTGCACACCAGCGCTAATCTCCACAGAGCTGGCTAGTGCCAACACTTCCAACAAAAGAACGTTTAATAAGTGCCCTCCACATAAATCCGTTGAAGGTAATGTTCAAAGTGCTAAAAGGGGTTAAGAGGGTTTCTTTCTGAGTGGGGTTCAGGTTTGCAGTCCTTGAGTACACAAGTGCTGGGGGCTTCTCCTTCCTGGCATTTATGCTGAACCCTTTAATTTAAAGCAGGAGCTTCTGAATAAAGTTGGACCCTTGAGCCACTACCCCTGCCCTCTGATCACACATAGATACTTATCTGGCAGCTAACAAAGGTGCTTGTAGGCCGCTATTGTGTGTTTACATGGACAAAAGTGGACAGAGTGGTTACAAGTGGGCCTAAAGGAGCATTTGAGCATCCGGCTCATTCTCTGGGCCTCCAGCACAGGCCTTTGCTGAAAGGCTGCAGGCTTATTGGGAGGAAGTGCAGCACCTCACCTGCAACTTGACGGCCATTCTTTGCACAGCACTTTTCAGTGGCTTGTCAGGGTGGATTAGCATACTGTCTCACCGATTAAGAACGAAAGCCAAAAGGAGTGAAGAGACTCTTAAATTGACCTCAGTAAAGGTAAATGACCTCAGACAAAACACAGGAAGAAAATACTGATAACCCCACAACCCCTGACAAATGTACTAGAGGTGAATGTGTGGGCACTGGAATGTTATCACCTTGAGATATAGTAACTGCGATAAAGACTAAAGCTTCAGAGTGCAACAAAAATTACAATTCTTTTTGAACAATCAATTGCCTTAAGTTGCAAAACATTCATGACATCCCCAGATGAGCATGTGACAAAGTTAATGTGGCAGAGGGTAACATAATGGTTGGTCCTCCTCTCCTGTAATCAAAAGAACCAGATTCAAACCTCACCTCCTGTGCAGTACACAAGAGTAAAGCACTTACTTTAAATTTGCACAATAAAAACTGCTCAGCTGAATTAATGAATAAACAAATGGGTGAACCTGAACACTGTATGTTGATAGAAATATGAAATAAATAAATAATTGTGATTTCTATAATTTTAGCATACAGGGTTCCAACTTAAATAAATAGTGGTTCTAGTTACACTATAGGAGTTTCACATCCCTTGCACCTATAGTTAGCTTTTCTTCCAAGGTTCCTGTACAGATCATAGGCCTGATGGGCTGAAAGGAACAGCCACTGTCTTTACAACACAGAAATGCCACCTTCAGCTACAGAAGTCATTATGCACAGGTGGCTGGCAGCTTCCCCCACTCCTCAGCACCTCCTCAGCACAACCACTCAGCCTTTCATGTCTCCTAGTCACTCAGGTGTAATTAAGAAAGAAAAAACAATGACTGCATTGATCAAGACTTGACTCAGACGTGTGCACTGTAGCATAATTCTTGCTGGGAAGAAGAATCAATACCATAAAAGTAAATCCACAGCAAGAAAAAAAAATATCACACTGGTGTCAGGCCAGTCATGTTACTATGGCAAAAGGCACAAGACATGAAGTGAGAATGCATACCTAGAAGGTAAAGGGTTGTTTGCATGCAAATGTACACACAGGTTTTCTGTGTTCTCTCTGGAAAAATTACTCTGATCAATAGATAAGATTCAAAGAGAAGATGACACAAAATTCAAACTCCTCTGTCTTGAGGCATGAGACTGAAGAAAGGCCTTGAAATGGATTTCAAGGTGCTTTAAAGGTGGAAGTACCCTATTTTTCTCTCTCCAGTTACAGATCAGTCTGCCTTGCATGATCGGATTATTCCCTAGATAGCAAAAACATGCTGCCCTCCCACTCCATTCCATCCTTACAACATAATCAGCAGGTGGGTGAAAGACAATACACCCGTTTTCTGACAGACAAGGACATACATTAACCTATAGGCCTGGGGTTCAGACTCTTCATACTACCTGGTAACCTGCACTTGGAGATCTACTGGCTGGACTGCCACTCTGTAAGAGTGGGTCAAGACACTACATCTGAAACAGCAGGCCTTGTTCAGCTATGGAAAACTAGAGGACCAATGGTTACTGAATACTGGAGAAGGAGGAGTAGAGAAGCAATAAAAAATTTGTAAAAGCAAAAAAATAATGGCCCTAATTCTAATGAGCAATGCACTTAAAGGTCCTGTCAAAAAGTCAAGTTATTAATTGTTATTTAGACCTGGGAAAACTGCTGCTGCAGAGTACTCTGTAGAATGTGTTTCACATCCTGAACCAAACAAAGACACTCAAATGCTATACGTTAACTAAGGGAGGGTTAAAGGTAAGTACACTGAGTTAAAGTCATTCTAAGTGACGGCTATGTTTTCAAATTAAGGAATGAGACGAAAGTGGTTTACCATTGCCTTTTTCCACGTCTTTCGGCTGTAGGATGAAACCAAACAACTCATACACTGAAAAAAGATGAGAAAACGCCAGATTCAAACCCACATCCCAGGTGCTGTGAGGCACCAGGGATACCCACTGTGCCACTATGTTGCTATATGATAACTAAGTGGTGCCAAATTACTGAAACTAAAATAAAGAAGACTATCAAGAAGCTGTGATAAATAAACTCCATCTAAAGATGGCATTTGGTTCCACTGGATTTTCCATGTGTTCACTATGTGACTAGCTTTGAATAAAATGTCACCCAGTGATATGTGCTGGCTCAGTCTGGCAGCGCCTGGATGCCGTGGTGATGGAGGCGCACTCAAGACCTCTGAACGGCGGACGGGTGGCTGAACGGACGCCCAGCAGATGGATGGGAGTGATTGTATGGAGGTGGGGGGCTGCCCTGCATTCATCGCTGTTGAATCTCTGCCCAGAAAGACAGACAGAGAGCGGCCCCGGCTTGGGGTCTTGGTCCTGGGTTTGGCAGAGGCTGAGGCGCCACTGTGTGCTGGAGGTTGGGAAGGCATTTGATAATCACATGACTGTTTGTTCTGGCTCCCACCTGTGGACAGCCGTGATGATGAGGAGGAGGAGGCTGAAAATGAGCACTGCAAGTCAATTTGCATACAGTTCTTTCAAGTCCCTGGGTACTCCAATTTGTGAAATGATAAACAGTCAATGTCTTTTGATAATGTCTAATCCCCAGTAGTCATTGAACATGGGTGTCTGGCTATAGCACAGGAAAATCTATTCCAAGCTTGTAACGATGTAAAAATGTCAATGTGTTTAAATGGCTCTAAATTAAAACCCTTCCAGGGTTCAACTGTCTATATATCACTCATGCAAGAACACAATTTGCAACCTGTATACAATGATTTCCCCTAAATGAAATCATGTGAATAGTCTCACTGTAAATAAAAGGAATTCCAGGGTACATAGCTGGGTCAGTATTAACTACAGTTTTAAAACAAATTTTTGTTCTCACAAAGATATTTGCTTAAAATAATAAAATAAAAAAGATTAAGGAAATCATTTAAAAATCATTTATGTTAACTATCAAGAAGAAGGAAGTAAACATACCAAAACAGAAATAGAATTAAGGATGAAATACGGACAAACAAATGGATTTGTTAAAAGACCTGAAAATTCCACTGAACCTTTGTTTAACCTTCCAAATATAACAGCGACATCTTAACCACTACCTTGGCAAACATTACCTGTAGCTGTATGGCAGTCAGAACCAAATAAAAAAATGCTCTCACAGGTAATTAAGACTGTAGAACATATTATAACACACCAGGTTTATTAAATTTTACAGAAAACTACAGGAATGGGAAAATTCCTATATGTAGTACAGAGCAATACACTGGGCAGAAGGATATTTTAGCTTTTGGCTTCAGATTTGACCTGAAAACCAATTTACTGGGCATTCCAGGCTTCCTCCAGTGCTGATATTGTAAATTTGTGTTTCAGTGGTCATTTCAGTGTACAGGTCCACAAACTGTGAGAAATGTAATATTAGCATTGTTCAGCCACTGTCACACACTGTAATACTGGTCAGTGTGGGTGACATGGAAATTAGGCTAAAGTCTTGCTAACCAAAAACCACGTCTGTTTTCCTGTCAGTATAGGCCTTTGCTGCAGGCTGTTTAGAGGAAACACAACAGAAGACACAGCAATTAACATGTTTGCACAGATTTCCTATACTGTACACTAAGAATGCAGACTTCACAAACCTGGAAAGCAAAAGGGGAAATAAAAAATCTCCCATACCAACTTCGGTGGATGCTTCTGGTAATTCTAGTCTGCACAATAACAGAAGCTGACAGAGACCTCCTCTTTCTTGTGATTACAGCATTTTGCAGAAGCACAACATGATATCTAACTTGAAGCTAATGGCGAATCACAGCATCTTCCACAGTGCTGTTTACCCACAAACCCCCTGGCGCTCACGGCTAACGTGGGCCAGATGTCTATGTGTGCACTTGTGTGTGTATTTGTTTGCCCTGGTCCCTTCTGTCTGTGTGTTTTGAGGACACCTGGGAGGCAGGAGATGTGTGAGGGGCGACCAGGGGGTGGGGGGTTAGAGAGCGCTCCTGCAACCCAGGTTTGAGAGCGGTGTAGGCCTAAAGCAGTAGACTCTTGCTGTGGTTTGGGTTTTCCTTGCCGTCGGTGGGCCTCAAGTGTGCCTCAAGCTCATGTGGAGGACCCAGAGCTGCCTGCTGAGATTCAGGCACAGCCATACTGGCGCATGCTCATCGCTGAACAGATCTCACTGTTGTCTGCTAAAACAAAAACCCCCTGGAACTCTGGGACACAACTCAGTAGCCAACAAGCTGCTTCACAACAGCTATGATCAGTTAAGGCTAACATGCCAAGACTCATTGAAGCTCAGTGACATCCAAGATGCCTCTCAACAACTGTTAACATGCCACTGAATAATAACTATCGCATCACTCAACAACAACTAATGCCTGTTCAACAATGGTCAACATGATGGTCAGTGATGGTCAACAGACCACTCATCAACCATCAATATGACAACCCACAGACTACAGGCCACCTCACAATGGGCAATGATCAGAAGTACTCTTCATAACAGTTCTCATAGAGCTACTAGTTACTAGTTGCTGCAATATTAAAGAGTATATTGATAGCAATATAATTCTGATTTCATATTTTCATACAGAAGGTAAACAAATTATGGTTGATATTGCAGAATTCCTTCTATGGACAAATTTCAAATCTTTATCAAGCACAGTAATTCAGTGTCTTGCTCTAATATATAATGAAGGGCTAATAATGCCTTTGATAGCAACTGCTTTGTGGAGTTTAGCTTTACAGTTTCAAAATGCCTGACTATTCGCTGTAAGTTGCAAAAAAACAAATTTCATCTGAGCAAAACTATAATATGAACATCTCAGAAGCAGCCTTCCATAACCAATTATTAATCATTATTACCCATAACTGCATCTATAACAACTTTTTAATCATGAAATAAAGCGTAGAGTTAGAAAGTAAAGGATTTAGACAGAGAGTGTTACTGTATAAATAAGCATCCATATTCTGGCCTTACAGAAAAATGAAACAAAAAATATAAACAAACAAATAAATATGTATTCAGACATAAAAACAATTTATTCCAAAATTTCACCCAACCAATCTTGTTAATTTGCCTTACTGTTCCTTCAGTCTTTTTTAAAAGTACCAGTAGGTGAAGATGGAAAGAATTTTGGCTCTGATTTCAGGTTGTTTCAGCAACAAGAAACCCTATTCTGCAGCCTTTTTGTTTGAAAAGGTCACTAGCAATCTGTGTCACCTGTTTTTTTGCACTGGAATAAAGTAACCTTTGAAATAGGAAGAAACACTGAATGCATCTTCTCTGTGTTGTGGGTAATTTATCTGACAGGCTAAGTAGGCAAAGGAGGATGAAAAAAATGTGGTAAATATATGGTATTGCTTCAGAGCTACGCATAGAAAGCAACTGAAATATAAACATGAACCGAACTAAAACTGTTTGAAATTCTTACACAACAACATACCAAGCTGTTACATATCAGAAACTGTGGTTGTTTTTTTACAATTTCAGTCATATTTAGAAACACCTCTAAATATTTCATATCCTGAGGTTTGGAATTTTGCTGTATTGAGGAGAGAAAAGTAACAGGGGCAGAACGTGAAACAGGCAAATACTGTCCTCCAAGATGCCTTGCTTTGGGAAGAGAGACTGTTTTTGTGGCACTTGTTTTCCTGTCTGCTTGCATTGCTTGTACTCTAGGTCTTTTTGGGCTGCATGCAGCGTAGCCATAGTTAAATATTTGAACATGATGAGTCCTTGCCCAGGGGTTGAGGGGGTAGTTAAACATGTGAGGCCTGCCGTGAGAGAGAAGAAGCCAAACAGGAGTGGATGCATTACAACCCTAAATGTAGAAGAGTCTGGTAATTGTACTGATGACTCTCAACCCTGGTATCTGTGATTTAACTAGGTTTGCTGACACTTTTTATTGGTTGAGCACTTTGTTAGCCCATACTAAGCATTTACTTTTGCAAGCTAAACTGTTGTACATGTTACATGCATATACAGGTGAACCACAGTATATGTAATTTTATAGATACAGTTTTAATATCAGCTTCCAACTTCCACAATACAAACCTTGCCATACTGCATGGCCACGAAACTGCACCAGAAATTTGTTAGGAACAAATTTCACGTATTGCACCAGTAGCTTGTTCCTCTTCCTTACTGTCTTGCAATATAACCCTGTGGAGTGTAGCAAGCTGTAAGGGACATACTCTGCTCATATCCTTCTAGAATATTTCCTTTGTCCCAATGTGTTTGTGAAGTGTCTCTAGTTTCATAAAGTGTAGTATAGTAAAATGAAGGCAAAGAAACAGAAAATCTATGGAATTGAAAATAAAGAAGGTAATAAAGCTAGAAAAGCACATATGACAGAAGTGAAGATGGAAGTAATTAAAAGAATTGGTAGAAGTGAGCCACCTACCACAACTCACACAATCCACTGTTCTCTTCACTCATTAGTACCATAACAATTCATTGCAGTGAATTGTCTTGTTTATTTTAAATTGTTGTCTTCACTTATTTGTTAACATAATTTTAATTATTGACTGGAACAGTTTATCTCCCTCAAAACCACGTCTCTGAACGGGTCTGATCTCCCTACAGAACAGAGGAGTTTGATGCCCTACATGTGTGTAATATCTGTGTGGCGTGATACTGCTTGGCACAATACCTTGTGTGTGAGCTGCACGGCATGATGCCCTGTGAATGCTTTGTAGTGCAATGCTGCACATGCTACAAGGTGTTTTACAGTGTTTTAGTGATCTTTGGCAAAGTTGGTCTGGGGTTTTCGAATGGGCTGGAAATACAGCATTATTATTCCCCATTTAAAATACTATAAAATAGAATTCTGGTGTATGTAATTCTGACTTGCTCAGCATTGTCAGGAATATGTAATATATGGTTTACTGGTACATTCATCAAGGAACTACTTTATCAAGTACACCTATTGAATACTGGTTGGGAACCTCTTTTGCCACCAGAACAACATAAATTCAGCAACAAGGTGTACACATTCCACAGGGTTCTTGGTCCATGTTGACTTGACATCTTCATGCAATTTCTGCTCATTTTTTGGTGACACATTTAGTCTGCTCACATTTTCTACCTCATTCAAAAGATGCTGTAACTGGATTGAAATGTGGGCACTGTGCAGGGCACTGGAGTAAAACAAAGGTACTGTCAAATTTGTAGAACCATCCTGAGATGATGCATGCTTTATGACATGGCATATTATCCTGCTGGATATATCAACATAAGAAAGGTTAGACTGAAGAGATGCACCTGGTCAGCAATAATATTTTAGTACGTTGTGGCATTCACATAATACTCATTTGGGATTAGGCCTCTGTAAAAATCACACAGAAAAAATTCATATCCCATACATATGAAATCCAGTCCAAAGTCTTTGGACCAGTGGTATTCTGCAAAACAACTGTATTGAGCTTTGCCAGACACCAAAATCATTATGAAGTCATCCTTCATCATGCTCCACACTTCATAGCTTTACAGTTTCGAATTGCCTACAATTTTTAACCACATAAACCATCAGGCTAGACTAACCCTAATGTTTAACAGCAAAACACTTCAAAGAAGAGGGAGAAAACTTGCATAACAGAGCAAGCAGAGCATCCTCATTAACTCCATTTCCAGAGTCGGACTGCCAAAACTTAACTAAGTGAGTAAATATCACTGAGCTTTGCCTTTTAAACAAACGTAAAAACACACTGGCAAACAAAGTGGAGATTCCCCAGCTGTGCCCTCTGAGCTTGTCAGACACCAGCGCACAGGCCATGTGAGTTGTCCCTTGACTGACTACAGCAAATATGTAGCCTGGAGAAGTGAACCCTGACTTAATTGGCCGTAAAATGAGCAGAAGCAAAGACTTAGCAGACTTTAGGAAGGGTGTGAAACTGCTGCTCACAATAGTGATCCTGACTACATGAGGTCACAGAAGAGAGGGATAGGCTATTTAGGGTGGTGTGGGAGGAAGACGGTGTGGAAGGAGGGAATGTTGGGTCTGTGTCGCCAATCTGCTCTGACTGCTACCTTCTCTGCTTGGAGTTGAGCAATGCCTGCTGCCAACAGATCTGAGAGATGCTTTCTTGTTGCATGTTGTCAGGCAGAACCAGATTAAGAGGAGCAGAGGGCCATCCTGGGTACCTGCGATCACCTCTACTCACCCTCACCAAATTGAGCTCTGAAGCATTGTAGTTGAAGGACTGTAGTTGTGGAGGAGTTATGAAACAACACTTAACTTATTCATGCTGCTCTGACAATGGCAGTGTATGAAAAAACAACAATTTCATGGCATATCAGAAATGTAACACACTGATATCTGGCTTTTCATTCTGCTCTCAAGCCTCTAGACAGAGAACAAACAATCAGGGTCTCGTTTCTAGCAGTGTAAATAAACAGCATCCATTCAAAGTGGGACATGTTCATGTTGGACATGCAGAGTGTGACCTTGGAAGTGCTACTGAATTGTTTTACAAACAAAAGTTGCCCTTTTTCCACAAGACATCTACCATACAGAAACAAGGTTCATACATAGCTTAAAGAAAATATTTTTCTGCATCAAGAAGGTCAAAAAGGGGTAACTGAGTCACCTCTGGTAGGAACTAGAAGGGTGTGATTGTGGGTACATGTCTGGGCTATAATCTGGACAGTTTGGGATTTTAAACCTCTACATATATTGGTCAGAAGTAGCAAGGAGAAGTCAAAGGAATACAGCACGTGTGGAGAGGTTAAACAACTTGGGAGGCTTCTACTGTTATTCCTGCTTTCCATTATGTATGTGCAGGGTCATAAGAAACAGCCAAATGAACCAGCAGGTATTTTCAGCTGTCTAGACAACAGTAAAGAGTCTGGTGGAACAGAGAGGTGGAGTCTGGACAGTATAGCACTTCTTTCTAACAATCCAGAAATTGAGGGTGGCTGTAAAGTCTTCTACCCTTTTTGTGTTGGGATTGTGGACAGCTCATGGATCATGCTGAGTGATAGAGGTGAAAAGGGGTGAAGGAGGATTTGTAATCCATCACAAGGTGCCGGTGTCTACCGAAAGAAACCTTGTTCCATGAGGACAGCACTCCTGAAGACAAAGCCCACCACAACGCGTACTTCATACGATTGCAGTGAAAAGATGTTGCCTATAGTTACCCCCTCACCCGACCAGGCATTCCGGATGCCGTAATCCATTGTCTCTAACTTAACTGTCAGGGCCACACTGCTGTCAATGCACATTCAAAGCCATTTTCCCACCATACTCGTCCCTTGCTCTTGCAGATGAACTCACAGTCCTTGCATTCACATATTTGAGTACCTTCCTTTTTGCCAACAAATAAAAACAGATAGGGAGGGAGGAAGCAGATCTTTAGAGTGGGATCTCACATAGAAATAACATATACTGTGCTGTGTGTGGTATTTGGTATATCTGGATAAGGACCAAGTCATAAACTATGACTGACTAAAAACATGAAGATTAGCCTCATTTTTGTTCCATGATTCTTCTATTCTTATCCAACCAAAGGTCTGAATGAAGCAATAGATGAAAGCATCGACACTTGTTTTCAAAATTCATCCTGATCCACTTTTTGAATTTAATCTACAGGATTTTGGCATGCCAGCAATAGCAAGCCACTTTGGGCTAGACAGCTGGAGCAGTAAAAATGAAATGTGTCATCAGATGGAGCTCAGCATTAAACAAGGCCTTTTGTGGATCCCTGTGCAAGGAGTGGATAATATTATTTATTGAACTCTTTTGCAGTATTTGAAATACTCTTAAAACAGTTACAACTACAAGTTAGTGCTGGTTATTCCAAAACATCTTTTTATTTGGCTTTCTTCAACTAATGGTAATTCCTACTTAAGGATAAGCAAACACCAGTTTATGTAACAGGGCTGCTATAGAACCTTTGACAAGCAAGAGGACATTGTCTAAAAGCTCAGAGAGAAAGCAGTGTTAAAGAGGGTAATGGAGGACTCAACTGTCTACTTGCATAGCCAACCTTGGCGAGTCTACAAAACCCAAAACAATTTGTCAAATATGAAAAAGGGCAATACAGGCAAGGCTCCAGGACATTTCCTACTATATGACTTTGGTCTCCACGTGGCCAGCCCATCCACTGAGCTCCATCGGCCCCAATTACTCATGGACCCTGAAAGCCAATGCGATGGCTCACCATGGCTGTGCTGGCCCCTCCTCAACCTGCTCTGCAGCTTTGCCACCCTAGGCAAAAGCATATATTTATCCACACCTACTGGAGTTCTGGGTGGATACAGCCACCTTTAGGGTTTACAGGGTGTCAAAGTAAATGAGCCATCACCTTAACCTCCCTGTTGAAAATTTACATTAGACTTTTTTTTTTTGCTTTTTGGCACAGCCCCAGGCTCCTAAAATTCCAGATAGTTAATCTTTACAGCCTGTTGAAAGATCTTTTTTTGTACTCATACATGCATATGCTTAGTGCTAATTGTAAAGCATAATTGCAGTTGTTAAAATATCAGACCAGAAGCTCTGACAAATATATGTTTAACTGTAACAACTCTGGATACACGTGATGCATGTTAATGACTTGTTAGTTTAAAGAATAAAAAAACTATTACTGTCAGAACCAATTGAGGACAACAGAGGACAGTCTGTTGGTTTATGACCACATGACTGCCCAATAATGTCAACTGAAATCTATATAGCTTTTCACTATAGACTGATTACACATCAGTATAAATATACTTGTGAATTTGCTGATTATGCTGATTTTGGAATCATATGGGAAGAGATTTCAGGTGGGCAGTATGACAGGACCTTTTGGCTGCCAGAAGGGATTTCTCTGAGCCAAGACAGTGGAAGGGCTAATGGACAGATTTTTAACATGGAAGCAGTGGCTGCATAGAGGCAGTGGTCTGTCAACCAGTGCTGTGCCTGGAATAAGGGGACAGGACATATTATGCGTGCAAAATGAGACAATTTGACACTATAGTTGTGTGGTGTGATAATAGAACTGAAAGTGCTTTCTAGAGGTGAGGAAACCCTGGGAGGGATGTTGTGAGGGGAGTGAGTGGGAGCTGTTGAAGGAGCTGACCTGGAAACGTGCGGCCTGTGTGAACACTGAAGCTCCACCACTCAGGTGTTTTTTGGAAAGTTTTAGTGGCCAAACCAGCCTGTACTACCAGTGTCCTACAAGTCCCTCAATCAAACCATTGGCTGTGGGTGCAAGCTGCAAGGTCAGGAGTCTGGTTCAGGGAGAAACTGAGCCTTTCTGGAAAGAGGCATTGAGCATTAGGTGAGTAGACATCATTTGAGCTCTTAAGCTGCAATGTTTTCACACTCACTGGTGGGGGAGGGCAGTGCATCGATGCCCCTGTTATAGAGGACAACTCAAGCCATTAACAGCACAATACTCCCTCTAAGAGAGAACTTCCTGATCTCATAGCACCAAGTGGCAAAACTGCAACATTTGAAAAAGGGCTGTTACTTAGTGATACTCACAGGAGGTCCTTCCAACATGGGATGATAAAGAGACTTGCAGGACAGAACATCCTGACACAGACAAGCAACATGTGCTGTTCATTCAGCTCCTAACTCCTGAAGAGGGATTAGTGACAGCAGAACCAATTTTCACTTCATACAAAGTTTGTGAGGTCAGCCGTAGCAGTCTGATGGTCCCTCCACGTGTTGCCCAATGAGTTTGCTGGGTCATTTTGGGTCCTGAAATGAAGCTGAGGCAGGTCCAGAGGATATACTCTGGGACGGTCTATTGACCAGGCCCCATGTCCCCAGTGCTATAAACACTTTTCACAGCCGTGAATACCGACAGATTTTTTTGCTGGGAAACTGTTTCTGAATCTAATAATTATCCTCTTCATCCTCTTAATTCAGACTCTGTGTTTTGCTGAGGAATGGGCCAGGAGCCAAATCGGAGTTGTCAGGGGGATTACAGTTATACGAGGCTCACCGCAGGAGGCCGGGCAGGCTGCAATTACTGAGAGGCGGCACGTTTGATTTAAAGGAAAAGTTTCAGAAACGGACTAAAATGCTGAATAATACACCATTAGCGACTTGGAGTCTGGCGCAAAAGAGCCGACCCCCCCATCTCCACCCCCTCAACCCCACCCTGCACAGCAACGTGTTTGTTGCAAAGCCCAGCGCATAATAAGCATAACAACACAACTAGTAACACGTGCAATTATAAACCAAACACCTGTGGGAAGTTTCCATTTAAAATGTTCCTTCACAGCCAAAAGCAAGCCGTACAAATCCACCGAATGGCTGGTGGCAGTGCAATCATTTCTTTGCAAAATATATCTGTATATTCTATTGTGACGGGAGCCTTGAATAAAATCTTTTCAGATGGAACCTTTTATATGACGCCCTGCATTTTTGAATGAAAATGGGGGTCAACTTCTCTCCTTCTCCCCACAAAAGAGTGAAAAGCACAACTGTGCGGACTTGATGGCCGCAGCAGAAGGTGATGTGATAAAAAGGGGCCGTGGGCGCGGGCCTCGCTCACATCAATGCCTTATTGTGCACGCCGCCTGAGACAAATGGGCACTGGCTACAATTTGAGCTGTGTAATTAAATTTCACACAATATAAAGCAGCAAATGACATGTAAATTATGAATGGCGGATTCCTTACTTTCCATGACAGTGTTAAATAAGGGAGGTGTAAGTGAAATCATTAGGTTGCGCCGACTGGGGAGGGCTCTGATAGGCCGTCTTGGAGCGCTGTGTGGCTAGTCCAGCACAAATGATGCACTCGGAGGCCGTTTCAAACAGTGCTGGGACAATGAGTAACCAGCCCTTAATTGTGTTTGTCCACCTAGGTATAAAATAGACATTATGGCAATATTGTCCTGCCCACCAAGATGCTAGGGCTTGTTCTAAAGGGAACTGAGATAAGTGGATGCACTTCACTACCTCCTTGTTTCCCTCACCAATTACCCCTAAATAAATAGACACAGCCTACTGGCAACAACAATGACATATAGCATGAAAGAGAATAAAGAATGGAGCATTTTAAAACCCTTCATATGCATATAAAAGTACTGTTGGATAATTACAGATGAGGGAAAGAGAAAAAAGAGAAGCTGAACCATTGACACAGTCGTTACTGAAAATTGGGGAAAAAAGAAACCAAAAAACAGAAAAAATAAACAAACAGGAGATCTCGGAGACAGGTGCTGCAGCACATGAAATCCATCTGTAATGGGTTTTAATCCATGATTCACTAAATCATTCTGACTGCAATGATGATACATTTAGACTGAGCACATATTTGTGTTTAAACCCAAACACTTCCAGTTGAATTAGCAGCAGTGTGACCATAGGCTGAGGAGCAGAACATAAACACTCTCCTCACACACTAGGCAAACGAAAGCCAGTGCTGGTCCACCCGTCCTCTTTTTCCTTTTTTTAACAGCTCACCCCTTTGCAGAATGAAACCTCCTCCAGAAAAGCGATTAAAAAGTAATATATGGACACTGTGGGACGTCATATATGGCCCTTACCCCCCCTTAATTAGGACAAATCCCCTTTCAGCAAGCTCTGGGAAGAGAAAAGGCGAGGCCTGAGTGTTTGCGAGGAAGCTCATTAAAAATGTGGAATGCCGCTCTGCCCATGCCGGATCCTTCTGCTCGAGTAGTTCTGAGAGGCCTGCGGGATCAATGTTCCCCTCTTGTCTCAAGTAGTTGTCTTGCACCCAGTGCCTGGGAGAAATAAGCCACAGCCTGTTAGTCAACAGTGGCTGTAGAGGCGCAGAGTGAAGGATGTTGAAAGTGGAGGCGGCAGCTATACATCCATTGGCTGAGGTGCTTACCGGGCTTCTCTGCTTTGCTCTTTGCTTATCTGTTTTATGGGGGGTAAAGACCCCTCCTCTATCAACTAAGTCACATCACTTCCTGGGTAAGATTACAGAGCAAACCTTACTGTCATACACAAACTGAGGAAATGGATCCCTGTTTGGTGATAAAAATCAATTGGATACTCGACCATATAGGTAGTCTTCGACTTATAATATTTGTAACTTATGAGATCCCGAACTTTTGACGGATGTCTGATTAACCTATTTGGTATTGTTAGTATTTGGTTGTCTTTCAGCAATTAGTATTATTCTACAGTCTATTATTGTCCCCCTGAAATGGCAGTTTCATGGCGTGCTGCCTTGTTTCTGGGATGGGCTCCAGATCGCCAAGACCTCACTCAATGGAAAACAGTGAGGGGGACAGTATATTACTATTGTTTAAAAAATTTGTGTGCTGATTCTAGCCTTATTCCGAATGATTGCTGAATAGGATCCTGACTGCAACAACCTTGACAAAGGATAAACGTTTAACTAAAGTGAATGAAGGTGAATAAGTCAGCATTAGTACAGTATATTAGAAAAGGTTTGTTATAACATTTGGCCTCTGTCAATATTTGGGTGACTCATAACGATTATAATTTACCTAAAAAAGTTTTATTTAAAGGAAGGTTTGTATGTGATTTCATTCATGTTATTTACAATGGCCAGCAAATGAAAAAGCTAATTTTATGGTGATGCTTAAAAGACAAAGTGAAAGAAAGTAAATTTCACAATGAAAGTGAAAATAATACATCAACATGAAAATAAAATTATTATATGGCAGTGTATTTATTTTTATCATAATTATATAAGAGTATTATTTTAACATTAGTACCATATATTATTTATGAATCCCAAAGTCTGCTCTCAGTTAGTGTTTGGGTGTATAGCAGTGACTGCGCTTTATTAAATAAAATGCTTTATTTGCACAACTATTCATTTGTAATTCTATTCAAGTTTCTTTTTATTTACAATGTCTATCAAACAAAAAATTGAGCATGCTGATGGCCCTGAAAAAACAAAAAAAACTGATTTAGAAATCAAAAGAAAAAAGAAATTCTACTTGGAACTGAACCTTAGAGAAGCCCTCCAGATCAGGTGATTTGTGGATGCTGCTGAATCAGAATCACAACCCATCAGGCTGGCTGATGGTTTGGGCTGATCTGTGGGGATGTCGAGGGAGGGGTTCACATGCTTGGCTCTTGTACTGTGGACTGATATGCTGTGGCCAGTTTAACAGATGCAAATGTCAGATCAGAGTCCCTTCTGGGCTGTCACATTTCAGTGACAGATACAAGTTGACAAATCGAGTAGCCTGATCAAATTCCTCTACTTAAGGATAATTAGAAATCAACAGAAGTATGACAAACCATGGAGTTGGAACCGGCGGGACTGGTATGTGTTGCATTGTAAGGATTTCTGTAACACTGTTGGGCCTGGGACACCTGTGGGAAGGTTGCTGGCTAGCTTAAAATAACACCTTTGCAAGAAACTGAGTGAGTTCATGTTCCCAATAAAGGTTACCCAGGGGGGCAGATTTTACTATCATCAGCTCCATGCTATGACTTCAGCACAGTTCCTGCAAATAGGCTGCATAGAATTTAAAAAAAAATTTTTAGGAAAAATATTTTTACCTTTTTTCTTATAGGACATACCCCCAATGTCAAAGTGAAATTTGGTCAGGAAGCAGCAAGAAGTGAATGTGTCCTGTGCTAATGCAGCTTTAAAGTGTTTACAAGATTCTGGCCTGAAAAGCAAATACCAGTGCACAAAGCCCATGTGGAACCACACTGGCCTGTTCGTGGCAGTGAACTGCTGCACCACACCTTGAGATACTCACACTTTCACAATGGACAGAAATAGAATGTGACACAGAACTATGTGCTGGATGCATGAAACATGAACATAGCTGGAAGGGGGAAAATAAAGAGAGCAAAAAAACTTTCTACTAACTCAGATGATCTTTCTGACTAAAAACATGCTTTGTCAAAAATAGTTTTGGGCTCAATAGTCAAGCCTGTCTAATAGTATTTTGTTGAATACGCTAGAAACAAAGTAAATGTAAAAAGGATTTCTGGTAAGATATAGCAAATATTAAACAATTTGTTGTATGCAGGTCATATGACCGGAAAGATCAAGCAAGGTCTGCTAGCCTGGTGCACTGAAACTGTATTTCAATATCAGAGCATCATACAAGAAAGGGGAATACAACCAGGCACCCATTTAAGAGAGTTTAATGTTGAATATAAAGTCTCAAATCAGTGTCACTGCACTTATGTGTGAATGTTTCAAAGTTAGCATGACATACAAATTCATAATGCTTGAAAATAATAAATGGGGGGCATCAGTCATTTAATAGAATATTGTCTAAAATGTTTTCAGGATTACTTTTCTAAAACGGTAAAAAAAAAATCTCAAACTAAGTCATGTAAGTCAAAGGATGTAATGCAAATGTCCTCATGTTTTAAATAAGCCAAAGTGACTTTCCATTTAAACCCCCCCCCCTTTCCCTTTCACCCCTCATCGCCCTCGATGGAGGATGGGTCAGTCCTCCACTGTCAGCTCTCGCTACCCCAAGCCAGGGCACCACTGAAATTAACCCTGATGTGGCCTTTCCCTCAGGCAGGCCTACTTCAGCACAAACCAAAGTTAGCCTTGCAACAAAACTGACCCCCCCCCCCCAAACTAGCTCCTCTGGACATCAAGCACAGAATAATTCAAACACTCACTAAGCACAGAGTGAGTAAAAAGCAGCTGCACTCTTCTGACTAATGGTGGAATACCTCCCACCCCCACAGGCTCAGTCCTAGCAAAGCAGTTATTTACGTCCTCACAGGAGCTATGGCCTTTCCAACTAGGGGCCCTGGGAGCTGGCAGCTCCAGCGAAAGGACATGAAGAACACAGCCTCACATTTCAGCTGTCAGACACTTGAAAAGGCAAAATGACAGGGAGGGATCTTTCAAATACTTCCTTCATGGATAATAAGTGCATACTGAACCAATGAGGGTACCTCACATTACATACAAGGCAACATTAGCATGCTTCACATGTTAAACTTACTCACCACTCTTAATTGATTACTAGTCCACTGGGGTCAGTTTCTTTTGAAATGGAGAGGAAAACATGCATCCCCAGCCTACCATATACGCTGTGGCAATACTATTAATTCTCCTGCAAAGTGATTGGATTAACACATTTTCAGCTCCTGGCACATTTTTAAACATTAAATCACTGGTGACCGCTACTATGCTGGCTTTTAAGGGAAAATTAATTATTTCAAATACATGCACTCCATTGATGAGAGAGGACCTATTTGCATTGAGGAAAATTCAGCAGAAATAATTGATGCACACGCAAATACTGGCACCGGATGAACCCAATTCTCATTCCAAATTTCCTCAAAATCCCCAGACACAACAATGCTGGACACATGTGGCAAAACAAACAAAAGTCATGTGAAAAGGGAACACGAAGGGAGAATATTACAAGAATCAAAGAACAAAAGGATGGCAAAACTGCTTGAACACCACAAATGAACGATGAAGGCTTCATTCAGGCAGGGGATGGAAAAAAAAGATATCATATGGCAACCTGACAGTTGACGTCTTCATATGAATGTAAGAATTTACATTCTAATTAGAAAGAATTTACATCTTAATCACCGTGGTCTGTATTGTCCTATTTCACATTTTCCTGCCGTAATGAACTCAAGCACTGCTGTGCTTTTTCAACCAGAAACTGAACAGACAGCCCACTGCAGAGCTACAGAGCCCTTTATGAATATGATCCAATAATATTTCAAATTCCTACCTAAACATTGTGAAGACAAACCACCTCGCAAGGTAATGGCCCCGCTGACACCCCACTGCAGTGGGCCACAGATGAAATGCATCTCTGTAAAACAGGTCACACTTTAAAAAATCCTAACATATTTAGTACCAGAGTATCCGACACTAATCTTTAACTAATCAGTTATTGTAATAGAACTTACGGCTTTTGAGACAACTACCTATAAATGTGATATACCGGAAGACACTGATGTAATAAATTAATATTGCAGCGGAAAAACAAAAAAAAACTTCCTTATAACACATAAGAACCATATTTGTCCTTCAGACAACAGAAGTAGCAAATGTGCAAATTATACATATTCCCCACTGCTGTGACTGAATTTTTTAGTTTGACTTTGCTTTGGACCTACTTGATTCTCAGAGACTACTGTGCAATGATTCACATGCTGCTAAGAAATGATGACGGACTTAAGTCACTGGTAAACTGGATAAAAGAAGATCAAGGTTGCTGAAATAACCAACCCTATGTAATAGGGAGAAATTCTAAGCAGCTTTGGATAAAAGCCTCAAATAATCAACAAAATAATAAAGGCGAAAAAGATGGTTAAAGGAACAAATATCTGGAAGCCTACTTTGTGAATACTGAGGTGACTGGCCTACAGACAAAGGGGCGAACCTTCTTTTAGTGGATGTGCAAGTCGGCGTTGGGCGTGAACAGGGGTGAGAGTGGCGTTTGGCGTGAATGGCTGTTTCGGGGGCTCCTGCCCACTGCAAGAGTCAAAGATGGAGAAAATGCACCAGGGTTGTGAGTGGGTGTGCGAAGGCAGAGAATCTCCGACAACCACCCACCGGCACAGCCTCTGCTGCCGTGATTAAACACCCTGTGACAGAAGGGGCAGAGATGCCGTTCTCCAGTGTTATCTGCCCTAATGAGAACCCACAGATAAAAGCACTGGTGAGCACTGACTCATTTACCAAAGCCGAATGACGTACTGGGACCTAAAACTGTAAATCAGTTTAATACACTTTATGTTTAATACCATTTACATTTGACTTTAAAACTCATCCCCAAAACATTATCCAACACAAAGACCAGAAGCCAAATGAGGCCTAATTCATGAAACAGATACCTTTTATCACTTACCCTAGCCAAAAAGGTCATTTAGTATATTATATCTAAGTGAGCAGCTTATTCCTGCTTCATTACTGATAATTAAGACACATCATATTTTCTTCACAATGTGTCCATTAAGAGATTTGGCACTTAGCATAAAGCAAGCATAAATTTCTCTGGCCAGAGTATGAAATTAAAGGAATAATTCTAAAACAATTCAGGCACTTTATGAAGTAATAAATACAAAATAGTGGAATTGTGCTGGTAGTGTACACACAGTACAGGTCTCAGTGAAGACCATTACATTGCCTCTTTGTATTACTACTATGGACTTGGTGAGGACAGACCCTGGAAGGCTACAGGTTTCAGAGTTTCAGGGGAACTTGGAAAAAATCTTTCTGTTGACAAGACAAAATGTAAGTTGCAGCCCATTCCCTGCATTGGTCTCCAGTGTCTATCAAAGACAGGGGGAATAGAGGGCAAAGAAGTCCAGCTGCAAAAAGCCTTCTGAAAGATCTCACAAATGCAAAAGTCTTGTCAATGGTTTAGCCAATCTGTCGAGAGACTTAGGGCCTACACAAGTAATGTTGTCTTGACATGCAGCACAACAAATGCAGGACCCCAACTACTGATCATGCTCTGGTGAAGACTGGTTGTGTGAGACAAAAAATTATGTTTGTTCTTGCCTTACATTATTGAACCACATGACAAAAATTGTCAGAAAAATACTGATCAGCTGACTTATTTTTACCACTTTGAGTTGAGACATTACTTATTATTTTTAGTCTGTGGCAGTATGTGTGAGATGAGAATTTGCTGGATAGTGCAGATTCATCCATAAAGAACTAGGGTAAAATTAAGCTTTTTAGTCAGAAGAGATAGAAAAGAATCCGGGTTATGATGGAGACCTCAGTGGCCAGTACAGGCAGACTGCCTCAGTCCACAGAACACAGCTCACAGAGCAAGGCACACATCAGTCCAAGGTGAGCAAACCCACTCACTAGGCCTCGCTGCAATATTCATCATGGTCCAGACCCAGTTAGACAAGAGGCTGTGACGATCTAACACCAGATATGGCCTGATGTGGTGGAACAATGGTGTGATTAGTGAAAAGGTGGGTCTCTGGCTTATTGAAATATGCCCCAGGACTTTTGGGAGGAGGCCAGGGACACAACCCTTGGTGCTTAATGCAGGAGTAACCCTCTTCAACACCTCGCTCTCCCCTGCTGTCCACAATGCTGCCTACAGCGTATTCTTCCTGTCATATAAACCATCACTTACATGTCACACAACTTGATCGCTGGCACCTGGGGAGAGTGTTTTTTTTAGGTCATATGCTGTGAGCAAATGGCAGAGAACCTCAAGTATGAAGTGGCACAACTTAGGACTAAAAAAAGATGTCTTTAACTAATTGTTGACAGGAATCCTGTGGGTTTGTCTTGAACTGTCAAGCATGTAAACACATTGGATAACTTTAAATAAGAAAATAATGCTACAAATGCAACCTGCTTCTATGCATACAGTGGGAAAAATCACACAGAGTTCAAAAAGGAACGTTGTCCTGCTGGAAACGCACAAAAAGGTTTCTAAATGAACCGCTGTTTTAGTATGGAATTCACTTAGGTAGCAGGGGGTCCCCTGGGCACAGTCCTTGGAGCATTATGGGAACTTTTACACTGAGGGGAGCCTAGGGGGGGACAGGGAGAGAAAGAAATACATAGAAGAAAAGAGATGAGCAGGCACTGTACACAAAGTATGCCCAAGTAACATGCCCCTTATCTTGATGGGAGTCAGAGCTACTGAAGTATGAGGTAGAAAGAATGGGGGTACGCTTTGCTTCTCAAGGCACCACCTATGAGCAACTGAAACAAAAGCTCATTGTGGAGATACTGCTCAGATACACTTTAAGAGCTGTTCTCATACTCACTACTATGCATTTCTGCGTGTGGCATGGAAGCTTTGACATCCTTTGAATACGGAAGCTCACAGGCCAAGTGTGCAGAGCTGCAGCTGCTCAGTGTCTCTGCAAAAGAGCCAGTGGGCAGTATTCCTCATGGCTTTGAGGTATAACTTTAGAGACAGGTGAATAACACCTGTAAAATAAAATTCACAGAATTCACTGTGGGAAACAATAACTGAATATATCACCCTGATTGACACATATCAATCACACTTTTTACACAGGCTTCCATGTTATAATATCTCCTCCAATACAAAGAACCTGACAACAGGGCACCCATGACAAAGAAAATATTAAACTGCAGTGTGGTGGGGGTTCATGTGGTGATTAATCCACAAGCCTCTGTGGTGAATGAAGGGTTCAGGCAACAAGTTATTTAAATTTTGTGCTGTACTTAATGCTTTGTGTAGTAAATAAAGTGCTGCATGTACAGTGTCTTTTTGTGTCCTCTATGTAATAATTATTTAGCATAGTAAAAAATATACTTTTGCTGTGCTTACTTTGGTAGGAGACATTTGCTGTTTAAGTAAAATGTAAAAATGTAAAAATTAAAGCTAAATCATATTAGGCAACATGTAACTATATATGCCCAAGTGTCTTTCCTGGAAATAATAAAAAATGTTACCCCTAGATAAGAATACCATTTTAAGGCACTGAATATTAAAAGAATGTAGTAAAAATTTAATGCCTTTAGAGATCTGTATGCTGTGGTAAGGCATTCCATCATACAATTTTTACAAACCTCAATTCAACAATTTTTTAAGGAGTCTGTCACATTTAAAGTGATACATAACTTTATGGAAGGTTCCTGTTTTCATGATTACCTTAGGAGGTCCTCTGACTAAGTCTAAAGAAATATAAAGAGTGGGTAAAAATGAAGTGTTCCGCCAACCAAACACTTTTATACATGCTATTTTGACGAGACACAGAAGATGCAAAGAAATCACAGATGATGTATGCATAGTGTAGACCTTTCCATGTTTCCCTCTGTTATTGCTACCCATCCCATTAGGAAAAAAAAATTAAGTTCGCTTCAAGTGAACAAGTGCTGTAAGAATGGATACTTCAAAAGCTCTCTTTTTCATGGGGCAGTCAAATTACATTTCTAAGTAACTATAAAGGGTCACAGGTCTGATGGTCTAAAAGGTTATGAGGATTCTTTGCCACCTGCAGTGACTCCAGACTGAATCTAAAAAAAGAAAAGCTGGAAGAGACAAAAGACAGAAAAAGGAGGGCTCTTGCATCACTCTTCTGCTCCCCCACATCCATGGCAACACCACCGCCTGCCTACCCTCTCTGGAGGCTGACTGAAGGGTACCTCTGGAGCACGGGAACGAGATGCCCTGAACTTGCAGGGACGGTCGGCAGCTATGCAGGCTACAGGCACGCCAAGGAGAGACTGACTGTCACATGCGATCTACATCACCCTGGTTGCTCGGAGGAGGAAGATTAGCTGTGCACCATTGTGATAGATGGTTTATCCTGTGCCCTCATGCCACAGCTTTGTGGGTTTTCTACACAAATGAAAAGATACTCAGAGGTTATTAGTCCGACAAGGGTGGGGTCACAGGCACAATGCAATCAGCAGCCAGAAAAGCCAAAATCAATCTAGAGTTGGGCAGCACCATAAATGCGCAGAGTTGTTGGAAATACCAGATTCACACTGGCATTTCAAACACTTAGCAAATGCATAAATGTTGCATCCTACTATAATAAATTTTTCAAAGGGTGTCTAAAGAGAATTACGACTCACAAGGTAATATAAAACACTTACATTAACTTGTCCTTCCCTAAGTCTCTCTCACTGACCCACCGCATTCAGGAACATCCTTATTCTCAGTTTCATCACATCATGCCCAATCACAGGTAATGACATACTTTGTGTTATTGCTTAACTCATATTTTTCCATTTTATGACTCAGCTTACTTCATACTAAAAGAAAAATAGAGCTGGAAGAATTTGAAAGTCTGCAGTTAACTGAATAAGGGCTGAAGTATGAGGGAAAACACTGCCTAATTCTTTTTTAATAGAATCTCATTAAAATTTATAAACAAAGTGTATTATGAATAAAATGACTGAAATCATCTTTGTGTTACAAATCTTTAAAAACACATATATCATCAAACCTTTTTCTTTTCCAATTTGTCTGTATGAGCGAGAAAGTACGTCTGGATATGTTTTTAGAGTATGGGAGGTGGCTGTGCTACTATGTGTACGTGTGTGGTGAGAAATTCTGTCAGCTTCACGTATGAATACTCTGTTTATGATGTTATTACATGCTGTATGTGACGTCACTATTGCCACTTATGTAAACCTTGATAGAGACAGAATTTTAAATGTTGANCGTATGTGTGTTATTACATGCTGTATGTGACGTCACTATTGCCACTTATGTAAACCTTGATAGAGACAGAATTTTAAATGTTGAAAATAGTTGAAAAAAGTAGCCTTTTTAGAGTTTAATGAACTTGACTGTGCAAAAACCTCACTTACGGCAAGAAGGACCTGTGTGCCAAATTTAAAATCTTTGGGTTTGAAAACAAAGCAATGAATAAAGAACAAACAGAAACTGAGCTTTATAGACATAGAGATAAAAATGAGCACTGAAACTGAAATCAGAACCAAAATGAAATTAGTTATTTTTCGGTTTATGTAATTGTCATAACTTTCCTAATTAAACAGGAATTATATGACTATATGCCATTTTAAGGAGCTCTGGGCCTGTATTTCTCCAGGCAGGAGTGGAATGTTAGGAGGGATTTTAGCGACTGCCAGACAAAAGTCACTGTGCACTTCCAGTCTGTTGTTTGCCTTTGCTCTCAGCGTAACCAGTGTGTTAAATGCCATCTCCAAAACAAATATGTTGTGGTGAATGGTAGGATTATTCTGGTTGTTGAACGTAGTCTTGGAGCATTGCCCAGTCCTCTCACCAGCCACAAGCATTTGTACTCATGTTCAAAGAAAAATATTTTTAACTAAGAATTTGACTGGATATTCAAGAGCTCATTCTCAGTGTGGAGGTACTCTGCATCGTCTTCTTTTGGCATTGTACTTATTAACATTGGAGAATTGTGATTTCATCTCCTCCTGTAGCTGGTCCTTGTGGGAGGTAAATTCCAGCATGAAAGCATCAGGTAAATCTCCATCAGACTGTTTCAGCACTGGTGAAAAATGCTGCTCCTCTCTTGTTTGGGCATTCATGACTGCCTTGCATTCCATAACACTGACACCAACCCCCTGTATGCACTTGTTTGACTCACTGTACATTCTGAATAGATCATCCAGATATGCGATCTTAATGAGAAACTCGTGTCATTTCTTCCATCAGTTTTTGATTGTCGATGGTCAGACACTCTTTTACCTTACTTTCAAGTTCAATGAAATGTGCCAACACTTAGCTGCATGACAGCCAGTGTACCTTGGTGTGCTGGAGGAGTACTTGGTACACCTCCTCTTCACAAAGCTCCACAAAGTTCACCATTTTCACCACAGTGTTTAGAGCTTCAATCACCTCCTCAGACAGGAGTTTGCTAGCTAGGGCAAACAAGTGCATCAAGTAGTGAAACTATGCAATGAAGAAACTTCTTCTTCGGGAGGCTATTAAACCCCATTTTTCCCCAATCATCGAAGCAGCCCCATTAATACACCACACAACTAAATTATCACAGGGAAGGCTGTGCTTTGTAAAATACATACTGACTGCACAGAAAATATTTTCGTGTGGTTGTGGTTAGATTTGCAGACATAAGTGTATCCTGTTGTATTAAATTGGTTACACTGATGCATTGCACATATAAAATGAGAACAGCCGTCATCAACTTGAATCAAAAAAGGCTTTCTTTTAACTTTTCAATCAATGCATTTTGAACGTTTCCTGCCTTTCTTTCAACTGTCTTGCACTGTGTTGTGGTCCACACATTATTTCTGCCCTCTAGGTTTAAACACTATTTCAGAGTCATTTTGGTACTTTGGCATCTCTAATTTGGATGGTTTCATCTCACTGCAAATGACACATTCAATTCAAATCATGTGCTTTGTTAATATAAAACAAGTCATCTCCTGGTAAGTCTGCACGCTCTTTTTGACAAATACAGAACTGACTTCTGCCTGGTGCTTAGAAGTTGCTTATTTTAACTTTCTAGCTTATTTTAACTTTTTTCTTTCTTGTACTTGAATATTATTCTTCAAAGCTAAGAGGCTAAAAAAGTTGTTTCTTTTAAAATTCTACAGAGGTGAATTCCAGCATCTCTTTCCATTGAAACCAGTTTCGTATATCAATAATACTACCTTACTG
The DNA here is from genome assembly GCA_900497675.1 of Arapaima gigas. Classification (NCBI taxonomy): domain Eukaryota; kingdom Metazoa; phylum Chordata; class Actinopteri; order Osteoglossiformes; family Osteoglossidae; genus Arapaima; species Arapaima gigas. Next base: position 636,504 of record UFQX01000019.1, read on the forward strand.
AATAAGAGCATTTATCAGCACAAAGCATTCTTGTATTTGTATTGCTAATTCTCTATATTCACATATAAATTTAAGCTTTCTATAATCTATATAACAGTATTTCCATACAAAAATTAAACATTTCTAACAAAAAATGAGAAGGCACAGCAATATTAAAATCCAACTTTAAGCAGGTTTTATCTCAAAATTCCCAGTAACACCAAAATTATAAGCCAACCTGGTTAAAGGTGTCTACTAAGACAGAAATGATTTATGGCATATAAAATTTGTATGAAAATGCATTGTAAACTTATATCAATAACTTTTTACATAGGAAAATTTGCACTTTAACATAGAATAACCAATGCCTCAAAATGACAATGCAGAATTGAAAAAACATTTTAATCTTTTATAACTGTTCATTTGTTCATAAGCAAAGTCATAATGCCTTTTAGCAATTGCATTAGGAATTTGCGAATGATATCCAAATCAAGCCAGTGGGTTCAAATGTGATGCTACTGAAAAACAATCTCTTTAAACAACATCTTCAGACCCAAGAGCCAGCTCATGATACTGCATTTGGCCAGTTTTTGCCCATGTTTCTCAAATGGTTTCAGGCAATAGTTTTACTAACATAAAAATACACAAAAGGGGCTTTAATTTTGCTGCATAAAATGATCTGCTTTGACAAATTTAACAGCTGTCCCCCCCTTAATGCACTTGTCACTCAGTATTACCCATCCTCATTAATGACAATGGGAAAGTGTATCTAAAGCACACATTTAAAATCATCCTTGATTTACAAAAGAGCCATAAAATCTTTTACAAAACAGAAGGCGGGTTTTCTTACACAAACCTTTTTGATCAACATTGTTTCCATTTCTTTTAGTGAATAATCTATTTACTACAACAAAGTACATTCCATGGCTCTCAATATGTATTATCTGCATCAAAACACATCGATATGATGTCAATTTGAAAAGCTACCTGCAGACTTCGATCCAGTGATCGCAATAAAACAAATTAGTTCAAAAGTAGCATATTCAGCAGCACTGCTTTACATGGATAAAAATCAGCAATGAAAAAATTCCATGAACATTTCACAGTTTTGTCAAGGTGTTGAAATTATTTTATTACAGACTATTTTTCTCTGATATTTATTTATCATAAATGAGACTTCACTTTACATGCTGAGTGAAGGGGATCAAACTGGGTCAAGTATAACAGACACCCTCCACTGAGTATGCTCAATTGCTCCAAAGAGGAAAATTGTTTAATGGTGTTGTGCTGTGATGTGGTGATTTATGTCAACTGACTACCTCATTAATGTCTCATTGGCATGGGATGTATTGAGTGTCAGTGTGTCACTTGGCTGCTATGAAAGATGCCATGCTTTTCCGATTCTGTATTGACTATGTCGCCTTCTGACATCTCCACGGCTGCACATGAAGTGTATACATGAAAATATTATACAACTGTTGGACCAGACTAAACTGAACCTAAAGTTTTAAAGAGAAACTCTGCTATGAGGTGGAAGTGGATGTGAACAGCTAAAGATTCATAAATTTATAGATAGATAGAGAAATGTTTATACATACATACATACCTTCTTTTTTAATAGTGAAGGAAACTACAAGGCAACAGTATGATACATACAACATAATTACAAGATGATGACAATGCAGTACAGCAGTAAAAAAAACCCAAAAAAGACCACTGCTAAATATTTCACTGAAAGTGAAATGAAGATCACACTATGTGTACATGGGTTCAAATACTGTGAATGTGTGGAAATAAACAAAAAAAAAAACACTGAAAGCTCGCTACTGACAGAGGAGTCAGAGATTCTAATGGCCGTTGGCAGGAATGACCTGAATGTAGTGATGCTTGGAGCAGCAGGGTTGGACCAGTCTGTTTCTGAAGGTGCTTCTCTGTTCAGCCAGGGTGGTGTGCAGACAGTTCTAGTCTTTGTCCATGATGAATAGGAGTTTGTTTAGAATCCTGTTCTGTATATCCCAAGTCAGCTTTCGTCATTAGTTTATCACTTGTAGTAATGCCACTGCCTCAGGGTACAACTGCATGGAGGACTGCATTTATTACAACAAACTGGTTGAACATCTACAACAGCAACCTGCATAATATAAAGGACCTGAATCTCCTCAGAAAGGAAAGGCAACACTGCCTTCTTGTACAGAACCTCAGTGTTGTTAGAGAACCCCAACTTGTTGTCTAAGTGTACCTCCAGGTACATGTACATCCACAAAACTTTGACTTTGCCTCAGTTAACAGCTACTGGACACAATGGACCCTTATTCTACCAACAACTGATTTGCCTTGTCAATGTTCAGCTGCATTTGGTTAATACCCTGCTCAGAAATATTTTGTTAACAAGCCTTTAAAATGATTCCATTAGCAGAAAAAACTAAAATCAAGGAACTGTTACAAGGGGAATATATTAAAAGTAAAACTGGCATTATGCTAGATCATGAAGCTGTTGTGCTACTCATGAATTGCTAAGAAAAAATACATTCAGTTCCTTTATACTGCAGCATCCTTGGGATTGTAATGCTCTGTGTGGCCCTACTGTAGGTTATCACCTCATACGCCTTTCCTAAATGAGGTTGAATTCATTGCTTCTACCTACTAACAGCACCTTGACAGAACATAGTTTGCCCCAAGAAATTCACTCTATGTTTAAAAAGCACTCTGAAGCTACCTGCTTTATGTACACAGCAGCAATCATGCCTGGTGATGGAGACAAGTGGCAAGTACAGTGCAGAGTAGCTATCCTAACTCTGGGTCATGGCAACACCATGGTTGTAAAGGTCTGACAGGAACACTATACTGTCCAAAAGCATAACTGCTTGCAATGCTATTGCAATCCAGCTTTAAAGAATGCCTAATTGTATTCTGTGATTTTTATCATAACATTCAATGCATTATTCCCAAACTCACACATAGCTGTAACACATGCTACGACTTGCTAACATGGTCGTTATTGGAATCATGCCTTTCCAGCCATAAAAAAAAAAAACTAAAAAACTTTCCAGGGTTTAAAATGGGGCTCATCATCAGTACCAACATACAAGGCCCAGTCACAGGCCCCAGCCCCCCAGCTCCTGACCCCTCTCTCCTGCACAAAGGATGAAACTGCAGAGTGAGCTGTGGGAAAGTTATTTTTAGCTGAAATGCCAGGAAAGGCAGAGTGAAAACAGCTTGTGGCTATGGAACTTTTCTGCTGGATCAAAATTCCACCTTTGGTACATCCTAGGGAATGACTGAGCTGCCAGTGTCCACCACTGCCCACTATTATCTGATGTTGCGGAATTTCACAGCCAGGATGACTGCACAATTCTCTCCTAGCTACCTGATCCAATAATTTTACTTAACCAACCAGCACCTAAGTGAAGAGAAACAAAAATCATTCTTATTGTACAACAAGAGGTCAAAACAGCCCAAAATCTGTTAATGATCAATAGTCAAACTATCGTGGTTTAATGTTACAGTACTTGTTCAATGTGGAAGTGAAATTCAGTCAGTCTTCTGCTGGACATACCGATTATGAATGGAGACATACTTGGATCAGTGTGTGGAGCACACACCTTTCAGTTGTCAGATCCTGACCCTGGAAAATTTTAACAGTGCAAGAAGGACTGAGCACATCCTTAGTGCTCTCCAACACATTCTTAACTTAGTCTGACATGATATAAAAGTACTGGTGTTTTAGCACCAAGCCTCTGTGTCTGCACTGCTGTTTTATACAGTTGATAGGTTAAAAGGCAAGTTTCAGTGAAGTTTTGGGCTAGCCTGACTGAAGCAACACAGGGAACCTGGGCAAAAACAGAGCAATGTCGTACTAAGGCCAAGCGTGGAGTACCACTCTGTTTATAACATCATACTAGCAAGGGGATTAAGCACAATGAGTGCATTCCTGAAATGCCTACAGAAAGACTAATGTGGACTGTCAAAATAGACAAGTACACTTATCTCTGACACCTTACTGTAAAGGGAATGTGTCATCACAGAGAATTACCAATTAGTGTGTGGTGTGATCCTGCCTCTTTGAAGAATGCCAAGCTTGGGAGAGAAAAATACAGATCCAATAGTGCAGTTTAACAGTGGTGCAGTTCTCATGATTAACTCTTTGAGGAGACACTCTGGAAACACATAACCAATCTAAAAGAATAAATTATATTAAGTTTTGCTGTCTGCAATTTCTGATCCAAAGTGGTTTCCCTACACCTACACTGTTCCATAAATTTGCAAAATTTTAAAAGTGATGTGGTTCTACCCATTTTAATCCTAGGCTACATACTACAGATACAGCGCACAGGGAGAGAAACAGTTTGACTTAATTTTTTTCCCCTTTAGGAGTTCTAGTTCAAGTGTTGTTGACTTGGGGCTGTCTGAAGTCTATGTTTACTTTGAATGAATAAAACAAAAAATAGAAAACAAATATTAAAATGCTATTCCTATCTGAATGAATGAATGAACTAATCAATCAATTCATCAAATTAATAAGTAAGAGAAGGAAAGAAAGAAAAACATGTTTAATCCTAGAGGCAAATTCCACTCAGTTGCAGCAGCATACAAGCATATGCAACAAGCATACACAAGTTTGACATGCGTACATACAATAACTAGGCAGAAATAAGGATAGGTAATAGTTACAGCTAAAAAATAGGTATATTTTACACACATCAAAGTAAAGAGTGAACTGTGGTGTTGCAAAGTGTAGTGAGATAGAGTCATTAAAACATTATATGTATGCCCTTTATGACATATTTATATATCAGGGTCCTGCGGTTTAAATTACTGTGGTTTCTCCGAAAGCAAGTAACCTGTAAATAATTAAATCTTTACAAATAAATGTAAATGTACATATGACCCAGACAACAGAAATGCAAAGGTACCAGGGAAAAACTAGTAATAGGTAATGCCAACAAGAGCAAACCACAAAGATACCACTTGTATGCAAAGAAATAAATGGAAGTGGCCACAACAGGTGTTGAACCTTGGCCTTAGTCCACCCCCCCAGGATTTATGACCAAGGAAGCTGGAGTTGGTGCAATTCTGCTAATACCTTTATTTCATTTCTGACCCAAAGTGAAAACATATGTATAACTGCAGCATGTGAAACCATGTTTGTATAGTATTTTGTGTTGGGGACCGCAGATCCCCCAATATAGATTTAGTTTTACAATTAAATTGGGGACTTCATTTTGTTGTGTGGTGATATATGAAAATAGCATGCTATATGCAACAACACTACTTTGTACACTGAATGACAGCAGATTAAATATTTCCCAGAAATGTGTAAAATTGTAAAATATGGAAGTACAAAAATTAATAAATAACATTTCATCTAACATTTAGATTTCTGCCTGTAAGTATTTAAGAAGTAAAATATGTTCTCTTCTGTAAAAAAAAAAGACCCTCTTTTTAACAAATCCAACAGGGCTTTCTATATCCCTGGTTGAATTCATATGGCAAATATCAGAAGATATGATTAATGTATTTACCCAGTTAAATGGCAATGCTTTTTACGCTGCAGCACTGACTGCTGAAAAGAGCCCACGAGAGACAGGTCCCTACAAAAGCCACCAGTGACCTTTAATTGTGTTAATTTGGCTTTGTTACCCACATTTGAGAGGAGCCATAAATGTGTTGCAATGGCCAGCCTAGCAGGGGACCATAGGTGTAAATTTGGGAATTTTCTATCAAACATTTCTGCTGAAATGCATCCATGATCACGCTTGGTAAAATTGTAACCAAATCTCTGACCTGTGGGCTGGAAACAGTCCCCCCCACAAATTAATAAACTTGATAAAACCTGTCCTGTCAAGCCTGTGGTTGGCTCAGAAAATGTACATTGTGATTTTAACATTGTAAATTTTATTACAGGAAATCAGAATCCTGCTTTGTTTCACTTGAAGAAGAAAACACGTAGAGTAAGAGTAAAGAGTAAAGAGTAGAGTAAAATGGGGTTTCTTATAGTTTGAAAAAATTGAAAAAGGACAGTAACTTCTTTAGCCTATTTAAGCTCTTATATTGAAATCCTTTAGCACAGGTTGATACAAATGGTTTTCTACCATGTGATTTTTCCGTGGGATGAGGCTGCCATCAAGACTGTCTTCTTCCCCTCTATTTTTCCCACTTAAGATAGAACTCTTGGCAGAAGCTATCAGGAACACTGACAAGGACATTTTCTGTAAAAAAGTAGAAGACACCTGTTTCCAAAGACTTATCCTGTCTAACTTGTCTTAACGCCACAATAGGAGAGAAACAAGGACTGCGACCCCAAGTCCAGATAGCGGGACGTTTACAACTGCTACTGCTATGATCTCAATAGTGTTGCTGGAAAACAAAAGTCCTCACAAAAGGCCTGTTTGTGCACAAGTCTTAATAAAACACTTCCAGTGGGACTCACCACTCCTGGCATGTGCCCTTTATTTTTCCACTGACATTTGCATGTGTGACATTGGTGCCAAAACTTGGGCTGCCGACATGGATAAAAGCCAGCTGGGTTGTATCCTTCGACGCATGCAATTACATCACCAGGGGTTCTTGGATGTGGTGCTGGCCACCCAGCAGACTGCATGCGGGATGTTTGTGGAAGCCCTAGCCATGCTAACAGACAGGTCACAGAAGATGCCACTACCACCTGTCCACTTCCTTAAAATTTCCGGTGGTGATGATGCTGAGATGTTGTGTTTGTGTGCTTAAATGCACTGTATGTGCCTGTTGCTGGCTAGTGGAGGAGTGGGCTCTTACCATGTTGCTTACGAGGCAGGCTGTCACCACTGTGTCACAGGGTAGGTTATAGCACTTGTGTGGGAGCCCATAATAGAGAGGGTTGGACTTCATTTGGAGGGTCACAGGAAAAAATTTTGTGAGGAGGTGGTGAAATGACAATTCCTATTTGTCCATTGCATCCTTGACTCCAATCAGTGGTGGCTGCAGCCAGACTGAAAGGACGCAGAGAAGATTCTGGAGCTGGTGGCTTTAGAGTAAGTGTGACAGCCCTGACATACTCCAAGGTGGGCTAGCCGAAGCAATTCGGCTGGCCAAGAATCATCTGACAGCTATAACAGATGCCGAATCTCCATCCCTGTTATCCCAACCATGTCTTGATCAGAATCCCACTGCCCGGAACCCTACCCTTTATATCTTGCTCCTTCTCTCTCCAGCCCACAATGGCTTCCCCAGGTGACCATAAAGCAGGGATCAGACTGCTGGTGGTTTGGGGAACTTGGCCATTTGAGCCAGGGCTGCCCTGTGGTGGATGTGTGTGGTGTTGTCCCAGCCAGGGGTACCAGTGGACAGGATGCTCTTGCTCTTGTAGGCAGCAAAGCCTAGTTCTGCTGTTGGGGGCATTGGTATCACACAATAATGTGAAGGAGTGATGTGTTCATGGAGATGTGCACAAATATTAAACCACTAGAGTTACTAATTGCAAGGAAAAGAATGTGGCCTTGTTTAGCCCCTGTCCTCTATTTCCAATGATGATGGGCACTAACTGGGCAGGGTTTAATCGTTCTATGTTGTTACATAAAGAGGAAAGGTTCTGATTTGCAGGTGGGTGTTCTCACTGTCTTCCAGCAGCTGCTGGTGACGCCAAGGATCCAGGGAAGGGTTGCCCCCTGATGGGAAACACCCTTAGGCTTTGCTGCACTACGCTTTGGAACACGTGTGAGCAGGCTATTAAAATAGATGGAACAATGGTAACACCAGGACACACAATCACCTATCCATATTTTTGCATAATTCACAATAGATATTATTGGGTACACCAGGACCCAGAAAAAAATGAGGATTGTACACAGATATTAGTACCATGGGGCCGCAGGAAAATATTGTTTCAAGTGACCCACAGCAATTCTATGACAGGTCACCTCATTTAGGATAAAACAGTGTTGTACTTACAGTCCCTTTTTTTAGCCAGTGATACAAACTGATGTCCACCAACGGTGTGCAGTCTGCCCCGAATGTCAAAAAGCAATCCCACCTCCTGTTTTGTGACCTCTGTTGGAATCTTTGCCATTAATGCAAGCTCTGTTTGAGCGACTAGAATGAACTTCAACGGGCTTTTACAGTGCAGTACATGAGGATATTATTTTGTGTTGGTAATTGTTTGAGGCGACACGATATGTGGAAGCAGTGCCATTACATAACATGTTAGCATGTGCAGTTGTGGATGCGCTATTTCATATTTTCTCCCAGGTGGGGACTCTCCAGGAAATCCTCACAAATCAGGGCACCACGTTTACATTACATACCCTGGCCAAACTATAAATGCTGTTGGGAATTAAAGCAATTTGAACTGGTGTGTTGCATTGTTTGACCTTCAGTGAGGAGATAAAGTTCTTGTGCTACTCCCCACCTCTTAGTTCAAACTGCTGGCTTAAGTGGCAAGGGCTCTTTGTAGTCACATGGCACATATGGGAGCTTGATTATGAGGTGATTCAATCTGACACAAGTGACGCCTGCCGGATATATCACCTGAATGTGCTTAAAAAATTGCATGAAGACCCAGATATCTTTCTTGCCACAGGGGAGTAGCTGGGACTCGAAGTCCCAATGGTTGCTAAACAGGCGTGGGTGTCCTTAGGCAAAAAGCTCACTAAGGCCCAGCAAGCTAAGGCCTGTAAGATACAACAGGAGTTTACAGTCCTTTTCTCATCTCATCTGGGCCAAACACACCTGTTACAGCAATACATCCAAAACCAACCAGGCTGCTGCCCATATCACCTCCCCTTTCATAAACTGTAGTGAAGGAAGAAAATGTCAAAATCAGAGAAATGGGGACCAGTGAGGAATCGCAAAGCAGGAGGAGCAGTGCGGTGGTGTTAGTATCAAAACCAGATTAGTCTGTGCTGATTACAGAAAGGTAAATACAGTCACAGAATCTGACGTATCCCAAGCCCTAAGTGGATGATCTGTTGGACCAAGAAAGCAATACTTGTGTTTATTTTAAATTTAATGCAACCAAGGGTTACTGGCAGATTCCTTTGTCTCCAGAGTCCAAGCAAAACTCGGTGCTCTTGACTCCTTTTGGATTACACTAATTTCTGACATTCCTTTTGGTTGCATGGGGCCCCGGCAACATTCCAGAGACTGATGTACAAGGTTCTGTACCCACAAAGTGGCCATATGTTCACCTATCTTGATGATATCATTATTTACATTGATTAGCAGTGACATCTGCAATTGGTAGGAGCGAGGTATGGTATTTGGAGACCTCTTGGGTGGGGACTGGTCCCCCTAGATTGACAAAACCACATTGTTCAGCCAGGTCAAACCCAAGACCAAAAAGCAGGTGAGGTCCTTCCTAGGGATGGCAAATTATTATTGGGAATTTATCCCCAATGTTACATACCTGACCATTGTGATATTGGACCTCACCAAAAAATTTGATATTGGATATCGATATTGGACTATTTTGATATTGGACCTCATGCTAGTGCCAGTCCAATGGATAGAGCCATGGCAGACTGTCTTCTGAAACATTATGGAAATGCTTTGTGGGGACTGGTTCTTACATGCCCTGATTTCTCCCTCTTGGGTTGAAAGTTCCGGCTATGTACTACAATCATGCTTCTTTTTGTTGGCTTCAGTCCAAGAAGGACACCAACTCCCACCTCATCTGCTGGTAACTTGCTTTGCAACCTTTTTGTTTCCAGGTGATGCACCAACTGGGGACTAATGTAGTTGTCCCAGACTTCCTCTCCCATTGGGACAGCTGACTTGGTTCTGCCAAGACAGGAGTGTGACACGCCTAGGCAATGCAAGAATGATGAGAAGAAGAGAGGTTGGCAAGTACGTCTACTTCTTCTGACTCATCTCTTTTAACCCGTCTCAACCCTGCAGTAAGAGAGGAGGAAGGACTGCAAGAGACCAGGTGACCCCGAGATCACACAGCCTAATGTCTAACAACTGCTACTACTACCCGACAGTGTTGTTGGAAAATCCATGTCCTCAAGAAAGCCCTGTTTGTGCACAACTCTTAAAACCCTTCCCATGGGACTCTCCAGTCCTGGCACCTGCCATCTATACAAAAATATGAACAAATTACAAATGCAACACATTTGGTGTTACTCCCATTTTGCAGCAGTTTGATAAAGAACAAATTCAAGATTTCTGTAGATGCATAAAAAGCATATGACATTAAGTTTTTGCTAAATAAAGAAGTTTACATATTTTTGTTACATTTTGTTTTTAATTTACTGATAATCCATCTACTTGCAGAGGTGCGGCACATCAGCATGTTGATTGAGCAGCATGATCACTATACAGGTGTTTCTTAGTATGGGGACAGTAAAAGGGCAACCTAAAATATGCAGTTTTTGTTGAGCAACACAGTGCCCTAAAACCTTAAGTTTTGTAGGACCATGCCATTGGCATACTCGCTGGATATCTATTAGAGCCCTTGCCAGAGTCATGAATGTCCATTTCTCTATCATAAGCTGCCTCCAACACTGTTTCAGAACTTTTGACAGTATGTCCAACTGATCTCACAATCGCAGGAGGAGATGTGTTGTGGTCCTAAAGTCGAATGGTGGTCACACCAGATACTAATGTAGGAAATCTGTTCCAGGACTCACCTTATTTTTGGGGTATCTGTGTCCAAGACAGCCTAATGAATCAGTGACAGTTGTCAGATTTTCATTTATTGATTTATTTTCAATAACATTTTTGAAATGGTTGAGTGTTGTATATATATATATTTTTGTTTAGTGTATTTTTATGCCACCACTTGCACATATTACATCCGTCTAATTTCAACTTGTCTTTTTCCTTTAAACTTCAAAACTCAGATTTCATGTATTTAGGAATTTTCATCACTGCTGATCTTAATGACCTGCTGGAGAGCAACTATTCTCCACTAACTAAAAAAGTTTTAGAAGACCTGTCTGCTTGCATCTCTTTTCCAATTTTATTATTTGATAGAATTAATGTTATCAAGATTATTATTGTATCTTTCTTGCTATTATCATTTCGAAATTGGTCCTGCTACTTGGCAAATAAATTTTGTAACAAGTTAGATACCTTCATCTCAAAAATTATTCGGAACAATGAGGCCCAGAAAAGCTCCCCAAACTCAGCCAACTGAGAGAAATGTATGGGGTTTTGTTACTGGATACGAGGCTCTTTATTAGCTTGATTTCTGAATTTTATTTAACTTTAACAAGTGTTGACGGCAATTCTTGCTTTAAGGAAGACATGGAAATACAATTTTGATCTGCCATTCAGTGATCATGCATGGTCAACAATACATGCAAAAATTTCTCAGTGCTGTACTTCCTTATGAATCCAGGAATAAAACATTAAGCTCATTCACAGAATCTACCTTTGCCCAGTTTGTTTTCATAGGATGTTCTGGGGGACACTGTAGCAGTATTTTAAATGTAAAGCCATCTCAGGCACACTGATATATCTATTATGGGAATGTGTTAAGATACAAGCTTCCTGTTTAGGACTTTTCTCAACCATTAAGATGACCCTTGATATAAAGTTTGATTTGTTCCCATTTGTTTTACTGTTTAACCACAACCCAAGTTAACTTTTTGATGAAGTCATGAAGTACTGAATGATTGCATTATCTGGATTGATACTTGGAAAAGAAATGCATTTTAATACTAGGGCCTACACCTAAAATTCGTACTTAAAAAATGGGAATGTCTGAAGTTTTTAGCTTTCTCCCACTCAGAAAAATCAACATTTGATCTGCATGACAATTAAAATCAACTTTGAAATGGCCGGAAACCTTTCTGGAGCCCTTCAGACAGTGCTACATAATTATACGTGTAATACACTGCTTCCAACTGACAGTTAACCTTTTCTTCAAATTCAGTGCGCTTTATTGGTATGAAGAATCTGTACATTGCTGTTGCTAAACAAAATAAAATAATGTCAGGCAATAATATTTTATAGTGAAAAACAGGCATCAAATAATATACAGGGAAAAATAAAAATGAATAAATAAACCATCATCACAAAAAAGGCCCCATATGATTGGTACAACAGTTGTAGATACACAAAGCCTACAAGTTAAATGGCAAAGGCTTTGGTGGCACCTTAGCAGCAAAGTGTATATAACACTGCCATGTTAATAGCCCTTGTCCAGCTGATGGATTCAAAGCACAACACACAACCACTTGAAATAAAATCCTTGAATTATGGATGCTTTGATGTATGCTTTAAATAATCTGTACTGTTGAATGTACAATGTCTCCATGAGATGAAGCGGTCCACATGGGGCATGAGCTTCCCACTGAAAAATAACGAGGTAATGTGTTCCAAGGGGATAACGGTTAATTATTCGGGGAAAATATCAACTTGAGAATTGGTCCTGACTGAGATTTTGATCCAGTCACTTGAGGGATGTATGAAATGCTTAATTAGGGTACTTTAAAAATCAAGGTTTTGCCCTGAGTCACTGAATACTGAGATTTGGATGAGCAGGGTTATATAGTTACACATTTTCTTTCAGGCTGTCCTTATAGTGTCTTCAAACTGCAAATACTGTAAGCTACTGGACAGCAGCTCAAGTCAGATGTTAATATAAGCCAAACATTAAGTGCTACAAAGTCTTGAATGTGTGCACACAACCAGTTTACTGCAATGAAGGGGCTCTTCCAGTAGATGAAAGGTCCAGAATGGTAGATGAGGATAACACTCTTTTATCAGTGACATGCTATAAAAAGTTAGAAGCCTAATGTGATGAGGAGCCTCTCTCCTGCCGATTCTCAGCTCTCTGCATGTACTCTCAGTTTAATCTGATTTGATTTGGGAATTACTTAACCACTCATTTGCCTCTTACAGGCACTGGAAATAGCTGTCTGTCCTACCTTATGTAACAAGCAACACAAAGGTCCATTAACATTCATTCCCTCAACATTAGAATTGTTAAAGAGAAACATTTTAACATTCAAAGACAAGAAATCCTTTCTGTTTCCTTCTCTCATGCCTGGCAGGCTGATGCAAACACTATTCAGGTTGGATTTTTACCAACAGGAGTGTGTTGGCCTGACAGTGTCTGACAAAACAGTTCAGCAAAGAGCCTTCTTTCAGGTAACGAGAACCTGAACTGGCGACCAAATTCTAGCAGCAGGGCCACAGTGGGAATCTCTGACAGAACTAATAGTATAGGATTTGCATGGAAAGGGGCAAAACAAACACTTCTTGTTAGCGGGCACTGAAACAAACAATAACAATATAAAAATAAAAACATGCTTTAATAGTATGCTTATTTTCTGAGAGAAGATGTAGAGGAAACAGAAATGTCAAAACCGACTACTTAATTCATCCGTTTCAAAGAAGGGCTCGGAAGCGCAACACTTCCCACCATGAGAAACAGTCAGGGCCAAGAGGACAGCTCATAGTGTTGACGCAACCATAAATAAAAACTGTGCAACTGATATTTAAAAAAAAACTGACCTGATTCAGCTTGCAGACTAGACTAATTTGAGAAAAATGCACAAGTAGAGAGTTAACCCTTGACCTCCACATTCATCTTGGTGTGGGGAGTGAGTAGCGTCTAAGTACAGTTTAATTGCATACCTTTGGCATTCTTGACAGAGTCCTCCAGCTGACCTAGGTAAGTGCCTTGTGTTGTGAAACTAATGACAGACAAGGGGAGGGATGCTAATCTCATGGCTTCACACCTCACTCCCTACCTGCCTAAACAGGGCCACAGGTTAATTCTGCCCCCAGGGTTTCTGCGTAATAACTGCTCATCAACCGGTGGCTGAACTCTTTGAGCCCTTGAGCAACCACTGTAAATTTGTAAAAATACTTTGCACTTTGAGTCTGTCTGGTCACACAGTATCATTTGCACCTTGTTTTGGTTGATATCTAGAGAATAACACAACTGGAATAATGCCAGACATAAAGACTTCCTAGCAGCATTAACGTAAAAATAGCATGTGAATGAAAGGGATACCTGGCTTTTTATCAGACATTTTCAATATGCAAATTGGTAACCTTTTGTTAAATAAAGTTATGTTTGAGTTAATTTCACAGAACAATCCTGGGATCAGTAAGTGTTGTCATAATCTTACCTCATTTCTTACTGTCACAAAGCACAGATTTGCACTGCAGACTGTTCCCTGTTGCAACAAGGCACCTGTGCTCAGGTGGGGCCCGTCAATCACATTTCTGAAGACAAATCACACGCTGACAAAGCACTGACTCGTGTTTAGTTACCACAGAGGAAGGACATCCCCGGTTCATCTGCCCCCAGTGTCAGATTTTTACATTATCTCCTGGGTGGTGCTGTGGTCATGTGAGGAGCTGACTGTGTCACCCTTATCAAAGAGCCATGTCCTGATTGCAGAGAAGCAATGCTGAAACATGTTAAATGAATGCAAAAGTAAACAGGCCTTCTCAGGTGCCTAAAGGAAAATCAGCAAGATGGCAGCTCCTATCATCTCGGATAAGATCCCACTTGCCATAGGCTGTCCAGGAGCTGGTATCATAATTCCTTAATACAAGGACGTAACCAATGATGTGGCTGCCAAGGGAAAAACCTTATGTAATGAAACTGGATGGACCGAATTTATTTAATTTTTTCTGCTGAAAATTTTCTGTGCCCATTTGAAACTGAGCTGTAACAAACGGATGAAATGCTCAACACCTTCAAATGTACCACTTGATTTGCCAGAAAATAATGTGTCATATTAAAAAACTACAACTAGACATCCACAGAAAGTAAAAACCTCTGACTTCCAAAGCAATGATAAATTACTTGCATTTATGTTAACTGTTTATCCATAACACAGTGTTAGTGCTGACTGAATCTAAAATATGAAGCAAGCATGTATACACATTTTGACACACAAAATACACACAGATTAATGACTGGGATTTAAAGGTATACATTCTTTTGAATCATGTGAAAGTGAAAAGTCAGTACTTCTTGCTCAGGGAGAGCATTCGGTTAAACTGAACCTAGATCTTGCCCCTGCACCCCAGAACTTCCTCAATGAGGCATGTTGGGTTAAGGGGGTCAGCAAGTACAATCTCTATGAGCCTAAAGAGTTACTGGGCCTTTATCAGTCCTGCCCAGTGCCAGTGATTTAGTAAAGGTAGTACTTTTTCAGTCTCCTGCATGAGGAGTTCTGTTCTGGGTTTTGAATCTCAGCCTTTCTGGACAATTGTTGCATTAAACCTCGGGCAGTCGCAGACAAAATGGATGAATGAAGATGAGAAAGTAGTGTAGATACTCAACTGTTACTGAGCATCATTGACACCTAAGCCAGGGCAACAGTATGCAAAGTTTGACAACAATGTAGCTGTTGCTTGACATTCTATTTTGACCTTTCCCTCCTTTTTCCTCTGAAAACCTGTTCATGTTGTGATACAGCGCTGATCACACAACAAATTCCAGTGGTAGGTAGCACAGAAGGAAGGGAGGAAGCACGAAAGGAAATAGGGGATAAAGATAAGTGAAATATTTTAAATTATTGGGCAGCTTACTCAAACAGTGGAGTCCGAATGTACGTCTGGCTATGCAGCCATCTTTTGGTCAACAATCAGAAAATCAAAGGCAATTGGCATGACTCAACCCAAACCTTAATACCACATGATTGTGTGGTGTAAGCTGGTTTTGTGCATGGACTGCTGTGGTTTTAGCAGGGAGATTAGCAGCTGGGCCAGAGTTGGCCTCCAAACCTTGCCCTGCTGATGCCTCCAGGCCTTTGAAGTCAAACCATCATACCTGGCATTGCGGCAGTGGGAACTAGACTGATGTCAGCTCTAATCTGGCTGCCTGTCTGAGGATAGCTAAGTACAGCCCCTGCTAATTGGCCCAATTGAGGATTATACTGTCTTGCTGAGGATTCAAAGACAATAATTTAGTCAAATGGTGCTTTTTTATCTCTAATTAAGATACCTAGGTTTTAAAAAAATGGGATTAGGCAGACTTTTTTGTTAGGTCAATTTTTGATTATATTTTTACTTTCTGAGGAAACTGTGTAAAGAATGTTTAATTTATCCTAAAAAGGAAAAAAATGTTGAAAGAGTAACTTTTTCTAATGAAAAGGAAAAAAATCCCTTAATGTCAGTTTTATAAATTGCTCAGGATTCACATGCAGGGTTCCAAACCCTTTACATTGCACACAAAGATAAACACATGCCAATTTTGTTCCTAGGGTTTACACATTGTGCTCCTCACTTGTCATCCTGGACAACATTTCTGACAGCATGCTGATAAACACAGAGGAAGCAGTGGCTCTGTCTCCTAGTTATTAACAGTATTTGAGAATAAACCCATTATTAAACTTTCACCATCACTGGGACTCTAGTCTAGTCATTCTCTCCAGTCTGCCAGTGTAAATAAAGTTATTATACCATTTATGGTGCTGAGGCTTTCAGATGTCTTTGTAATACTTACTTTAAAACAATTCCACTGCCACTGAATTCCTGGCTTCCTCTGCTCAGGAAACTATGCAAGTCAAGCACAGGTTGAATTAATAATGGCTCACGATGAAAATTAAAAACTTTTACTTGTTCCAAATGAAAATTCCAAACTTGGTGACTGTTTAATTCATGATGCTGGGATAATATCCTGGAGGAAAAGCTCTGCAGTGTGGAGCAGAGGAATGGAGGCTCTAATGCACACTCATTTCTGGGGAAATCCCCTGTGCAAACACCCTAAGTAACCAGAAGTGATCCAACGTGTCTTGCTTCTTCTCCAAGGAAAGTTTACCCGGAGCAGGTCAAGGAGTCTGAGTATCTCCTCCAAACTCTGGCAGAAGCATATCCTGGACTTGGGGTTACCCGTGCCCCCTGGATGGGGGATTAGAGGGAAGCATCAATAAATTGCAAAACTGACCACAAAGGGTCAGTCTCAAGTCAGAGGAATCATCAGAGGACTCGTTTGTCTGCAAAACCCCCAACTTGACAAGGTGCAACACTTGGGGCCTACATTGTGTATTTACATGTCCTTCAAGAACTTCAGAAATGGCAGCATGGTGCACATCAACACGAGTAAAAAAAAATAAATGAAGCAAAGGAGGACACATGCAGAGGCAGCCATATCACTTCCTTTGAAGCAGTACGAGGTGTATGGTCAGTGGCGAGGTGCAGTGACTGGCTTCTCACTGTGAACTGTGGACTGAGGTAAACAGCGAGCTGTGAGGTGCTGTGAAATGCAGTTTCCAAGGCCTTTCTTCTCCCTTTCATCCCATTCAGAGAAGGATCGTCACACCCCCACCAAAACCACCAAAAAAAGACAAAACCCCTCACTATGTTCCACTACAATATAATGCAGTCTTCAAGAACAACAATGAAGAGCTGAATCACTTTCAACTTCAGCGTGCCTTTGCAAAGTGTAATTAAAAAGCTAGGGCAAAATAACCACCTTGATTTTTATGGTCCTTATAAATCTGTTGTTAAGTGGCTATTAAGAGGTGAGAGTTGGGGGACTTGGGCGATACCTCCACCCAGCTATGGAGGATGACCTGCTGGAAACAATGAGGCTCCTGATTAACTATTAACAGCCCTCAATGCGATATGACAGCAACAGCCAATAATGACCACTAACTGGGAGGAGGCACCTTAATTTGTCACTAGACAGGGTCTTGGCTCATTTATTATTCTGGGGGGCACCTAGGAGAGAAGGAGAGGGATGACACATAAGTTGCTTGATCAAGTGGTTGGCTAAAGGGGCCAGCAGGTCAGAGAGGGGGCACTGAGGGCAAAGGCTCAAACAGAAAAAGTCTGCCCACCCTGTAGACTAGAAACACAAAAAGGACCATGCTCGTTGGTGGATATTTTAATCACATCCCTGCAAAATATCCTTCATCTACTGGAACAAGACTGATATCTGGTCAGTGTGCCCTGTCAAACTCTGAATACAAGGGGGACATAAAACCGGTATTTAACGTACAAGAAGAGATAATCATCACATCAGGAAAGAGCCTCCTGTGTGGTGACTCGGCAGCATTTTGCCTGAATTGCTGAAATGTGTCATTTGACTGGGAAGCTCAGCAGTAAGACAAAATAACAGAAAGGGTCCAGCAAGAGCTGACAGTCCAAAATGTACACAATAGGTCCACCTCCTTTTAATTTATTAACGGCAACCCCCTGACAAGCTTAAACACTATTGTAAAACTTAAATTGTATAATTAAACAAGACTTACCTTCAAAGGCATATATGCTAACAATGCAATGTATCAGGTCTGAAGGAAGTGTTTCAGATGAAGAGATTGTTTTTAATACTGCACTGTGTGTGTGTGTCTGCTTTAAGACTAAACTGACATGATATTATTTTCTTTGTGTTATTAATTATGGTCATGCTTTTGCAATGACTCTGTGAACAAATAATCTCTAATAATCTCAAATAAACTGCTATTGAAAATCAGACATTTTCCAAAAGAAAATCACCAGCGGATCTATGCAACTCTAAAAACTCCACACCAGAGAAATCCAGTGATTTATACAAAATGTGCATTCTGTGCATGTAAGTGGTAGAAAACATTTGACACTTGTTTGTTTTTTAGTGCCCATGGTCCACTGCACAAATAGATAGCCTACCTCGATGGCGAATTGCTTTCTCTTTAGCTTAAAAGCCAGGTCCTTTGTGTCGGGGACTTCACACACCAGGCAGTTGAGATGAGGTGTCTGTCTCACGTGCAGCAGACCTTGCGGAGACAAAAGGAACATTAGGAATGAATGAATGCCACTGGAAGCCCAGATGAGTAAACTTGATTTGCAGGGACTCAGCAAAATTTCAGAAGTCCTCTGGCAATCCCGAAGCCAGCCTGCCCCCACCCAAACCTTCCCCCCCAATATCCCCTTCCTCCTTTTATCCTGCACTGTGAGTTCAACACTTGAAGCAATGAAGCAAATGTTGTGATTATGCTCATGTAATGAAGCAGAACAAAATAAACAGCGATTCATGGTAAAGAGAGGAAGACCGTAAGTGTCTGTGGGGTGCCCACTGGTGCAGGAGGGGTGTAATGAAAGAAGATCCTACAGTTTGTCACTGCTGCTATATGTTTTGGCATAATTGCTTTTTTACCCTGGTATTTACAGTAAGCAAATTCAGCTATCACCTTGTGCGCTGGCCATAGCACTGTCGGCCGCGCTTCATTTTATTAGCTGCACCAGTGGGCAGAGACGAAAACAGAGTGTGGCTGAGGCAGGAAAAATGGGCCAGATATTTTGCAGCGGCACCAGCACTCAAGTTTGAGTTCCTCTCGTCTCCTTTTCTTTACCGTTCTACAAATGAAAAAGTGCTTAGGAAAGCAAAGTAGCAGCTTGCGCAACACAATAGGAAGAGGGGGTTGTGTTTGGGAGGGGGGGCAAATGTGTGTGATTTAAAATGAAACCCAGTTATGGTTGCTCCATGAGACTAAAACATCTTACCAGCAAGATAGCTAATGATAGAGAACCTAACATGTTTTACAAAACCATGAACTGCTGCTCCAGACACTACACTGAATGGAAGGCATCTGCAAGTTTTGAAACTCACATACCACCAATTACTAGTGCGGTTTCCCTAAATTTGGGCGTGCAGAGATCATCATGCTGTCAGTGTTTAATAACCTTACTCTATTTAAATAATAAACAAAAATGTATAAACCATATTATAAATGATAAAATATAATCATCTAGTAAAGATAATTTGCATACATTTTCTGTTAGAATTTAGGAATGCCATACTCTACACAAATAATAAATATATATAACTAAGCATCGAAAATTTGCACAAGCTCTGAATTGATTTCATATTAAATTATTTCCAGACCCTGCACATTTTTACATTTATTTGCTACAGAATACCAAAAAAGTCTTTTTTAAATTTCAAGTTTTACATCCCCTGCCAAAAAACAGTAAACTCCATCTGATATGCAAATATATTGCAGTATGTACCAGCAACTCCTGATTTCTTTAATGGAAGCACTCTTTTTATGACACAACACGATCCTTCCTAAACCAGTAGAAAAAAAGATGCAATCCAGTGAAGAGGAGAAAAATGTTTAGCTAAAAATATCCCTACTGCTTAAACTGACCTTTATGTGTGGCAGCAGCAAGAGAAGCTATGACATATAGCGGGCACAAATACCACAGACCCAGTTCTGCACAGCTCTCTCTCTTATTTCACTATAATGTCATATTATTGTCAGAGTCCAGCAACATTGACTTGCGACGTTCAATACAGTTTGGATATTGATTGGGTGACGTCTGGGTCCTGGGGCAAGGGGCGGAGGGAGAAGGAGGGGTCGTGTATGCAGGGGCCCACGCAGCATCTGAATTCCCCCAAGCCTGTCTGCTAAGGCGCACGTCTGATTGAGTCGTGTCACACTAATCTGTCCTGACAACATGCAAGGGGTGGCCATGTTTCCTTCTGAGCCCTAATGCACTTTTTTGTGTGGGAGAGAAGCTCCATCCTCTGCTGAATGGCTGCAATAAGGAAGAATGGGGGCAAGAGACAAGGACGAGTGGGTGGCTGGGGGTAGGGGGAGCAGGATGCAGAAGGGGGGCAGGACAAAGATTCTAGGGATGGGGGATTTTGCATGGTTAGTTGAAAACAGCATAGAAATACAGATTTTTCAAATAAAATCAATAGTATTTTATTTATATTTCTAAATAAGCTGATGGTCACTGTGCATGTTTGTGTATAACCTCACACAAGAAGACATTAACTATGTAGAATGAAGGATTAAATCTATAGTAAAGCTGGCCTTGAACTCTAATAGTAGTTAGCTTGTTCAAAATTTCTGTAATGATATATACATGAGGAAGTATCTATGCAAGTTTCTCTGCATGTGCAAATGTGCTGCGAAGACTGAAGTTTCGTACCGTGATAATCCTTGTAGAGAGGGTTGGTCTCTCTCTCAGAGCCTCTGAATGATTCAAGAGCAATGGCCGTATCACACAGCTTGGTTACACGGCCCATAATTGCTCTGTTCTGTAAAACATGGAAAGGGGAGGCAAACTCAAGTAGCGTGCAGGTAATTAGAACCCTACTAAAGAGCTGTCGCCAGACCGTCAGCGATAAAATTAAATTAGGTCATCATTATCTTAGCATTAAGGCAGGAGGTGGAAAAGATGTGGGTGGCATGGGGGGAGGGATTGGACAGGGACTGGAAAAGCCCACAGTAGAACAAGAAAAAGACAGCTCCTTTCATCCATGACAAGAATCACAAAGGTGTACGTAGGAGATATATCCATATCAGCGGTCTGTGCTCTTAGTGTGTATTTTGGCAAAGGCTTAGCCTAAGTTAAGTCTTTGGAAATGACATAATTCACACAAGTGTGGCTTCAGGAGTCCAAGTGTCCCTGAGTCTGTCTCTGAGGATGGAAAACACTGCTGGAATCTGGGTGGACTGTGACTGTGAAGTGGGACCCCAAGTGGCTAATCTGAAAAAAGGTGTGGAAGACTTCACAGCAACAGCTACGGCCAACCTTCTCTGCAGTAGAATGCAGACGGACACGCGTGTACAAACAGACATGCATGCACACACATGCTAACCAGGGCTCCCATTAGAAAGAGCCATGCCAACACCTGCCTGTATCACAGGTGTTGACCCTGCTGACTGAGTCTAATTGACTGCTAGATGGTCATCGAAAAAGCCGTCTGTTGGCTCCCAACACCAACAAATTCATTGTGTCTTTCACACAAAGAGAGCAACAACGAAAAGCCATACTGTGCAACTAAATACTAACTGTTGACACTGTAATTTGATACATCAAACTATAATACTACTGTATTTACCAAATTTTACACACAAAATGAATACTGCTGCTTATTGCTTAAGACTTAATATTTTATACCAACAATTTATTTTCATCACGACTTTTCATATATATGGATATGATATGCATATTATGGCAAATATGTAAAGGTGTCAGCTGAAGTATAAAATATATGCATGAATTTGAAATTATATCAAAGAAATCAATACATAAATAAAAATTCACATCTAAACTTTAAGCGCATTTCTCATCTTTGTAGTTGTACGTGTTATTTATGTGTTATTTTGTATGTGGGTACCTGTATCTGTGTATTTCACTCTGAGTATGCGTGTGAAAGAGACATCTTGGACCCCTGGAAACCACGCGGGTGGAAGTAGCTAACCATTTCAGGGACTGATCCCCATATTCAAAGCAGTGGTATAAAGTACACTTCAACAGAGCAGTCAGCTGTTTGCGCCACTCAAGAATTAAATCTTCTTAGTCTAATCCTGTGCTCCATCGGAGGTGACAGGCTGACAGGGTGTGTGGACAGCCAGACCCAGGTCCAGATGGAGCACTGGCTGGGAAAGCGCCCGGACAGGTGGGCCGGCGGCAGGACCAAGGGAGAAGGAAGACAGGGCAGCACTCCCTCTGCTGGTTGGGTCTTCAAGCTGCTGCCCATCTACAGCACAAAAATGGAAGGCCTGCAATATTCATGGGCCTCTTCTTCAATATTTCACATGCCACCCCTCTCTGTGTTTGTAGCTCAAGTTTAATGCAACTTTAATGCCCAAATGTTTTTTGTCCTACTTTAAAACATGCTTGTGGTCATGGTTAAGTTTTGGTCTCATTACAGGGGTGCACTTTAGGTGTGTCGGCAAGAGAAAACAAACATCACAAAAATGTATTAATAAATCCAGTTGCTGTGAACATTGCCATAGAGGCAAATGTAACTCAAATATGGTTAATCTCTGACACCTCTCTTTCCAACTCACAGCCTTTGACTGTTAAAGGATTATGCATGCTTTTAACTCTTATAAAATGTATTAGTCTGTAAATCCACAATTAATAATTGAGAACAAAGTTGCAGGAAGTTCAACTCATTTAACCTGCAACACATTACCAAACACTCCAGCCTGACTGTGAGTTCAGATTTAATTACTTGAATTAAATTTAACTCAATAAATCTCCACGTAATACAAAACCTCCTGCATAAATTATTCAGAGCACTGTTTCAGTAACTTGAGGTAATAGACTTAAAAACCTGAGTAACAGCATGAAAAAGTAGGTGTCTTTGTTTCGTACTCTGTGTGTGTGTGTGTGTGTGTGTGTTTTCTCTGTGCCCACTGCCTTCTGTTTTAGGGAGTGTGGCAGCCCTTTGTGACCATGCTGTTGGCCTGCCACCAGCAGCTCCCAGGGCAGGGTGGACAGCTCCTTTCCCGACTGTTCCCATCTGAAACCTGCCCGCCAAGCCTTTCTGACTCCAGCCCTCCAGAAGGGTCCGGCCCAGGACCCCTCGGCTGCCATTTGGCGTGCTGCTCCCAGGTTTACCCAGACCTCTCCTTGTGGAAGGGCCCCAGCCATACCGAAGTGGCAGCGCTTGCTCTGCGAGCAGGCTATTATTAAACTCTGAGGTCAACTGTGGCACTAACAACGTGGAGGAAGCTTTCAGCGCCCGGTACGGTTTGCTGGGCTAATTAAAAATTAATAGGAAAGGCTACATTTGTGCCACTGAGCTTTTTGCTGTTCTTTATTTGCCTTTACAGTGGACCTGGTTAAAGCCGAAGAGCCAGAGAATGACACTTGAGCATTTTCTGTATCTTACCGTAGGCATTTCATAATCATTACTAAGGAGGCCAATGGGCTCGTAATTAGCTCTGAAATGAATACTTAATAAACAGATCTTTACAAAACATTTGAGAATAAATATCTGGTGTCATACTGATAGTGATATCTCTATTCAATAATTTTCTTGAAAAATGTGCTGCATTCATTTATTACATTTTATTATGTATTCATTACTGTGAACAATACTAAACAGCTTGTGGTATATGTGCTGGCAACACACAAAGAGCCAGCCTGTGGTATTCTGATGCATTCCACTTTCCCCTGCGTTACCAGATTAAGGCTCAGATTTTGCTAATTACAAGGACTTAACGATTTAGCAAATGTTAGAGGGCTAAGACATACTGGGGCATCTGCTGAGAGTGGCACCACAACCACTCTCCAAGTGGGGCTGAGTACAGGGGTTCCCTCCCTTCTGCCTATGGAGCAGTTGTTGCCATGTTTGGCCATCGGGCCATCCGCAGTCCGCCTGCTCCAGCAGCCAAGCTTCCATATGCCTTACCAGATGACTCCATCTCCACACTATGACCCCCATATACAGCAAGCCCAGACAGGAGACGCTCAGGGAGTCGCCTGGAAATGCACGCGTGCGCACACACACACACACACACACACACACACACACACACACACACACACACACACACACCAAACCGACTCATGCATGCACATAAATACACATCACAAATATCTAGAGAATGCAGAAATACTCTCACATATCACAAAAAGCCCTTTTGCAAACAAAAAAATTAATAAAACAAAAAGGACACACACAAACACACAAAAGATTTAAAGGTTGCTTTCCTCATTTTATATTATTTACACTCTTGGTCAACAGCAAAACATGAAATGACAAGGATAACTGAAAAGTCATGAAAACCGCCTTCTCTAATCATCATTTGCTTTTTGCAAAGGTTCAGTAAATAAATGATCAGGCCTCTACCTAGAGAGCAGATGCTTAGGAAAGGTGTAAAACTGCTGCAAACTCGACAAAAACCATATGACCAAAGGCACAAACAATGTACCTAATGGACTGCCTCTTTGCTAAGTAAGTCCTTTCACATGTTGATGAAGCACATGTAAATTAGCAACCTGAAATTGGTACGCAGTACACACAGTTGGAACTGGCTGAAGCAGTAACAACATATCCCAGGTAATGTTGTCTTTGGCAGTAAAAAAAAGTGTCTAATCAGGAACTAATTCTGTGGGATGCGAGTGAATGCTACCCTTACACCAGCACCATGTTAGTACCTGAGTGTGGAGGGTAATGGTCACTATACCCTGTGGCAGTGCAAAGTCACTGCATTACTGTACTGTTCTCAAAAACATCTGCATTCTACTCACTACATCTGCACTTATATGTTCCTCCTTTTTGGTGTCTAGAGGAGACACAGCTGCATTAATATTGTACAAGATTAATATTTAAACATACCAAATGGAATATGGAAAATAACACATTGAATGGAAACTCATTAACCCTCATGAGAGAAGCTAAATAAGGTTTATTCTTAGTGACTTTTCATTAGACAAATAATTTCCCAAAGGAGTTTGCACATGCATGAGCATGCACACACACTTGCACACACACATGCACACACACAGTGTAGTCTGTAGAAGAAACCAGCAAAGGTTGTTTCTTCGTACTGAAGATGAGCTTTTCAAACTAAATGAAGGATGCAATTCACTCCTACTGTTCTTGTTAACCACTGTATGCCATTTCATGTATGCATATCCTCAGATGGAGCATACTAGGGACATGTCAGATGTTGTGAGGTTCATCACAAACAGCAGACACACAACACCATGCAGTTAAGTCCAAAACATACCAGTTACAGTTACAGTGTATACATAATGACAAAGTAAAAATCCACAGGTTTGCTGACAGCAAAAGGGGAAGACTTCACAAAAAACTGACGGCATAGTATTATGAATGCTTCCCAAGCCCCTGCCCCCACGCCAAGCTTTGCCAACCGCCCCCCCGTCCAACTCCCCGTCAAATGATTACTTCTTTTGATCTATGGACTGGAGGGGGGAGGACAGAAAAAGACAGCGAAAACAAGAGAGTTGTTTAACAATGTGAACAGCTGGTGTCATTAGGTGTCCAGGTCCATCCTCTGGGCCCACAGGCCCTGCTCACCCTCTCATCCTGCCATCCTCTCCAATTAACTATGGGAGGGCTTTTTGCGGGCTCGGGGGGGCTCCTTAACAACTGCACAGCGGGGGCCCTGGGAAAAGAGGACCACGGGCCGATGCTGGCCAGCTCTGCTCCCCCTAATGACAGCTCACTCGGCACTCCTTAAGAGCAGTGCCCGCCTCAACTTTAACCTTTTTTCCTTATATTTTTCATTGAAAGGAGGGGTTCCGCAGTAACACTAAAAAGACCAGGTTTTGGTAGTAAGGAAGGTACCTAAAACAAGATAAGCAAAAATTTACAGCAAACCCTCCAATGCATTGTATCCCCTCCTCCACTACTGCCTATTAAAAACGTACACCATTTTTTGGCCATGACTCTTTTTCTTAAATCCCCAGAGTGCTCTGGTTGGCTGTTGGGAAATGAGGTCAACCAGACAGATAATCAGTATCATTACAGACAGGCCCGCGTTACAAGGCTGCAGCTGAAATTTGCCTATTAATATGAATCTAAGGTGAAAACAACACATTTTACTATACAAAAATTAGGTTTTCAGTGTTTAACAAGAATAAATTAAAAAATGTGTGTGTACATATATTTGTATGTCTATGTATACTTGTGTGTATATGTAGTATATAACATCTGTCTACATTAAAAATCGTTCAGTGACATCTCAGCACTCAGTAATGATTGGTATTTTGTAACTGGGTTAGGCATGCACAGAAAAAATATGTATTATTCATTAGTTTGTTTGCTTTTGACATAACAGCATTTTGCAGCAGCAATTTTAGTGGAGCAGATTCCACCAGATACACTGCACAAACTAATGTGGTCGGCAAAGTTCTGCTGCTGTGCTTTGTGGTCCACAGGTACTTCAGATTTAATTTTAGCAGAAGACTGTTTTAATCAGTTTGTGAACCTCAGTGCAACTATTTTTCAATCCATTTACACTTAGACTCAATAACAAAAAACCAGACCTGCTAGGCTTACCTGGATAAGGTGTGATGGCACTGTTACCATGGCAACACAGAGGGAGGAGCGCAGCAGGGCACGAAGGCCAAACAGGAAGGAGGTGAGGCTTGAGGCATCACTAGGGCTCTCTCTGCAGCAAATGTCATCACCCCACAGTGGAGAGCCCAGAGAGTGCAGGCCAATCCGCAGAATGCTCCTAGGCTTGTTCTGTTCAAGAGAAGAGGCCCATTGGGCAATGGGTGTAAAATAGATTGCAGCAAGCAAGCCATGCTAGTTCTATGCAAGAGCAACATAAAATGAGTTTGTTGGAAATGTGTAATCTAAGCTTCTGACCCTCCATCAAAAACAGCTTTTGTTTTGCAGTGTCAGGCGCCTGAACTTTTGAGTAACTTCCAACTGAAATATGATGGCAGAGCTTATTCAACGGCCTGTGGAAATCTACAGCTACATCTTACATCAAACAATTACTCGACCAAGGAGGCACCGGACTGGGCCACAATGAGACTGTGAGAGGCTGTCTAGACTGGCTTTCAAAATGTCTGACGACTTACAAAAGCGAGTCGCATTTTTGGCACATCAACAGGGCGCGGTGGCCGAGGGGTCTTAATGAGAGCCGAAGACGACAAAACAGGCAGGTTTGTGCCAAGTGGGGACTGCTGTGGGGTGAGAGGGTCTTCTGGGTTTACTGTTTCTGCCCACCAAAAAGAAGATCTGGTTCAGGCTTCTACTCTATGGACTGAACAATATGACCTGATCATGGCCTAATCTGGAAACAAAGTGAGATTGATAATATATTGCTAGAGCTTCAATACTGATGGTGGAAGAAACCTGGATCTAGCATATTCACATTGTTCTTGAGAACTTTAACAAGTCAGATGGTCCATATGACTACATAAGTCTTTATTGTATTTCAATTTTTAGGAAATTTCACCAAAGATATAATAAAGAGTTCAAAGTGCAGTGCATTCAAACAATGTGCAGTTTTAGATTCCCTCTCAGCACAGACTGAGCACTCATTGCACACTTACTGCTCCCCAGCTTATCAATGGTGGTTCAGTGATACTTCCCTGTCCATTTCACATACTAGGAAGCACTACAACAAAAAAGCATGAAGTACTCAAATTTCAGACAACTGTTTCACTGTACTCTTAGAAATAACAGGTACAAAGGTATAGCATACTAGGGAGAAGTTATTTTGGTTCATAGAGAGAATAATAGTTATCAATGACTGTAAGAAGAACTTAATTCTAGTAAATGCTAAAGGTTAATTCTTCTCATCGACATCACTGCGGAAACTTATCAAAGTAACCAGAACAATTCCTGTTGCTAGACACTTCCCTTGTAAGGAAGGTCTATCTTCTGGCAATGTATCACTTTAAACATCAATGACAGATAACCAGACAATAGGTTGTCTTAATAAACTTGAAAAACAATATCGGGCTGAACACTATCAATCAAGCCTCAGCATCTAAGATAAATAAATCTAATTATTTCTCCGTGCCTCCAACTCTTTTTGTTTCTGGCTAGAAGGTTTCAAAGAACTAGACATCACACTTTTATGTATGCCTTCCCTCCTTCACTATGTGTCTAAGTGTGTGTGTTTGTGTGTATTTCTGTGCATGTGACATGTGCCCACAGTCCTACAGGGAGGTTTTCAGCGTTTGGGGGAGAGCTGTCAGCACTGCTGGATGAGTTCTCTGGGCCTGGTGACACTGTGGGAACTGTTATGACATGCCTGTTGCTATGGTCACCTCAAGGGAGAGGGGAAGGCTTTGGAGCTGGGGATGGTGGGGGTGCCTGTCAGATACCAATTTACTCCTCCAGAGGGGCATCCTCCCAGCAGGGAGCGCACGTCTGCTTGGCGTCCATTTGGAACCCCATTCTGCACTGGGAGGGACATGGCCAGCGAGTCTCATGTTCAACACTTTGGCACCAGGGCCATTGCTCAGAGTGCCTAAACAACACTTGTGTTTGTGCCCTGTGGAACACACCACATGCTAACAGGTGGGAATAAAGAAGGCTCCTCTTGACTGACAGGGGGCATAAGCTGAAGCCTTCCAGAGAAAAGCCTGGAGGTCTGTATGTCAAATGATGACAGACACTGCTGGAATAATGTCCATTCAACATTATCCATATAGTTCAAGTGACAAAGACATCTAGATTAAATACATACCTTTTTGTTGCAGTCATCTCACTGAAACTGGCTGAGGAAATCTGTGAATGTTACGTATGCCTCGTGATCATTAAAACTAAGGACTGATTGACTGGACTGTTTCCAGTGTTTTCATTCCTTTTCTCAGTTTGACAACCAGTGGTCAAGTTGAGCTATTTTAATCCTTTATATCAACAGTTAATCACTCAAAGGCACTGCAAATCACTTGTAGGTATAACAGTTTATAAACTGATTTACATAGAAGCTTTATGTGAACCTGTTGATAAAATCTGTCAGTGGTCATTTCTAATGTGAGATAAAAAAGCCTTAAGATGCATAATGGAAAATTAATCTCAGAGAAACAACAAAACTGTACAACAGCTAAAACAGTACAAATACCAGTGTGACAGCTTGAGACAATTGTGGAAGTTCTCCATCAACACACCCACCAGTACAGAGGGATGTTTGTCTAAGTCTAAAAGCTAGCTGCACCTCACTTAACTAAGGAGTATCTATACAGGATATCTATACAGGATTCACTGGTTGTTTTTGACAACTCAGTGGCAAACCATTAACCCATTAGGGCTAATCCCCAAATATTAAACTGCTGAGACGTGCAAAAACACCTAAATGTTCAATGGAACAGTATAAACAAAAGGTACACAAAGGAGTGACATAAAAGCTAAAATCTAAAAAATGGGTAACATGTAAAAGTCCCTGAACAATCAAATTAAACAAACTTAAGATAACTTGCAAAATATCAACAATCTCTGCATGGATTATGTATAAACTATATACAAAATCAGTAAGTCAGTAGACAAAATAGTGAAAAAAAATCTTAATATGTGTAACAAGTAATTAAACAACTTATTTTGTCAGTTTCTGAATAATAAATTCTGTATGAAAATCAGATTGCGTAAATTTAATAAAGGGCACACAAACTGATCACACTGAAAGTGAGTGACGCATAAAATGTACCCCAAAAACATGGTTAATGTGTAAAGTAAAAAACTCCATAACCAAACAATGCGACAGATGGGAGACATGTAAGACAGGTATAAGACAGGCAGACTGAAGGGACACGAGTTCCCGTGCGAGTCAGGAGTCGCCGGGCCAGCAAACTGCGAGATAAGGCTAATGAGAATGAGCATATTGTGGAGCTCAGTTTTGGTTCTTGTTTACCTGTGCAGTGCTTAGAAACAGCTTGTTCATTGTGGATGAATGCCCTCCCAGGGGCTTGAACTCTCCTGGGAGGTCGCCGAAAACAACATTAGTTACTTGGTCGAAGAACAGGTGATGCAGCTGGGTGGGTGGGCCTACCTGGGGGGCAGCAGTGTCAAAGCCCTCCCCTTGAATCAGTTTCTGGATGGACCGCAGGAGAGCTCTGTAGCCCTTATTCATGGTGCTGGAAGGAGACACACAAAGATCTTAACACAGCAAGTTTTCCTTAGTGGAGATTTGTGTAACTTGAAATAAATATGGAGACTATATTCCTTGTTCATGGTAGAGCCATGCCCAGTGCAATGAATCAGGGATTAGTATGCCACACAGCAAGATTTTTGATAGAAAAACCACAATAACCCATAAAACCAATTTATTCCTACAGTATGTAAAGAAAACCACCCAGCCTTTGTGCATATTTCAGTATAAATCAGCCAGTCTCTAAGAGTACTGGGAGAGCTGTTGAGTCAGGCTACCAAAAGGTTGTCCAAATCCTCCAGAGTTCTCCAAAAGCACTGATAACTAAAATTAGCAAATCAATTTAAAAGGGCCAAGCTGGCAGGTAACAAGTGGGTACAGTCAGCTCCCTCCACACTCTCTGACACCCGACTGGGGGTTTCTTCTGCTGAGGTCGAGATAGATTCATTACGTCGGCCTCACTTACTTCCTGCAAAATTAACCACTTAATGAAGCAACTTAAAAGATGACACCAGTGCATGGCTTCTGTGGTAAATCGTAGATAATGAAGACACCGTTAATGAAGAGGCCCCACCGCATGCACCTGATCAGCATCCAGTGACCACACCTACGATACTCAACCAGGAGCTGAATCAGCCCTGTCACCTCACTACCAAGCCTGTTTATGAGTCTCCCTCGGCAGCTTTCCCCAATGGCCTGCACCCACCCATCCCTCACACACACACTTGCCTCTGCCACATTGAGTGTGCTTAAAAGCTTTCAAAGGATTCCCAGTCCCAGCAGAGCAGGCATCCATTTTCATGCATCATTATTCTAATAATGTACACAGCAGTAACGGCTATGACGGGTGTGGGTTTTGGCACCAGATATGCATTTTAATTAAATTGAATGCATCTGAGTGTTCATTGATTGCTATGGTATTTTCTGATTTCAAAAACAATTTTGTAAGCAACACATTACACTATATTAAACAACTCTGAGTCTTGTGTTTTGCTTAAAATCTTTCCTTATAATAAAGAGGAAAAGAGGAAAACTTTGTAAGAACACTGATCCCCCATTATTATCATCATCACTTTTTTGGAAAAAGTGTGTGAAATTAACATCTATGGGCACCTGACATTTGTTCGAATGTCAAACATATCATTTAACATATGGGTCTAGCTCATGTTCCATAAAAAGCCAAATGAAACTCTTGCATAACACAAAAAATTAGTCATGTCCATTTTCTCTATACACTATCAAATATTCACTGAAACTTGGTGTGTACTTCAGCACAGTCTGTCTGTGTTTCAAATCAGCAGATCACCAGAAAACCATATTTATGACCACGAATTGATTAGGTTGCCAATAACTACGGCACATTTGAGAATTCAGATTTTGAGGTACATGTACACTTTTGACAACTGACAAGCTTAATGCCTATAGTTAATATCAAACATGCTTAGGTGCTCTCTTAAAGTAGTATTTAAATCTTGACAAACTATGATGCCCTCTAATCTTGCTGTTGTAAAGACTGCAAGCACATTCTGAATAAAACAGAGATTTTGTCTATTATTTTAGGGAAGACTGCGAGAGGAAATCACACATCTCACACTGTTGCCATTGTCTTTAATCTATTGTATCATGCCCTTCCTACTGAGCTTATTTCTTATAGATAATGAGAAGAGCTAGGTGATAATCTGTGACAGCAAATGTGTTAGCTAATTAAGATTATATCTAGAGAACCACCAGGGTACAGTACTGCTCTGCAGGACACTGTTTCCACTGTATAAGTGGCTCCATTTAAACAACAGGATCCATATCTCCCAGAGAGCAATTTATACCAATTACATCATATCATTTAAAAAAATCCCAATTTAATAGTCAAAAATCAACATGGGGTATTTGCCCATGTAAGAGACAACAGCTCAATGATTAATTTCATTGTAAGTAGGTGTCACTTGTATGGATGATGAATTCTGTCTTCAGAAAGCCCTGCAGTTGTTTCCGTCTTAAGCAGTACAATGGCAAACGACAGCTTCAAAATAGGAAAATACTTAAATTTTTCCTATTGCAATTTCTTCAGGTTCAAGTGTCAAAAAAGAGCTTACAGTTTTTACATTTTAAAAGATTATTGTAAAAAAAATTACACTTTCCATAATCAGCACAAACTCTTCCAGAAGAGAGCCCGGCATATTCTAAGCTGGCAGCACAAAAATGACTATGATCCTAAGGACGTCTCAGTAGCACAACGTAACATTTGGCCCTGCCAATGGGAAACAACCCATTTCCATGAGTTCAGTGTGAGGCCTCATTTTACTCCACAAGCAAACACATTCTTACAGGTCTGTGGCCCATTGTAGTGTCCTAATGGCTTGTATGTATAAATTGTTAAAAGACTGCTGTTTACTGAAATAAAACAGTGAGGTTCATAAAAGTTTCCTTTCCACGCAAAGTAGGCCAGATTGATGTGTTTGCTCTTTTGCCAAAGGCCTTTTCTAATGTAAAGAGCGTGCTTGACCTTTGATCACAAAACACTATCTAACCTGTAAAACCCAAAGGCAAACACAGCTTCTATTTGCATAAATTCACCAAACCTTTTACTTGCCAATTTGTCGTTTTAAAAGATTGAACGGTATTTGAAACTAAAGCAGGCATAATGCCATTTTACAGCCTTTATTAGTTGCTCTGAGGCTGTAAAAGAAATTATGGCTTCTGTTCCATCCCCTGAAACCATTAATGAGAATTTACTTAGCATTACTTCAGGTCATTCCTTTTTCTCTGACAAACACAGGACCAAACTGTTTTAGAATGTCTATAATCTGCCAGTGCTAGTATATCCAGTAGGGTGCCAGTCTACAAATGTGAGCAATGAAGCTTCCATACCTTGTTTCTTACCTTGGTTCTGATTCTGATTTCAAGTGAAGCTCATCTGGGAGGAAGAAAGTGTTGCATTTAGAGGTCTGCCTCACCTCTGGGTCCATAGTCTTTGACACATCATAATAGTGGCCGAACCTGGACGAGGCAGCCAGGGCAGTCTGCAAGTCAATGGTGGTGCAAAAGTGTTTAATCTACACAGCAACAGACACAACTGCACATGCATCTTTAACCAGTTAGTGAAGGATTATGCAGAAATATCACACTTAAGCAGTTTCTCCAGTTCCATTGTAGCTTCTTACTATTTCAACAAGGCACCAGAATTGTCACCTGAAATAGCAATTAATGTGAAAGAATTAACAATCATTATAGAAGAAATTCTTAGAATTTGCAGATGTGGCTGAAAGTATTGGTACCCTTCTACTTTTTCCAAGAAAAAAAATCAAATTGTCTCTGAAATAAGAAAAAAACAAAAAGCTATCATTTTGTTTTGTCTGTCCAAAGGACACTCTTACAGAAAGACTGTGGCTTGTCAACATACATTTTGGCAAACTCCAGTCAGGCTAACTCCAGGCTTATTGTGTTTCTCTCTTAGTAGTGGGGTCTTCCTTGGTCTTCTACTGTGAAGCCCATTTTCATTCAGACAGTGACGAATGGTGTGACTTGAAACTGAGCTTGAAGGTCAGCTTGGATCTGTTTTGATGTTTTCCTTGATTCTTTCTCCACCATTTGAACAATCTTTCTTTTTAATCTTGGGTCAATTTTTCTCTTTCTGCCACATCCAGGGAGGTTGGCTACAGTCCCATGGCTCTGAAACCTCTTGATAATATTGACAACAGCGATTACAGGAACATCAAGCTTTTTGGAGATGCTTCACTGTTACCTTCTTTCTAACCTCCTCAGACACCCTCTGCGTTTCTCTCTTCCATGTTTAATGTAATACACAGTGACACAAAACAGCAGAGTGAGGACTTTTTTCCATTTAAACTGGCTGAACAAGTAATTATAAGTTTGAAGACACTAATTAAAGGAAAAGTTCTATTAAAGTTCTAATTAAAGGAAAATAGTCTGCTTGAAGTATCACTACAATACAGTAATTTCTTATAACTTCTAAAGAGTATCAATAATATTGTCCAGGCCATTTCAGAATGTCTTTGTAGAATAAGCAAGAATTCAGTTCTTTTCACAGCTTTTTATTTTGTTCTACTGCAAACTAAACAAATGCATGTATGGATAACAAAAGATCTTTTGCTTTCAACACTTTTCAGAAAGAATTGTGCATTATTTAAATAAAATGCAAGGGTACCAATACTTTTGGCCACATCTGTATGTCTGTCTTATAAAGGTACCTGTATAAGGTCATAGTTACTTATACCATTTTTATAAATTTACAAGACTGGACTCAAGAAAGATTAATTAGGAACAAATATTCTTTTACTGACAAACTTAAGCAAGTGTACATAATGTAATGCCGTTATCTAGTGTGAGTTTTACTTCACTGTTTGAGTGACATACAGAAATTAAAAAATAACATCTGTTTTCTTCACACATCAGTTATCTGAAATAATCAAATGAGAAAAATAAATTCTATAATCAGTCACCAACTCTAAATGACATAACACCACAATCCCACATACACATCTACAAGGCTTTGTGTATTGTTCTGCTAATTGCATTCCTTGTCATGAATGGAATTAATGACTCATTTAAATGGTTAAGCCAAAGAAAGTGGACAGGGTATAGGAGCTTTTAGTATTCTGGTTTACATAGCAGTTAAGACTCTGAGACAGTGTTGAAAATACTGCAATTCAAATTCTATAAGAGGCCACTCACATAGTAAAAAATACAATGAACATTTGCAACAAATTGCAAAGCAAAATATAAACATTCAGCTTTTTGTTACCAAAATATTTCCTAGACATAAAATAATACCAAAGTTTTTTTCAAAGATAGAAATGAGTTTTTCCTTTACTTTTAAATATCATCAAACCAGTGTCCACAACATAATCTACTCCTAATCTGGATAAGAGATCTCAATGTGTTCTTTTTATTGCAGCGGCAACCGCGACTCATCTTTCTTTTGTCTTTGAGCCGGCCTCCTTAACGTTTTAGCAAGGCCTTGACTGGCTGAACTTTGATGTGATGTCTTCATTGAGCACAGCTCCGGGTTGCTGGTTTGGGATGCAAATCCTCTATGAGGCCTATTGGTGCTTTGTAAAAATGGCAATGGGGGGAGCAGCGGAAAAAAGGACAGAAGTTTCCAGGGGCCTCTGAGGGAATCCCGGGGGCACACTGGTGTCCCTAATCCACATTGCAATATGGATTAAGGTAGGGGATAACCTTTCTTAACGCAGAAGAAAGAGTATAGCACGGACAAGCCAGGGTGTGGGAGCGTGGGGGGTACTGGGATTTACTCATAATAAAACAGTGTGTAATAAAAGTGTGCTCGGGGTCAGGGGCTTGTGAATGGGCCGCAGCACACCGAATTCCCAGGCTTGGTGGGGAGGCTTGCCAAAGCCTACCTAGAACCAACTAAGCGTGAGTAATCTGCTGCAGTTGAATGGCTGGGGTAAACCCTATTCATCCCTTAGAAGTTTAAGAGTTGATAAATTTATTATCAGTGGCGATTAGGCCTTGCGCATGTCACCCCCTTGGCTCAGAGAAATAGGCCCAATGGGGGGGTGGGGGCTGGGGAGAGAGAGAGAGAGAGACAGAGAGAGCATGAGAATCTGCTGTTTGGTGACTTTTTGGCTACCTTCTGCTGCTGATGCTTCTAATTGCAATACTATTGTGCTAGAAACCTCAGATTTGAGACAAATCAAAGCAGAAAATTGATTTCATGCTGTGACAGTTTATATATTGCCTCAAGTACACAAAATGGCTCATTGAAAGGAACCGCACCTTCTAATTTTGTTTAGTGATAATCTTAACAACTTTGTAACCTCAGTGAGTGATTGGTTTAAATAACTGCATCCCTGCAATAAAGA
Organism: Arapaima gigas; assembly: GCA_900497675.1. NCBI lineage: Eukaryota > Metazoa > Chordata > Actinopteri > Osteoglossiformes > Osteoglossidae > Arapaima > Arapaima gigas. Next base: position 672,532 of record UFQX01000019.1, read on the forward strand.
GGTTGCTTTTTTTTTACATTCATCCACAAAACTAGGTGGGAGGTTAATGAAAACAAAAGTGAAGCATTCACTTTGATTAAAAAAAAATTTTTTTCCTAAGGTGGAAAAATAGTTTAAATTTACTTTTTGTTGTTTTTTTTTTACATATGTTAATAAGAAATTAGAGGCAAAAGTTTTTGTTGTGAAATAAATGTAACAAGACAAGTAAGCTTTGTGCTCCTGGATCACACCCGCCAGAGCTCTCACAAAGGGCTCACTGGTTTGATACAAATTACAAGTGCTCTCCACGCACACTTTAGCACATGGATAAACAGTATCACTAGCTCCATTCAGTGTTTTACTTGGAGTGCAGTATGAAAACCAAGAAACAGAGGAAGGCGTGCCGCTCAACAATGCATTACAGACCTTGCTCATATGCCCGTCCAATTGCAGCCACTGAAGTGAGATAAAGTACCAAAACAGAGCCGGGACTCTCAAGCATACGTAATAGTTTTATAAAGTGGCCCATTACGAGTCCTGACATGTCAATAGCCCCGAGAGCAGGGGCCAGAGAGGCAGCCCCTCACTCTGCCCACACGCCACCAGCCTAGGCAGGCTCCTTTTCCTCCACTCATCATCTGGATGTCTGACTTTACCCAGGCCCTGTCTAACACTTCAAATCATCACCAGGATTGGGGAAAGTTTTCACTTAGGCGTAAAAGACGTCACAAATTGCCTGTGCTGCTTTGTGTCGCTGCATTAAAGTGTCATTCACAATGCATTTGTATAAATGTGTGTACCAGCTTTCAATCACACTCTTGTGTGGCTCTGCACTCGCATCCGTGCGGCTGCTGCAGTAGTCCATTTATCTTAATGGGATATGAATGTGATAACTTCTGCTATGACTTCCTTTAGACATTTTGTATCAATCAGATGACATCAATTTTGCTGATCTGTGTTGGCAAGCTTTCATCTACAGCAGAAATAAGCCAAACCATGACTAACCGTTTCCATTTAAGTATAACAGTGTGATTTTTCAAGGCATTATATTTGATTCCAAAATATTTAATATACAATCTAAGTGATTTTCATAAAAAATTATGTAGACAAAGTGTTTATTCATGACTTATTCGAACAAGCTAGAATTACTCTTTTATCCCCTCAAAGCATTCCATTACCCCTCTTTGTCTCTGACCTCAAAACAGAACAAAACAAAACAAAAAAATCTGGAGTATTCTTAACCACAAATAATATGGTCATCCATGCTTACCTGCACTTTTGGAAGGTTCTGATAGCGCCAGGCTATTTTCATTGAGTCCTGACCCTCGGAGTTACACAGCTTGGCTTGTCCTTCATTTATGGCAGCACTTCCAATGTCATCAAGAACCGGGGCAGGAAGTTCCTTTAGAGGGCAAAGCAATAAGTGAAGATGGTAATAAAAAACCACAATCAATTGATGATACCAGAAATGTATGTTGGATGCCAAGTTAGAGATACATTTTTTAAATACTTGACAATTTTACAGACATAAAAAGGAAACTGGATGAATTAAAGGACAATGTGAGATTTACTGATTTTCCTCATCATTTCCGAATCAGTCAGAAAACAAAAGGAAAACTGGGTGCAAACCTGACTCTTTTGAGAGACAAAGAGAGGAAATGTGAGCTGCACACAGTTGCAAACCAAGGCCTAAACTGATCTGGTTTCTCTGCACTGCAAAAACGGATGTGACCCTTCCCCCAGGAGCTTTACCTTCCTCATGCAATAACAAAAACAAGCCATTGTCTAGCAAATAACACCTCAAATTAGTGCAGCCACATTTTGTGACACCACTTCCACTCATTAGGCCAGTGAATGGTACGGTCCAATCAGAGGAGCGCTCTGTCCCTCATCATTAAGGTAATTCCTGTTTAAGTGCTCATGTAACTCCCCGGGCTGGTCACTGTTGCAGCTCCCTGCACTTAGCAGGGGGTGTGTTGGGAGGAGGTACATACTCACCTGTTGCTGTCAGCCCAAGCTGCCCCTTGGAGTGCCTCAGAGACATTGCCCTTGGCAGGGGCTTACATTCTCTACACCAGTCAGGTTTAATGTGAGATGGCATGAGAAGGGGAAAGGGTTCTCCCAGGAGAGAGAGGCCTGTTGTACTTTACGATGCACAGAATCTGTACCAAACAATCTGATCTATACCGTGACACATACATGAGGGGTATAACAATTTGTTACTGTGATTCTTTGAGGCATAAATCTGTTGTTCAGCTGTGCTAATATAGAAATAATTTTGGAATTATTAGATCTAGACAGCCAAATATGTTACGCCTGAATCTAATCATGTTTCATGGAATCAAATCTAATTATTCAAAAACAAGACAACTTTATGAAAGGAATTGCCATTCACTATATGACGACTCAAGTTGCTGTTACATCAAACTGTCTCACAAATGCACATTATCACACTTCCAGTAATGACATTTATGGTTTGCCAGAAAGACACCTTTGAATTCATGGTAGTTTGATTTTCCCAAATATGGCCACATTAACTCATTGTAACATCTACTGTCCTGCTTGTACAGCTGGCATGCACCAACATCTGTATCATACTTCCCTGCCTATTGTAAGAGCCCTTTCAACAGCCCAGTAAAAACAACTGAGAAATTTCTGCCTAAACAGCCATAAAATGGACAACTGGGAGATAATGTAATGGAGAACACCTACAAAGCATGAACGTGTCAGAAGAAATGAGACTCTTGTTCTCCTGCCACTCTGAGAAAAACTTGATGCATTTAGAGAATCCGTAACAGACAGTTCTGATTATTTCCGTGCCAAAGGGTTAACACATGAATAAACCCAGAAAAACAAATCTGAGCACTACCTTTCCAAAAAAAATTGCAGATATGTGCAAATAAAATATAAAAAAGTACAGCTACATCAGTGGGGAGTACAGGTACTTCTCTTTACTTCTATAAGCCGAACCAACCTGTTTTCCATCTTTCACATTAGTCACAAAAGTCTGTTGAACATGAGCATATATTCCCCAACACTGTACTTTGTACAATACAGCTTTCTGCATCTTTTATATGGAAAGCAGAGGTTAGTTGATTCATGCCTGTTCCTTCCATCACTCAAAATACCCACAACTGCCCTCCATTTGTCTTCTGCTCTGAAACAGCCCCTCACATTCTGTTCCACATTAAAGGAAGATAATCTAGGAAAAGACCTGATGGTATGACACCTTGTTTAGCGCTACATAAAATCCACATCATCACAGGCACTGTCAATGAGGCATAGTGTTGTACTGTCCAAGGATGGAGTTACAACCTGCACATGCACACGTCTCTGGGTAAAGAACTCCAGAACTGTTACAGGTCCACTGAGACACTTCCAAATACAGTAATGAAAAAAGGGAAGAGCATACCAGTAAAACATTTTGTTCTGACATTTTCAAAAACACTTTTCTCTAGTGATTGAAAATTGAGCAAAAGTACAGGTTTAAAGCTATTATTGTGTAATCCTAATTAAAACAAATAGAAATCTTTATATTACAAGCGTAATGTCTCTAATCATGATTATTTTTATGATGCATGCCATATTAATTTTACAAGTCAACTTATTACTCTAATTTTCATGAATCTCAAAACAACAACACATCAGTATTACATTCCCCATAGTACTATATGTGTGATTACATCCAAGTACTAAGATTTTTTAAAAACCAAGGCTCATGCTCAACCTGTTGACTGATTTATTTTTATGTTCAAGAGGAGTAAATGACAATGATAAGTATTTTGTGTGTAGGAACAGCCAGGTAGAGACAGTGCCTCTGCAACTATGTCCATGCTGCTCTGTTGGTTCTATTCTCTTCCGAAACGGTGCAATTTCTGAGACTGAAACCTTAATGCTGCCTTCATCTCACAGCTGACAACAATAGGCCTGAATGTTTTCAATGATGATGGATAAATTGCTGGGTAGTGAAATATTATATCTAAGGTAGGTGATGGGTCTTTTTATCTGCTGCTTGTCTCCATCAGTCTCATAGTGGAGGGATAATTACAGTCTGTTAGATTTTCAGTCTCCACATGGGTTTATCTGCCAGGGGGAGAGGACAGTAATGGTCCAGAAATTAGCATCTGTTGCCATCTCACATCAGGAGAGACATGACAGGCCTCACCTTTGACCTTTTCTGATTACTGATCAAAAAGGAAATAATTAATGCCCCAAACTAAAAATTACAACCTCTGCATTGGGAGCTAAAGGCAAAACTGGCTTCAAATATCTGGTTCTTTCATTTGATTGCATTTGTTGTGTTGAGTAGGATATTAAATTTCAAACCCATTGATCACTCATCATTTGGTGATTTAGCCAACTTTGCCTTGTGTGTCATTAAAGTTCACTGTGAGGCTCAAAATAACAAATGTATTTAGATATTTACAAATACAGCTTCATAAATGTGCTATGTCTCCTTAAAATCTCACTGAAATACTGGAATAGTTGTGTTGTGTCAATTTACGATCAAAATGAAATAGAACAGTACCTGCAAAATCTCTTCTGGAGGATCACAGGCAGAGCCAACAAACAGACTGTGTCCACACACCACACCTTCAGCCAGGAAGTACTTCAGCAGCATGCGTGAATAGCTGTCATATTTGTCTTCCTCTGGCAAGGAAAACAGACATTGTGAAACCTTATAATAAAAATATTTATTTTTTAATGATTTTCAATGGATATTGAAGAAAACTGCAATTTCAATTCATGGTAAAAAGTAAGCATTGTTACAAAAAGGTATCAACCCAAACATGTATTGTATTACTACATAACAGCACAATGGTGCAGAAGCAAGAAAAAAAGAAATCAAAGACATGTCACTGGTTATTATGTCATCTTACTTGACTCATGCTGAGAAATGCCTCTATGCTAAATGTTAAAAGAGCAGCAAAACCCACAAGTTGATAGAAACTTTACATATATTCAAAGGAAAAAGGAAACTGAAAAATGCTTAAACTACTGGAAAATAAAGGTTATGTTTAATGACTATAGTTTACCATTTTATACAAAGCTGATGCTAAAATATATGAGGATCCTAATTTGTTCTTACCTTAATTCAGAAACATTTCATAACTGACATAAAGACATAAACAGTATTTTCCCTGAAAAATAACAAATGGTACTACACCACATAATCTGACTATCAAACAGACAGCAACATTAAATGACTAAAGGCATTTTACAAAACTAACATAGATGCAGTCAGATTGAATAAGAGAAAAGGAATATTCCCAAGAATATTATAATATCACAACAATAGTAACACTTCTGAGCATAAAACAGATGAGGGAGAATAAATATTAATAGGAAACTAAATGGTGTGAATGTTGATAACATTAATACTTGCTTTTATTTTTTGTTGAGTATTTTGTATTTTTATTTTAAACTTTTATTATTACTTTATCAGTCATTTTTCTGTTTCAGTTAATTAGTGAACTCAAAAGATTTTTGAATGGAACAAAAAAGACTAATGTCATTTTAATGTGAGGTGTCTTGTTTTTCAGGAATATTCCTCCTCCTTTTTTTACTGTCTTCTTGGAAGGATCAATGTAGGGAACATGATATAGAAAGCAGAGGGAGACCCCCCTGTATAGAGTCTAAATCTAAATCACTATAAGGACACAGGAATTGCCTGAAGATTGAACCAGACTCCTTGATGCAGCTGCAGTTTAGCAGCAGCCAGCAGCACAGGCATTCTTTTATCATGTACTGCTCCGTGCCCTCTTGATTGCAGGGGCATACGTAATATGTCAGACTGTGTGCCATGCCTTCCTGTGCTGGGACCCCTATACGTAGCCCCCTACAGCTGCTGTACAGTGACAGAACATGAGTTTCAGTGTTAGAGTGTGACATCCGAATGATAAGGCAGCTAGGGAAGCGAGGGTAAGCTCAGGATGCCTACACACAGACATGGAATTCCACAGCTCTTCAATTTGTCATTTTGAGCACTGTCTTTTATTGATGGATTTCTAGGTCACCAACTCTTTGTGGTGTTCAAAGTGTCTAAAAGGCACCCAGATGGGCCTTCTCAGATGGGGTCTTTTGTGGCTCAGTTTCTATAGTGTCTTACAAATGAAATCTGCAGGGGCCATTAGCCTGCGTGGAATTGTTTTAGGGGTGGGCACACATCTCTGGGTAATGATGACAGACCCGAGGACAGATCAGTCATTTCAACAATTGTGGGGCAGATTCCTCTTTTTTGAAGAGGAAGAGCCTTTGCTCATTTTGACATACATTCTGTAGAGGAATATACAGGGATGTGTCTTGGTCAGACAGAAGGCATTGCAGGTACACTAAACACTAAACTGTCACAATCATTTAGGTCAGCACATTAATGTACTTTGCTCTTGTCCAAGAACACACAGCTTAGAGAACTACATAGCAGCAACAAATGGGAATTGACATTTTCTTTTTCATAAAAATAAAACGTCAACCACAAAGTTCATTTATTTCCTGAAATAAATACATTACTGTATCTAAAAATATGCACAATATAAACAAATATGACCTACAATAATACCTGTAACAACACAAAACCATTTAGACCAGGTAACATATAGTACCGTGTTTAAGACGCAATTTCAAAATATTGTTACTTTTTTTGATTCAAAATGGCCATATATCTGTAAACTGACAGCACAAAATAGCCAGTTCTAAGCAGCTGATGTTTAAGTGAAATCACAGATAATGAGAAAGGCACTGAAGTGTCAATAATTCAAATGATGTTTTTTACTGCGACAAAACTAAAATGTAAGATGCTACAATGTTTGCAGTAGCTCTACAGATTTTCAAATTAAAATCTTTATTTAGCCTTACTAATATTTGTTCTACAGCAACATCAGAAATTTGCTAGCTATAAAAACATCAGGGAGAAAATTCAGGCGCAAAAACATGTTCAAGCAATTTTGCAGTGCAAATTGATTAAAGCGATTAAACGTGCTTTTTCATTCAGTACTTCTGCTGATAAATCCTGTCTGCTATTTAGTAAAACCACTTTAGAGTCCTGACACTGTTCAATAAACAAACAAGTAGCTTGTCTTTTATTGATCTAATCAAATTATATTATGAGCTCTCATATAACTAAGCAATCAAAAATTGTATGCAGAAAATAAATGAGATTTATTATTATTATTATTATTATTGACACCTTCATCCTTTGCTCCATACAAAGTCAGGACATATTTCAGGATATTGTACATGTCTGTAGTGTAGTCACATCATAATCAAATTATAATCTCAGATAAAGTACAAAGGTAAATAAAGGTGTCCACAGTATAATGAAGATGTAGCAAATGCCTTCAGACATACTATACTGCAGTACATATAACTGTTAACATGAATAATGCTTGGCAAACTGCTTTACTTTAATTCTCCTTTTGTTGTTTAAAAAATGTTCTGAAATAGAAAAAAACTTGGGGAACACAGTCTGCTGAATGAGTTCTAGAACTAGTAAACTACCCTACTTTCTAAAACTGTATGACTATTAGATAATATATCAGGTCTACCTAAAGCTCATCAACTGTATGACCATTACATAATATGCAGCCGTACATCAAATTAAGTCTAGTTGAGAAGGAGGTGTGGATTAAAGATAGGATCAGATGATCATTTTAATATTATATGCTGCACGAGCATTGTTAATACTGTTTTGTCCTTTATTTCAAATTGAAATTCGTCATTGTCTCTGCACCTAGTGCATTCTCCCACAACATGGTAAAAAAATTTTAATCTGCAGGTCAATCTGTATAACTTTTATATGGGTCAGGTTATAATATTTTAAGTAGTGACACATCTAATGATACAATTAAAGACAATTAATGTACAACTAATGTACAACAAAAAAGTGATTAAATATACTTTGGAAATTCAAAAACTTGAGTTTTTGAAGAGACATTTTTATATATAAAATTCAATGACAAATACCAGGGGTTGAGAGAGGAACTGGAGAGAACGTGTAAAATGAAAACCAAGGTGGTCCCATTGGTAATAGGAGCGCTTGGGGCCGTGACCCCGAAGCTGAAAGAGTGGCTCTATCAGACCCCGAGTGTAACATTGGTCTCAGTTCAGAAGTGGGCCATCGTAGAAACATCAAAAAACTGCACTGTCCCCTTTCAACTCTCAGGCCTCTGCTAGGAGGCCCAAGTCTGATGAAAAATACCATCCACAAAGAAAAAGGAAATAAGAAATCAATTTATTTAATTTTTCTAAATTTAAAATTCTTTTCTCACCCTATCTCTTTGGGATTGTAGTTACTGCTGCATTCTTATGCATAAATTTATGGACTTTTTTCTCTATTCTTGTAATTGAATGCGATCCGAGTCTTGGCACCCACATTTTATGCCATCAATTTCCAGTTTTGACAGGAAGCTTCTGTGGATTATATTTATTGTTTAATTAAGCAATTGTACTTGCTGTTCTCCTTCTGTACAGCTAGTGATGTTCTGTAACTGTGCAATGAGGCTATGAAATTTAGGGGCTTCTATTTAGCAAGTACTTGAGGATCACCATATGGGCTGCTTTCTGCAGGGATTTGTGTGGCGGACCAGCCTTACAATCAAATAGATATTAAGCCTGAGCTCAACTGAAGGTAGTCCTCCTCAGAGTTCACTCAAGGGAACACAATCACATCAAAAAGTAATACTGTAATGGCATATGCTGGGTGATTATGACGTTAAATTACTAAACATAATGTGCATCAAGTACAGGGGATTATCACAATATGATTCAATATCCCATTCAAAATAGCAAATCAAGGTTACTGGCAGAGAGATAATTTACCATAATTTAGCACATCAAAACAGGTATTGAATAATGTGCGAAAAGAATTAAATTTGCATAAAATATAAAAGTTGATAATCAAGAATGATTCTTCTTTTCAGTTAAGGAAAAATAATCAGTTTTAATTCTTAAAAAATACAAGGGGTGATCAAGAATTTTGTAAAATCCCTCATATATACATATATGAAAAAAATAAATAAATTCATTCTTCAAATAAAGGGGTTTTTTGTTTCCATGAAACTGCTCCATTAGGAAAATTTTCATATTCAGAAGAATTTCTATTATAATTAAAATGTAAAAATGTATTTGAAGCACAATAATAACAACACCAAACACATTTGATATATTTTCATATTTTAGAATAAAAATTATTTCAAACTGGTTTTTGACATATTTTTGGTTCATTACCAGTAACGACTCATCTGATAATACTTCAAACAACTATGGAGCTTCTCCCTGCTGGGGAAAGGCCTGTACTAACAGTGGAGGAAAGTGGAGCCTTTTTAAAGTTTCTTTTATCATCTCTTTTCTTATTTATATCGTGTTTTGAAGAAAGCTGTGCTATTAATCTATAGGTCATTTTGAATAAGGACTTCATGGGCTGGAGTTCATTTTACTCTTTTTCATTTAAAAATATAATGCTTCCAACAAGCTTTTTTTGTAGCAGATGACAAACATTTTACACAGAGTTCGGGGCACTTCATTACAGCAACAATCCAAGGTATATACAGTTTGTTAAATAAACACTAAGGCAAAAATACTGTCAAGAGGAAATGCATGGAAGTACCTGTCTTACCTGTTTTAAGGGCTATATTTTCAAAGCTTTAAGTTTTTTTTATTGAGCTCTCTTTGTCTTTTGGTTTGGCTGACAACATAAAAGTTGCACAGCAACTACACTGTCCACTGAGTTATTTGTTTTCTTTACAAACTACAGGTTGAAATAACAAACTGACACTGCCTTTTTTATTATTCTTTTTTATTGCCTGCACTTTTTATGCTTATTTTACCACCCCAAACAGTTTTGTACCAGTGTGCAAGGTAACCTGAAAGCCACATAGAAAATGCACTGCACTGGGCCTAAATTGGGACTAAACCTGCCACTGGATGAAACAATATAAGACCAAATCAACTGACATTCTTTTATAAATATTTTCCAGGGATAAAAGTAAAATGACTGACAGCAAAAATGTCACTGTACTGCAACAAAAGTCTTGTATTAAACAAATGATATATATTTTCATAAGCCATCACTGTACTTTTTCATTTTATAGGACCCTGTTAGATGATGGTTAAGTGCAGGCAAAAGAACTGGAACACTAAAATCTAGTGTACATGATTCATATATTCAATCAAATACAAATTCAAAGTATGCCTACAGTACAACAAACGCTGCTCTCAATTTTGTACATTTTTTCATCTACACAATAACTAAGATGGTTTAGTACCTGAAGCCTCTAAAGCAAGTAACTGTCATTCCTCCTATTATCAGATTAAACCACTCGTGCAAAACCTCATCCAGGGTATACATAAACAATAGTCCACATTGTCAGTCCCAGATTGATTAAAGCAATGAATAAGCAAAACAAGTCCAGTTGTTACACCGCAGCCACAAAATTACAAGTATTGTAACTAATAATGCTGCATAATGGAACACTGCAAAAAAAGTTTATTTACAGTCATTACCTCTTTATTTTTAATTTAACCAGTGATTACATTAGTTAAATCAGTGATTAATTTCAGCAAAAGTGCAAATATTTTACTGTAGAAGCTGTTACCAAAAAGATAATAAAAAGGGCTAAAGGCTATAAAACTGGTGTGGTCAGAAATTACACAGAAACCTAAGTATAGGGAATGGAACACCTGATACATCAAGACCCTAAGAATTACACTAAATATTTGGAGTTAAACTTCCTACAGACCTATGAAGATGAGCAAACCAGAGAGGGACCTTGCAAAAAACACAGCGACAAAATCACTGCTGCACTGTCAGACAGCCGAAAGGACAGGTGCCTAGTACCCGATCCTGTGAGGGGCTGCTGCTTCGAATCCCCTGTGCTGCAGGATGTGTGATTACTACTGCTGAGCTCCATGTGAAACTGCCATTACCTGATTAAATTACCCTCTGAATGTGCGTATCCAGCCTTTAATCCCTAGAGGGACCTCATCAGTTGACAGATGAGGGCTACATATTTGCAAAGGAGTAGGAAGTATAACTAGCCTACAAATTCCCTCATAAAGAGAAAATATTTACTATGATTTTGTACGGATTGTAAATTGTAGTCAGTTATGCACTATAATATTCTGCACTATAATCAGCTGTACAATGGTGCTATTCAAATATTCACTTTCCAAATATTTGCTATAATCAACTGCAAAAATTTGTATCCAAAATTCAATACCCAAACTGAAAACCTGCTGGAACAAATCTGCATCTGAAAAAAAAATGGTGAATGCAAACAAAAATAATTAAGAAGTGCAATTGTGAGAAATGCAAAAGTATTGCTTTAGGAAAGTGGAGCATTGTGAAAGACAATTCTAAAGAAGTGTCTGTCAGCCATTTCAGTCCATGCAGGGACGCATCTCATGCCTACACTGTTTAAACACGTTGTGTGTTAGTTCTGTCATCTCCCACACATTATTAGGAAAAAAAGTCATTTAAGAAGCATGGAAAGTTAGTGCTATTGGAGAAAATTGGTTTGGGGGGTTTGGAATGTAATGCGAATGCATTATTTTCCTTATTTAAAATAATAAGCTCCCACTCTGTGAAAATTTGCTATCCAATACATTTCAGGAACAGATTAGTTTTGGATAGCAAAGGATGCCTTTATTTGTATTTTCACACAGCTAATATGGGCTTTGAAACCAGCATGAAGAATCAGTGCTTTAGCTTTTTGGGCAGAGTGATGATTTACTCTTTGCTTATCCCCTTCTCTTCTTATAATCATTTTAGCATCTTTGCCTTATTAATAGATTTACTCCTTATGTCTTCTTTCCCTCTCCATCTTCCAGGATCCCTCCAGGACTGCTAACTGGACACTGACAGCTACAGGACTGAGACCACTAAGGAAAATTTTTCAGTGCCCAGCTAAATTTAATTTCCTAGCACCTGACACATACCAATTGTGATAAACTAAATTGACCAAGAGAGGTGGGAAATCACTGCTACTCTGACCCCTAGAGTTTTATGTTTCTACCCATTTCCTTGACCTGTGAGTTTTTTTCCTCTCCTCAATTGCCAGACGTTTATTTCAGATCAGCACAATAGAAACTGTGCCTTGTTTATTTCTGCCATTATCACTTGTGCAAACCATACATGTTCTATTGTTCTCCACTCTGTGTTTAGCTCTGCAAGAATATAAATATAAAAATAAACTGAACTGAGTTAAAGTGCTGATGCAACAGGTAGTGTCCAGGGTAAGGCTACTTACAGTTGTAAATTACTGTAAAGCTGATTAATGCTGTAAGTTTGCAATTGACAAAGGTGTCAGCTAAATAAAGAATCATAAAGTCAACTCTTTTGATTAAAAAAAAAGCTCACCAACAAGCAGCAGTGTTCCAACAGCTAGACCACCTCCTATTAAAGACAACAAAGACGTCATTTTAGAACAAATGCATGAATGCAACGCACATATACAGCACTTACACTCAACACACGTTATCTGGTTATTCATCTGTCAATACGACCTGTTTGACACACCTGGAACAGTTGTTTTGACTTATTATTTCTGTCATTAGATATATTTTACTTCCTATTCGGTTCAAATACAACGCGCACTTTAAAGAAATCAGCCGTTTTAACGTTTTTCTCATAAGTACAGGACAGTAGCTGCTCCTAAACTAAATACTACTAACTGTACAGTGATTTCAGGTCTGATTTCACTTACATGGCCATTTAATGTTCGTTATATTAAGGTAATGGGGATTCTCCTGACAACTGTAAATTAATTTGAAGATATGAACCGAAACTAAAATATAATCTCACAATGAACTCTTAATACCAGACCTATGGCATAATCCAGGGAGGTTACACCGGTGGACACAAGCAGCTGCCCGTTCTGAACCGACGGTCTGGTCCCTGGAATTGACACTAATTTGCCGCGCGACTTCCTCTGGAAACTCGTGCTGTGAACAGCGCGAGCATCCTGTCGGCTGCCGACTCCGTCCACATTTTCCAAGGGAGCCGCCATGTTGCTCCGTACCAGTGCGGACGGAGAAAGAACGGAAACCACATGACCCAATCAGAGAACGACTTGAATATTTTCAGCCAATCCTATTTGCGATTACTTGCACGTGATGACAATTAAGTCCCCCCTCTCTCCTAAAGCCCGTGTATCCTGACTGCTGAAAATACATTGCTAGGTATCAAGTAGATCATTTTACATAAATACAATATTTTGAAGATTTGTAAGGTGAGTTTCATTACTTTTAGCATAGGAATAATGCAGTTAAAATACATGTATATGCTTTGTTCCGAGTTAATCTGTTTACCTAGCCAGTAATGTACCCAGAAGCTAGCACATTGCATAAGGATTACCTGTAATGCAGTGCAGCGTCTTATTCAATTTCTTTTGTTTGTGAACTGCAGTTTATTGAAAGATTATTGCTGCTGTCGCCTTGAAGTCCCGTCTTTGTATGTATTTAACATCTTTCTGATTCTCAAGACGTCAGTGTGTGCGTCAGGTTCAACACACCCTTCCTACTTAAACGCCACATAAATTTCACATAAACTTCTGGTGTGATTTTTCTTTAGATTTGTTTAGGTTGATGGTTAAATTAGCTACCTTCAAATAAAGTTTCACAAAACTAATTTTTTAACAGTGGAAGTCCATCATCTGTTCATCATTTTTGTTCAGAACCTGGCAAATCATGTTTAATTGTAAAAGTTCAAATCAAGAATCAATAATAGTTTATTGTTGAACAGCAAGCGTACAGGGAAGCATGAAATGAAATTCATCAGATCCACAGTGCACAGAGTAGGGGGAAGAAAAATTTAAGAATAAATAAGATAATATTGATATAGATAATACATCGATATAAATAAAAGATAGATAATATCAGTTTAAATAATATATTCATGAACAGGCGTTTCATTATAGCTGTCAACTTGGCTTGTACATCACAAATTTGTAGGTAAGATGAACACAAACTACAAGGGATTGGGCAAGATATTAGAAACATCACATGAAAATATGAAACTAACATGAAAAGGACTAAACTGTAAATACATCTTGTTGTAGAGTGTCAAATCATGAGAGGTATGCATCACCTTTGGCAATCACCACTTTAATGCATAAGTTTCAAAGCAATGTGAACAGGTGAACAGAGGTTGGAAGAGGCCATGTGGTCTTATGTCATGTTTGAACTGTAGCTTTGTAAATCACAGAAGCTACTACAAAACTGGATGAGAATATATGGCCTGTTACATTTATTTATTTTCCAAAGCAACTTACAGTGTTGAGTCATTTCAAATAATTTCACTTCACACAGTTGGGTAAATTTTACAGGAGCCATTTAGGGTGAGTCCCTTGCTTAATGGCAGTGTAGGAGTTGGGAATCAAATCTGGATTCTATGAGTGCAAAGTAGCAGTTGTAACCACTATGCTACCTGCTGTCTTGACAACACAGCAGTAACTAAATAGTTACACATAACAACACAGTATAAGCTAAATGAATAAACACAAAGCAAAATTCACAAAGCTGGTATTCTTTCTTGTAAGATGAACTGCTAGATGCTACTTTTATCCAAGGCCAGTTTGAAAAACACATAACCTAAAGTATTGACTGCAATATGTGGACTCATGGACACTTCCAAAAAGTATATGGTCTCTTTAACTCTTGCTCATATGTCTCAAACATTTTTTCAAAGCCATATGTTTTCAGCCCATGTTGATTTTTTATTTTCCCAGGTGTTTAAAAAGATGGATAAGCAAATGGATTCTACAGAGTTTAATTTACAACCAGATGAAGTCTAATGAATTCAGTGGCCTCCCCAATCACTATATTGAAACATCATTGAAAGTTTATTGGAAATTATTTCAATATCTGGAGCAGATGGTCATCTGATTTATTCCTGGAACTGGAATCTTTCTTTATTACAGAAGTTTTGTTTCCCCTATACTCCATTCAGAACTTGTATGATGACTGGGTGATCTTACTTTTGTTGTTTGATAGTCATAATAGTTTAGCATTATTTTGTCTACCCCAACAGATTTGTTAGATTTCTGCAATAAGATATATAATTATACACTGTACAATTTCTCTATGATATTGATGTACAATTTTCATTGTATTTGTCTGGTCAATATTGGTTTATTGTTGTAATTTCCTATTGGTAAAATTACAGATGAGATTATTAATTTAGTTTCAGTAAATAGCAGTGATACATGCTAGGTGCTGGTAAATGGCTCATTTCCAAGGCATTTCTTTAAGGTTTTTCTTGGGTTAGGAATCTAAACATTTTATATAGGATACTTGAATTTGTTTAACTAAGCCTTTGTTTTACTGGTATTGGGTGCCATTCCTATTGTGCTTCCCTAAATGCAAACAACTGTCATACATTTGGAGTGATCACCAGCTCACAGTGAGGATGTTTTTTGTCTTGGGTCTTATGATGGTGGTACCTTGTTACTGTTTTATGTAGGCAAGTTCAGGAGGAAACGGAAGAATTTGACCTAACTAAACTGCATGCAAATAATGCATGTTGATTGCAAATGGTCACATTTGGCTGTAGTAACATAGAAAAGTGTGCTCTTCATATGGTCTCTCATTTGCTACTGAAATGAGCAATACTTCAGAAACTAGGGGATTTGTGCTGAAGATTCGATAGCTGACTGTTCACTTCTGAAATGCTTTTAGCACTGGATGTTTGAATGCTGTGACAGCACATTGAACATAATGCTAAGTGACAGGTAAACTGGGATTTCTGAAGGAGACAGCATTGTGTAAAGCACTTGAGAAAAAAAATCCTTTGAAATAAAAGGATGTAAAACTGTATAAAATCTATTGTATTTGTTTTTATGGTACTCTAATAATTCTGTTGCTAAAAATACAGTGATTCTCTGAAAGTGTCATTGCATCATGTATTTTTATTATGTCATTTATGTTGACGGGTATCTGATTTTGCTATATAATACCAACAGTCATAACATGTCAGTTTTTTTCCCCCAAGAATGAATTGTTTGGGTTTCTCCCTTGTAACTGCACTGCAGAAGAAACCAAGTAAGAATGTAATTGTTGAAAGGAGGGAAGTTAGATCACAATCGACATGGTAAAAGTTTGTTTAGTTATTGTTGAAAATAGTAGTGCAGGGTATGTGGACAGTGTAGAGAATATCTTTGTTCAGACAATCATTTTTTAACAGAGATGACAGGCAAGTTTTTTAAAATAAACACCCAAAGTGGCCTAGCGTGAAATTTACAATAGTAGCAAATGAAAGAGTTTGTATTTGAATTTCAAAATGTATTCTGCACATATAAAATGGAGCATTGACTATAAATGTTATAGGCTTATATTTTCTGTTGCAAAAGCACAGGCATTTTGTGTGGTGTGGATTGTGGGGAAGTTCTGATTTTAGTCATGCAGTTATATAGTTCAGAAGGTAGTTCTCATTTGGGTGGTTTGATAAGATCTGCAAGGACTTTCAGCACCAATTCAGAGTCTTGAATGAGACTGTAACCATAACAATAGGGAATGTGGTCATGTTTCAAGTCATTGTATGTACAGGTGTACTTCTCAAAATTTGAATGAACACACAGTAAGAATTAAAAAGAACTTAATTTTTGTATTTTACATATCAGCTGACAGACACGTTTTTTTGTATTATTAGTTTTGCAAACATTCCATATCCATTGTTTAACTATAGCTATCTTGCTATTACATTCATTATCACATTGATGATGCACATTTTTATGAGATAAATTTATAGGAAAATCATTCTTTTTGGTTATCAGCTACTTGGAGACATAATCACTATTACAGTGCAAATGGCTCTTGTTTTCATAAGCATGAAAAATCAGTCTCATATTTGGTTGTAACTTCGTAAAAGGTGTTATTATTTCACTTGTACACCTGAAAACTTTTAAGTCAAAGACTCGTATCTTATATGATACCATATATGAAAAACAAATATTAAAATATAGTTATAAATTGTGTGAAATTTAGAATCTGCTTGAACTAGGAGGGAAAAAAGGCTCTTTTTGGGCTTGTTGTACCTAGTTGTAGTCAGTTTCATGGGCAGACACTCTATCAGCTCCCCTCTAAGGCAGGTGATTTTGCTGAATGTTTTGCAGTGTCCTCAGATTCATTCCAGCTTAGGAAACCATTGTGCTTAACAAGTAATTAGTTGTGTGTTCACATGCCCCCTGCTGAATCCAGAGAGGAAAATCTTCCGCATACTGTCCCACTCTCACTAACCAAGAGTCCCTTCTGTGAGTACTGGGGTGCATTGTTGTGTAACAGCATGTGGGGGAGGGTGGGTGCATCCTGTAATCTTCTTAGCAACACAGCAACCTGGACCCCTCTTCCCATGTTTTTGTAATTTAGAAATTTAATGAGAGGAGACCCCTCATAAGCTTTTGAATTGTGCCCCCTTTCACCTCCAGCTGCTTCAGTGGTCAGATAGACTAGGGACTCTGGACAGTGATTCTTATCAAGTACTGAAACGTCAGGGGAACCAGTTGATTCTAATGAGAATCACAGTGAGATTTTGATCTGGGCCCTTTGCCTCCACTAACGGCTCTGTGTCTAGTATTCAGAAGCAAAGGAGGATTATTTACAGCTGATGTGAGGGGCGGTAATTAAGCCTTAACTAAAAAACCTAGTTGAAATGTTTATACTGGTCATTCTACTTGTGTACACAAAGGAGTATTTGAACATTTTAAACATTTTGGCACATTTTAAAAGTCTCATTTATGGATTAATATTAAATTAATTGAACAGTTCAGTATTTGAATTGGGTTTCTAATTTAAATGGATACACTTCTTGATATTGTTTCAGTTTTTTTTTTTTTAGTTGTACCACTAAACAATATCCATCTGTCCATTTACCTTAACTATTTTATTCTGGTCAGGATCGTGGTGGTCCAGAGCCTATCCAGAATAACTGGACACTAAGCCTTGAAATTACACCCTGGGCAGGATGCCTGTCTGTTGCATGTTTGCCACATGTACATACATACAGTATATGGCCAATTGACAGTGACCAATTCACCTGAAACATGTCTTTGGACTGTGGGAGGAAACCATTGCAAACCCACGCAGATATAAAGAGAACATGAAAACGCCATGCAGCTGGAGCTGAACTGGATCTGAAACTATGCCTGAATTGCACAGTTGGAAATGCAACTGAACTACACCATCATGCCACTCTCGCTGAACAGCAATGTTGTAATTATTAAAAATAGTTTCATTTTGAGTTTTTCCCTGTACTGTTTTGCTGTGAGTGTTTGTAGTACTCTATTAGAGAAGGCACTCTTAAATAATTATAGCCATAGGCTAAAGTGTGATTTCATTAATTTAACAGTGAAGCATCTCATCCCCTAAAGTCCCAGGAGCAAATCCTGCGAAAGGGCCCCAGAGCTCCTAGATGTGAGGTCATATTGCCAAGTCCTAATCAGAAGGGCCTCAAGACAAGTGAATCACCGTAACACTGTGAAGCAAAATCCTCTGCTTGTCCAGGGTGTTTATGTCTCCTGGCATATTCACCAAGCACCAAAAGTGGACATGAGAATAATACCCTGCTGATTTTAGTTAACGCCTGAATGCAGGTGTTTCCATTTTAACTTAACCAAAGCTGTTTTCCCTGTGAGAGCTCTGTTTTTATATTTTCTCTCACACCCTTGCCAGAATGGCTGCTGATGACCATGGGCAGTGCCCTCTTTTTCTTGGATGTTAGGAGTCAGCCGTTGTATTGAGTGCCTTGGTGAGGAACATGATGTATCCATTTCCCACGCCCCTTTTTGGACCCTGGAAAAGCTGTCAGACACAAGACTCTGAAGGAGGCACAGTTGAGTCGTAGGCTTCCTAAGTAGGGCTGTGGAGCTCCTGTCAACTCAGGCCATTCTGACTGGCTGCATTCTTGAATGACAATACCTTAGTGTCACATTGTGGCATCAACAGCTCTTCCACATGCCTGCCCTTCTTGTCACTAAGTATTCCTGGTATTCCTCAGAATTAGAGCTTGAGAAAAAAATGCATCCTTATTGTCATACATTTTATAAACTATTTTATTTCCATCTGAAAGGTACAGAATGCAAAGGCTGCATTTTGGCAAGGAAAGTCTGTCATTTTTAAGATTTTAATTTTTGCATGTGTGTTGAAGTAACATTGCATTACACATGAATTCTTAGCAGTTTGTGCTTCTTCTTTAGTTGCCTCTGATTTGGCATGAGAGTTTAAGGCCCGGGGTCCTTTTCTGATGTGCCTTTTGGTTACCGCTCTCGTCTATGGTGTGCTTTGTATGGAACTGCTACCCTTTTGTCTTTGACTTCTGATGTAAACATTAATGCTAGCAACGCAGTAGTCATTTTTTGCTGTTTATTTTGCTCTGAACGTTTTGCACATAATCCAGGATTAATAAATGACCTGGAGGTACACAGTACAATATGCAGATCTATTCTGAAGGACCCCCCCCCACATCCTTTGCTATTGTGGCAGACAAGTGCCAAACAGATACAGAAGTCCTATTGGTAATGGATATCTAATCTGAGATTGCTGAGGCTGGGAATGGCCAGCTAATTTTGAACCAAGTCCATTTAAAGCCTGGTTGGCCCCCCAAGGCCTTATCGCTCAGCAGTAAGCAGGCCTTAGAAAACCAGGGGGCCGCATATGGATCCTCCCTTGATATCATTCACTTGCCGTGTAATCTTATTATGCAAAATCCTAATCTTCACCTAGGACAAAAGCCTCACAGGTCAGAATATAGCGATATCAAGGTTCTGGGGGGTCATGTTTTGTGATCCCTGCCCTATTCTTCTTGGCAGATCTGGGACTTAAGGTCATTCCCCAGGGGCCCCAGAGATGGTGGAAGAGGGGAGACCTGCGACACGTTTGGAAGACGAGATCAACATGAGGTCCTGGCTAGGATTAAACTTGATTTGTAGCACTGGGATTTTCAAACAGATGTATCATTGGAAGGGGAATAAGGGGCCACCAGCGCAGCGGAATTGGATCAAGATTGGCACTGGCGACAAGTCAGCATGGCCGCTAGAGCAGCAGCTGCCTCTGGATTGTGACTCCTTTCAGGTGAAGCCACATCCAGTCACTCGGAAAGTGCTAGGATGAAAAAGTGTTCGTGTGTGTGTCCATGTGTATTTGTGGAGAGGGAGGAAGGGGGTGATAATTTTGATGTCTGAGATTTAGTGGCGGTGTAATGGGATTAGGTGTAACACCTAGGTGACAGAGAAAGCCACCTGGCGCTATAACTGGCAGCAAGCGCAGCCTAATCCGTTCCCATCTCTGGGATGTCATTCATAAAGCTCAAAGTGATTTCCGCTCTGCTTGCCGTGGTTAATGCCATCAACGGGAGCAATGTGAAGAAAGTGCAGAATTCATTACCAAGTGACTGACAAAACAAATGGCAGAGGCGTCTCATTTGAGCTGCCATGTGTTTTGTGAATGGCTTATTTTACTCTCGAGGCAATGTTATACAAATAGATTTTCTTCATATCTTGAATAAAATACGGAGAAGGGGTAACTTGCTTCATCCATACCAATGTTGTAACCTCCAAGGGGGATGTCGTGAATCCAGGCTAGCATTTATTTGGTTTCACTGTTTATTCCCCATTGTACTTCAGCATGATGTGTTGACATGCTTAAACATTTATACAGCATATATTTAGATAGGGTTTAGGATTGACTCTTCTAATCAACCAGAGCGTGACAACTAAGCAAAGATCAGTAGTTATGAGGATGCACGTTTCCTATTCAGACAAAAGAGCTGTTATCTATAACAGTGTCGATCTGTAGCTCTAAATGAAACATTGGTGTTCCTGGGAGCATGGGCCTTGTTCCGTTGTCAGGATCTAGCAGTGGCTTGAGCTGCAAAGAACTGTTTTAATGTGTGTCTGTGTCCCAAAAGCTGACTGGATATGAGTTTCTGTCCAAGAACCTTTTAGGTTTCAAGTTATAAATTATCAGGTGGTTACATAAGAGGATGTTCCATAGGTAACAGTGCACAGTAGAGTTGGCCTGGTCACTAAGATATTTATTTGGATTATTTTTTTCTTTGTGGATTAAATAACACATTTCACACATTTCACGTCTTTTGCCACATTAGCTCTTTGCCATTCCCATCATTTTAGGTGTGATCAGGGCAAAAACATCCACAGGTTGTTGATTTTCACTTTTTCTTTGAGCATCATGGTTGTTAAAGAAGTGGAAGAATTGTCAGCCTTCATCATCTGCAGTGCTATCTACTGTATGTAAGATTGAATGTGATCATGTCTATAACATTATGGATTCCGAGGCCTCAGAAGGCTTTACTGTTTGCAGAGGTTATAATGGATATGGTGCCTGTCCAGCATTGTACTTAATGGGTAAAGGAGTCTAAAGGCCAAATGTATTCTCACAGTAGTTCTTTATGCTCATCCTGTACAAACATCTAGTGGTAGGAGGTGGTGTTGTGATTGTACAGATTAACAGCCTGTCTTTTTCCCTTTGTGCAGGTGTGTTAACATGTTCCGGCGTGTGTTGGTAAAAACCTTGGGGTTTGTGGGCTTCACCATCCAATATGGCTGTATTGCCCACTGCACGTTTGAATACATCGGTGAATTTGTGCTGGTGGGTTTCTTCTGCTTGCTGATCTTATAATGGTTCTGCAAATGTGTTTTTTGCCCTTTCATTTCTGTATCAAGTTCTGTAAGGTCTCAATTAAAGCATTAGGCTTGGAATATCCTTTTGGGTTTGCGCTTACCATAGTGTTATGTGCTGTGTGGACTTGCAGTGTTCTGGCCCGTCTATGGAACCTACAATCTCAAACCATGACTTAGTGTTTTCAGAACGCCTGAGCCGTCATCTCTACAGAATTGAGAAGTGAGTACTACATCATTACACTTAAAATGTTTACTTTAAAACGATGTAAATCGGCAGGGCCTATAGTCTTTTTGTCTAGTGTCTCCTTAATGATATGTCAGAGACAAAGACACCAGTATCTGCTTTCATAAGGAGGATATCCCATACAAATCTTAAGACTGTGAAATGTTTTTAGTTTGAACTGTCAGTTATGCATTTTCAGTGAGAGTAAATGAAAGCAATGACAAACATTTGTATTCATGTAGAATGACAGTCCTAATTCCTGTTTGCTGCAAATGAATGCTGAATGAATTCTTCTCAGGGGGGATATTGTAATTGCGAAAAGTCCCTTTGATCCGAAGATGAATATATGTAAAAGAGTAATTGGATTAGAAGGAGACAAAGTCTGCACCAGCAGCCCATCAGATGTCTTTAAAACCCACACTTACGTGAGTATCAGCCATCTGGAACTTCTACAAAAGTGTGTGTGTTAGTGTGTAAAACATTTGTGTATACACACACACACACACACACACACACAGACACGGAATGCATGTCATATGAATGTTGTGTATATTTAAGGTTAATTTACTACGTTACCAACAGTTTTTCAAAGATCTATCTAAAATAGGACTTGAGTCAACGTTATCTTTTTGAAATAACTGTTATTGCTTTTCGTTATTATTTTCCCTTCACTGTCTGCAGTGGAGGTCTGCAATTTCTTTGAAGGCTGTTAGCATTACTGCCAGCTGAGTGGAGGAGCTGATGGACAGACTGGCGTAGTAAACCTGTACCTCCTAAACTGTTTCAGTCATAAACACAGTGACAGCCAGGCTCCTGCTGCATTACTGCTGCCCACCACACCCAGAGTCCACTTTTAATAGTTCTACATAGCAGTTGGTGAGAAGTCTACTCCTTTCTATAGTATTTAGCTTTAAGAAGAGAAACAAAACTGCAGTTTGTGGTGCTGAGTATGCAGCTGGGGAGTAAAATTTCTTGATAAGTTTCTGCTCAATTCTCTCAGTTTGGAGGAAGTGAGAGGCTCCTGGGTCACTGTGTTAAACAAGTGCTTTACTGAACCAGATTCTTAGTTGTCCCATAGCTGCTCTGTAAACAAGGTTTGGCCTCCTGTTAGCAGTGAAGATTAAGACCCTGGCCTAACAGGGAATCTTGGCCTTATTGTTCTCCCTGCTCTAACTATATGGAGGACAGCTTTGTTTGTACAAAGTGAGTGGTTGCAGAGGGGGCATCATGTCCTCTCCAAAGCCACTGTGGTAAACAGAGAGATGAATGCTGGAGAGATGCTTGGGTGTACATGCTTCTCAGTCTCAGCCTGGATCGTCCTGCATGCTCCTGTCCAACCAGCAACGTTTGCTGGAGGAACAATTGTTGCTGTGTAGCTTATCTGTCCTGATAGAGAGACCAGATAGAGGTAGTCTTCTTTCACTTCATCTGCCCTTTATGAGAGGAGGTTGCTGATCTGGGTTATCACCTGTTGTTATTTTTAATGCATTTTTAGTGAACCCAAAGAATTGTGGTGACTGCAGGTGCTTATGAATATTCATTAGCTATGAGACTTGTTTGATCCTTACTCTGATTACAATTGAATACGTTTAACATATTCGAATCCACAGAAGCTGTAGACCAGCTGGCTAAGCAATATTCATGAACTGTAAGGGCAGCAAGTGGTGAGAAACTCATTTACTTAGACAGGAAGGGCACTGGCTCTTACTAGTAATTAATGGTAGGCAGCTGGAAAACCCAATCTGGTCCAAAAATGGAATAGTTAAAGCCTTCAGTCACACAAACATACACAAAGAGCCGGCATGCAGGAACAGGCGCTGGAGCTGAGGGAATTGCGCAGGCATAATTGTCCCCAGACTCGACTGGGAGTCCCCATCTCCGTCCACCATGGTTCCTGTCATATATCTACCTTTGGGAGACAGGTTGACTCACCACCTTTACCCATCGCAACCTCAATGTAGTGCGGGTGAAAACTGAGTGTCACAACAAGGAAACCTGATCTACAACCCTGTAAGGAGGCGTATAGCCTAGGCTATGCACTGGGGCCTGAGGCCAGAAGGGCTATGCTGGCACCAGCTAATTCAGTAATTGTATCTGAACGCATGCTGTAAGGTGAATGGGTTGTTGTGGAGCAGACAAGGCCTTGGAGAGAGCAAGACATCCTGGGGGGGAGATCAGGTTACAGGGAGGACGTCTTGACAGGTTAGACAATGATGTTGCACCAGCCGAAACCAGGGAAAGTGGTGGAGAAGTGCTGCCGGTGGGGCCCATGTGTGACAACAATGCTGCCGTGTAGTCCATTGTGACTGAACTGATGCAGTATCATATTCATGATGTTCAGAGTCTTTGTTTTAGCTAAATCATTTCATGTTAAACTGTGGCAAAATTATGCATTGATACTTTTGTTCACATTTGTAGGTTTTGTTTACAATGGAGGTATTAAGAATATCAAATAAAACTTCAGAAATAGCTATTAAAAATGTCACATACCCTATGGGAAACAAATATGGGTGTAATTTCTGCTCTTTTTTCTCACCACTCCTGGCTGTGGGTCTTTATCCTGTCCGGTTTTAATCAGGAGAGGTAACACCTGTGGTTTGCGCCAAAGCCCACCTTTTGTCTGAGTGACACCCGCAGACTGGGAGGTAATTACATTTGTGGCTCTGGCCCAAACAGCAGAGCCATTTTAAAGATCTGGGGAGGGATATGAAGAGTAGAGGTGGGGGGGATGAACTAGGCATTGGGGGGTAGGGGACGTGCTTTCTTTTGTCGGGCCTCAGATTAAGTTTGAGTTCAAGGGAAAAGTGGAGGAGGAAAGTATTCAGATTCATTAGGGGAAGGAGCGGCTTTTTCCGTACTTTCCTTTGAATGGGGGCTTCTCATTGAGTAGGTCTTTCACAGCTACCTGTGAACTTGCAAAGCAAAGTTCTGTGAAATTTTCGCTGGCTCCTTGCAGTATCGGGTCTCAGGTGCCATTCAAGTACAAGCTGTGGCACTTCCTCTCCGCTGCCAGTAACACGACAGCTGCTTGTAAGGTAAATATACACTTAGCCACTGCTGTACGTTTGCAGAAGTTTTGTTTTGGTGCTTTTCAGGGTTCTTTGTTTCTTAAATAGTGCATTATAAAAAAATGGCCATTCAGCCTTTTGTTTCATTTAAACCATAAAAGTAAAAAAATCTCAGCACATCAAATTATTTCCTAGCATAATATTTATTTTAAACTGACTGGCTTTTTAGGCTTTTTAGAACAAATTTTTATTCTCAAGTAAAAGTCAGTGTTGACTGTAACCTCAGCATCAGTATTTTTTTTAATCTTACTCTACACAATCTCAGTCTGAACCATTACCGACCACTAAGTGTTATTCACATTTATACACAGGTTTTTGTCAAGTGACTTGGGGTGTGAATCTTTACATCTGGCTGGAATCGAATCATATGATTTACATGCAGAGAACAGCGTGTTCAATGTGTGCTCTTTATGTGGGAGAGCACACACGTTGGCTTTTGGTCGAACAGATGACAAGCTGTTCCACTAGCACAGAAGCAAGCATATGCGTCCATATTAATGAGGTGATACTGTAAGAACAAAAGGCTTACACACGTTTGTCAAATGACTGCTTTAATTATATACATTTGAAACAGAGCGAAAGACTTTGGAAGGTCATTGCCTTTACCTGTAGTGCTAACACAAGTTAATAATATTCTCTCAGTAATGGTGTGAGTTTACAGTTTGGTTAACTCGATGATGATACAAATCACGCATTAATAAAAAGAGTGCTATTGCAAACATAAACGTGTTCCCCTTACTTATAGCCAGAGAAGCTGTCCAGCGCTCCACTTAAATACCTGTGAAAATGTGGCCACTCCATTGTTACTTTTGTCCAATGGCCTGAACTGTTAAAAGTTAGGAAACATAAAAATAGACTCCTAGATTGTGATGGCCATTATTACAATATAATGTGTTGTTGATCCTGTCTGCACATATAGGGGACTGAGGACTTAATTAGAGCTTTGACAAGCCTACTCTCCTAAAGTGATGAGATTATTCGTAATTGATGTCACAGTCGATTAAGGTTCGGTCTGTTGCGGGCCTACTGGCAGGTCTAGCCTTGGTGCAGACCCCAGGACGTTGATGAAAGCTTGCTTTGCCCCGTTCATGCTGTTTCTGCTACAAGAGGGCAGATTCTAGCGAACAGCCTAATGACCCTGTTTGAAGTCTGATAAATTCATGACCCTGTCCCGTTGCTGTAACCTCCCCTATCTCGGATGTGGAGGAAAAAGGACAATAAAACAAAAAAGGTTGTCATTAACTGCAGGGTTTTCAGGGCTGAAGTGTGGAGGGAGCCCGTGACTTCATTATCAGAGAAAAGGCCTCACTGTTATTTACATACAAACAAAGTTAACAAGAGCTAAGAGGTTAGGGAGCCACTTGTTTTTGAGTGTAAACAGGGGAGGGGGGAAAACATATTCAACATTTGGTTTTTTTCCCCATAATGCATCTGCATCTAGGTTCCAAAAGGACACGTATGGCTGGAAGGGGATAACCTTAGGAACTCCACGGACTCACGGACTTATGGCCCGGTTCCTTATGCCCTCATCCGAGGACGGGTTTGGTTGAAGGTATTCCTGAAAACCCTATTTGTGCTCCAGTATGACCTTTTAGTTATAATCTGAAGGGCTATGAAGTGGAATTTTATTTAAAACAAAGGATATGTACCATGGGTCTATATTATTAAGCACTGTGTTGCTTTAGTGAACTAGTTTGACCAAAAACAGTTCTTTGTGGCTAATGAGACACTAGACCTCTTGATCTTGTTTGGCTCTTTTATATTTTTGGGTGTTATGTGCTTTCCATTATCTTGCTACTAACACCCAGAAGAGCTGACCCTCTGGTAGGACTGGAATGCATCGGTGTAGTTAAGTTTTCAGAATAAAGTGACAAGGAAAATTTTTATTCTATTATAACTGTATTACAACTGTACACATGTCAGCAATATTATATTTTTGACTGTTAAACTACCACCAACTAATTTCAATATTCTTTTCACAGTTATGGCCTCCGCACAGTTTTGGAACTCTAAGCAAGAGTCCGAATAGACGGAATATACCAAGTGAATAGACCTCTTGCGATTTGTACATAATGTCAAACAACTTTAGGTGCTCTTTCTAAATAAATACCTGTTTATAATTTCAGTCTGTTTTGCCAGTATTTAAAGAGTGAAATGTGCAACTTTTAAATGTTTTAACATTTTATTTAGGTCCAAGGTAGCAGTTTCAAGCCTAACAAAAAAAAAAACTTTGTGTTGTTTAAAATGAACAACTAATACACAAAATAAATACCCCATTAGTCCACACTGTTATATCTGAGTCTTCAGGAAGCCCTCTGGACCTCTATACTCAGCGAACACGTATCACAGCAAATGACAGATGCTTCTTCTGCCTCTTGTGTTCCAATGATATAAAGGCCACCACAGCGGCAGTTGTAGGTATAAGCTTGCTCTTCTGAAATTCAAAGTGAGAGTGGATACAGAGAGTTAAGAGGGGACAGGCACAGTGGATAACGTCACTTATTCAAACAATTACAGTGCAAGTATTTGTACAGAAATAATGACAGTGACATTATTTTCATGGCCACTGTTCACTTCAAAATAGATGGACCAGTTTTCACTGGATCTCCATTCCCTAGTACATCAGTAGAATGAAGGTCCCCAAGGGGACAGGAGAAGAGAGGACCCTTACCATCATCCCAGCTCATGTCATCCAGGCATATGTGGGCATCAACTGGCCAACTCTGCTTTAGTTCCTTGGCTGCAGGAAAACACAAACAGGACTGGCCTGAACAGAAAGCCAATGGATCGAGTGTCATACACCAGTGTACTTCCTTGTCATCTTAGGCACGTGCTTTTGGTAACCAGTCTTTTGCTGGTGGTAAGAATGGTTCTAAAAGGCTCCACAAACCCATATATAAAATATAGATCACAAGGACTGCACTGAGATGACATTTTCCTTGAGAAAAACTTTTAAATACAATTTTAAGAACTTGTGTTTGATACTGCGTTTTGCTTACTTTCATTGGGACAGTTTTACATGAAGGACCCCTGCTTGGGGTGCAGAAAGGTGTAGACTGTCTTGATGTGCAGTTAAAGAGTGTCTGATGTACTGGTATGCTAATTGTTAGCGAGGTGCAAACTGGTTAGCACTGATGTTGTGAGCTCCCCCTGGACCTGAGTGCTGAAAGTTCAATTTCCTGCCAATAGCTGTTACAGATAGTCTGATATAATTAGAGATCTGGGACATGTTTGCATAATTAAGCTGCAGGCATTTCCAAGTACACGCTTTCCTCTTGGAAAGGGACTCGAAATAAAATAAAAAAAAAAATAAAAAGGTAACATGATTTCCTCTAAAAAGTTTATAATTTCCAGTTTACCTTCTTTTTTCTCCCACTCTTGTAAAACAAAGCTTTCTCTGGCATTAATATATTATGGGCTGCCACGGCAATTGGACGTTAACATTTCCATTTAGCCGTACAATATTTATAAGCACTTAGTAGAGTCGACTTGGTGACAGCAGTGTTCTCTTCAACATATTTTCTCACTCCATTTCCACATTTTTGTGTTTCCGCTCAGCCCATGACCTGTAATCAAGGTCAATTGCGGGGTGTCAGACACAAAAGTAGTGAACTTGTGCCCTGAAACAGAGATGCTCCCCCGTCCGCCCAGCATGACCCTCAGGAGCACTTGGGACTTCAGAACACCACCTGCACACCAGCCAGCTAGCACTGATTGATGGCAAGAACTCTCTGTGAATCCAAAAACAGGGTGTAGATGAAACTTTTGTCACCAGGTTTTCAAAGCATCTTCACTGTTCATCTGTAACGTACACTGAGGAACAACTGCCATGATATCACCATAAAAGTGGACACAAGGACAACAGCTTGAACAACTGCCCTGATGTTAACTACCCCTTTCAGAGGGGGAGATAATACTGCCACGTTCTCAAATGAGGCATCGCATGACTTTTTTAAATTAGTTCATTGCCAAGGTTTGCTAAATACTGCAAGGTCATCATGAGGGAGCCTGAAACGGACAAGGACTGAGTAGGTCAAAGGCAACGCAGCATTCACACCCACACTCGTGTTCTGCAGTGTGTCATGGCTACAGGTCACAGTCATATCACACTCAGGCAGCTTGTTAGATCAGCTGGCTGCTCTGTGCTCCACTTATCACCAGCAATGGGAGACACCAGAGGAGGCCTTTGGTTCACAGCACTACCTCCAGGAAGCCACAGCAGGGCGGCGAGATGGCCACAAATACGTGTTCATTAGCTGCGTAGCCTGTATACTGCTTGGCTTGGGGGGTTGGGGGAGGGCCTGGGTCCTCCAGCCGGGTGACATATTACCCACATTAGAGTGGCTCTGTATGGTAGCACTGGAAGTAATGTGCACTCTGTGTGTGCTTCCACAGAGCTGCTCCCAATGGCCCAACTTGTGTACAGGAGCAACGGTATGCCTCCATCTCCAAGGCTTTCCAACAGGTCTCACTCTCAAATGTCAGATATATTCAAAGTGCTCATCAGGCACTGTATTCCAGGGTACTGAGATGGCCACCTGCTTTTACGTATATATGTGAATTGATGTATATACATGTTCATGAACAAATACAACACTCACGTGCCTTGCATAAACAGGAAAGTGCTATTAAAGCACATCAATTTAAAAGCAAGGGTTAACGAAGCCAGTGGGGGGTAGACCCAACAAGCTGCACGCAGACATGGATGGATTAAGCTATAGAAGGTTATCAAAGTGACAGGGTCCAGCTGGGGGCAGACCAGATGAGCTGCACACAGATGGAGGTGGATTAAGGTATGGAGCTGCATCAAAGCAGCAAGGTCCTGCTGGGGGCGAGCTGTTTGATCTGACACTCTATTACAGGGTCTGCTCAGGAGGATGCATGTGATTTCCAGGAGGAGTCCCCCTTCGCTCAGAGCATCTGACAGGATCACTCCTGGGGAGCACTGGTGGGGTGAGAGGAGGTTCACATACGTAATGCAAGCAATTGCTTCCTGTCCATTGGTTAACCCTGACATTGTCTGTGTCTAGGGTGCCTCCCTTCTGTAATCTAGTCAGAAGATGCAAAACATTTTTATCCAACCAACATAATGTTTAAATCAGCATGATTTAAGCACAGCGGTGCTTACACAGGTTCTTCTGCACAAGTATTATTTAACCAGTATTTAGTTAACATCTAGCAAATAGTGCATGCCTCAAATCTCCAAATTCCAAGTTTATTTATTTATTTGGCTGACTCTCAAACAGTTCTTAGAATGTTAAGTATCCATTTTTTTCCTTTTTGCAATCTAAATATGCAAAGAAGATTCATGGCTGAGAAATGGATCACAGATTTTTATTTTGACTACAATTCTGAAGACATCTAAATACTTTTCTTCATTTAAACGTTGCAGAAAATTACTTCCACAAGAGTGGAAAAAAATCCCATTTAAACATGCTTTAGTTTGACTTTGAAACACAGTAGAAGGAAAAATGGTCAGTCGGGGGTGCATACTTTCTGAAGTCGCTTGCTAAGAGGTACTACCACAGGTGGTGAGAATTGAATCTGAATCTTTCAAGTGCAGGAGAGCACTTCTAGCCACTGCTTTACAGTTTGGCCTTCTATAACACAATATACGCATTTTTAAAAAAACCTTGAGTTATGCACAATTGCATAAAAAACAGGTTACAGGAAAAAACTGGGGTTAGAACAAAACACTCAAATTCTAATTTTGTAAGCAGAAAATGAAAAACCAACAAATCTAATAAAATGCTAGCACAATGTTTAAAAGATCTTACATTTCTAATAAAGTAAGAATTTATTACTGTAAATATAAAACTTGACCTTGAAAAAGACATGGTTAGCTTGGTGGAAGTGAGAGTAGTGAAGGGTTGAGGCTGCTGAGTTATTCAGAAAATTTTGCAGCAGTCGCAGTTGTTCCAGCTAAAATGTCTTATTTTTGCAGAACTTTTTCTTCAAAAACGCCTTATTATTTCAAGCTTTTCCTCAGTGCTTAAAGCTTTCCTTTTTCATTTACCACAAAGAACTTATCATCAGCATACTTACGTTTGGGATTAAAGTTTAGCAAAAAAGTGCACAAATTGGGCAGAACTGTGAGATACACACTTTTCAAACAAAATATCACTTTTCTCTTTAGAAAAAACAGCTATACTGAAGAGTCCACTGTAAGGTCATTTCAGGAGTGGTTGAGGATGCTCAGGATTTTAATGTATGTCTCACAATGTGCTGATAGAGGTGAAAGAGGGGAGTGGAGGTGCCAATAATGACAGCAACACTAACAACAGTTGTAATAAAGGGTCCAGATGTCCAACAAGAGGCTCAGGGATGGATGCAGGAGAACATGATCCTAACCCCAGAGAGGCACAAGAGGACAGTGGCCTTGGAAACAAACCTGAGAAATGGCTTTCCCAATGTGTCGTATCTGTTCTGCACATTGTTCCTGGTTTTCAGGAGTTAATTTT
The DNA here is from genome assembly GCA_900497675.1 of Arapaima gigas. Classification (NCBI taxonomy): domain Eukaryota; kingdom Metazoa; phylum Chordata; class Actinopteri; order Osteoglossiformes; family Osteoglossidae; genus Arapaima; species Arapaima gigas. The sequence continues at coordinate 703,889 of UFQX01000019.1, forward strand.
GATTCCTCTGGGTGTTGTCATTGGCTAGAGTGGAGATACTGACCTCTGTGTCCCACATACATGCACGCACGCACACACACACACACACACACACACACACACCCACAAAGATATGGAGGTTGCTGGTTGAAAGCTCTAATTGTTCAAGATGCTTGCAATCAACAGGACTCTTTCCAACTGGACTGGACCAACATGAAATGTAGCCAAAGTGGGAGAAGAGCAGCGAGATTTGGCGTGATGTACGGAGGGGTGAAAGTAACACTGCCTCTCGTCTCCGGCAGGGCTCAGAGCCACCGCCAAGCCTTTCGTGAGGAAACGGTAATTAGCACATTCAGATCCTGCTTTTTAACATGCGTGGCTTTAATTAGCTAAGAAAGCAGTCTGTATGGGCCTTCACTCGTGGCAAAGGCTGAGTCTCACTGGTCGTCTCGGAGGCAAATTTTCGCCAGCTATTTCCCCAGAGTTTGAGATTTCCTGCACCAAAAAATTGAATGAATAAAACAGGAGCTGGAGGGGAGGCCATCGCGAGGTATCTGCAAATTAGACAGTTTGGTCTTCAGAAATAACGAGGGGAATTGCCAGACTTCTCGCAGACACCTAAATTACATAGAGTCTAATGACAACAAATGCTTAACCCTTTCTGCCTGCTTCAACCTATGTTCGGACTGTGAGAACGCAAACCAGGGAGCTCCACAGATTTGTTTCTCAGTAGTTATTTGTCTGGGTTGCGGTAGTTAAACTGGTACAACAGAGGGGATGGGTACAGTTGTCTACTCTCTCTCCCAAATACACCTTGGTTTGATGAATAAGGAACAACATGAAAGAGTGTAAATGTTAAGAACACTTAATTGGAGGAGGTAACACCTGTATTTGAATTGTTCAGCCACCCTTTCACTGAGGGCACACATATTGACTTCTTCCAGACCATTGATATGCTAACAATTAAGTAATGTGTCTGAAACACTTCAGACACACTCTGATGGCATCTTCATTTCACATTAAAATCAGGGGAGCAGGTGCTGGTTTGAAAACAAAATCATCAAAAATAAGGCGAAACTGGCCTGCTTAGTCATTTAAATGAAAACAAATCTCTGTTATCCATAGGCTGGCCTTCTTTAAGCGTCTATTCACACAAATGTACATTATATGTTCAACTCTTTTATACGGCTCCTTTACAATGGGACATTCAATAACTGGTGCTGAAATGAAAAGGTGCTTTTTTCTAAGGCCTGAAAGGAGGGCTTGGCTTCTTAAACAAGGCGAGCTGCTGGACATCCAAACCACGTCTCTCTGTGAAACATCTGCTCCAAGGTGTCAGAAACCTTCAAGAGAGACCCCCCCACTCTACCACCAACACCCCCACCTTCGCCCAAACTTTGCCCCCCCCCCAGCCTGGACTCGAAGCCCAGCTCCTACAATGGCAGGACTGCACAATGTGAGATGGAGGGATCGTGCCGGCTCATTGTCCCATTTGCGAGATCAGAGACCCGCCAGGCTGGTTGATCAGCCCGGCTCTTACAGGGCACCTCTGACTTGAAAAGCAGTAACAACCGGGATGCTTTCAGGAGCTGCAGAATAACATTAAACAGCTATTAGCAACCAGGGCCCAGTAAGACTTTGCGTAGATGTTTCTTCCAGCCGTCTGCTGCCATGCAGAGAGAGGTATGGCAGTGCTTTCACAGACCCTATTAAAGGCACACGGCAAGGCAGCACAAGATATATGACAATGGCCTGGGAAGCGGCCACTATATTTTGGCAATTAAACGGTGCACATTAAATGATAAAATGATTTGTAATTATTCAAGCATGACTAAGCTGTGATTTGAAACGAGGCAGTGGCTGGGACCGAGGCCGGGGGCAGGCTGTGAGATCGGCTGCATAGCTCCCAGACGTCTTTGCTCGCCACTCAATTATTTCCACGGTAATTGCATGCTTTCATAATGCGAGGGAAGGTGCACCCCTGGTTTATGTTTCCATCCACTCACTTGCTCTGCCCTGCATTTGTTTATGATATCCATGACAGAGGACATGGGTTTCCTAATGCAATTCAAAATATAGGCATTTAGCTGTTTCTCCGACACATGTTTTATGGCAGTGCGTTTAAGTGCTGTGCTTCCTATGTGTAAATCGCTTGATTTGTATGGGGTGCAGCAATGAGGACGCCTGTCATCATTTCTAATGAGAGTGAGATAAAACAAGCCAATCATGCTTAAAGCAGCACTGAAAGGCCAACTGCTCTGTTCATCAAAGGACATCTTCTTATTGGTCTTATTTACCTCTTGTTGGTGGGAGGAGGACTGTGCTTCCTTTTCTCCTCTTCTTCTTTCTTTTTCCATTTGAGACAAACACTTTAGAGCATGCTTTAATCAAGGCTGGTTGTAGGTTTTAATTATAACTTCACAGCCCTATTTGATCGCAGTGGAGCACAGGCTTGTCTTTGTAAATGCTTAGGCAACATCAAATCCACAGAGATGCTTTTTGCTAATTCTCCATCTGACATTGTTCGGCTCGAAAGCCACATGCGGACTCTACAAAACAGCCCCTCAGAAGATCCATGGGCGTCAGACAGATGGTACAGGTCTCCGTCTCCCCACTGGAAGGTAGTTGTGAGCCATTTGTCAGCAGCTATAGGAGCCTATCAATACTCTCACGCAAACTGATCAAAGCAGCATACTTTTAAAAAGAAACCTGTGGTGCATCATTCTGATTAAACTTTCTGGGGAACATGTCAAAATCCATCAAAAAACAAACCCAAATTACAACTTGGAGGAAAAAAAACTGAGCAGTTTGAACATGCAGTACTTTAAAGTTCCACAGTATTATTTCAATACCAAACAAATACGTATCAAAGATAATGTTATATTCATCTTCCATACTCTATCCAGCATACAGCCAGGAAATTAATAAACTGCTCCTGGTCCTGTTTTAAAATGTACTTTGCATTAGCAGTGGGATGTACAGCTATGTACATATCTATGTCTGAGGAAGAAAGTGTGAGTTTCAGGTGAAACAGACGAAGGGATTCAGTTGTGAGCAGTCACACGATGGGGGCAGTCGATGTCTGACATAGCAGCAGCACGGGGTGTTTTCAGCAGACACTCTGCATGTCAGTGGGGGTTCAGAGTGTGCTGGTGCATGCTCCTCACTGCCCCCCCCCCCCCCCCCCCCCCCCCCCC